>OZ038480.1:51569220-51874220 GCA_964036315.1 Acanthosepion esculentum
TCTCAACTCAAGGCCCATGTTCTAACAATATCTTCAATGGCCTCCAATAATAGCTGATATGAAGTACTTCAATTGGTTAGAACCACAGAAAAGAATAGTTAACTGAAGAAGAGACTTAAAAGCAACAAAACTGGGACTCTACAGAAGGATGGTGAGAATACTATGGTTTGAACATGCGAACAACAACTAAGTTTTAGACAAAATTGCAACAAAAAGGATATTTCTAGGACACATAATGAGGAAAGAGGGCTAAAATATTTGATACCCACAGGCCAGTTTGAAGGCCAGAGGGACAGAAGAAAACAATGCATATGCTACCTAGTGAGGATTTAAGAGAGGTAACTGTAAGATAAAATTTATTAAGAGCTACAAAGGACAGGAAATTGTGGAGAGCCATTATTGTCCAAATCCTGAGGGGACAAGGCACATCAAAGAATAAAAGGTTGCGAAAGTTCCTTTTTATGATAATACTTTAAAATAACACCAGAATGTACTCCAAAATACTGGAATTTATTTCAGCATTCTATTCAAGAAAAAGAAAATTGTTTAGAACATGATTGCCTACTTATTTGCCAAAGATGGAATTTGGACAAATTTTTCAAAGTCATTTAACAGCTTTACAATTCTTGAGTTAAAAATGCTGCAGGGGACTGAGAAAATCAATCAGATTATAATATTCTTTTTAATTAAAAAGAATTTAAGACATTTTTAGCCTCCTTGACAGAATTTATTAGGGTGAAAGTAATTACATTTCACCAGAAAAGATATAAAGCAAATGTAAGTTAAATTAATCTAAATATCAAAAATGTAATCACATTCATTTTCAATGACTGCAGCCAAAGGCAAATTTTCAATTACACATTTAAAGAAATGTGTGTCTTTCCCTAAACAAGTCTGAAAATTTGTTTCCAACTACTTTGTTTCTAAATGTTCTGCTACTTATGAAATATTCCCATTATTAAAACAAATAAAAATCTGGAGGATGTGGAAGAAACTCTCATCCTAACAAGGTTATTATTTCTTGGATTTGTTTTGTCAAGTGTTCCTTTGTGTTAGCATATTGTTAAAGATATCTTCTATGTATACTAAAACAGGAAACATTTGACATAATGCTTCAACTCTCCAGTCAATTTGCTTGTAATTAACATCTGCATTGATGGTCCTTTCATGTTCCAGTGGCGCATAATTGACAACATCTTCTGCAGATAGAGTCCCAGTTTTGGTGTTAGCATTGTTTTCTTATTTTGGGATAAGCACTCTCTTTTCAATTTTTTGTTGATATACCATATTCGTATCACTTGCAACAAGGCAATGTAAATATGAAACAGTGGAATTCCTAGTTAGAAGACTACTGCAAATGATAGATCATTGTGTTCATTTCCCAAATAAAAGCTGATTAGGAATTAGAATTCCCTCTTTGCAAGTTTTCACAATTTCTTTTAGATGTTTATGGGCAGTTGAACATGATATATTAAGGTTTTGCACCAAATCCCTGGTGTATTGACATGCATCTAATTCAATAATATCTTTCAAAATTTCCTCTCCATTCAGAGTAGGTGATCTTCCAGAGCAAGGCCTGTTGAATATGTCAAAATTGTAATTTTGAAGCCTTTTAAACCACAGCTGACATATAGAAGCCTTCACTAGATCTGTATTTATACCGCATATTTTTTTAAATGCCTTCCCAAATGAATACAGTAAGCAATGATGAATATATTACTTTTTAAAACTATAATCCTCCATGGATGCACTGTTGGACAGAAGAGACAATAAACTAAACTGCTTTCTATTAATCATCTGAGAGACCCTTTTCTGCTTTCCATCAGCATGGCTGATGCTAACCTCCAGAAAAGTGACTCGGGCTAACATTCTCAGTAGACATGAAGTGGAAAGCCTATACTGAATCCATTTTTAGGTCAGCTGCTAAAGAAGTTGGTTCAGTGTGTCATGCTAGACAATTTTTTTCTCCAGAATCTTTCTTACCTATTTATAAGTCTACCATTCAGCCATGCTTAGAATATTGCTGCCACTTGTGGTTGGGTGCTCCTGTTATACATTTAAAATATCCTTGATAGATCAGAGAAGAATCAGCAATATTATTGGTCATGACCTGTCATGTCAGCTTCAGACACTTCCCCATTGCTGTAAAGTTGCTTTCCTGTGCCTTTTCTATAAATACTTACATGATAATTGTTCAGATGAGCTCTTTGCTATGGTAACTAAACTTTATGAACTTACACACAGGACTAGATTGACATTGATGTTGCATCTATTTGCAGTTGAATTGGCTAGATGTAACTGTACAATCTATGCTTACAGTTTCTTTTCTTGCACTTCTAACTTGTGGAACTGTCTTCTGTCTCCATGCTTTCCAGTCAACTTTAAGCTTCAAACATGTAAATACAATGTCAATCACTCATCTACTATCGACCTGATTATTCTTCATACTCCTTAGCAATGTTTCTGTTTGCTAGTTCTTCCACACCCAGTAACACCATGTGTCTTTAAGGCTGCATTGTTTGGGGCAAATTTGACTTTAAAAAAAGTTTTCTATCTTTCAACATTGAATCAGCCTTGATTGGTTGAGTAGTTCATAGCAGTGAAATATGCAATTACTCCTGACCTGACATTTCAGCATCAGTCATAATGTAGCTTCCCTGAAACTTTTCTATAAATAATTTCATGAAAACTGTTCTGAGCAACTTTTCTCTATAGTACCTAGACACTATGAATTTAAGCACAGTAATAGACTGACAGCAAGGTCAAATCATATTACAGCTGAAATGGCTTGATGCAACCGTAAGTTCTATGCTAATAGTTTCTTCTATCGCACGTATTGCTTGTGGATGACTCTTCCAGCTTCCAGCAACTTTGATCCTAAAAAATGTAAATGCAATATCAGTTCTTATCTTTTGTTAAATTCTTGTTCTTTTATTGTTCTCTCTCCTTAATAGTGTTTTTTTCTCATATTCAATAATTCCTTGAGTTTTAGTGGCTTTATTGCCTTAATTGCAGTGAAGTGACTAAAACAAAGAACCTTTCTAAACACCTTAATAAAATTTAAGCAATAAAAAAAATGTTTAAACTATTTCGCAATAATTAACTAGTGAAGTCAGTCATTGTAAGACACAGCAGAAGACAAGTGCTATTGTTCAAGTAACCAGAACTCTCTTGTTATGGTATCACCTTTTTTTTGTTAATCATTTCACCCCAAGAAAGGCATTAAAGATGCAAGGGGCTGCTGGGAGTTGAAGAGAATGAAGAGATTTTAGTCACAAGAAAGGAATGAAGAAAATATGTTTATATGAAAACAAACCATATTCAGTTCTCAAGAGTTCATTTTCCTTTTCCCCCACAGTTGCAAACCTATTGCTACTCGATTACTACTTCCATGGCCATTGTTCATATCACCTCAGTTCTTTAGTGCCACCAGTTGAACCTTTACAGCTAAGCCTTCATTCAATATATACTCCATTGGTAAGTTTTTGATCGATTTGCCTATCAAACCTTTGTAGGTATTTAAATCTAAAAACATTTAGATTTTAAGATATTTTTTCTTTCCAAGATAATACATATTTAGTGATATAAATCTTACTAATTAATTAATAACTAGAGTGAAAAGTGGTGGATTCATTCCTTTACCAAAGGCATTTGCTTGTAAGTAAATATTATGAACCCAACTGAAATTGAAACACTGATAGACAATTCTAATCCATTACACCACCTGCACATCCAAGCTTACAGCACCTGGTATTCCTAGGGTCGACATTGCTTAACTTCAGTGATCATACAGGAACTGGTGTTCCAACGTGATATAGCTATAAACCTCCTGGTAAGAAGGAAGTTCCACTCAAACAGCTTCTTGAGAACCACTACTTTGTGGAAAAGGCTCCTATGTGGATACTTCCCTGAAAATTACAATCTTAACTTCTTCAATCATTATTTACCTCTATATCCTCATAATAATCAGACTATATGAAAAAAACTTACATAAAATATATAGACAACACTTATCTATATTATTTAATGAAACATATATTAATATATATATATATATATATATATAAAGCACAGTGTACATGTGCCTGACAGTATGTCCATTTTTCAACCTGGGCAATTCATAAACAACCAGAAGTAACAAGTAGTAACTACTGTAGTTACACATGATTAAAAATTAAATATTGAGTGTGATGGATAAATGGTTGCGTAATTATTAAAAATAACACTGACATCTAATTTTACCAGATATATTTATCAAAATGACACAAAAATATCATGAAATACTAAAGAGTAAATTTATTCAATAAAATCACCATTGGCTTCAACCACAGCCTCCAGATGACTTTGGAATCTCCTGCATCTATTCTGGACAATCTCCTTGTTTAAGTTGGTGAATGCTGTCATAATTCATCTTTGGTGTTACAAGGAGTTTTATTGGTTTCACACTCAACTACACCCCACACATAATAATCAAGGGGGTTGCAGTCTGGGGTGTTAGGTGGCTAGAAGTAAAGGAGGGATGTGCTCGCAGAAATTGTCTGACAGCCATCACTGGGTTCTCCTGCTTGTGTGGCACGGTGCAGAGTCCTGCTACTTGACACAGGGTCATCCAGGAGCCACCCTCTTGATCAAGGGCAGCACTATCTCCTCAAGGTACTTGATGTAGGCCTCTGTGTTGAGTCTGAGATCCTGTTAGGAAAATGAATAGAGGCAGAACATCGCCATCACTAGTGATCACTCCAAATACCATGATGTTAATTGGATATTTGGTCTTCATCATTCTCAGTACATTTTGGGGGACACAGCAAGCCACCAGTTGTTTTGTTGTTCACCATCTTAGCCTGGCAGAAATTTTTCTCATCTTAGAAAAACCAAAGCATGTATGGTTGGAGGAGATACTTGAGTTTGTTCAAAAGCTTCGTAGCATTGTCTTTCCTCTTGTCCGTCATGGCTTAGGCTAAAAATTGGCCCTTTATCATCTTGCACTATTTGCCTGATAAGAAACTAAGACATTCTTCTGTCCCTGGCTATGGACCTGATTGACTTGGAAGGATCATTGTTCATCATGGTTGGTATCTCAGCAACAAATTTGGAAGGTCTTTTCTCCATCAGAATGATCAGAGTGAGTTTTCCAAGCTGCCATACATTCATAATCACCATTAGACTCATCCAACTCTCTGAATCCTTTGCAATGTCCTCAGATTGACACCCAAACACTCTGAAATGTTCGTATTGGAGCTTCTGACATGAGTGCCAAGCAGTACAGCATGCTGTTTCCAAACTTCTGATGGAGTGAATTGAATCATGGTGCTCTTTTTCTCAGAGATCATTTCCAAATGATCCTATTATAATGTTCAGTTGACAAAATCAAAAACAAAACAATGTGCAAAAATTCAAACTATAAAATGGTGACAATTAATCCATTGCACTGTGTAAATAACTCTTTTAAAGTTAAATTTAAATATTGAACAGAGTGAAATGTTTTGAAAAACAATTCTTTATTAAAGTTCAAACTTTAATTTTGCTTTTTGTTGCAATTTGATATCGTCTAATTAAACCATAATTAAAAGTGGGGCACAGTAGATTGCTCATATGTTTTTTTTCTTTTTCTAGCATGTGTACCATGATGTATTCAAAATATTCCATAGTTCAGGTTCCCTAATGTCTTTTAAGAGTGACTTTATGTGAAGAGATCCTAAAGAATGGTGATTTTAAAAGAAAAGAAAAATTATGTGCAAAATAAATGTAAAGAAACTATGGAGATCAGTTGAAGGTGTCAAATAAATATAAAATAATTTTACTATTTCTAAATTCTTATAACTTTTATATACATCGGATACTGAAGGTAAAAGATAAAAAGCTTAAAGGCCCTCTGCAAGAGCTAATGTAAAATCTGCCTAAAGATTGGCTTTTAGGCTAGTATACACACACATATATATATATATATATATATATATATATATATATATATATATATATATATATATATATATAAGGTGAGTTACAAGAGTGAACAGGTCATAGATTATGTTGGAAAATAAATATTTTAAAATCATTACATTCTGAATAATTAATATGCAGATCTGAACTTTCATATGGATGATATGCAAGGCACCAAACTCATTCAGAAATATGTAAACCGCCAGCTGCATATAACCTCTTTCTATGATCAATGGTTAAAAATAGCTTTGAAAGTGTGAAGCCTATGCTTCTTGGCAAAGAACACACTTCTTTGAACCCTGTGCACTAGTTCTACAGAACCCCAAACAAAGACTTGTATCAAATAACAAACACTACATGACTTGAGGACTTTCAACAGCAGCAAAATCTGAAATGAACATCACATGTAGCTCAAAGTTAAAATAATGACATAAACAAGATGTTGATGTTTCATTGTAGTTCAAACAAAAGGTTAGAGTTCAACCTAACCCACATCACTACCAGAAAGCATGATAACAGCTACTGAACTTGAGAAACTTATTTTCCTGAAAAATTGTTTTAAGAGAAAGATTTTATAAATTTCAAGCAAAAACAGTACAGGTTGCATGATCAATGAATACTGAATGTTTCCTTGTAAAGAAATGGCTAATATTATCATTACTTATATATATATATATATATATATATATATATATATATATATACTCACATCTGTATGCACTTGTACTTCTGCATGCCACTTAGAAGTGTCTGCAAGGCTACAATTTTATTATTGTGGTTTCCTGTGATAGCATGTATCTACTTTTAAGAATAGGAGCAGCAGTTTTTTCTCCATCATCATCTAATATAACTTTCACCAAATGCAGGTGTTTATGATAATTAAATACCAACTTTAAAGAACAAATATTATCTTTAACTTCAGGCAGAAAAAAGGGGAAAGTGTTTTAAAAGGTGGAATTTTTACATGGTCCTGTGATCTCTTTGAACAAGTCTTTTAATCTCTGGTATTCACCTTCACTCAGGACAGTTCAAAGATTTCCAAGTGAACATTATATGGCATATTAACAAATTAATAGACCCAGATATGAATCTAAGTGCACCAACATCCATCTATATATATATATATATATATATATATATCTCCAGACATGCAAATCTTCTCTTCTCTTTTTATCATCATCTTTCTCTCTCCCTAAATATATATGGGTACACATACACATATACACAGCTATATATATACACACAATTACATAAAAATCAAGTAGCTATGTATGTTTGATAAGAGATATTTTCCAGTTTCATTGATTTTAAGTGTCTTTTTCAGCTATGGCAAGCCATTATGCTGCAAACACAGAAATCCTCCAATGATAATACTTTAGCCAAGCAATGTCTGTACTAGCAGTTTTTTAAAGTGTGTTAAAGCCTTACACAGAATTTTTCACTCCTTGTGAACAAGGATAGCATGTACACCCCCCCCCCCACAAATATGAATCTACATCATTGAGTATAATTTAAGTCTTGTATCAAAGTGCCTTCTCCCAGATAAATGACTTGACAAAGTCCATTTTACTGATTGGGCTAACCTGGATTCACTCATATCAAATCACATTCAAATCTATTTGACTAACACATTTACAGCTACCTAACATTGAAATATCAGTTTCCTTACAATCACCAAAATTAAGTAACATCGAGTATGGTCAGTATCTAGATGGGCAACTACTTGAGAATACTAGGTGCTGTAAGTTTGGATGTGCAGGTGGTGTAATCGATAAATGTCTTGGAATAGTTAATCAGAGAGCCAAGTTCCAATTCCTGTTGGGTTCATCATATTCACTTACACTCAGATACATTTAATTCCACCCAAGCTTAGGTTAATTAGTAAAACCTGTTTCACTAAAGTATTATTACTTCAAATAAAAAATTCTTATACTCTAAAAATATTTTCTGGCTTTAAATAACCTGCAAAGGGTTGATAAGCTTTAGAAAACAAATCAATTAATCAATCAATCAATCTACCAAGGCCAACCACTTTCGGTTAGAGTGGACTAGAATGTAATGGCAAATAAGAACTGATTCCCAGGGCACCTCAGCTGGAGCCTTGCCAATAAATACAATTTAATTTTGCACACTGGGTAATGTATGATAAACACAAAAATGTGTTTCCTTATTTTTACTATATTATATATAAGTGATGAAACTTTTGCTTGAAAACCCTTTATAATTAACTAAGATTAGAACTAAACGAAATAAGCAAATATTAACCAAATATTGATTACATAATTTACCCCAAATTTTCTCCTGTTCTGAAGGCTCTTTGACTCAAACAACTATTAGTTTCCTTGTACTACTTCAGAAAGTACCTAGCACCTACTGCTAAGCTCTATCTATAAAAGAGTCAGATCAGACCAAAAATATTGTTATTATATCTGGGTTGGCGATGCACAATTCTCACTGCCCATCCTTGACAGAATTCATGATTTTGTGGCCTTGTGAGTGATGAATTATTTTAAACCCTGCAAACACTTTCCAACAAATTGAATATTGCTAGCCTCTCATTAATTTATTGCTCTTACTAGAGTAAATGTTCAGATGATATATATTCCTTAATTCCAACAGATCAGACATTCACAGCTCAGAACTATCAAATCATCCTTTTTCATATTTCTTTGGTAAGGAGGAAGTGTCACTAAGACAGTTTCTTCCCCAGCACTGTCACTTTATAAAACAGACTCCTGAGAGGATTGTCCCCTGACCACAACAATCTTAGCAGCCTCTTCAAGGCTAGTCAACCAATATCTATCCTAGGCATAGCAACCCTTGACCTTGAGTTAATATTGGGCCTTATATTTGGTGAACAATGATAGCATGTACCCACAAGCCCCAAAAAATGGATTACAATACCATCAAAACATAATTGCTCTCTTTTATCTTTTTTTGCCTTCCATTAGCATGGCTGATGTTAACTTCCAAGAGAGTGACTTATTTTACCCTCTTAAGCTAACCTTTTCCAATGATTGCTAGTTCCACTGCCAAAAATCTTGGTTCACTGTGTTGTGCTGCACAATGTTTCTAGCCAGAATCTATCTAACACCTTTCTAAGTCTACTATTTGGCCATGCATGGAACATTGCTACCACATATGGACTATTGCTTCTGCTATATATTTCGAGATACTTGATAAAATAAAAACAAGAACCTTTTTCATGATACTTTTTCTAATGAGCTTTCCTTTTTGGTACCTAGATTTTATAAATTTAAAAGCAGTACTAGATTGACAGCAAGTTTTTATCATTTTACAGTTAAAATGGTTAGATCTAACCATAAGTTCTATCCTAACAGTTTCTTCCCTCACACTTCTTGCTTGTATAACTCTTTTCTGTCTTCTTGCTTTCCAGTCAACTTTGATCTACAGATAACTGTCAGTTAGTAAAAGATAGATTAGAAGGCCAGGGAGCCACTAGTGGTAGAAGGTGGCAGAGTATATGGCAGTTTATCTGTTTATGAGTGGAAGTTAACAGTTAACTTGAACAGGTTAAGATTGTAGTGATTTGGGAAACATCCTCTTTGAAGTCAATTCCCCAGAGCAGCGGTTTATGGGAAGAAGCTCTTTGAGTTGATTTTACTATTCACCAATAGAATACAGAGGGAATGTGAGTGGCATGCTGCATTCTAGCTGCAGTTCATCTTCACAATTTCCATGGAAATGTTAAAGAAGTGAAAAAGGGCTTGTAGGGTGGAAAATAATTTGTCACCCACAAGGACACGGAAACAGTTTTGGACTCTATCAAAACTGGAAAGTGAAGACTGGGCAGCTTCTGCCCAGATATGACACTAGTACTCCATTTTTTACCTGATCTGGTTCTTGTAAAGGTAGAGAATAGCACAAGGAGTCAGGTACTTACTAGAGTGGTACAGTAAACCAACGATTTTTCCTGCATCTTTAGTGATGGATCATATGTATGAGTTCCATTTGACACCTGGGTTGAGTTTAAGGCACAGTGTCTCTCTGAGGGGGCATCCACTAATTTAATTAAATTAATTTAAAATTTAATGTCTATAGATTTTCAGAATTCCCTCTTGGTGCATAATTCTGACCAATAGTTTTGCTTATATTTTTATATAATTCCATCCATAAGAACATTTTAGTGAAGTGTTTTTAAAGGATGAAATGCGCAACATCTTCTTTCATATTGTCATTCTGTTAGCCTGATTTATATTTTATTATAATAGAAATTTACGAAAGTAATTTTTGAAAGGATGTTTTTTATCCAACATTATTTCTTATTAAAATAAACTTTATTTGCAGTGGGTACAAATGTTTGCTATCCCTGTTTTTTTCAATTTTATTAAACAGTGACATTGATAACAAATGGCATAGAGGGCTGGTCTCCATAGTCAAACTGGAAGAGGCACAAAGTGGTTTCCTTGATGAAAAAATGTAGGTTCAATTCCTGTCAGAGGCACAAATTTTATAGGATATCAGCTAAAACACTGGTACCTAACAAACAAAAAACGTTTATAGTAATAAGAAATATAGACATATATCTTATATTGTATAAATGTGGCATATATATATATATATATATAGATAGATAGATAGATAGATAGATAGATCAGTTTCTTGCTGTTACAATGAATTTATACTTGAGGATCATCTTCATGAAGATTAAATGTACTTGGGGAGGAAAAATGACAGTGCCTTCCTTGATGAATTTCATCTTAACACCAATAAACTGATAAAAGAACTGGAAAGGATCATTATGAAAAATAAATAGACATAATATATCTATATTACTCAATGATATATAAATATATATATATATATATATATATATATATATATATATATATATAGTGTGTGTGTGTTTTATTGAACTTAGTAGATATTTTATGTGTATTAAGTTTAATCATATTTTTCTAAATTGCAAATGATATTTCGGAAAACTGGCTGCAGCAGATGTAAATTTCCAGCATCAATATAATTGCTGGGTCATCATCAGGGTTGTGTAGGATGTGAATTTATGACTGTTCTTAACAATAAGTACGTAAATAAAATAAGCTGGAGAAAATCAATAGTGGCACATTTAATATGTTGTTATATTTTAAATTGGATCAAATAAATCCAAATGCAGGAAGTACATCTGAAGAAGCCAGATTTGCAAAAGGTCATTTGCAATTTTTTTTTAAATATTTTGAAAAAACAATAAAACATAAAATATATCTAAAATAATAATTGTTGCCAAAAATCAACTCTCAAGAGGATGCTCTCCCAATTACTACAATCTTAACCTGTTCAAGTTTAGCGTTAACCACTATTTACCCACAAATCGCCATAAAAATGCCCCTTACTTAGTAACCCCTTACATCAAGTGGCATATGGTTCTTGTGCAGGTTGAACATCATTGTCAAAAAAAGAAAAAATAAATATATAAAGAATTAACAAATTTAATTTTTAAATCCAGCATTTTTTTATTACTTCAAATGTTATTTTTAGTAGATGCTCCATTTAATTTAAGCTGCATTTTATGCCTTGGAGGGCAAGTTTTCTTGGGTATGCAGGCCAGTAGATGAAATAAATATTGTTTAAGATACATGGGGTATCTACTCAAATATAGTTATCCACTAAAAAATAATGTCTGAAGTTATATATATATATATATATAATATATTTTGAATTGGACAGAGTCTGACAATTTATTTTAAAGACATTTTTGATATGTTTAATGTTTAAAAAAAAAACAAGAACATTAAACATATCAAAAATGTCTTCAAAATATATATATATATATATATATATAGAGAGAGAGAGAGAGAGAGAGACACACACACACATACAATATATAAGCAAAACTTTTCAGTAAAGAAAATCAAGAATCTCTCAGTCACTGTGTGTTTATCCAAAAATCAATACACTTAAATTCACTTTTATCCCTGCCGTACACTTAGGGGTAGAATCTCTGATTCATGCCAATTCAGCTGGGGTACAATCCTAGCTAGAGGCAACTGGAAGTCTAGCCACTCTGATGAGCTGTGATACAGCAAAACAGTCTGTCTGTGGATGACAATATATATATATATTTTATGCAATCTTTTGCATGCAGGTAGGTGCATTTTTATGTGCTGAGTAATACAATGATCAAACCAGTAGAGAAGGAGGCAAAGTTTGGAGTGAAATATAGATGAGAAAAAATAATTGTGCCATAAAGCAAGAGAACAATTGCAATGGTTGCTACTTTCTGCAGATTCAGTCATCAACATTCAACCCAAAAATTAAATAATTCATAAGTTTTATTTAATAACGGTTCCCTCGGCTCAGTGCAGGCAATTCAGATAAACCCAAAGAGAAGCCATTAAGTGTTTCTTTGAAGTGAAAAGATGAAACTTTTTGACTTCTTAAGGAAAAAAATAAAATAAAATCATATACTGTGAGATTGCTAAGATCTATCAGCAAAGATGAATCCTCTATCATTTAACTTTTATTACAGTGTATTGTTATAATTGTTCTATTCTTTTGTTCATTATTAATATCAATCTCTTACTGTTCCTAACATAGGAACTGAACTTTAAAGTAAAAGAAAAAAAATGATCTATAAAGATCAGTACTATTTACAGTTTAAACCTTCTTGGAAAATCTTGGAATATACATTTCTTAAATTAAATGTTAATCCAATCTTTTTCTTTTCATGTGCCATGTCCTTTCAGAATGTCGGCAATCATGACTCTCCACCTCCCTCTATCCCTTGCAGCTCTCACCAAGCTCCTTCCCTCTGCTTTCTCCCCCAGATTACGTTCTGTCATCCACCTACTCAAGCTCATCAGGTATGTCATGCACTGTTTTCCTTGTCTCTCTTTCCCTTTATTTGACCCATGAGTATCAGATTCTCCAGGCCCTCCTTCCTCATTATGTGTCCCAGAAATTTCAGCTGCATCTTTCTAATGTTAACTATAAGCCTTCTCCTTGTTTGTAACCTCTCTAAGACCTCATCGTTGCTCAAATGCTCAGTCCATGATATTCTTAACATCCTTCTGTAGAACCTTCAAAAGCCTAAGAGCCACTAAAGGTAGAGGGTTATGGTGTAAGTCTATCATATAAGAGGAGGAATATTATTATTATATATATTCAATAGATGAATCTAGACATGAAGAGATTGATTGTGGGGATAGAGAAAGCACCTTTTCAGGGGGTCTCTTACTCACAATAGCAGCTGTCAAATAGAAGCTGTCTGAGTACATCTTCTGCCTTAACACTGGAATATGAAGGGAATGCAGATGATTTGATCCTGTGTATATGGTATTGTGTATTCTAGCTGTAAAGGTCTGAACTGGTAGAACTTAGGAATGTAGGTCATCTGAATAATTGCCAAGGAAGTAGCAATAGGCTTGTGATATTAGAGGGAGGTGGAGAGTCATGATTGCCTACATATAAGTGCTGAAGGGTTGAAAATAATTACTCACTCACAAGGCTGTGTAAATATTTTGAACTCTACCAAGTTTGGAAAGTGAGGATTGATTAGCTCCAGACCAAATAGGAAATCAGGTTTTTTGTTGGTCAGATCACATATTGACTGACTTTTTTGGTCAGATCACATATTGACTGATTTTTTTGGTCAGATCACATATTGACTGACTATTTTGGTCAGATCACATATTGACTGACTTTTTTGGTCAGATCACATATTGACTGACTTTTTTGGTCAGATCACATATTGACTGACTATTTTGGTCAGATCATATATTGACTGACTATTTTGGTCAGATCACATATTGACTGACTTTTTGGGTCAGATCACAGATTGATTGACTGACTGACTGACTGACTGATAGAAACATTTTTTATGACTTTTCAACCCTTTGCATATTATTTAAATTCAGCAAATATTTTTAAACTGAGAATTTTTTAGAGATAATAATGATTTACTGATATTTGTCCTGCTAATTAAACCACAGCTGGGGAAAGAAAAGGTGGATTCATAAACTTTCCAAGAGTATTTGAAGTGAATATAATGTATTTTTCAAATGGAATTGGAATTTGGCTCTCCAATTCCTGATTCCAAGTTGTTATCCATTACACCACCCACACATTCAAGCTGACAGCCTCTAGTATTCTTAAGCAGTTACCTATCTAGGTACTGAACATGCTCAATGTTGATTAACTTTACTGAACATATGAGAACTGCTGCTTCAGGAGGAGCAAGGTAATTTCTGAAGTAGTAAAGATATAGCAACAATACTCCATTTTTAATTTAATCAAAGATATCTGTCAATATTTCTGAGATGAGGTATTGTAATTATTTCAACTATTTACATTTGGACTGTTGTCCTTATCTTTGTTGCTATATTCACAATGTTTTGGCTCTTGTATGCTTAAACCTTCTTTAGATGACAGGAATTTTGAACTGAACCCTTTATTTAATCCACATGTTCTAGTTCGACATGCTATGCCTCTTCCAGATATCAGCCGTTTCCCTTTAACTCAACTCTCCAAGTTTTTATTCACTTCTGCTGTAGACAGGTATTGAACTCAGAACTCTTTGGGTCAAGGCATTGGATTACTTCAACCAGCACTTTTATCCACTGGGCCATGTTTCAAAGAGAAAACATGGCAGGAAGAGTTGGGTACTTTCTGGAGAAGTACAGATATAAGAGCATACTCCAATGGTCTGATCTTACTCTTGTAAAGACAGAGCATGGCAGAGTTGTATAAGGAATATAAGGAAGAACAACTGTAGAAAAGCAAAGAATAAGAAAGTAGAAAGCTGAAAGAATAGCAAAATGGTAATTATAATATTAACCATTTCTTTACAAGGAAACATTTGGCATTCATTGACCAAGCAGCCAGTACTGTTTTCAGCTGAAATTTATAAAATCTTTCTCTTTAAAAATGTTTTTTAGGAAAATACGTTTCTCAAGTCCAGTAGCTGTGATTGCTTTTTCCATTACTATTTCCTACTATTTGATGTGATGTGAAATGTTAGCATCTTGATTATGCCATTATTTTCTCTTCAAGTTACATGTGATATCCATTTTAGTTGGTACTGCTTTTAGTAGTTCTCAAGTGCTGTGGTTTCTGTTATTTGGTACAGTACTTTGTGATTCTGTAGCACAAGTCCACAAGATTCAGAGCAGGATGATCTTTGCCAAGACCTTCGGACTTTACTTGCTCAAAACCTTTTTTTTATCATTGATCTTAGGAAGTAGTTGTATACAGCTGAGAGTTTAGATATTTCTGAATAGATTTGGCACCATGCATGACATCTATATGAAAATCAACAAGGGTATTTAAGAACACGACTTGAGTTTTCAGGTTGATGTTTAGACTTTGTAGCAACTTGCTGTGTTGGGTGAGACTGCTTTTACGACAACCTATTCCATGTTCAGTTTCCTTTTTTCCCATGCTTAATGTGTTATAGCTGATCCATATGATATCTGAAAATCAATCACAATCCCATAACTCATCACACAGATATATAAACATTTCAACTGATATAAATAAAAAATGAACATGTATAGCTGATCCATATAATATCTGAAAATAAATCACAATCCCATAACTCATCACACAGATATATAAACATATCAACTGATATAAATAAAAAATGAACATGTATTTTATTAATTTTCATTAAAATATTTCTGAATATCTGTCAGTTATGGGCCATGTGTGATACATGCTTAGGCGATCATATATCTTTTGATACATGACTGACGAGGCAAAATTTTTCCCGCAGTAGGTTGCCATTTCTTTCTGTAGTAGACCAGTTGCCATCCAAGGCTACAGAATCCAGTCTGTCCTGCTATTTACCCATAGCTGGGGGGGGGAAGAAGAGGATTCATACCTTTCCCAAGGATATTAGCACGTAAGTGAATGTAATGATTTAAACTCAGTTCTCCGATTCCTCAATCCGAGCCGCTATCCATTACTCCACTGTGCAAATATTAAATTCAGCATTCATTACTGGCAGCCATAATCTTAACAATATAAGATATGCAGATGACACAGTGTTGATAGCAGACGCAGAAATAAAACTACAAGAACTTCTACAGAAGGGAGTGAAGGAAAGTGAGAAGAAAGGATTAAACACCAACGGCAAGAAGACAAAATGCATGGTTGTTAGCAAAAAGAGAAGCCAAAAATAAAAATTAGAAATCAGATACCAAAATCAAATAGGTATAAATATTTAAATATCTGGGAAGTGTTTTAACAGAAGACAGAAAGTGTGATACTGAAATCCAAAGGTGCATTGGGATAGTGAAAGATGCCTTCCAAAAGCTAAGCAAAGTATTAAGAAACAGAAAAATATCTGGGAAGTGTTTTAACAGAGGACGGAAAGTGTGATACTGAAATCCAAAGGTGCATTGGGATAGTGAAAGATGCCTTCCAAAAGCTAAGCAAAGTATTAAGAAACAGAAAAATATCTGGGAAGTGTTTTAACAGAGGACGGAAAGTGTGATACTGAAATCCAAAGGTGCATTGGGATAGTGAAAGATGCCTACCAAAAGCTAAGCAAAGTATTAAGAAACAGAAAAATATCTGGGAAGTGTTTTAACAGAGGATGGAAAGTGTGATACTGAAATCCAAAGGTGCATTGGGATAGCCATAGAAGCCTCCCAAAAGCTAATCATAGTATTACGAAACAGAAAAACATTGTTAGAAACAAACTGTGATATCAGTATTACTATAAGGTAGTGAATGCTGGATGACCTCCTCAAAGAGCAAAAAGAGACTTGAAGCAACAGAAATGTGGTTCTACAGAAGCAGGCTAAAGACTGAATATGTGAGTAACAACAAAGTTTTTGAGGAAATGGAAACAAAAAGGAAACTTATACTTAACAGCAGGAAGAGATAGTTCTTAGGCACATAATGACAAAAGTGGGCTTAGAAAGTTTGATATACACAGGATAGATAGAAGGCAAGAGACCCAGAGGAAAACCATGCATAACATCCTTAGTGAGCATGAGAAAATTGATGGCCAAACATAGTTTAGAAGAAATAAAAGAACGACAAAATTTCTTAAGAGCTACAAGTGACAGGAAGTTGTGGAGTGCCATGATCGCCTACGTCCTGTAGGAACATGGCAAACAAAGAAGAAATATGATTTATATAGTAAGACTGATGAAAAGCAAATATGGATGAAAATTATATTTTCTGGAGGTATAAAAAAAAGAGAAAAAAAGGCATCAAAAGGAAGAAATCATTTCTTGATTCCATTTTGAAAATATTTTTTAAAAGAACTAGAATTCTTGTAGATGATTTTAATAGACAAAGAATAGATGAACAAAAAAAACTGCAATAAAAACTAACAAAAGATCAAGAATAAGAAAATGTGCGATAATGAGAAAAACACAAGTTATTAAAATATTGAAACCCTGATGACTAGAGAATCAACAATAAAACATGAAAAAAAAAACTTTGGAAAAGACAGTGGCAGAAAAAAAGGAAGGAAGAGCAATCTGCTCTCTTATAACAGCTCTGGTAGAATGGAATGATGAATTCTCAGGTACCGAATGCAAGTTCAATATTCAAGATAGTTCTTCATTACTTTGGTTGACAGTTTCAATTAATGACTGAAGAATAGTTTGATTAAAATACTAATAAAACAGCAACAAAATTTATTTTTCTTCTTTGTTCCAGATATGGTTGATCATGGCTCTCCACGACTTTCTATCCTTTGTAGTTCTTAGCAATGTTTGTCTTTTTCTATCCCTCCCACTCCCTGTTCTGCTATCAGCTCATTGTGTAAAGTTATTTGAAGTTTCCCTCTGCACTTGCTTTCAAAATGACCTGTGTCAAACTCCCCAAGCCCATTTTCCACATTATGTCTTCTTTTATTTTTCAAATTCTCCCTTGATGCTCTCATGCTCATGATATTCTCAGTATCCTTCTGTAGAACAAAATCTCTTTTGCCTCAAGTCTCATATTTGAAGAAAATACTCTTAAGTTATAATGAAATCTATATGAATGAAGTCAGGATTTGAAAGCAACATTAATTATAATTCAGGAAAATTTTATAAATTGAATTATTGGACCAATTTCCTCATGTGAACATGAAAGAGTGATGATGGTGAGGAGGAGGAGGTCTGAAAATAACATGACTAATGGAATTGGAAATCTAAATAAGAATCAAACCCATCAGGACAACATTAATTCTGAAACTAGTAAAAGAGTATTGGAGATTTGACAAAACTTGTCACATAATCCACAGTTGCTATTGGTGTGAACATTCAATGAGTGAATAATCACAACAAACATCAACAAATGATATTAAAGTTAATATTGGGAGGACACAGCAGAATAGCAGAATAATAATCACCTGCAGGAAGATAGTGATGAAACTAATAATGTAAAACTCAATTCAGGAGTACAAAAAAAAAAGAAGATATGGCTGGGCTTGAAGGGTGATCCCATCAGAAACATGCAAATAATTTGGATAGAATCCCGCACTAAAAGCTTTACTGAAGAAAAAAAAGAGCAAAATTCTATGGGACTTAAAGATACAAATAAATTGCCCATTCCAGACCTCTTCTTCATAAGCAAATAGAAGACATTTTTTTCTAAAAGGGCATGGTACTGTTTCTGACAACTGAAATAAAAGCACCACACAGTAAGACTGAAACATTTATAGAACATGAAAATGATGACTGAAGTCATCATTACTAGAGGACATGGAATAGTCATGAAAGTTTTGAAGAGTTGGGAAAAACTGGAAAATCCAAAATGAAAATTGAAACCATCCAATTGACAACATTATTCTGAGGGTGCATCAAATAATGTACTTAAATGTGATTTTGATTGATTGATTTGTTTCTCTGGCTTATCAACCATTTGCTGGTTATTTAAAGCCAGAAAATATTTTTAGACTGTAAGAATTTTGGGGAAAGATAATAATGATTTAGTGATACAGGTCTTACACATTAATCCATAGCTGGGGGAACAACAGGTGGATTCATACTTTTCTCAAGAGTATTTGAACATAAGTGAATATAACAAACCTAACTGGAATTGGAACTCAGCTCTCCAATTAACAATTCCAAACCATTATCCATTACACCACCTGCACATCCAAACTTACAGCACCTGGAATTCCCAAGTAGTCATCCATCTAAGTACTGACCAAGATTAATGATCATATCAGAACCGGTGTTTCAATGTGATGTTGCTGTAAGCTCATGAGTTTGCATGAATGGATGACAGATTATACTGAGACAAATGAGCTAAAAAATTGTATGAAGTTGTGGAGAACCATAATCTTCTTCCGAAGGGATGTGGCTCATAAAGAAGAAAATAAGTATGAGGGTTCCAAAGAGTAGTAATCTGTAGGAGACTAAGGAACCATTGAGTGACATAGGTTTTTTTTTCATTAGTATTAAATTGCTGGATGAATTTTCTGACAGATCTCATATTGGTGTTGATGTGTTTATAGAAAGAAATAGATGATACGAGAGCCGAAAGGCAAATTTCCAGCTGACTACAGCTGAAAACATAAACAATTTAATTGCACTATTATTAAAATATAATGATGCCATTGTCTGACAGTACAGGTGGACTAGCATAATACTAAAATTCTTACTACTTAATTGCTTCACTTTGACTTCTCTGAAGTAACACTTGTCTTTGAGACAGAGAGTAACATGCATTGACACTACAAATAAGACACCAGAATGATTCTTTGAAAATTACAACAAAAGGACAAGAAAGAAGGGTTATGAAAAGTAAAGTCTAAGAAGAAAAAGGCTAAGGTGCCATTGACTGAGGCAGTTATCCTCTTGCTTGTGGAGCAAAATAAAAGTTGTTATTTTTTTTTATTTTACATATAAAGATTAAAAGAAATACATTTCCTTTGTTCGCAAATGGCAACACTTACGTAAAAAGCTGAAAGAAATTGTGGAAATTATTAAACAGATCTAATTATGAACCCAATATTTTACTCTTAGTTTTTTCCCATCTTCTAATTGCTGCATTTTGCCACAACACTTTGGGTTAATCTCTCTTTATGTTCCATGTCCCCTTAGGGTGTAGATGATAATGGCTCTCCACAACTTCCTGTTCCTTGTAGCTCATACTAAACTTTGTCTTTCTGTTATTTCTCCTAAGCCCTGTTCCGCCATTCATTTACTCAAACTTACGAGGTATATTATGCGTTGTTTTCCTCTGTCCCTCTAGCCCTCGATCTATCCTGTGATTATCAGATTTTCTAAGCCCTCCTTCCTCATTATGTGCCTCAGAAGCCTCAACTGTCTCTTCCTGATGTTAAGTATAAGTTTCCTTTTTTGTTTTTATTTTCTCTAAAACCTCGTCAATACTAACATATTCAGTCCATGGTATTCTCAGCATCCTTCTGTAGAACGACATTTCTGTTACTTCAGGTCGCTTCTTCATCTTTGACAAGATTGTTCAGCATTCACTGCCATACAGGAAGACAGAAATCACATAATAGTTCAGTACACTTTTTCTTGTTCCAAGTGAAATTTTTCTACACTCCTCATTATTTCTAAAAACCAAGAGCCCTGGATTTGATCTCTCCTCTGACCTAGCTCCAACATTTCAATAAGGAAATAATTAGCTTGTAACTTTCAATATGTTAAAAACTAAGCTAGCATTCTGATCCCAGTATAAATTCTGGATTATTATAATATCCCTTACAATTGGATCTAGTTTTCCTAGCAGTTCAAATAAATTCTTGTGCTATGCCTTTTCAAATATTTTTGAGTAATCTATAAAACCCTTGACAAGGAACAGAGAACTAAAGTGTGACGTGATATCCATATTTGTATTGCCATGTCTGATATCATTCTAATCATGGATATCGCATTTCTTGTTCCAGCATCCTTGACAAATCCACACTGTTCTTGTCCTATTTCTAGTCTAATTCTGCTCTGCACTCTATCCAACAGGATTTGATTCATTATCTTGGTTATGTGGCTCATTAAAATGATTCTTTAATGCTTTATATTACAATAGTTAAAAGAAAAAGAAAACAAAATAAGGAGTAAAGTCACCATATTTGAGCTGGAGTTACTCATTCTTCACTTTCCACTTGTGGAAGAATTTGAAATTGGTTACAGACCTCATATTGGGTGAATTGTAGCATGAGGAAAAAAAGAAATTATTACTCAGTTTTTTATATCTTATTATTATTAAATTTTTATTAATATACTCTGTGTCCATTACTATTCATTATTACTGTTATTTTTTATTACTATTTTTACTCCATCTTATTTTTGTGGCTTTTTTGTTACAACCCTTGGAGTTGAAATAATACTTTTGATAGTCCATATTAACAATTATGGAATTGTTTCTGTATTGGTCAACAATTCTCCCTTGGATGAGAATAAAGTTACACTCTGCTTAAGATCAAATTGTTGTTCTCTGATCTCCCATCTACAATTAGAATGTTAAAGTTTTTACAATACAAGGCTCAAGAGCCACTCGTGTTAGGGAGTAAGTGATTGAGGTGTGTGAAATAAATGCAAGAGTAGGAAGTAAAGATTATGAAGATATAGAGGATATGTAATGACTGACCAATTACTTAAAAAGGTTAAGATTGTAATGTTTGTATCTGTTCCACAAGGGAGCAATTCTTAGGAAAAACTGTCTGGGTATAACTTCCATCTTAAAATTAGTATATAGGAGGAATGAGGATGGCTTGACTCTATGGACATATCATGGCAGGTTTAAGCTCTAAAGGTTTGAACTAAAGCATTGAGCCCATACAAACAATTACCATGGAAATATTGACAGATTAGCAACAGGCTTGCAAAGTTGCATGCTCTATTTGAGCTGAAATTGTTATTCTCTGGCTGTCTGTCTATAATTAGAATGTAGTATCTGTGCATTCTGCCTATAAAGTATCATTCTCTAACACATCGGTCAAGGATCAGCATAGTATCTGTGCACACAGTCAAAAGTGTTCCAACACACACAATATATATATATATATATATATATATATATATATATATGAAGAAATATAGTCTTAAAGTGTGCTATATTTATGTGATAAAGTGTTCAATATCAGAGATAGAGCGTGTGTAAATATAAAAGTGAACATAGAAGTCAACAGTTAGAGGCAACAGTCTGTTTCATGCTAGATGCAATCGTCAGGCACAAGTGCTGTTACTTTTCTCGGCTATTTATATATATGGGTCAGTGGTGCATTGTGGGTAGTCTATTTTGGCGGTTATTTTACCGGAAGTCATTTATTTGTTTATTTATTTATTTGTGTCAAATTATTTTGCTTGTTTTTATTTTTATTTTTTATCTTATATATTTATTTTTTTTATTTTGATCGGTGTTTTTATTAACATAGTAAAAATTTGTTTATAGAGCTTATTGTGGGTAGTCTAATTTGTTTATAGAGCTTATTGTGGGTAGTCTATTTTGGCGGTTATTTTACCGGAAGTCGTTTATTTGTTTATTTATTTATTTGGGTCAAATTATTTTGCTTGTTTTTATTTATTTTTATTTTTATTTTTTATCTTATATATTTATTTATATTTACCCATAACAAGCTCTATAAACAAATTTTTACTACGTTAATAAAAACACCGATCAAAATAAAAAAATAAATATATAAGATAAAAAATAAAAATAAAAATAAATAAAAACAACCAACATAATTTGACACAAATAAATAAATAAACAAATAAATGACTTCCGGTAAAATAACTGCCAAAATAGACTACCCACAATGCACCACTGACCAGTATATATAAATAGCTGAGAAAAATAACAGCACTCGTGGCCTGACGGTTCCATCTAGCATGAAATAAACTGTCGCCTCTAAGTGTTGACTTCTATGTTCATTTTTATATATATATATATATATATATATATATATATATATATATATATATATATATATATATATATATTAAGAGCTGGCTGCTCATCTCCAAGAACATTTAGATGACCCAATTACACTCACAAACCCTGGGTCAAGACACAATGTGGTTTTCAGGCACTTCTCAAATGTGCTGCATGCTGGTATTATCTTATCAGACAGCTATTGTCAATGTCAACAACTTGACTATTTTGAGATTCAATATATAATAATATATATATGGGAATATGAATCATCATCATCTGTTATGTGCCATGTCTCTTAAAGATATTGCTGATCATAACTCTCTATGATTTCTTGTCCTTAACTCTTAGCAAATTTTGTCTTGTTATCTCTGCTAAACCCTGTTCTGCCATCCATTTACTCAAGCTCTCTAGGTAGGTTATGCACTGTTTTCCTCCATCCCTCTTGCCTTCAATATATCCTGTGAGTATCAAATATCCAAGTTCTCTTTCCTCATTATGTGGCATGGAAATTTCAACCATCACATTCTGATGTTAAGTATAAATGTCCTTTCTGTTTCCATTTTCTCTAAAACTTTATCATTGCTCATTTTTAGTTCATGGTATTCTCAGTATCCTTCTGTAGAACCACATTGCTGCTTCACTTCTCTTCTTCATTTGCAATGAGATTGTCCAGTATTCACTACCATATAGGAGGACTGATATTACATAACAGTTCTAACTAAATTTCCTGTTTCTTAATTCTTTGCTTAGATTTTGGAAGACACTTTTGCTATCCCAATGCGTCTTCAAATTTCAGTGTCATACTTTCCACCCTCTGTTAAAACACTTCCCAGATATTCATATTGTTGTACTAGCTTGATTTTGGTATCTCCAATTTGTAATTTGCATGTTTGACTCTTCATTTTGATAACAACCATGCAATCTGGTTTCTTGTAATTGATGTTTAGTGCTTTCTTCTTCATTTCCTTCACTACCTTTTGTAGTTCTTGTAGTTTTCTTTCTATATTTGCTATCAACACTGTGTCATCAGCATATCTTATGTTATTAAGATTGTAGCTGCAAATAATGAATCCTGGTAGGACTTCTAATTCTCTCACAATTATCTCAGTGTATAAGTTGAGTAAGTCTGGTGAGAAGACTCATCCTTGTCTTATACCCCTTTCTATATTTTTTTATGATGTAATGAAATGACCTGTCACCTCAGTGAGTGACTACACTATAAGTAGTCACTGCCTATAAGTATCTGTAAGTCAACGGACTACATAGTCTAGCTAAGATCTGTTGAGTACAACTCAGACTTACGCAAGAACTACCGAGCTTCAAATAGTAGCACTCACTACTGGATTGACTTGCAACAACCATGTGCATAACTGTTACTTTTTATTCTTATTGTATTAGTTTTTACAATAAATCTTTACTTAAATTTCCACTGTGTTTTTCAAGTATATATTCCTATTAACATGGAATATGACACTATATTTACTGAATTCATTTTCTATCTTTATGTATGTGGTTTACTCCCAGTAAAGGCTCAAGATTATTCTAATAAGCTTCCCAAATAGGTCAAGGACTCACTTTATTTTATGTATATAAGGATTATTTTATTACAGATGTTACTTACCATATATATTTGCATATCATGCAACCTTTGAATACCTAATTTTGAAGCTAATTTGTTTACAGTAAATGGATATATAGTTTGGTCAATGGTATAGCCAGGGCCAAAATTACATATGCTAATTTTATATCACATGTTGATACAACCTGCTTAAAATTAGGTCTTCAAAAAATGCATGATACACAAGTATATACAGTAATAAATTGTGGGTCTGGGTCAATCTTTATCATTCCTATTATTTTATTACAAATTGTAATCCTTAGTGTTCAAATCAACAAAAATTTTGAAAGATATTTTTTGTCTTTAATCAAATTAGTATTAATTTAAGACTGCAGCTTAAACACACATCTATATATGTATATGAGTGTGAATCAATAATTCAAAAGGCTGTGATATAGTTTTGAACTGACTTTTGATTTGAAATTTTCATTGTATAATGTTTAATCTTACTGAATTAAGAATATTTATAAGTAATGATTTTGAAAAATAATTATATATAATGCAAAATAAATGGATTTTTTTCATCATCAGGCTGCAGACTTATTGATATACTGCCATAAGAAGTAATCGTCTTAATTAAGATAAATACTGATTGCAAACCAAGCATCAAAAAAAATGAGCACATCATAAAGTTGTGACAAATAGGTGGCTGTTATTCACCTGATAATTATCTTCAGCCTTTATCCAGAGCCAAGAACAATGTTTTGGTATTTGTTCCTCATGTACAATGCAGTTATTCAGTGAAACAATTCTAAATTGTCTGGCAATCTAAATGGACCAATTTTGAGGGTATTGCAATTTTTTATCTATGAATATCAGCCTCTCTTATTCATCTGAAGATGCTGTCATGTGGCAGGTCAATAAACAAAACTAATAATGCACTCTTGCATGGTCACGTAAAAGCAACAAAATGCTTCAGTAAACACAGAATGATTACAATTTAGTATTCACAAGATGAAGTATTGATAATTCCAACACAGACTGTGATCCTCATTTTCCAAGGTCTTTTTCCCCGCAAAGAACAAATTGGTCAAGGTTTTCTCTTATCTTTTTGCAAAAGGATAACATTCCCAGTGGAAATATACATTAGCATTAAGATCCAATCTACTCTCTTTATGATTTCAAGTTACTCCACTCCTCATCAACCCTCTTCACTATTCATATATGTTTGCTTATTGCATCAACTGGGCAGAGAAAATATCATGAAAAGTATGTAATGGCTTAATTCTTGTATGCTCTTAAGAAAGAAACAGATTTTTTGAAAAAGTCAAGTAAAACATCATTCCTGGCTATTTTTCTTTTTCTATTAAAAATTAAAGGCTACTATCAATACCTGCCAAATTTACCTAAGCAAGGTACAAGGTCATGAGTAAAGAATACCGACTGAAGATTGGATTCACTATTTAGGAGAGTGTTAGGCATTCTTGTTAATCAATCTTTGTTTTTTTTTCTTTAAATAAACATGTTTTTTTTTAATCATTTCCCCCTAAGCAAATCATCGAAGCTGGGTTAACAGTGGTTACTGAATGTGAAAGAAAGAATATAAGAAAAACATTATAAAGGAGCAAGAACAGTAAAACAAACTGATTTTAAGAGGACAGATCAAACTTGACCAGAAAGGAAGAAGCCAGAAGAGAGTTCCATAAGTGAGAAGTGTGAGAAAAGAAACTGTTTTCAGCATAGGACTAATGGTTAAATCGAGTCATTTTGACTTTAAAATGATGAGATCTTGCTGCCATTCTAGTAATGTGCTTAAATACGTAAAGTCTAGATACCATAGAGAAGAGTTAATCAGAACAATTAACATGAAATTATTTATAGGAAAGGCATAGGGAAGCTACATTATGGTAGTGGGAAAGAGACTAAAGTTTTCTGATGTCAGATCAGGACCAACAACATTGCAGATTTTTGTTTAGATTTTATCAAGGAACTCTCAATATACAGCAGGAACACAAGACCATATATGCCAGCAATATTCTAAGCATGGCTGAATGGTAGACTTTAGATATGTAAAATAGATTCTGGCGAGAAAAATTGTTTCGCATAACAGTGAACCCAGAAGCAGACCTTGCAATTGATTCGATATAATCTTTCCATTTTATATCAGTGGAAAACATTATCCTAAGAAGGTGCAACAAGTCACTCTCCAGGAGGTTATCATCAACCAAGTTAGTGGAAGACAGAAACTATTCTCTCAGATGATTAACAGAGAGCACTTTTGTTTTGGAGGCATTAAAATTATTTCATTTGATGTAATAAAGTTATATATAAATAATAGTTTTCACTTGTACATTTATATATATATATATATATATATATATATGCAATAGAAATCTTTTGAGATTTGAATAATTTTTCATAATGATGCATCAAGTCCTAAATAAGAATCCTAAATAGAATGCAGAAAGTTCTGGACAACCATTTTGTCCTTTTTGGATGGTCCAAGTTTGATTATCAGTAGTGGATGCACATTGATAATGAGTCCCAAAAAGTACAAGACAGACATCCAGTGCTTTCTGCATTCTGTTATGGATTCTTGTTCTAGACTTGATGTAAAAACTTAATCTAAAAGAGGGCTCAATAATAAGTAGAGCAATATTCTTTATTTTAGGATATTACATCAAAAAACATGTCAGAATTGCTACACAATTCCAGTTGTGTTTCAATGTGTATCAACACATCTCATCAGGTGAATGTAAATTACTGGCAAGTGAACAATTTATTTAGATTTAAAACAAAATACAGCCTCTTTTTATGAAAAAAGAAAAATGGGTGGAGTTATAAGGTTTGTGGTTATCAACATAGCTATTTATTTATCAACTATAATTTTTTTTTATGTAGGAAACTCACAAAGCATACAACTTGTCTAGCATTTTGCTAGATTACTACTTCATTTTTTTCTTAGGAAATGGCATTGTATAATGTATATAATATGTATCCATTTACATCCACTCCTGTTTAACATATGCTGCTGCCATTGATTTTAAATCTACAGGTCATGACCCATTTATGAAAAATAATTTCTTAATTTTTGCTTCTTCCCTTAGTTTAAATTGAACACAGGTCATATTCAGTTGGTTGATCTGAGAAAAGCCCACAAACCTTATAACCGCCCTTTTTCTTTTTTTTTGTAAAACGAGGCTCTATTTTATTTTTAAATCTAAATAAATTATTCACTTGCCAGTAATTTACAATACCTGATGAGATGTGTTGATACGCATCAAAACACAACTGCAATTGTGTAGTGATTTTGAAGTTTTTTATTGTAATAACCTAAAATAAAGTATAAATATATATATATATATATATATATATATATATATATATATATACATATATATAAATTCAGATATAAATAAAATATATCTGTAAAAAGATAATATGAATAAAGATAAAATGAAACCTTTTCTATACCAATGTATGTGTTTCATCCTCTGATGGACTTTATCAAGGTAAATGTAAGGATTTTATTTTGCAACTTGTATTTACAAACAGAAGTGGGGGAAAAATATTGTGATGTTTTCAAAATTTAAAATTTATGAATCTTCTAAAATATTCTTAAATATTTTACTTTAAAGTCTCCCTGGGGATGAAATTTTTCCTTTTGCCTATATATATATATATATATATATATATATATATATATATCTTAGGCAGCAACATTTCTTTTAAACATCTTTCATTGAATATTATAGACAATATGTCTGTCATATTCAAATATAGATAGATAGATAGATACTACACATAGAGCAATATGTTTTTGTAATATATATTCAGAAATATAAGCTGAATATATAAATGGTACACCAGGTATTTGAGAATAAACTCTTAGTGGCTATAAATATAAAGACAATGTCATGTTACATAGCATGCACTGAATTGTAACATTCCCATTTCTCTTTTGACAACATTGACATGGCAACTTCTCATCTGACACAGGAAATGGAAAGGTCCACCATACTGATGGCACTAGCTGCCAACCACAATCACTTGTAAATTGCCAGCTTTTTGACAATGCCCAGATCCTTTATGTTCAAGGTTAGGAAGGAGTATGAGGTTTCTGGCATGGACATGTCAAATGTGGCCAAGTGGACAGATGTTATAAGAATGATCAAGTTCATCTAGCAGCTACAGGATATTATCAACCATGACACAAATAAACTTAATGCAAGTGCTTATCAATAAGTGATAGTCATACCCTGGATTAGCAATCAGATCAGAGGAGTTTGTATGTGTTCTAGCAGGACTTGACTCCTTCCTACATGGAAATTGTAATGCAATAGCAGTTGGCTATGTCACCTAGCACTATACAGCCTCCTAGCTCTCCGGATTTGAATCATGTAGACTACTAATTTTGGCTATGGAATACAGTGAAAACTGCAAATGAAAACTACATGATACAAATATGCAGTGTTTCAAAAGGCTGCAACAAGGCCATAAATTAAGTTTATAAGGGTTTTATTAGATAAGCATTTTCTGATTTTTCTATTCAACATCCTTTTGTGTTTATTATATAATTTATAGTCAGTTACCAGATATATATATATAACAAAAATTGTATTTTGCCAAAATATAACAACTGACCAAGGTATTTCGGTAGGATAAAGTTTTTTTTTTTTTGAGTAAGTAGTCTTTGCAATTACAGTGCTTGATCTTGTGAGTAATAAAACAAATTAAATGTTCACTCATCTAGTCTCCACTCTGAGTTTTTGATGGAAATTTGATACAAAGATTCAATGTGTCAATCAATGATACACTCAAATCATAAAGAGTAGATTTAAACTCCATGAAACTCAGAGTATAGAGAACAGAAATAATATATATATATATATATATATGTGTGTGTGTGTGTGTGTGTGTGATTTTTAAAAATATCTGTGTGTGTGTGTATATAAATATATATATATATATATATATATATATATATATATATATATATATATATATATATATACATATATAATTTTTCATTATATTTGTGTGTGTATGTGTGTGTGTGTGTGTGTAGAGGGGATACATGTATTTTGATGTGTGCATGATTCTCTTCTCTTATGCATGTGTGCATATATATATATATATATATATATATATATTTATTTTCTATTTTAAAAATATGGTTCCATCACTACACAGGAATTACCATGTTTCAAAACAGAAACTAAAATTTTACATTATATTTTTATTTTATATTTTACATTCGTTATAATATTATGCTCTACTGTTTTGTATAGAGAACTGTTTTTTTAAAATAAAAATAATTACTAAGAACACCAGATTGTAAATCTTACTGTTATTTCTTATTATTTTAATATATATATATATATATATATATATATATATATATATATATATATATATATATATATATACACACACACACACACACACTATTAATCTATTCTCCAGAAATCAATTACATAATAATCACAATTTAGGATAAAAGATTATAATTGAAAACACTGATTAAATACACATATATATAGATGCATATCACCTATTGACTTTAACAAATGAAACTTATTACTGACTATAAAAACACTGAAATTATTATTATTACTACCAAAAATACAATGATAATATGAAAACTTTAACAAACTAATGTAGTTTATCGATTTTCATACCAACTTGGAGAATGTTGCTCTAACAATAATAAAAATTAAAATAACTTATACATTGGTTACACACTTACAATATTATCTCATAGATTAAATTGACATTTACTGGATAACAGTTTTATTAAATTACATATCACCAACCAAAACAATAAAAAACAGACCTTACAGATAATATAAAATTATTATATCAATAAAATTTCATTCGATTTTGGAACAAATATATTTAACAGTAGGATAAAACAAAATGTACTACAAACTGACATGTAATGATGCAATATTTGAAAACAATATATGCTATATTATTTAATATAGCATATAAAATAAACTAAAACATGGACCTCTAGATACATTCTTATCATATGATTAAAGCATAAACAATTTGATGATGGAAAAAATGGCTGAAATTGCCTTGAAGTTATTGGACAGTTCATGTTCACTCTCAGCCATCAGAGAAAAACAAATCAATAAAAGAATAATAAGCAAAAATTGTCTTTGGTCTTTAACGAAACATGCATGAAATAGAAATTGCTACTGAAATACTCTTTATATATACATAAGTGTATATGTGTTTATATGTGTATATATATGCATGTATGTACAAGCATATAAATACATAAATTCAAACACTAATAAATAAAAATTTAATTATAAACCTAACCTCCTGCAGTTAATACTTAAGATACCACCAAACCAAATAAGGAAAAGAAATAATAGTGAAGTGAAGACATATAAAAATATTTATCATTTGAGCATTAATATCAATTATTTATGTAAAAAACACAATACAACTCAAAAAAAGACTAGAGCACTCAAAAATTAAAAATGATAACATGTCTAGAGAAAAAATGTTAAGATGAAATTCATCAAGGTAGGCGCCATAGTTTTTTCCTACCTATAAAAGAACAAGTCACAGAACCATCACAATGAATGCAGATTTTATCACAGTTACAATAAGTCTGTCTTTGTAATTTACCTCAGAAGATGATCTTGGAGGAGATCAAAAGTACTTAGGTAGGAAAAAACTATGGCACCTTCCTTAATGAATTTCATCTTAACAGTAAGAAACTTATTAGAGAACAGGAAAGGATCAGTATAAAAACAAATAAACATAATATGTCTATATTATTCAATGAAACATATATATATATTGTAGACTCTTCTGTTAATTCCACTGTATGAGAGTGCAACAGTTCAATTTAGAACTGAACCAATGGGCGATGCACAAAAATGCACATTTTGAAAGAACTGATAAAGAAATGGTGCACAGTATGACACAAAGGTATCAAACAGCCTTATTCTGATTTGAATTCAGAGTTTTCATTTTTCCTATACTGGCTGCCACCTAAGGCAAGAGAGCTCAGTCTGCAATTTAATCCATTGCTAGAGGAAGATTGATTCATGCCTTTTTGAAGGATATTAGTGTAAAATGAATGAAGCAGAATCAACCAAAATTTGAAATCAGTTTGGAAATTTCAGTTTCCAGCACATCCATTTTACATATATATATATATTATGCATTTCTCTCTTGTGTAAAAAGCCTCAACATATGGATATAATTAAATAATAAATTTTTTTACTAATTTCAGCTAAAATAAAAACAAATAATGAGATTTATAAAAAATCAGAACAAATTTGCAGAATATTTTTTGTAATGAGATCATACAAAATCTTAAAGAACCAATATTTAGTGAATAGCTATGGTGCACTCAGTTTAAAGCCAGTGATCTTCCATGAGTGATTTATGATAATGAACCTCACTGTTCCTCTGCAAGGATTTGAAATTTGGATCTTATTGCCTCCTTTCAGAAAGGCAGTAATTAAGCAAGAACAATTAATGTCTACAATCGTTTCAATGCTGATCTCATAAAGAACCTCATAAAACAAGTGAATGAGACAGCAATATTTAGGTTTTCAATTAATCCTTCCTAAGGAAGATGATATAGAGCCTCAGGGGTCAATGAAATTGTGCAATGGGCTGATAAATATCTCAAGGATTGACAGGGAGTTAATAGAATCTTAAGGGTCTGAAACATTGAAATAGTTCATTTTATCCCAGAAGAAAAAGAAAATGCAATCAAGCCAAACTTTTTATCTAAAATAAAGTACACAAACTGAAATTCAAGAATCAGAATAAAGAACTGCTTGAATTTCTTGATAATAAGAATTCACCAGTTATTCCTGAAAAGATTTAAATGTAATAATGATGCTGTTTGTTACTAGGTTTTTTTCCTCATAAAAATGAATGAAGTTTGAAAATAAAAGCAGCTTTTTTCAACAAAATACTCAAAGGAAGATTAAACTGTGACAAACATTTCTATGAAAAAAGCCTGCTCATCTTAAAACCAGTATTCAAAATCTTTTAACCTGTACTAAAATACCAACCACAGTCTTTAGAAGTCAACCAACATGATGTGAATTCCCTCTACATATATTTTAATGGCAACTGCTCTGAATTAATTTTTTCCTGGTGCCCTGTATACATGAATTTAAGCATACTACTAGATTGGCATCTAGGTCTCACCATTTTACTGTTGAACTAGCTAGATTCAACTCCCACTTCTACTCTAACAGTTTTGTTTCTCACACTTATCACTGTGGAACACCCAATTTCTTGTTTCCATGATAACTACAACCTTCAAAAATTTAAATTCACCATCTTCTGTTTTCTTGAACCCTGTTCTTTTTTTTGTCCTTCCTTCAATCCTCTCCATTCTCATTCTTCTCATTCTCTTCCCCTCCTCCTGAAACCCTCTGTATTCTAGTGGTATTATCACCTTCCTTGGAGTGAAATGATTTTTTTTAAATTGCTGGCGAGTGAAGAAGTTGATGGTTGCCACATCACTTGCATAAGTCATACTAGTAAGTAGTTGAAACCTATACAGTTTTCTTTGTTGTTTCCTCAATGATGGTATACTTAGGTTTCGGTATCAAGTGCAAGTGAAAAAGACTGGTCCATTTGGTATATAAATGACCAATTTTGATTCTATCTCTAATTTTTCCAAGAGAAATAACTTGTTAAATCTTTTTTTATAGCCTGCAAATCCATTGACGCCTAACAAATGGATCCAGTAAAACACATTCTTGACAATATAAGTACACACAGAAAGTGTTGTCATTATAATATAATCATTCTTTCAGGCCCATTTGCTCATCGTAATTTTTTATCACAATATGACTGTTGCACTCAGTAACTTTTCAAGAATGTTGAATTTAAGGTTTTCACTACAACACTTTCAAGAAATAAACATTTCATTAATCCTGAGCAAACCAGAATTAAAAAGAAAAGAAAATCAGTTTTAACCTGCCAAAGATTCTCAACTTTGAAAGAAAAGTTTGGGAACAATAATATAATTTTTATTTGCTTGCTGCATAAAAAAAATATGACTGAATACAGGCCACCACATTTCTATACATGGCTAGACTACAAGCCCGACAAATTTTCAACTCATTTGAATTTGAAACTTTAATGACAAGAAATAAATAAAATGTATTAAAAATAAATTCTGGAAATACTTTTCTGTAAGAAAAATATAACATACATCAGATATTTATTTTTCATCAGAAGATTTAACTTCAGAAAGATTTTACTCATTTCTGACTGATATAAAAACGAAAAGTTAATGACTGTGAATTTGGCAAGCTTCAGGATGAAGGAAACAGAATTGTATGGAGCATATTAAACAAAGACACTCACAAATTACTACTTCCTAACTTGGATTTAACATTAAAAAAAGCAACTGACAAATGCTGGGCAAATGAAGTCAGCACAAATCAAGATAAAAGTATAAATGAAGAAATATCAATTTCAACAGAAACTTGGAACAGAGAACTGAAAAAATAAAAAAAAGCGGGAAAAAAAAGCACTTACAGAAACAATGCTTGATTTACAGAAAAACATGGAAAATGCCAAAAACTCAACTGTTTTGCCAGCATGTGTCACTGTAAATTATGAGGTGTAAATAAGCACCAAGGAAAATGATGACTCATCATAACACTACGTATTTTAAGATGGCATCATACTAGAAACAAATGCTGTAACATCTAACTAGACACAAAAAATAGTAGCAAATGATATACAACCATTAATTTCAAGATATATACTGCAGCACAAGCTAATAATGTACAGCACATATTTTATATGAGTCTGCAATAAATAACCAAAGTTTGACATCATCTAACCCGAAAGTCAAGTAAAACTGAAATGCAATGTCAACAACAAGGTAAGATACCTGCCATTTCAAGTCATTAACCTGAAACTTTCATCACTCTTCAGAAAGGATGTGTCATCCTAGGACTATTGAAAAGACAGGAAGTAAATGCTATGAACCTATTGCTAAAACTAAGAAACACATCAATAGATAAAGTTGAATAATGTCCAGCACAACTTCTTATTAGTCATCTAAGAATATTATTACCCACATCGCATTGTTTACTCTATCCACATACAGAAAATCCATCTGTAATTCAGAAAAGATATCCTGAACTTCAAAAACAGCAACAGAAATATTACAACCAACATATTGGAAAGAACTGGGATCACTGAATCCAGGTGAGCATGTATGAGTACAATTACGTCATAATGCTTGGGCACCTGAAACTGTCATTAATAAATGAGATAAACCAAGATCATACGTTGTTATGACTGCATAAGGACAAACTTATAGATGCAATAAATGACATATTTGCTCATCAAGACAAAACGATAACCAAAGATTAATGTGATAAACCAAGATCATACGTTGTTATGACTGCATAAAGACAAACATATAGATGCAATAAATGACATATTTGCTCATCAAAACAGAATGATAACTGAAGATCAGCACTCATCTGATAAATTTAAAGAACTGCTTCAGACACTTCAGATCCCTTCATTCATGCCACACTCAGAAGCTGACAGAATTATGACAAGAAGTGTTTGTGTTATAAACAAATTCATGATACAAAATAAAAATTTTAAAATGGTTAATATAATACCAATTCTAGGAGAATCAGGGTGAGCTATTCCTGTGATTGTTCATACATCATATCTTAATGACATAGGCTATGCAAATATTTTACCATGTCAGTAATGAACATCATAATACTCATATATTCAGATGGAGATATGATATATTAATAAATAGAGTTAAATCACATTTCAGCAAAGTGTAGTGTCTGCAACTATTGGTGGTAAAATGAAAATAAAAGTCTCTCTTGTTAGATCTAAATGAATAAACAAATAATAATAATAATGATAACTGTTTCTGAGAAACAAAAATGTAGAAAAAATATATACTGGTAAATTTTTGAAAAGTGGTTTGATGGAAACAAATCTTGCTAATTACTCGGCTTAATTCAACATAAAGCTAAATGATTGACAACATAATTAAAAAGATTGTGTTACACCAAAATTACATGTCGGGGGATGATTTGCTATAAAAAAACTGACTTTTTATTAGGCTTAAACATAGATTACAAGTTCCAGAGTCCAGTTACTTATAACAATCAAACCCTCTCTATATATATAGAGAGAGAGGGGGGAGGGGGAGGGAGAGAGAGGGGAGAGGGGGAGGAGGAGGAGAGGGGGAGGGGGAAACAGAAAGGGGGAGAGATAGATATTATATGCTGATGTGATGGTTACCTAGTATTATGTTGGATACCTCTAGCCAATGAACTGCAACCACTCAACAGAGTATCAATTCCACAAGTGGTTGGAATATCTCTGGAGAGATACTGAACCATGCCATCCTGAACTGTTCCCAGCTCCCTGGTATTTGTAAATGCAGGATCTTGTGTGCAAAAAAACACTCCACCATGTCATCTATGTTGGACATACATAGTAGCTAAACAATTCATAAGAAATCTCTAAAATATTACTCAAACCACTGAGAGAACAATTTTATACTGCTAGAATAATCAATCATTGCTGTGGTACATAGTTTTGAAGGTTTGGGTGCAGATAGTATTGAAGCAGTGCAATGCAATAGTCAGACAGACCAGTGGACTCAATTGGAAGCTAGAGAATGTTGAACTGAGTGAGTTACTGGGTATGCCTCTGCATTGATTGTAGACTGAATTTGAGCCAGTATGAACTGTTACTGCAGACAGCTCTAGTCAGAGGCTTCTGATCATTAAAGACCTGTGGCTAGCAACTGCACTGTCATGGTGAGCAGTAATATCATTCCTTCAGGTATTCCTGGTATGCACATGACACCATAGGTGCAGAGATGTGAAATGTATTCACAGAAATGGAATGTTTGACAGTCTGGCACTCACTATCATGTCTTATTCAAATTCTAATACTTCATGTCACCCTGCTATGAGCAGTGTGGCCGGATATTGTTTGGAGACACCACCAACCATTATATATATATCAAAAGAGAGAGAGAGAAACAGTGACTCACACTGACTATTCATTTTTTATGAATTGTTCACTCAGTACAAAGCCCAAGAGCCAATCAAGTTAGAAACCTACTGAATGAGTTTGCCATATAAATGTAAGAAGAGGTGTCAAGAAGAGCAAATCATGAGGTCTTGTAGAAAAGTTAACCCTAAAATTGAATATTATAGTGACCAGGGAAGCATCCACTTGGGATAATATTCCATGAAGCAGTAGTACTTGGGATTCAAGAATGGAAACAAGACCTGGTTATTGTGAACAAGAAATAATTCTGTTTGTGAACTGCATTGTTCCAATGGATCATTGGATGAAGATCAAAGATAATAAAAAAAATTACTGATCTCCTCCATTTAAATCAAGATTTTTCAGACTGCAACAATATTGTCATGAATAAGAAGACTGAAAAAGGTGCTGTAAATTTGAGGAAATTACTCTTATTTGATTCCCACAGACAATTGTCATAACCTGTGGCATGGTTGGAATAATAATAATAATAGTTTTGAAGAAATTATTCTAAATTTAAAATAACCACAGCTCCAGTTACCTGGCATCACATGGATTGCATTTTTAGCTGCTATATTTCTTGCATTTCACTTGACAGCTTTTTCTATTTTTTCCTGCTTTTCTCTATTTAACGATACTCATATCATTATTCAATGAAAGAGAAAGTCTGAATCAATACTGATTTTATGTTTGTCTCTCACATACTGTCATCATATAGCAAGTATTGATTGGTGTCTATAAGAATTTCTCAAGAAAACTTCCATCTGTAATTTTCAACTGAGCCAGTAAAGAAGAGTTGTTTGCACTTGTTTCATTATTTTTTTCTGTATTGTCTTTATTTGAGTGCATCATTCATAAGATATTTGCAATTTTAAGTGTTGCAAGTCTGAATTTCATGACTGAGTGTAACAGGCTTTTGCTGCTGCACTATTAAAATATTGTTGGCTGGCTGTGCTGGCTTACTTTGGGTAAAATAGGAAATTGCAACTGGAACTAGGAAGAAGGATAAGTAATTCAGCAGTCAAAATGTAATAAACGCAAAAGAAATCCAGAAAACCTCAAGTAGAAAATGCCCACAAATTTCCTCTCCTTGGGAACCATTCAAAAAGATTGATCCCTAAGTTCAAATAAAGATGGTTCACAGCAAAATGTAATGTGTCACATTTTGGAAGCTTGATAACAAGAATTTTCCAGTTAAATGCTTGGATGAAGTTCTTTGAAAAATTACTTCCAGGGACATGTTTTTTCATGTTGTTTATGCTTGTTCAAAAGTATGCTGGACTTAATGAGCCTTCAGCAACTGTAAATATTGGGCTGTTTTTTTTTGTCAAAGACATCAAAGGACATAATAGGTGCCATTAATCAAAGGAATTGTGAAGCTGTTACTTATATCATATCATATCTAAAATCCCAATAGTAAACATGTTTATCAAATTTTTGCTTATATTTTTATCTTTTAAATCCTTGAACCTTCTTCCCTATTAATTAAGTAAGGATGTTTTCATTTTTATCATATTTTGTTAACTGAATACATCTCAGGTGAAACAGAAGAATGTACACCAATGTATTTTACAGATACACATCATATCATGTAGTATGTGTTTCATGCCAGGAAATACCAGAGGTCTTAATTGAATCTTATATTCATTAGGAATCTTGATTTAAGAAGAGTTGTCCTGTGGTGACCTCTTTATGTACTGGGTTCACTATAAGATATACCAAACAAAGTTATGTATGTGGTCAGCTCAAAATGTCAAATGAGTGAGAAACCCTCATGTCATTCAGAGCCTATGAGAAGGGGGGGGGGGTCCATTAAAAGAATTATTGTTCTACAAAAGGATGCTGAGAATCCCATAGACTAAAAATGTTAGCAACAACAAAATTTTAGAGAAAATGGAAATGAAATGGTGATCTATATTTATCATCAGAAAGTGATGGTTAAACTTTCTAGGGCACATAATGAGGAAAGAAAGCTTGGAAAATCTGATACTCACAAGACAGATTGAAGGCAAAAGGGACAAATGAAAGCAATGCATAATGTATCTAACAAGCTTGAGTAAATGAATGGCAGAACAAAGTTTAGGAGAGATAAGAAAAAGACAAAATTTATTAAGAGTTACATATGATTGTGGAGAGCCATGACTGCCAACATCCTGAAAAAACCAAACACATAGAAAAAAAGAAGATTCTACAACTCAGTGTAAAAATGATATGATATAATCTTTACTGTTTACAATATCTATTATTGCTTTCAGAGGTGTATTTAACTCTTGTGTTCTACCTTGGAAATGCATCAGTAGTTATTTCACCATTTCTCATCTATCTTCAGGGTTATATTCAATTGTTATATTTCTCTTTTAAGGTAAGGAACCTCATATTGTCTTTAGGAGGGTATTCAATTCTCATGTTTCTCTTTTGACTGAAATCAATCTTTATAACACACCTTCTCTGTCCACTCAGGAATGTATCTGGGTCTCATATTCTTCTTTCATGTTTTAGTGCGTATTTCATTTCTCATACTCCTCTTTCTACCAGAATTTATTTGTATTTCATTTTCCTCCCCCTCTGTCTTAAGGGGAGTATTCGATTCTCATGTTCCTCTTTCAAATTAGAACCTTCTTTTCCTTTTATGTGTCATGTCCCTTCAGGACGTAGGTGATCATGGCTCTCCACTTCCTCCTGTCCCTTGTAGCTCTTAATAAGTTTTGTCTTTTTGTTATTTCTCCCAGACCCTGTTGTGACATCCACATACGAGTCTTTATTCTTTTATGTTCTGTATCTCTTCAGGACGTAGGCGATCATGGCTCTCCACTTCCTCCTATCACTTGTAGTTCTCAATAAGTTTTGTCTTTTTGTTATTTCTCCCAGAGCCTTTTCTACCATCCACTTACTCATGTCCATTAAGTATGTTAGACATTGCTTTCCCCTGTCCCCTCTTTCTCTCTATCCATCCTGTGAGTATCAGATTTTCCAAGCCCTTCTTTCTCATTATGTGCCCCATAAATTTCAGCTGCCTCTTCATGATGTTAAGTATAAATTTCCTCTTTGTCTCCATTCTCTCCAAAACCTTGTCATAGCTCACATATTCGACCCATGGTATCCTTAGTATCCCTCTGCAGAACCACACTTCTGTTGCTTTGTGTATTGTCTTCATCTTTGATAAGATTGTCCAGCATTTCCTGCCATACAGGATACCATGTAGCAGTTCAGTACTTTTTTGTTTGTTTCCAACAAAATTTTCCTGTCTCGTAATATTCTACTTAACTTTTGGAATGCATCTTTGGCCATTCCAATACATCTTTGGATCTCAGTGTTGCACTTCCTGTCCTCTGTCAGAACACTTCCCAGATATTTAAATTTCTGTACCTATCAGGCCTTATTTCACCCTCCTTTGATTTCATTTTATATATTTTTATACATACAGTGTTATTCAAACATAAGTATATTTATTTAAAACACAAATACATTTCCAGAAGACCTAATAGACTTTTATTTAAAATATGTGTACCTTTATTTAAAACCTAAGTATTTTTATTCATGTAACACCATTGAAGATAGAAGTATATTGAGAAAAGAAAACTCAAATTGATTTCAGATTAACGGAAAATATCAAGCCAGCGGATCTCAAAACAAATTCAGAAAATCATTTAATTCATTTATTTTTCTCTCTGGTCTGAGTAGACTGAAGTTAACCCCCGTAGAAGCAAAGAAATTCTTTCTCAGATGAAATGGTACAAACAGCACTATTTTTACTCATTCATGACTTTATGCTGGTTATCACTGTAGATCAAGTGACAATAAGTCTCTGCACAAGCCCAGCTCTTTCCTCAACAATGTCATAGTATTGTTATTATTTGAATAGTTTCAATCCAAAATTCTGTCAGTCTTCTTTTCAAGTCTCTTCCAGTTCCAAGTGCTCCTGAGGATAACTGTCATTTTCATATTCTATAATTCTTCAGTTCTCTTCATGTAAGATCCAGTTATTCCTCCAGCTCATCATTTTCTTTTGATTTCACTTTAGAGTCTGATTGAAAAGCTTTGTTTATTCTCGGATATTTTTGCTTTTGTCTTAGTTAAGAATGACAAAATATCAAAGTGATCCATGCAAATTTCTAAGTCCCATTGAATCTTATCTTTTCTATTCTCAAAGATGATGAGAATGATTATATTATCATCATCATCATATCTTTTTTCCAGTTTCTAATTTTTCTGGTTTGCTATTTTATACAATCCTTCACAGGACTTTTACTAGAGACTTAGGAAGGTTTTTCTTATAAAGTTATTTAACATATTACATTTGATTCAACCACCATTCTTGCAAAAATTTCTTTCTTTTTTTTTTCCATCCTGGGTATGACGATAAACTACATCCAACAGGAAGGCCTCTGATCAGGAGGTTTTGAGGAGCATGGAATCACATCTTAATTTCTGGTGTTCCCAGATCCACTCTGACCCAGGGTGCTAGCACCTCTTAAGGTCCCAGCTATGGCAAATAGTTAACCCCCAAACTGGGGTCAAAACACTATGATAGTGTATAAATAGGTTTTAATACCAGAAATACTTTGTAAAAAAATTACCAGTAATACATTTTTGAAGGAAAAAATATTACCAGCAATAAAATTTTGTTGGCATTAAATAACCCATTGAGGTTGATATGCCGTAAAACAAACCAAACCAAATCTTTCTTTTTTGAAATGCTTCAAACAGTACAGTGAATAGTTGATCATGGAAAAGCTCAGTTTATCACAAAATGCTGTTTGGTTAACCCCAAGTCAAGAGCTCTTCTTAATTCCAAGGGCACCTTAAAAAGGATTCAATTTAGATATGAGTAGATATTTCTGTGAAACAAAATGTTGGACAGAGAAGGTTATTTGTCAAGTTTTTAATATAATTATGCATTTTCCCCACACCAAAGAGAATCTGTATTTATTCCATGATAATGTTCACATTCACATGACTGAACTCAAGCTAAGAAACTCTTCTGCATGTGCAGGACATTTCAAATAAACATAATCAATCAAGGCCGATTGCAGTTAGGCTATAGAATCCTTTCATTAGCTGTATTCCTCACCAGGGCTACATACAGTTTTGAATTCAGAGTTGACCTTCACCAACAATGACCACCCAAGGCTAAAGCACTCAATCTACCCTGCTATTTATTTTCCCAAGGTTATTTGCACAACAGTGAATGTAACAAAACTTGATAGGAATGAGAACTCACTTCTCGGATTTCTCATTTCAAATCACTATCCAAACACAACTCACACAAACTCAAAGTTGATCCCAGTTACCAAAAACAGGGGAAAACATGGCAACATTTTTGCACATTTGTCGCATGTAGAATGAATACCAATATCCCAGCATTCTATTATTGGCTACAGTCTTATTGTGTTATTTCTTTTTCTGGCATTTGTTCAACCCTACATTTACTTCAGTCCACATGACCATATAAGTCCCCAGTGTGGACAAATTACAGGTATTATCTCTCACTTGTATGCAAAATAAATCTCTCTCACTGTGTCGAGGCATCTATTTATTTATATAGTCATCACAGTCTCTTCATATCTATCTTGCAATCTATATATCTATCTTGGTCTATTCTTATCTCTTTATCTATTTCCATCTGTTCATATCTACCTACTTTTTATTCTTGTATATAGGCATGAATATATATCTGGTGCAGGAGGTATACTGGTTATCAGCAGTGATAAAATTCCAACTTACATATATATATATATATATATTGTTCTCTCCATATCCTTAGGGAAAGCATGAATCCACTTCTCCCTGTGCATTGTTCCATTACTAAATATCCTGACAGAAATTTCTTGCTACTGGAATGCTATGACAATTGAAATGTGTGGGCCCACTTGAACAAACTACACTTCTATAGCAATAACTGTCCAGGCAGATGCAGTCGAGAGCTGTTATTGCCATAGTCACCTTTGACAAAGACTAATCATATATGTGTATATGTTTGTGGGGATACGTATTACCAAATACTTTAAAAAAAAATTTAGTTGCCTTAACAAAGTCAGGCATAAGGACACAACTGTAGAGCCGTCAGTGAGTAATGATGTACTAAATTAGAAATAGTCTACTTGAATAGGATATATAAAGATAAACACACACTATATATCAGTATTTAGTAAACTTTAGTCTAATATAAGGCAATAATAATGGAGCAAACTTAAAGATTAAATCATTATAAAAGTCACAGTCAGTAAGTGACAAGCATAAGAAATGAGAGACTGAGCCAAAAAGTTAATTTGCTTAATTTTTACTTGGAAGTTTTAAATATTCTACAGTTCTGCTTAATATGTTACTATCAATGCTTTCAATTATGTCATCCTGGGTATGACAATAAACAACATCTGGCAGCAAGGCCTCTGATCAGGTGGTATTGAGAAGCATGGAACCACTTCTTAATTGCTGTTGTTCCCATGTCCACCTTGACCCAGGGTGGCAGCGCCTGTTAGGTTCTGAGCTATAGGAAAATAGTGAACCCTCAAACTGAGGTCAAAACATGAAAATAAAAAAATATATTAGTAAAAATTACCAGCAATAAATTTGGGGGAAAAAAAAAATGAAAACTCACAAGAAAATAAAAGTTTGGCCTTAAATGACCCATAAGGTGTTGATATGCAATTAAACAAACTAAAACAAACCAAACCACTTTCAATTATGAATTTCAAAAGAAAAATGAATTTTTTTCACACATTGCAAATGAGCATATTTGTCTTTCCTTGTATAAAAGGGATCGATTTACATGGCAAACTGGACCACTCCCTATTAACATTTATAAAATTTTAAAAATTATTAAAAAAAATAAAAGAAAGTGATTATTTTTTGTTGTAGTGCTTACCATAGAAGTCCACCTTTTCTCACAAAGGCAAAGTCTATGATATTCAATGCCTAATTTAAGGAGAGAACTTACAACCCCCAGGTAATTAGATACATTTGATCAGTGCTGTAATCCATTGTTTGGAAAATGAATGCCAGAGAGTACAACAGCCAAAAAATGTAACTATAACAACAAAAATGAGGATCCAAATCTAAATAGATGATTGTGTAATAATGATAACTCATCTCGAAAAAATTATGGTAATGTTAATACAAGGAAACATTTGAAATTCAGGCAATGCTTTTAGTTGAAATATATGAAATCTTCCTCTTAAAATAGGAAAAATAGGTTTCTCAAGTAACATAACTGTCATAGCTCTTTCCAGTATTGATGAAGGCTTTCTCTTAACCTTTTAACTGAAGTAGGTATGGAACACCAATGTTTTGCTTATGTCCTTATTTTCTCTTCAAGTTACATATGGTATTCATTTTAGCAGTTGCTGCTGTTGAAAGTTCTCAAGCCATGTGGTTTCTGTTATTTAATACAGTTCTTTGTGATTCCGTAATCCCAACTGACAATGTTTGAATAGGGACAGTCCTTACTAAGACAATAAGGCTTCATTCACTTAAGGCTATTTTTAAATATTGATCTGAGAAAGTGGTTGTATAGAATTGACAGATTAGATAACTGAATGAATATGGTGCCATGTATGACATCCATTTGAAAGTGTTGATATATCATGGCTTTTTAAGATCATGACTAGAGTAGGAGTGAATATTTTGGTTTTGTAGTAACTTGTGATACTGAATTTTTTAAACTGATTCTTAATGAAATTTACTTTTTGAAAAGAAATAGATTATTTTGTCTCTTGTTAGAAAGAGAGAAACATAGATTTCTGAAAACATGAAAAAGTTAAGTACATCATATCATCAGATGTCAGTTTAGCCATTTCATCAAATTATCAGATGTCAGAGGTCAGACAATTTATTAGTAAGTTCAATTCTCATTCGATTGTTGATAAACCATTATATCTTCAAGTGATCATACTCATCTTTGAGAATTGTTTGTTATGCTTAGTTATTTCATGAAATTAATGTTAGCAAAAAATTCCAATATTTTGCCTATAAACCTCCTCATGACAATGACTGCTCTTTTAGTCTTTTCACTGGTTCATGAATTTGGTGGAATAGTAATTGTGAATTCAATCCCTGGTTCAGTTAGTACAGATTTAGACTCATTGAAAACAAGGTTAACAACAAATAAGTAGCACAAAAAGAGGAAAATAAGATAACACTAGACATGGATAGTGGTCAAGAACAACAGATGAAATAAGGTTTTCAGTTCAAAATTCATTGAACATTATCTGGATGAACAAACTCCTGAAGAAGGCTGGAGGCACATCGGCTGAAACATTGAATCTCAAGAAAAACAAAGACATTTAGTCTGAATGTAAACAATGTAAATAATGACTGTAGCTTTTCTAATATGTTGTGTCACACAGATAATACACAGACATCACACAATGCAATTTTGTCCAAAATTTCAGCATTTACTTGAACAGATATAGTGTTCTGTTTAAACTTGATACCACTAGTGCCAACTGAATTTTTCCTTCAGGCAAAATCCATGAATTAAAGTAGAATGTTTGCTGCAATAAATCTTGGCCAAGTACATGTAATATTATCGTAAAGTAAATGTAACACCATCTATTGCTGCCTGTAGGCATCCTTTAGATTAAGTTTTGCTGGGATCAAAAGAAAGGCAGACAACATGACTTGTATCTATACAACAGAATAATAGCTGGCCAAGCAGTAAATGGTAAAATTTTAGACAAGACTTGTAGGTGTTGAAGTAAATATAATCTATGTTCCACAAATAAAGTGAAGTAAATAAAGTATCTGTGTATAGTGCAGAAAATAGGGCTGACATACATGGTTCAATTTCCAGCCAAGTTTTTTTGTTTAGGTCTATACAAATACGATTTGGAAGGGCATAAATATATATCTCCTCAGCTTACAGCTATATCATGGTGAAACAACATTTCCTATATGATCACCAAAGTTTAGCAATGTCAAGTCTGGTCAGTACCTAGATGGTGACCACTTGCGAATACCAGATGGTACAAGGTTGGATATATGGGTAGTGTAATGGATAATGGCCTAGTATTATTAATTGGAGAGCCGAGTTCCAATTCCAGTTAGGTTTGTTAATGTTTGGCTAATGGTACTAAAGAGGAAAATAAAGACAACAAAATACATTTCAAAGGATAATTCTAGTAAACAGACTATTGAATTAATAAAAACACAAACTTTCTGGAATAGGCAAAGCATAAAAGCAATGGACTTACATATATCATTGAGTAAAAAATACAATAAAATAACAGAATACTATCTGTAACTTTGTGATGTGTCATGATAATTTGAAGAATTGTTCAGATTGCTTATCTTATCATTTTTGTTTCCTTTTTACATGATCACAATGTTTCAGCTGATTTATTCTTTACCTTTGCTCAGGACTGTTTTTTTCTTTAAATATTTCACCTCAAGCATGGTGATAATGCCACTAGGATACATGGGGTTACTCAGAGTAAAATAGAATGAGAAAGAACAAAAAAAGAACAGTATTCAGGAAGACAATAAATGTTAATTGGCATTGGATTTAAATTTTTGAAAGTGGCAGGAAAGCAAGAAATCAGAAGGGAAATCCACAATTGAGAAGTGCATTAAAAGAAAATATCAAAATAGAATGTACAGTTGCATCTATATCATTCAACAGTAAAATGGTGAGACCTAGCTGCCAATCTAGTAGCAACCTTAAATTCATGCAGTTGAAGCACCAAAGAAGCAAGCTCATCAGAACAACTAACTTTTCTTTTTTTTTTAAATCACGTCAACCCAAGTAATGGAATAAAGCCACTAAGATGCAAGGGGTTACTGAGTGTTAGAGAAAATGAGAAAAAAGGAAAAAAAATTAGGGCGAGAACATTAAAAGAACAAGAATTAAGAGGATAATAGATAACAATTGACACTGCATTTAAATTTTTGAAGATCCAAGTTGACTGGGAAGCAAGAAGCCAGAAGAGAGTTTTACAAGTGAGAAGTGTAATAGAGGAAAATGTTAGCATAGAACTTACATTTACATCTAGCCATTTCAACTATAAAAGGCTGCCAGTCTTCTTATTTCACTTTTGGAAACAGTGATACAGAAGAATAAAAAATTGGAGGGAAATATACTACTTCATTATGCCAATGATCACAGTATCTTGTGTAACATTGGCAATTCTGTATTTTATACATGGATTGGTTCTCCAATCATTTCCTTGGTAAGCCAGAATAAAAAAAAAGGGAACAAACTGGCCTGACAATTTTCTGCGAGGCTAATGTAGACAGATTTTATTAAAATTTCTTACCCTCCAGCTATATTTCATATTTTACATCTCATTTAGTTTTTGAAAAAGTGTAAAATGGGAGATACACCTTGGAAATAAAGACATCCTCTTTCAATTTTCAGTTATACAACTGTAGATGACTAAAAACAAAAATTGCTGAAAATCTGTGGTGACAAGAAAAAGAATGAAATCAACTTTCCAAACAATTCTTGGAATTTTTAAAATTTTTTAAATTAATATTTCAGTTTTACTGCAGCCTGTCTCTACAGTACTTTGATGCAAATATGTTTTATATACTAATATAAACTCAATACAAAGCCCAAGAGACACTCAAGGTAGAGGGTTACTCTATGTTGTATGAGCATAAGATAAGGTAAGAAATGAAGTTCATGTGGTTATGCAGGAAGGAAATGATTAACTGTAGACTTGAAGAGGCCAAGACTGTAGTAATTGGGAAAACATCCTGCTGGGGGTCTGCTCCACAACGTTAGGAACTTGTTATAATAAGTATTACGCAGAGCAATCTAGTTGTGGTAGCTGACTACTTTCGTATTCGACTCCCAGTCAACCCTCACTGACTCCTACTTATATTAGGTGGGAGAGTCTATTATTTATAGACTAGGGGTGTTTCACCATAACAGACATACAATGAAGAAGTTGGCCCTGGGCATCATCAAATATCACTAAAGCTCTGCATTGTCAATGAGTATAACAGTTACCTACTTGAGTGGTGCAATGAACCAACATAGCATCTTTCACAACAGTATGTATATATGAGTTCTATTAAAATATGTCCATATGTTAGTGTGAAATTAGACAAACAGATTTTAGTTTAGGGGGGGGGGGAGAGGATGCAAAGGACTTGGGCATTCATATCAGGAGAACATTCAATAAAAGAGTGAAATAAAAATTTAGTTTTTGAAATTTGAAATTGTCTTTGGTAACTTTGTTGTACAAGCACCCTACAATCCCACAAGCTGGTGTGAATGTGGATCTGTGTTTTGATAAATGAGACTGGGGTAGGCACCCACTTCTTGAGTCTTAGGGGCATCACCAAACCTCTGCAAGTAAATGTCAACCAACCAGTGTCATTACTGGTTTTCTTGTGGCTATAAATTGTAGAAATTCTTAACCAAACATGCTGATATGCTTCATAACAGCTAACTTCTGTTGTCTTTTATATTCATAATAGAAAAAGACCAAACTTACATAAAAGATTTTAATTATTAGTTTGTTGTTTTGGGGTTAAAATAAAAATATATTCTCATATAAGATTCCTGGCAAAACTGTTTGGAAGCTAATCCCCGATAATCAATATGAAACTATTCTACTGAGAAAGTGACTTTCATAAATGCATTTTTTTCTTATAAGCAATATATGGCTATTTATTATACCGTCTGCAGCTGTCAAATGACACGAGAAACATGAAGTCACTCAAAAAATTAAAAAAAATATCAGTAGAAACAGGGTGATCAGTCCTAAAAAAAAAAGACAATATATCCCCAAAAATGAACAGCAGAACAAGATCAATCTACTATGATAGAATCATAGATAAGGTTCAGTTTGAAATTTCCTGAAGGTTACCTAGATTGGCAGACACCTGAAGACTGGAGGGCACAATGGATGAAAAATTGTGGTAGCAACAAAATGAGGATATTATTCTAAATATAAATAATGTAAATGATGGTAACTCTTCATTGCAGAAATTCAGACAGAAAAAGAAATATTCCTTTCATTAACTTTTTGGTTTATTTGCTAGTATTGTTATCTGAGAAAACTGTTTCACTTCAGAAAATTATATTATTGAAGACTATGACAAGATGCCAGGAAACTTTGGAATAAATTGACTTGACACCATTAACAAATAAATCACCACAAACTGCAATAGCTGGAGTTAAAAACATACATATTATTTATCTAATAGAGAAATTCAGTACAATTAAGTAATAATGGCAACTTACTAATTAAAGGTAATTTGGTGGTATTATCTAATAGCATAATTAAACTTTTCTTGAGTTTTCTTAAAAAAAAAATAAGTGTGTATGTTTCTTGAGGATCAAAGTAATTGAAAAAGTATAATATTAGATGGCAGCTCTTTAGTGATTCTAACTCAAAACTAAGTGACGATATGTTTGCTTAAATCTTCAGCACCTTCCTCAGTATCCTTTTTAAGTCCAGCAACATCAAGGTTTGAACCATCAAAGTTCTAGCTAGAATTCTTAATTAATCTGCTCTCAGTTCATGTGCTTTTGCCACTATTCCAAGTGTACCCACCATGATGAGCATAATTTAAAACTTCATATTCCAGTTTTCTCACTTCCCATGCAAAGTTTTTATACTCCTTCTGTTCCTTTATTTCATTTTGCTTTCATCTTAAGCTCTGCAAGCAATGGCATGTCTATGATCTGGTTAGTCTATTTTTATTTGTTTATGGCTATCAGATCCAAAATTCAGGTTTAGATGGTTTGGTCAGTTTGAATGTGAAAGTCACAAAATATGTTACTTTTTTTCATTTTCTAGAATGAGCCTTGCATTGATCTCATGTTATTTGTTTACATTTCAAAACCCAAGTCATTTGCACAGTTCCTAAGGTATTTTTGTTCCTACCCTGTTAAATCTTCTTTTGAATTCCTTCTGAGTCAGTTTTTATCCAACATTATTTATTATTATTATAAATGCTATTTTTAATTGTTGACATATATTTGATTTGCTAACCTCATTTTTTAATTTTTTTTAAACAATGATATTAATAACAACTGGCCTAGATTGAGAAGTCTTGCAAAGAAAGATTGTGTCTCCAACAGGAATCAAACAAGCATCCCATTTTCCATTAGGGAGGCCCTTTCAATAGCTGAAATATGCCATTAACAATTAGGCTATGGAGACTATATTGATAATGCATTGATTGATTGATTGATTTATTCATTAGATTTTATGGCTTATCAACCTTTTGCAAGTTATTTAAATCCAGAAAATATTTTTAGATTGCAAGAACTTTGTGGAGATAATTGTTATATACCATACCTATGAACACTAATGGGTATGGCCCAATCCTCATAAATATGTTGAACACTATTGTAATTGGGGGTGATATGCTGCCTAAGTAGTTCACTAATAGCAGTGATTTACCGACTTCACACTGCTGGCGAGTATTGTATTTTGTTGATGTGATAAAGATTACCATTTCATTTCCAACTTCCGTTTTGGTTATTCTTCATTCAGTAAACCTTTCTAGGTTACAACAATAATAATGATTTTTACTGATACAAATTCTACTAGTTAACCCATAGCTGGAGGAGGAAGAGATGGATCTATACCTTTCCCAGGGCTATTTATTCATAAGTGAATATAACAAACTCAACTGGAATTATCTATGACTCCACCTGCACATCCAAGGTTACAGCACCTGTTATTCCCATCATATGATCATATGAGAACCGGTGTTTCAATGTGATATGGTCATAAGCCAATCATTAATATACCAAGAAAATAAGAAACAGTTTTAGCAACTCAAATACATGTAACCACTGAAAATAACATTTACATTAATAAGAAATATATATGTATATATATATATATATATAGATAGATAGATAGATAGATAGATAGATAGATAGATAGATAGATAGATAGATAGATAGATGGATGGATGGATATAAACTGAAAAGCTCCATTTTGTTTTTATTGCTGTCTCCATTCTGAAGTCACTTCTTGTATTTTTCTTCTCCTATGCTAACTTTTTCATTCATCTCTTTATGTTTTTTATTATTATTATTATTATGCATGGATCTTGCCAGAGAGTAATTTCAATTGCCTAATTACTAAGTCCCCTTTGGAGTTTATGAGTAAAATGGGCACTGTAAGGGACTTATCTATGCACATTTGGGACGTTTCAGTAAGATAGAGAGGGTTTTGCAGATGATATGTACAGTTTTGCACAAAGTAATCTTTTGTAGCTCTGAAATTATGATGTGTCCAGGAATTTTACTTGCAAGATTTTTGGTACCCTTCTTTATCATAGCCCATGCCTCTTTCAGAACAGGGATAATCGTAGTTTTAAGTTTCCACAATTTTTGTTACTTTGATTTGCAGGTCCTTATAATTTGACAGATTTTTAAATTCTTTTTTCAGGAACATTGGAATCCTTTTGGGCAACTCATATCAATTAGTTGACAGGTTCCTTTTTTTTTAAAAACTTTTATGACTATGTCTGATCTATTTGCATCAATTTTTCTGTCTGTGAGAATTGGGAAATTCCACAGTACAGTCACTCCATCACCATTTGTAACATCATTCATGTGGTGTTTGTACCATGTATCCAGGACTTCAATACCATAGTCCGAATAGGCATCCAATGAATATATTATCCTAGCCTTATCATGTCTAATAATGCATTCTTTCTCAGCAAGGAATGGGATACTATGTGGTCAACTGTTTCATCAAATTTATGGCATAAGCAATAGGTGGGATTTGATTTAGTTGAAAGACATTGCTTTTGTGCTGCCATAATAGGGCCTTCTATCCCCCCACTAAGACCACTGCTTCTAAATCACTGATGGTTTTGGTAAACATTAATGTCTGATTTATCCAGATGCTTTGGGTTCTCTACATACAAGGGTTTAGATCTCTATTTTTGTTCAAGAGTCTTCATATAAGCATCTTTCACCAGTAACAATTTTTTTTTGCTGCAGTGGTTGGAGGTTCAGGATGTTTGTCATGTTGAGTATCTGTTACATGTAAGGAATTTCTTATTACTTGGCTTTGTTTAATGATGGAAGTATTCTTAGCACTTTCATGCTTGAGTGCAGTCTTCAGTCTTTATTTTGTGTCATTTCTAAGTATTTTACTAGACCTGTGACTGATGTATTGAAAGATATTTCTAACTGAATGAGTCCTTGTCCACCAGATTTCCTCGGGAGGTAAATTCTATTAACATCAACTTTAGAGTGGTGCATGTGATGTTCAGTTAGTACCTTACATATTTTAGAATCAATGTGTGCTATATCACTAATGCTCCATTTTATAACACTAAGCTGTAGATAACAATGGGTATTGCCAGAAATTTTTTTGTATCTATTCTGTTTCACAAATTCTGAAGTCCAAAATGCACTCTACAATCAAATTTTTTTTTCTGATCTTTTCCTTTTCTTTCTTGAATACCTAAGCATTTACAAACTTCCATTTATAGGTTCCTGATGGAGGTGTTGATATCTAGCACTATATTAATAGATTTGACAATTTTTTTGACTTTAAATGTTGCCTTAGATCATTTGTTCACACCAAATTCCATTCTGATATCATCACTGAAGTCCTTTACCATTTCCAGTAGGAATTTGAGATCATTGTCATTTCTTGCTTAAAACTTGAGTTCACCCATGCAGAAGAGGTGGTTAATGGGATGTTTGTAGATTTTGTAACAACTCTTTGAATCACTGAGAAATTTGGACAGAGTGAAAAAAAGCAAAATAAAAGAGGAATGTTGAAAGTGAATCTCTCTAGTATATCCTGTGGTCAATGCTCATATTATTTATTTTAATATCACCATTTGTGTGGTGAAGAATAAGGGGTTTCTTCCATTCATGCACAATGGTCTTAACAAAAATCAATGATTTCAGGTGAAATCTCATTATTATTACCATTATTATTTTATACTCATTCAAATTTTATACCAAAATGTTTTTTGTTTATCATTGTAGATCATGTGAAAACAAGTCTCTTCACCTGCCTCTCTCTCTCTCTCTCTCTCTCTCTCTCTCTCTCTCTCTCTCTCTCCCCAACAATGTCAATATTATTTTTATTATTTGAATGGTTTCAATCTTTTTGCAAACTTCTACTTCCTCCTGTCTTCTTTTCAAGTCTCTTTCAGATCCAAGTGCTTCTGGGTATAACTGCCATTTTTATATTCTATAATTCTTCAGTTCTCTTCTTGTAAGATTCAGTTATTCTTCCAACTCATCATTTTCTTTTGATTTCACTTTGCAGTCTGATTGAAAAGCTTTGTTTATTCTCAGATATTTTTGTTTTTGTCTTAGTTAACAATGACAAAATATCAAAGTGATCCATTCGAATTTCAAAGTCCCATTGAATTTTATATTTTATATTCTCAAAGATGATATTTTAGCATCATTATTATTCTTATTTCCATTTTCCCTGATTTGCTGTTTCATAAATCCGTTACCAAGACTTTTACTGGAAACCTTTTCTAGAAGACTTTTCTAATAAAATTATAGAGTATATTACATTTTTTCTGAGTATGTGACCTGTTCTGATTAGCCTAATCTTCTGTATCTCAGATAGTGATGAATTTTCCTTGATGTGAATATCAGTATATTTTTAAACCATTCTTAGTGCTTATCTTATTGGAATAAAGGCTGCTTTAAAATAAAAGAGTACTGAACTGTTATGAAATATCAGTACTCCTATATGGCACTGAATACTGGATAATCTCATTATTGTTGGAGAAGAGACTTGAAGCAACAGAAATGTGGCTCTACAGAAGGATGCTGAGAATACCATGGACTAAACATGTGAGCAACAACAAAGTTTTAGAGATAATTGAAACAAAAAGGATACTTATATGTAGCATCAGAAAGAGGCAGTTGAAAATTCTAGGGCACATAATGAGAAAAGAAGGCTTGGAAATTTTAATGCTCACAGGACATATTGAAGGCAAGTGGGATAGAAGAAAGCAATGCATAACCTACCTAATGGTCATGTGTAAAGGGTTGGCAGAACAGAAATTACGAGATTTAAAAAAAATAATTTTAAATCAGAATCACCCCAAGCAAAGCAATAATGCCACTAAAACATAAGGTGTTACAGGGTGTGGAAGAATTAGGAACAGAAACATGAATGATAAAAAGTTGGCTGACAATCATGGAGCCAGAAGAGAGTTCCACAAGTGCAAGAGAAGAAACTGTCACCATAGAACTTACAGCTACATCTAGCCACCTCAACTGTAAATTGATAAGATCTTGATGCCTGTTTATTGATTTTTATGGTGCAATTGGTATGTAACATTTTCATCTTCTAGCACTGGTGGTAGTTTGTATTTGTACCATGTTACTATATGGGAATGTTGTAATATTGGTATATCTTCTAACACAGCACTTTTCCTCCCAGCTTACCATGTCTATATTTAAATTTATTTTGTGTTAGACTAGAGAACCCAGATATGAGATGGTCAACAGTATGCTCAGAATTTGAAGAAAAGCAAAACTTTAGATCTGTCCCATTCATTAATATATGTACCTGGTTGGATCATGATTGGTTGATTTTGATCTTGATTGATAAGGATGAAGCACTTTGTTTCTAATTTTAACCCTGCAACAACTGGGTCAACATCAAGACTTTAATATGGATGCCATGAATTCATACCAAACTCATTCAGAAACATTTAAAGACTCATCTATATAAAACTGCTTTCTTCCCTTTCCGTGATTAAAAATAGCTTTGGGCAAAGGAAGCATGTAGGTTTTAGTGAGGACCATCCTTCTTCAAACCTTGTGGACTGGTGCTACAGAATTACAACCAAAGAACTTTATTCAACACCAGCAACAATTAACATGTAAATTGATGAGAAAATAATAGCATAATCAAAATGTTGATACTCCACACTACTTCAAACAAAAGACAAGAAAGGCAACCCCCTATCAGTAATGGAAAGAGCAATAACAGATATTGAACTTGAGAAACATATTTTCCTGAAAAGAATTTTTAAGAGAAAGATTTTATAAATTTCAACCAAAAGCAGACTGGCTGCTTGATCAATGATTGATGATTGGTTTGGTTTGTTTTGTTTTACCGCATATCAACCACAATGGGTTATTTAATGCCAACAATTTTTATTGCTGGTAATATTTGTTTTGTCAAAAATCTATTTCTAGTAATAATTTTTTTTTTTTTAAATGTGTGGATGATAATAATTTTTTTCAAAAAACTATTGCTAGTAATATTTTTTTCATAAAAAATGTATAGCTGGTAATATTTTTCCAAAAATATATTGCTGGTAATAGTTTTTTCTTCAAAGATTTATTAATGGAAATAATTTACAAAGTATTTCTGGTATTAAAACCTATTTTTACACTTTCATAGTGTTTTTTTACCCCAGTTTCAGGGTTAACTATTTGCCCATAGCTGGGACCCTAATAAGTGCTACCACTCTAGGTCAGTGCGGACCTGGGAACACCAGCAATTAAGAGGTGGTTCCACACTCCTCAAAACCTCCTGATCAGAGGCCTTCCTGTTGGACAGTTTACCGTCTTACCCAGGACACCCAATGATTTCTGAATGTTGCCTTATAAGGAAACATTTACTATTACTATCACCATTACTATTAGTATTAGTTTACTCATACATAAAAGAACGAGAGATTTTATTTAGTTTTGCAATTGCATTTATTATATTTTCAGCACTAATAATCTAGACTTTTTTATCTGTACAATTAATCCTATTGTCACACATAAGAAAGAATTTTATTTTTGTAATCATTGAAAGTAATAATATCCTAAGAAAACTAACAATTAAAGAAAATAAATATAAAGCGTGATCTTCCCTACTTAAAAATTATAATGGTCCCAGCGATGGGCAAATAGTGAAACTCCAAAGAAAATACTATGAAAGTATAAAAATACATTTTATAGTACAAATACAAGCAATATATTTTTATATAAAAAGACCAATAATACATATTTATAGTAAAATGACTAACAATACATTTAATCTGTAGTTGAAGGCATATGATTATGTTCAAAATATATTTAGTTGAAGATTTAAAATTGTATTTAAATTATTTAGATTTCGGCATTAAATAGCCCATAGAAGTTTATAAGCCGCTAAACAAAATTAACCAAAAAACTTGCTGATGTCAAATAATGCTTCCTATTAACATAAGAATGGAATATTTGATTAGTCCATGTCGGTTGAGATGAGGTTGTGTGACCAATAAACAGACCAAATTACATTGAGTATTATTGAAGAGTTTATACTTAGCATATTCATTCTACTGAAAATGGACATTTTCATATAGATTTCAGAAGTTCAAGATAATCTTGCATTTAGGCAATTATTTTGATATCCTGCTAGTCAGCTTAATTTTTCTGTGTTTGCATCTGAACAAAAATATATTTCCTTTTTAAATTAAAATAGATGAATTCTTATTTATATTTGTTTATAGTTGGAAATTAATTATTTATATTGAAAAATTTATAAAATAAATATTCCTAATACAGAATTTGTTTTTGAAATTTCATCAATTTTACAAAACTGGCTGGATTATATTCTTTAAAAAAGACTCTCCCATTTTCTGACATATTTGCAATTAAAGATATTCAGAACATTAAATCTGAAAGCTAAGCAAAGATTTTAAACTAAATTATCCCAACAGATTGCTAGCAATTATCTTAATAATTAAACCCAGCAGTTGACAGTTCAAGGTTCTTTGTACAATTATTATCAAAAGATGATAAACAAATATTCCATTTTATACATACATAAATTTTATGAACGAGAACACCAATACAAAGTTGAAATTGGGTCAAAAAGTGATCCATAAACTTTTATGTGCCATATACTGCAAGACAGATCAATCACAACTTCCTATACTTTGTCCCTATAAATAATGTTGGTCCCTTTACTATTTCTCCTAGTTCCTGTTCTATCATCCATTTACACAAGCTTATTAGGTAGGTTACTCACTGTTTCCCTCAACACTTCTTGACTTTAGTATGTCCTGTGAGTGTCAAATTCTCCATACCCTTATATTATGTGTTACAGAAATTTCAACCATTCCTTTCTGGTTCTAACTACAGTGTAACCCGGATATAAGAGAGTTCTCGGGACCGGAGAAGAAATCTCTTATATCCGAGTTTGGTCCATTTTGTTTTATTAACACAGGCTCTAATTTGGGACCAGAGAAAATCTCTCTTATATCCGGGTTTCTCTTATATCCGGGTTACACTGTAGCATGTTTTCCCCTTCATTTTCTTTAAAAATTTGCACATTGCACACATATCCAGTCCATGAGTTTTCTGAGAAATCAAGTATCTTTCATTTGTCAGAAAATTCTCCAGCATTCACTGCTATGCAGAACTAATAAATTATTGTAATCCTGTTTTCTTTGTTTCTAATTATATTTTTCTGTTTCTCAATACATTGTTTAGCATTTGGAATACATCTTACATGGTTTAGCATTTGGAAGGCATCTTTGGATATTCCAATGAGCTTTCAGATTTCTGTGCTCAATTTTCATGTTATAACATTGCCCAGAGAGCTGAATTTAAACACTGCTTCAAAATGTATGAAGCAAACTTTTGTAGATTTACCAAAGAACAAGGTATAATGTTTAAAAAAATAAAATTGTTGGAAAATAATTATACTTGAGAATTTTTGTAGGGTTAACCAGTTCATACTTGATAAACTTCTTGTGCCAAACATCAACACTTCAATCCAGTTCCAAATCTTTGGCTGGAAAAGCTCTGTAAAGTAATCTGCTTGTCATGAAACACTTTGGTAAGATATCTGACTCAGCACTGCTTTGCAAGAACAATGTCAAACTCCTGAAAGTAGGCGCTGTGATTGACTTTTATTGACCACAAGATGCAGGCAAATCCTGAGACATACAATCATCATGCTTTAAAATATGTTCCTGTTGCAATAACTAGAGTAGAGACTGTCTACAGCATTATATTCAGATGAGTGATGCTTTTATCTGTTGTTGCAAGAAGTTTTCAATGATAGAAAATACATTTTCTTTACGTACATCATCTCTTACCAACCTTGCTTTTATTTTTATTATTAGCATCTTAATATTATTGGCCTTTAACTTTTGAAGTATTATATTTAAAAGAAACTTTACTTTTATTTTATAAAAGCCAACATTTTTAAAAGATAGTTCGCAAACATGGCTATATACATGCCTGCAATAAGACATAGTTTCAAAAGGATGTTTTTTTTCCCATGACACCACTTTTTTAACTATTTTCACTCTTTGGCAATGTTTATTATTTTAAAATCTGATGATTAGAATTAGAAGAAAACCTAAACATATGAAGAAAGTTAATTTATACATTTTCCTTGTTCTTGAGAATTTCCAACAAAAATTCTTATGGCAAATAAGAGTGTTTGCATTTTTTTGTGAACCAAGTAAAAGCAAGATCATTCTTTAAAGAATTTCATATTTGGATTTATTGCATTAACTCTTTAAAAAAATCTGTTTATTCCAGATATAAAGGGATTGAAACTAAAGCTAAAACTTCACATACTAATATTAATTAAATGCAATAGTTTAATTTTCACTTTTAAAATGAGAATTCCTTTAACAGCATAGTTGAAAATAATATAAAAAATGTTAGATTACAAGGTCTGACTGGAAAGTGCTCAGTCAGTTTGAAGATTTTGAAAACCAGTTTGGCATCCTGGAAGTAACTTGACTATCAATCACATTCTTGGAAGTTAAATGCATTGTTAAGATCATGTTTGAAATGAATATGCATCAAGTTTTGCAGAAAACTTTGACATTATGTTTCCAGAAACGATTTAAATGATTACAAAATCTTTTAGGTATGATTCAATAAGCAAAAGCAATTTTGATAGTGATGCTAAAAAATTGTCCAGGAATGTGTTTGAGGCCTTCAAGAAGCAGAAAAAACCTGAAAAAGCAAATCGATTCCTTTTTCATTTCTGGAAGAATGAGGAAATTGAAACATATTCAAGAGATTCCTGCTAAATATCATGCCATGAAAACATTGAGCCCATGAGAGCCACCTTGTCCTACCAGTTCTCACAATCTTGGTAGAATATTAGATGTTCTAGCATCAGATTCATCTGCTGGAAGTCTTGGTAGACAATGTCCTCCTAGCAGCTGTGTTATATGCCATGGAATCATCTTCAGTTTGCAGATGGTGGGTTGAACTAGTAGATGACTCTGGTAGGGTGGTCATCAAGTCATTGCAGAACAAGCCAACAAACATGGCACTGAATGATGGTTCACATGTTTGTGTGCCCTGTCCTCTGGTGGAGCTCCTTATTGAACACAAGATCAGACCAGTGTATCCCCTCAATGGTCCTGATGGTGCAGAACTTGAAGCCATGGACATGAGAGACAAGGGTCTTGCAGAGAAACTATGTCACAGTGCTGATATTAGCATGGAGAGAACAGTGGAATTATAAACACATAACCTATCACAATGCTGCCATAGTGATCTCCAGAGATCTTTCATGACACTTGCATGCAGTGCATGTCTTCTGTTGATCTCCATGAGGATCTTAACGGTGTTGGAAACTTTTGAGCATATGTAAGATTTGGCAAACTCAACAGGGTCATTATCATGACTGTCTCCCACATGCATAATTCAGGGATTGGAATTGTATTTTTCATTAGCATATGTATATAAAAACAAATATTATAAATAAATAAAAGCCCCATTTTATTTCAGTTTTATTTTGAACCCAACTCTGCTCAAAATCTTTGAACCCAACTCTGCTGAATTATTCTCTTCTTTGATACTTTGTATTAATTGATTTAAGTAATTCAAAAAAGAATTCTGGTTTAACTTTATAATAATTTTGCACAAATGTAAGGAACTCAGTATAGAGTAAAAATAAATATAAAAATTAAAAAAAAAATGATATAAAAATGGATAAAATAGATGGATACAGACAGATATACATAAACATTGTATACAGTTGCACCTACACTTTTGTATTTATTAAGTTTTAAGAGCATAAACCCAGTAAATTACACAGTTAAATGAAATGTATTAATATGTGGTTTGAGTACTTTTGATACACTCTTTATTTTAGAAACTGTGTATATATGGGTTTATGTATGTGATCATTTTACAGTAAGCCACTTATGTTACCAGTATGCTTAATTGAAAGACATATTCTGTGTGTTACAGTTTTATTTTCTGTTAGTGTATATCAGCTGACCAAACCCAACAAAATGATGAAACGATTAGAGGGGGAAAAAAGAACACAGAATAATGAAAAGAATTTATCTTTAAGACATCAGACAACTTAAACTAGTCTAGATTAGGCCTATCTGAACAGACTTGCCCCACCAATAAGCCAGTTATGTTCTGATAAACAAGACCACTGTGCACAATTCTGTCACATTGTTATAAAAAGATGTTACTGGGCCAAAAAATAGAAATTGTCTGTAAAAGATAATTTTAAATAAATTACTGGGTCTCAATAATAATAATAAATCACTTGGGGAGACTTCATAAAAAATAATTTAGTTAAGCATAACACAAGTACAGGAGGTCCAGTCCCAGCAGGGCCAGTGTGTACTACCTACAAACCCCCTGACCAGGGTGTCCCAAGCCTAACTGGAGGCCCTTTTGGGCAGTGCTTTGTGACCTTCACTATCTTATCAACATTTGCTTTTTTCCTACCTACATTTATATACGTTACAAATTAAACTATGTACAACTATTAAAAGATGAAAAATACTGGCAGATTTGGACATCATTCCAGGGACTTTTTATCATCCTAATCCATGAATTTGTTTTGCTCATGCTAAGTCTTGCAAAATCACGATATAAAATTCATTATTTTTTTATTCATAATGCTGAATGTCTTAAGATTATTCAACTTTTTCACAAGAAAAATCTCAAGTTGATGCTAAAAATTGCTGCAAAACATTGTCGATTTATTTAAAATGGAATGATCTATTATGAGATGCCTCCAATTTGTATTTAGATACATTGTATTTATTTTCAATGTTTCTAGTTGAATTGTTCATCTATATTGTATATGATCTATTATTGTACATAATTAGGTTACAATAAAATTAGTATTTTATATGAATACCAGCTCATGAAAATTGAGATGTAGTATATCATAGATTGGTGGGTGTATCAGATTTGGAAGGGCTGCACAAGACCCTTGCACAAGCCCTGAGTCCCAGAACTTTATTTTTATATTCATGAAAATAGTATTAGCTGGAGAATATAGCATTATAAAATTTCCTTTTTCACCATTCCTGATGAAAAATCAGTATTATTGTTAACAGAGAATCCTTCTAGTACTGAGCAAGTAAACAAGAAAGTTAATAAATGCAATTTGAAATCATGATGAATTTAGAAGAATAAAAATCAGTTTGGTTATTCTGAAATGCTTTTAGGTATCTGAGAAGAGAAAACAAAGAATTCAAGCAATTTACAAAAAAAAAAAAGAAATAAGGAGCAAAACAAAGGAAATTGTCCACATTTGGACTAATCAGAGATAATCATTTAAAAGGAGTAATCTGATTAAGCAATTTGTTTGAAACAAAACGAAAGATCAGTGGAGAAAATAAGATGGGAAACCAATTTTCAAATATCGAAAGATTTTAGATTCAATTGATTGAAGACGCTTCAGATAACATTTTGGTAGAAAAGATCAAATCAAATCTTCACTTAACCTAAAATCAAACGTGTAACATAAATGATATAAAATAGTCATGAAAAATTAAAAATTTAGTCTCTCTTTTCTACTTTTGATTCTTTTACTTGAAACATTATTCGTCTAAATCTAAATATTTGGAACTGTATTTATTCCTTTGATTTATGTAATACATATACAATAGAATTGTCTTATTTTTTTTTGTTCTTGGAGAGAAAAAAGATAAGTAGATAATGAACGAGGGCTTATATCAGTGTACAGTGATCTTTTTCTTTTCAATCTCCTGTTGAAGTCAAAATATGAAAAGGATAAGAATAAGTTTTATAATCAGTGAACATTTCGAAATTTGGACACCAGAATCAATTAAGCACAGAAATTTAACTATTTGGAAAATATTTTAACAGATGACAGAAAATGTGACATCAAAATCTGAAGGCACATTGGAATAGCAAAAGATGTCTCACAAAAGCTAAGAAAAGTATTAACAAATAAGAAAATTTCACTTAATACTATTTACATCATTCAGACTGTTGTCCACATCTTTATTGCCATATTCACAATGTTTCGCTGTTGTACATTTTGGCCTTCTTCAGGTGATATGTGTTGGAATTTCAAACCAAGCACTTTATTTAGTCCACGGGGGTAGAGAATTCTAATTCCACATTTTTGGTTATCTGTTTTGCTTAATTCCCTTTAGTAACTGAACTCTCCAAGTTTTTGTTCATCTCTGCTGTGGCCAGGTATTGAACTCACAACTTTTTGGTTCAAGTCAATTTTTGGATTACTCAACCAATGCTTTTATCCACACATCACCCAGTGTATAAAAGAACTGAGTTATTAAAGGGAATTAACTGAAACTTAGATATACAAAAAGAGGCATGGCATGTGGAATTAGAACAATATACCCCCATGGACTAAATAAAGGGTCGAGTTTGAAATTTCAATGTATATCAATTGAAGAAGGACAGATTTACAATGGCTGAAACATCATGAATATGGCAATAATAATGAGAGCAACAGTCTAAAAGATGAAAATAGTATAAAAAGTTACAATACAACATCTCAGAAATATAGACATATGAAGAAAATTTAATTATAAACAAATCTAATGTATCATATAACATTACATTTTATTAAACTTTATACTTCATCAAATTTTGTTGGCTAAAGTAGTGAAAGAAAGGACTAAACATTAATTGCAAAATGACAGAATCTCTGATTGTTAGCAAAAGGAACAGCCCAATATGCAAATTACAGACTGAAAAAACAAAATCAAACCAGTACAACAATTTAAATATCTGGGAAGTGTTTTAACAGAGGACAGAAACTGCCACACAGAAATCCAAAGGTGTATTGGGATAGAGAAAGTTGCCTTCCAGATGCTAAGCAAATTATTAAAAAATAAGAAAAATGTTAATAGAAAGTAAAATAAAATTGACAAACTGTTATGCAATATCAATCCTCTCATATGGCAGTGAATACTGGACAATTTCCTCACAGATGAATAGGAGACTTAAGGCAACACTGAACGGGTTTTACAGGTGAATGCTGAGAATACCATAGATAAGACATGTGGAAGTTTTAAGGAAAATAGTAACAAAATGGATACTTATCCTTGGAATCACAAAACAGAATTGGGAATTTTAAGAATAGGAAATACAAGGATATATATATATATATATATATACTTCTATATATAATCAGAAAAAGACAATTGAAATTTCTGAGATATATAATGAAGAAAAAGAACCTGGGGAATACTGAAGGTGAGACAAGCAAGGAGAAACAGCAAGTTTAAAATGGTAGGACATAGACAAAGCATAGCTGTTATGAGGCAAAAGAAATGGAAAGCTACAGAGAAACATGATCACACATTTTCATTCAGGGTATGCTGTATGAAAGAAGTCTGGCTCTTCACCATAAGTGACATTTTGTTTGATTAAATGAAGCTTATAAGTAATAATAATAAATGGGTCTTCCTCATAACTAAAATAATTATATCTATCTCTTTGTACCAGTTCAAGCAGGATTCAAATGATGATGATTTTCAAGGCAAGCAGAACCTCAATTTTTGCATTGATATGGCCTTTTGGCATACTCAACCAGGCTGTGTCAATATGTCTAGCTAAAGAATGAATAAAAGATTTACTTGCAAACAGGCTGAAGAATTTCAACATTTATTTTCTATGCAAGCCACAAATCTGTGCAAACTATGGAGATCACCGAGTCAGAAGAATGAGATTGTGGGTGGAAAGGCAGGTATAAATCAGATGTATTGTCATGAGAATGCAATACTTAATAATTACTATCTTTGGTCATGCTAAATTGCAGTGTCTGCAGTTAATGGAAAGAAAATATGGTAGACACAAGAAAAGATAGGTCTGCTTGTTTAAAAAAAAAAAAGAAAAAAAAGAGATTTTGCAAATTTTAATCTCTGGTTTCTGACTTCAGCAAATCAACTTTTGGTAAAAGATGCTGCTTAAAAAAGTTAACAGTAATAATTGCCAATGCTGTCTAATGTTCGAGTTGTAAGTGAAAGGTTGACAATTTTTATACAAATTTGAAATAGCCTCAATGTGGTTCTACCAATAAATTTTGAGAATACCAAGGAAATAGCATGCCACACATAAGGAATTTTTAAGGAGAATAAGAACTGTAAGAAAACTTCTGATAATCTGAAAAAAAAAAAGAAAGCTGAAATATTCATGATATAAAATGAGAAAAGAAAGCATAGAAACTTTAACATTCACAGGATGGAAAGAAGGCAAGAGAGACACAGGACAAAAAGAACAAGTAACCAAAGAACAAATGCTAAAAAGAGAAAGAGAAATCACAAATGGAGAGAGTATGACTGAGAGCAACAAAGACAGGAAGTTGTGGAGATCGATGATCACCCACATTCTGAAGCAACATGGCACATAGAGAAAGTAAAATGTGATGCAACATACTACTTTTAATTTTATTTAATGTTTCCCTTAAAAGAATGTATTTAGTTATTTGTTACAATTATTTTCTACTATATATTCTATACTCTTTAGGTTAAAACTGAAAACCCGAAGGCAATATCTCTAATGATATGTGTACATTTAATTTGGTAACTAATAAGCAGATATCTTAAAATATATGAAAAAATAAAATTGGTTTGTTGGTTGATTTTACATATCAACTTTTGTTGGGTTAATATGGAATTTTGTATGGTGCACACAGTTAGAATCAAACTCCCTGTTCAACAGTACTGGTGAAACAGACAAACCTCACTAACTATTAAACTACATCAAGATGTCTATTATTGCTACATGGTATAAATGCAATAGAAATTATGATGAAAGAAATACAAGTAAAAATAAATAATAAATGATAATGCTTTCTACAATAACATAAAATAATATTACAATTAATATTAGCAAGAACGAACAGATACAACACTTCAATTTTAAGAAAGCATTGTAAGAAAACAGAGCAGAAGCTTGAATCAAACAATATGAAGATATTTCTTAATCTAATACAATTAGAAAATTATCACAAGAATTTCATTAAATTCAATGAAGAAATCTGACTGGATTATTTCATCATTTTTTTTCTCCTCAGACATAGTAAAAAGAATTGAGCATTATTATTACCATAGTGGGTCATCCCCATATAGCTTCACAAGAAGTCATTAGAGGGTACTGTAAAGGACTTATAAAAACGGGACACTTCCTGTTTTCATCTTCTTTCTCTCTTTTTTCTCTGAGTATGCTTTAGTGACAACACCTGTGGGACCTTGTTCCCGAGCATGGGGATAATTTTCCTCTTAGTGACTGAAATTTTATGCACACACACACGTATCACCCATGAAATTCCTCATTTTTAATGTTTTCTTTCTTTTCCATGCTTACTAATGTATTTTCTTTTTACTCAGTTACATAAAAACAAAAGTATAAAATATTACCTTGTTGCAACTGCATTACATTTCCTTATACCCATCATTTAGACGTACAAAATATTGTAGCCATTGCTCTTAATCTGACAAGAAGTAGTGCCCACAACACTATTGTCATAAAAAGTACATCACTTAAGGACTTTAAACAGCAGTAACAACTAAAATGGATAGCATATATAACTTGAAGAGAAAATGGTGACATAACCAAGATGACAACTTTTCATATGACTTTGAACAAAAAGTTAGGAAGAAAACTCCCATTAATATTAGAAAGAGCAATAACAATGGACTTGAGGAATATATTTTACTGAAAAATTTTTTTCAGGATTTTACAAATTATGATAAGGATTTCATAAATTTAATCAACAATAATGCTAACTGTTTGGTGAATGAATGCCAAATGTTTCCTTATAAGGAAAAAGCTAATCTCACCAATACCATTACTAACATTTACTAAACTAAGATTAGTCTAGTAACTGGTTACAAATGTACTAAGTGACTATCAAACACACTTCAGTAATAATTATCTATCAGACAAGATTTCTAAGCATGGCTTCACAGTAAAAGATAACTTGATACTAAGTAAGGTTATAAATTTGGAAATGTGAGTGGACTAAACTTGCAACAATAGTAATGTTCACTGAGACTAGCTTTCTAATTACAGCTTCATAGGAAAATGTTCAAATAGGTATTTAATTAGTTTAATCTGGCACAAGGACATGTCTATAGTAAACATATAGGATGAGAAGTATGAAGAGCTTGCTCATTCCTATTCCATGATTAAAAACCTGAATAAAGGCTGGCACAGTGAAATGAATGTGTTGTGCTGGACTTTCAAATGGAGAATGCTTGCCTATCTGAAAAAAAAAATTTGAAATACTAGCTTATTTTTGGGCTCAGCACTGATATCTAATGGCTAAAATTGAATTCTGAATAAAATATCTTATGTACTAATCTAGGAATTGGACTTGTATGTCCAGATTTAGAATATATGACCTCTGTCCAGAAAGTCTGCAGCCACTTTAATTTTATCAAGCCTTTATGTAATTTGGTATCTATCAAAGTGGACTGTACGGCATATGTATGAACAAACAGGTACTCTCCAGTGAGGTGACTCAGTTGGCAGTGAAATTATCCTGTATGAATGCTATATTCATAGCAAATTTGAATCAAGTTTAGTTTGGAATTTGAACATTCATCCACAGAAATTATTTGAATGATTGAAAATTTTCATTAAAAGGATTCACTGAGTAAATCCCAAATAATTTTTTTTATGTCAATGGCTGGGAATCGATTGAAAGTGATTCACATTCTGGAAGACCTTCAAAAAGCAGAATTCTAAAAGTATTGAATATGTGCAAGCTGCAATAAAAAAAAATTGGTAACTGGCAGTGCAAAAATTAGATTTGAGGATTCTATGGACAATCCAGGAAGAAACCTGTCATTTTGAATATCTCAGATGCCTATTCTTTCCTTCCCATCCAGAGGTTGAAGTAAAACATTATATTACCTAGGTATGTCAACTCCACACAATCCAGATTTGTCTCCCTGCATCTTCTGGATTTTCCCAATGTTAAAATTACAATTGAAATGTCATAGATGAATGAAGGAGAGGAAGATGCCATTGCCAAAGGTAGACCTACTTTTCCCATAAATATTCAATGGCTGGACACTATTTGAATATGCCTTATATAAAGAAAGCTGCAGGTCAGAGCTGGCATTTGTTAAAAACTGCCAACTTTGGTAAAGGACTGGTTTTATGGAACATCCTCAGAAGAATGGATTCCTTTGCAATAGATTGGGAGGTATGTAGGTTAAGCCTTGCTCTAAAGCAGAAACACAAAGTTATAGATCTTAAGATAAGAATCAGTGATACTTAACTCATAAGAAATGGAGAAATTTCCTTTTTGTTCACTGTAACATTCTTACTATTCTGAAAAAAGGTTTTAGTAGTTTCTTTGAAACACATCTTCACTGAGTGGCTTGAAGAAACATTTCAAATTAGTTCACTCTTCCATCAAAATAATTATATTATTCAATAATGCTTAAAAATGGCTTTGAGTAAATGAAACCTGTGGGTTTTAGTGAGTACCATCCTTCTTCAAATCTTTTGGACTGGTGCTACAGAATCACAAACAAAGAACTGCACCAAATAAGAGAACCCACATCACTTGAAGACTTTCAACAATAGCAACACCTAAAATGGATAGCAAAAGTAACTTGAAAAGAAAATAATAACATAATAAAGATGTGATGTTCTACACTACTTCAAATGTTAAGAAAAAAAACAATGTCAATACTGGAAAGAGAAACAACAGCTAGTGAACTTGATAAACTTATTTTCCTTAAAAATTGAATTAAGAGAAAATGTTATGAATTTTAATAGAAAATAGCATTGGCTGCTTGGTTAATGAATGACAAATGTTTCCTTGTAAGGAAACATCTAATAGTAACATAATTCTATTCAGAAACTGAATAAGGTACTGGAGAATTGAAAAAGAATATTAGAAACGAAGAAAAAGTCTGCTGGACTTCTATGTAATTTCTATCTTTCTATATAGCAGTGGATGTTGTACTGTTTGCTACAAATGAAAGAAATGACTTCAAACAACCAACATGTTCTAACAATGAATATTGACAACACATAGACAGGGCATATGAAAAATGAGGAATCTTTAAGAGAAAAGGAATTACAAAGAAAATGTTGATAGTTAAACCTAAAAAACAACAGAAAATTTACAGGGACATAATGAGAAAACGATTTTCAGTTTTGGAATGGATAGCAGCTCAGAATGAGAAATTGGGGAGCTGAGATCAAATTTCAGTCAACTTCATTACATACACTTACTCACAAATACCCTTGCGTGGGAAAAGTATGAGACCCTCTCTTCTTCCTCCAGCTATTGGTTAGATACTAGGGTAGATTGGGTCCTATAGCAATGGTTGGAAACCAGTCTAGGAGAAGAAAAACTTTGAATTCAAAGCAACCTAGAGAGGATTCGGCTCAATCAGGCAATCTGCCTGTGACACACCACCAATGTTTTGGCTGTAATACATGTGATACCCCTACAATACAAACTTAATGGATTACAGGACTTTTAATCGAGATCATGAAATATTTTCTCACTATTATTAGGTTGGTGCAAAAATAATGTTGTTTTATCACATATGTTAGAACGTCAAAAAACAACATTATTTTTGCACCAACCTAATAATAACAACCCAATTATTTTACATTACATCAGATTTTATTATGCAAGGTAGAGGGTCAATAAAATTACTATTAATCAACCAATGTCACTAATATTTTTAGGTTATATTTATAATATTTATATGTCTAGTAGTTTTTTGTTTCTTAATTTTGGTTTATATTAGAAATGTTTACAAAAATTTGACAAAAATGTAAAAAGAATTAATGGAATGGCTCCTGGCTTTTCCAGATATTCATCTATTAGAAAACTTGCTTATGAGATCCATCCTTAACAAAGATATAGATGAAGATAGAAAATAATATTCAAAAATATCTAGGAAGCGATAAAACCTGCTGCAAATAATTCTAAGTAATATTATATATATATATATATATATATATATATATATATATATATATATATATATATATATATATATATAATATATAGTTTTAATGTATGCTATATTTATGGATTAACATGCTCAATATCAGGGATTATGTGTATGTAAATATGAAAGTGAACATTGAAGTCAATGCCCAGAGGTGACAGTCTGTTTCATGCTAAGTGGAATTGTCAAGCCAACTCAGGCCAAATACCTCTTGGTGTTGGCTTCAATGTCCACCTATATATATATATATATATAGAGAGAGAGAGAGAGAGAGAGAGAGAAAGAGAGAGAGAGAGTGAGTGAGTGAGAGATAGAGAGAAACTGTTTTTTTCGGCAGAATTTATTTTACATATTTAGCATTCATCCATGCTTAGAATATTACTGCCACATATGGTTTGGTGCTCCTGCTATATATTTAGAGATTCTTGATTCCAAAGAAGAATCCTGACCTGGTATCTTGGCATCAGTCACATTCCCACTTCCATAATGTAGCTTCCCTGTTCCTTTTCTAAACATACTATCATAGTAATTTTCCTGACAAATTTTCTTCTATGGTGCCTAGACTTTAAGCACAGTACTAGATTGGTGGCAAAGACTCATCATTATACAGTTGAAATGGCTAGATGTAAGCATAAGTTCTATGCTTTTTGCTTGTGAGTCAACATTGAGCTTCAAAAATTCAAATGTAATATCAATTGTTATCTTCTGTTTCCTTAATACTTGATTGTTTATTGTCTTCTCTCCTTAATAATAGTATTTTTCTCACATTCTCTAACACTCAGTAACCCTTTGTGTCTTAGTGTCTTTATTATCTTGCTTGGGGTGAAATGATTAAAAAAATATATATACACTGTACTGTAATAATAATATACGGAGTATTCGATGATATTGTTTAATATGTTACTCCCTGTTTCCCTCTGTCATGCTTGTCTTCATTATGTTCTGTAAGTGTCAAACTTTCCAATCCCTCTTTCCTCATTATGTGCCCTAGAAATTTCAACCGTCTCTTTCTGATTCTAAGTGTTGTTTTCCTTTCCATTTTCCTTAAAACTTCCTCTTTACTCTCATATTCAGTCCATGATATTCTTAACAGTCATCAATAGAACCATGATACTTTTGTCTCAAGCCTCTTTTTCATTTATGAAGAGATTGTCCAGCATTCACTGCCATGTAGGAGTACAGATATTACACAAGAGTTTAGTACTCTTTTCTTTTCTTTGTTTCTAATGAAATTTTCTTGTTTCTTAAGATTTTGTCTAACTTTTGGAAGGCATCATTTGCTTTTCCAATGTGGCTTTGGATTTTGGAGTCACACTTCCTAGATATTTAGAATTTTGTGTTTGATTTTGGTATCTCCAATTCATAGTTAGCATCTTAGAATATTTCTCTTGCTGACAGTCATACAATCTATCATCTTACAATTGATGGTTAGTACTTTCTTCACACTTTCCTTCACTAATTTGTTTAGGAGATCCTGCTTTTTCCTTTCTATGTCTTTCAATAATTAAATCTCTTCTTACAGTAACTTATATTATTCACACTCACATGATATTTAAACCATTCCTTATATGTTCATCTTCAGGTGTATGGAATAGGTTTACTGTTTTTGGCGAGAAGAAGACTGGAGAATGGAATGGTTTCAACAATGTCAGAGTGTGAATAGCATTAATAATAGTAAGAGAAGACTTGATTGTCCAAAGAAATGATGATATGATAATGACACTTTTGAAATTTATTGAAATAAATGAAACATCTGTTTGTATTAACTTAAACCAGCACTAAAAATTTGATTTCTTAAACCAGCAGAAAGGATATTAGATTGCCTTTTAGTCTCTACTTTAGTCATCTGATACTTCATGAAACCCCAGCTGAGTTGACATTACTTTGAGAAATTACTGATAAAATGCTGTGAAAGTCCCATGAAGGATATAACTAAAGAAACGTCAGCCTCTATTTCCTTATTATAAGGCTTTTGTGTGTGTATGCATACATTCAGGCACACATCCAATTTGCTCAACAAATGGCCTCTTTGTAAAGTTGCCTGAGATAAATTAAAAGATAGCAACTTGAAGCTTAACTTTCCTAAGAACCTGGCCTCCATGAACTACATAGTAATGGTAATATTAGCCGTTTACTTATGAGCAATGATTTGGCATTCATTGGCAAAGTAGCTAGTACTGCTTTTTGGTTGAGATTTATAAAAATCTTTCTTTTAAAACAATTTTTCAGGAAAATAGGTTTTTCAAGTGCTGTAACTATTATTGCTCTTTCCATTATTGGTGAGGGCTTTTTCTCTTTTGACTGGATTAATGTGAAGCATCATCATCTTGACTAAGTCATTATTTTTTCTTCTAGTAATATCTGATATACATTTTGGCTGTTGCTGCTGTTATCATTCGTCAATAAGCACTCAAATTTCGCATGACAAATTTTTTTTGGTGGAGGATCACACTAAGTATGTATAATGAAGAAATATGACAACATATAAGTATAGTGTTGTCATGTTTCTTGTGGAACCCATATTGGTGCAAGGCACTTAAAAGTTGAAGGAAGGATTTACTGAGTGATATGTTCTGCAAAAGTTGTGGTCCCTTTTGTCCCAAATATTCAACGAATAAGATCAGGGTGAGTATGACAGTATTAGAAATACATGTATGGTAACATGAGAGAACACACAAAACAAGTACCACCAGTGAAGAAAAAAAAAAGTACACAAGAATTGTTAAAATACAATTCTTTGTATTTTCCATATAGGGGATCAAGGCAGAATGTCTCTTTGTGGGCAAGGGAAGTGACTTGGAGAAAGCAGGGACTTGGTAAGACCTGGAGTTGATGTGTGTTTGCCAGGTTGGTTGACTGAGGTTATTCAGGTGATATTGACAGCTTACCCACTTGCCTGTGACTCAGCCCGTGTCATGAGTGTATTATTAAAAGCAGATGAGGCTACTCAGTATTTTTTGTCATGCTTTTTGCTTTAGCAGCAACATTTGTGATTAGCTCCATTTGTTTTTTTTTGTTTTTTTTGAGAAGATTTGTTTTGTAAGATGGACATAAATATTTGGGGTCCCTGCACAGAGAATGAAATTTTAGTTTTAGTTTTGCTTGTGTATTAAGGCAAGAAAGAGAGAGTAAAGCAGTAAATAACTCCTATCTACTGAGCATGTTTAAATGGTTGTTAAAACAGGGATTAGGAGAAATAGCAAAAAGGCAAATGTTACTGAGAATTACAAAGGGCAGGAAGTTGTGGAGAGCTATGATCGTCCATGTAGTGAAGAGACACAAATTCTTTTTAGGATACACTGAATATATAGATATATTGAACATCACAAATTTAAATTTAAAGCTGAGCATCTCTGAGTTTGTTGCATTTCTCTCCACTGCTTATATGAGACTCGGTCAGTTGATAAAACCAACATCAGTTTGAAGTTTTTATCTAGGTTTGAAATGTTTTTCTTTTTGTTATTTGATTACCCATGATTCAACTGTCATATAGATTTGTATATCATATATATGGGCGGGAGTATGTATCAATATATATGTATTCCCCACTTTGCTTTGATGAAAGATCTATATTAGTGCAAAGTGAACAATGAGTTATCATTAACTCACATGATAAAAATTTTTGAGACTTTACAGACTTCTCAAAATATCCTTCATTTTATGTCTGTCTGCTATACCAGAAGTGTAAGGCTTGAAATACATACATACATACATACATACATATATATATATATATATATATATATATATTAATTAAATAATTAAGAAAGAGACAACCCTAAGGTTACATGACTATAATTTATTTCCCCAGAAAGTTTTTATGGTTCTTCAGGTCAGATCTCTAGTTACAAAAGAATTTGGTTTCTTTTATTTTTAATACAAGTTTTTGAGGCATAGTTTTAGACTGATATAAGGTGACAGAGGCAGTAGGAGGGGAAGGACATAGAATGGTATATTTTGGAAACGGAAGTAGGGATAGGTTGTTTTTAAATCAACTTTAATAATTTACTTAGGTTCTTAAATAATTATATATATATATATATATAATTAATAATCAAACAAATCCTTTTACATCATATGGGAAAAGATTATTTTGGCAGACAACAAAAGTGGTTGTCTGTCTTTTCAACCCCAGTGTGGAATGAAATGAAGTTCATGTCTGTTTCAGTCAGACAATAGGCATGAGACAGAGGTCGAGTGTTTAAATGCCGGCATAAAAACAAATTCAAATTTCAATAAGATAGTTTTGCTTAATTAGCTATGCCCCAAATCAATCCCCAACTCCCATCTTGTTAATTCTTCAAATTAATTTTAATTTATAAACTTTCATCTACTTAGAGTGTCTCCCTAATTCTCTTTCCATTAATCCCTTATGTCTCTTTATATATATTTTTTAATTTATTTTGGGTTGGTTTTTAATTTCTTCTTTAATTTTAAATTTAAGTTAAAAATAAAAAAAAATAAGTTTAAGATATCACCCTTCTTGACCCGTCTCATACCTAGCATCTGACTGAAACAGTGAAAATTGTAAACTCTGTATTAGGTGTTTTCAGCAAGTTGAGGTTTAAGTTGACCCTTTAGAATCCAATATTAATTCCTCACAGTTAACTACTACACCCCACTTTCTCTAACCTTACAGACATATGATGTGAAAGGATTTGTTTGATTTTTAATTATATTGCTCTGCATAAATTAAATAAAATACATCAAACTCTTTTTTATCTATATCTCTGAGATGAAGCATTATGATTATTTGTATTATTTACATTATTCAGACTGTTCTTATCTTCATTACCATATTCACAACGTTTTGAACTCTTTTTGCAGATCAGTTCTGATATTTTCATATGACTAAGAAACACTTGGATTATATACCAATGGATTATTCATCTTACTACATATATATATATATATATATATATATATATATATATGCATGTGTGTGTGTGTGGAAATCATACATATCCATCAGCTACCTCAAGATGTTACAAAAATGTTATATATATGGCTGTGTGTGCGTGCATGTGTGTGTGTGAGAGGACATTGAGGTCAAAGGCAATCTTCAGCACATGGGCTGAAAATTGCATTTAAACATGAAACAGACTGTTACCACTGGATTTTGACCCCAATGTACACTTTTCCCCATAAATATAGCATACCTTAGAACTATATTTTTATTATATATATATATATATATATATAATAAATCAAGAAACGTTCAAGTTACTTATCTGATTGACCAACTCAAAAGTTTCATATTGAAATGGTTATCAATAGAGGAAGTTTTCTTTCAACTTTTTGAGGTGTTTCTTAATATGCTGATGCATTTTTTAACAGGTTATATAAGTGTATAATGATTTGATATCTAAGCTAGCCATAATCTTGTTTACCATGTTTATGTATACTCTGTTCTTAGGCATCATCAACCTAACACACTTTAAACACTCTCGTAACTTAATTCAGAGGATATGAAATATAAACATGGAAAACAAGATTATGACTAGCTTAGATATCAAATCATTATACACTAATATACCTGTTACAAAACATATTAAGAAATCACCTCAAAAATTTTGAAATAAAAATATATATATGTGTGGGTGACTGTTTACCCTCATGCATTTTCTATCAGTTCTTTGTAGGCACTCAAAATATCCTGCAACTCTGTTTTAGTCTTAGATATCTTTTCAAAACCATCGCAGCACTGTCAGACATAATGAACAATTCATGCTCAAGAATTGTTCCCTTATGAATCAATTGTGCTTGTTCCTCCCTTCATTAGTTTGCACGACCGTTACACCCTGCCAGTGCCTCACAAATAATGGACTATTCCATTTTGATTGTGTGGAAAGAGGAGGAAAGACACTATTTAGTTTCACTGAGAAAATGAAAGTAAGGAAGATAGAAATGGAAATAGAGAATCATATTAAGCTGATAAGAACAGATACTGCACTTTTATCCTAGCCAAAATGCTGAGAAGAAATGGCGACCATGATAAAATTACCATTTTGCAGACATTTTTCAATGGCCAAAAATCTAGTTACCATAAGTAAAATAACATTGTCTTATGAATTATTTTGAAATTATTATTAAGAGAAATGTTACTAAGATTGGTATTTGGCTATTTAATGATAACTGCTTCTTTGTTTTATGCCTTATTACACTACAAAAGATTTCCAAGGAACCCCTACTTTTGGATAGCCAGTGAAACCTGTATAAGAAAATAGCTAGCAGCAATTTATTTTCTAAAAGTAAAGAAGAAAATAATATTCCCATTCCCTTGGTAATGTGACAAAGAAAAGAGAGAATTGACTTCATGCCTTTCCCAAGTGCATTAGAACACACTGAACATAAACAGTGTGAAATGAAATTCAAATGAGGTTTACCAATTCCATTCCCTCTGCTGATAACTGCTCTGTTACCCCAGCACCTACATTCAAGACAAAGTCAAACATAAATTTTGTGAAAAGATTATTATTATTATTATTATTATTATGAATAAATTTATAGTTTGTTCAATGTCTGCATAATGACCTTTTCCTTGAGTTTTACTCAAATTCTCAACAAAACTTACAGGAAAAAACAAACAGCTAAACATTTGAAGAAATTTATAACTTGATTAAAGCCGAGACATTAGTCTATCAAAGATCAAAAGAAGTAGCACTAAAATGAGAGTGTAATTGTAAAATAAAACTTATTTTGTGTAAATCTTGATGTATTTTGTCAAAGAATCCCTGTAAAATTTAGTTAGAAGCTATAACTCTGAAAAATCTCATTTTTAATCTGATCAGTCAACAATTGTCTGAAGAGCAATTGAAGACTTGACGTGTAATAAAAATGTCCCAGTCTTACAAGTGGTGCTTGATATCAGGCACCAAAATGGATTCTGATATATATAAATAGAGAATTATATCCAGTTTTTATTTTTTATTTTCTAAGGATATTTCTACTTTCCAGTTTTATCACAGAGCTGGCAAAGAACCAAATTTGAAAAGGGGTTTTGGAGTAGACCCTGATAATAAAAATAAAAAATTTAGTGCTGTGCCTTTATTCAAGAAAGAAGTTGAATCTGTCTGGTTAGTGTGGCCTCTGGGGTAAAGATATCAGTTCATCACTCACCATATTGAAAAATTAATTGTCCCATCCTCATTGTCTCAAAGAGGTTATCTAAGAATTGGTCAAAAGTCAAATATCTCTTCTATTAGCTAAGAATATCCTGTCCAACATATCAGTATCAAGAAATTTTGATTTTGAATCTACTTTTATTGCTCACTGACTCCTGACATTTGAATGTTGTTAAACTTTTTCAAATATCTCAGCTTACTATTATCATACACTGACAAGCCAGGAATAAAACCTGAAACTTTAGGAAAATTATGATTACAAACTGTGCAATTGTGGGAAATAAAAGATTTTTATTCTCAAGTAATTGCAATCTCTATTATACAGAGTTTTTCTTCTTCTATGTTTCATGTCCGTTTAGGATCATGGCTCTCCACAAATTCCTATCCTTTATAGCTCTCAGCAATGTTTGTCCCTCTCTCTGTTCTGCCACCTGTTTACGCAGACTCATTAAGCAGGTTTCTTGCTCTTTCCCTCTTGCCTTCAATATGTCCTGTCAGTGCCAAATTTTTTAAGCCTATCAACACCTTATGAGCCACGTAACCCCAAAATTTAAGTTTCTTAGGAGTTTGGAAGCAATAAAAATATATGTTAGGCATATTTCACATGGTAGACAATACTCAGCTTTAGTAAATATATATATTCATGTGGACATGATTACTATAGGCAGTGATGTGTGTTTTATATTGTGGTTTTGTTTAAGTTATATTTTGCAATACAGTTTGATTTAAGTTGTTGTCGGATATTATATGGATTAATGTCATGAAAGAGTCCTTGTTAGTTGTTTGGTAGTATTTTAAATGGATTTTGGTGAAGTCACTACAATTTGTTAGTGTGTGTACACTGTTGATAATTTTACTATAAATATATATTGTTTGTCATTTTTTATATAAAAATGTATTGCTGGTATTTTTATTCTAAAATTTATTTTTATACTTTCCTAGCATTTTGTTTGGGGATTCAGTATTTTCCCATAGCTGGAGCCCTAACAAGTGTTACCACCCTGGATCAGGGTGGACCTGGGAACAACAGCAATAAAGAGGTGGTTGCATGCTCCACAAACCCTCCAATCTCCCAATCAGATGCCTTGCTGCTAAACTAGATGGTTTATCATCTATCTCAAATATATAGCTTGCATCCTGGGCTGTTGCCCTTGTTCACAACCATACATTCTGTTTTCTTACACTTGATAGTTATTCCTTTCTTTCTGCTTTCTTTTATTAGCTTTTCCTTGCAGTTTCTGTAGTTTTCTGTGTCATCTGCAGATCATAGCAATATATAACATTGCACTCACTAATAATAAATATCAAAATTTTTTCTGTACAAGCATGAGAATAAACTTTGATGACTATGATTAATTTATATGTAAATCAAGATAAAATCATTTGAAGACATAAATAAGTCTGGCTTTTCTTGAAAGGCTATCATTCATTATTGATTTACCAGTTTTCTTTGTTAAACAGCTAACAAAAATATAACCTCTGAAAACTATTTTTCATGTCCTATAAATAAATCGTTTATTACAATAATAAGAAAAGGTAATATTTAATTTGAGAAAATCAAGAGAAAGCAAGAAACAGAATGAGTGACATTGATGCATGATTATTTTAAAATAACATTTTCGAAAAATGAAAAAGACTGCTTTATGAAACATTTTTGTTGAATTCTGATGTTTAACATATTTAACATAACTCATTAACAGTTAAAAAACGTGTGAGAAATTTACTCATTTTATCAGCGGTCAAAATACAAAAAATCTATGCAATATATAGGCGATAGATTCCTCTTTTGGTTTTGACATATGAGTGCACAACTTCAGTTTAGAACTAAACCACTAGGCTACCCACATATATAATTCAGCTGTTGTGGTGAAGCCATGTGTAGTACCAGCCATAATTTTAAAAACCACCAGGAGAGTTTATCATACGCATATATATTATTTATTTTATATGTAAAAGTTCTAAGAATATTTTTTGAAAATCAGAGATTGAATGTATTGAAAACATGTTATTTTTTTAAAAAATGAATGTGAACTTTAAGTCTGGCACAAGTTGTTTTATATAATCGGTAAATTTGTTCATTTTTATTTTTTGTTTTTTCCACAGACACATTTTTTCATATTACCAACATTCATAAAACCTATACTTAAAGAATGTAAGATTCAGATACCTGTGGATGATGCAACCTGAGTTGTTCACTTCAACACACCAAATATCTCCTACATATATATTATATATATATATATATATATATGTATATATATATATATACATTAGAACAATAACAAGAATTATAACAGGATTCATACCTCCAAATTTCCCAATATACATATTTCCTCAACCATAGAACTCACCCCAGTAGTTGCTGCAGTTGGAGACATTAACTTACAGTTAACCACAGTCAACACATGTACCATCACCAGCAACCCCTGCAAGACCAACTAGAAATTTGATACACACAGATATACGGACAACCTTCCCACTAGCATCTTCAGAAATTAAACACACACAGACACAAACAAACAAGCAAACACAAAAATACACACTAGAATCTAGGCACACATTCATACACATTAACAACACAAGATATAAACATATGAGATCTACCTGACCAATGAAAAACAAACAACACAGAACTCAAATGTACCAGAACATTCTCTTCCACAACTCATTTCCAAAAATTTCAGATGAAGCATAAATAAAAGTGAAACATACTTGTTCCTTATTCTATCATATATATACTACATTTGCCTGTCATTTTCGAAGTATGGGGGTACAGTAACTCAGTCTTTAGAATAAAGTAACCAAACAACTTGCACATATGGTTTGACTATAATAGTGATGTCTTGTGCAGAACCAACCAAACTTTTTGGAAGAGCTGTATACAGAGAATTCGCGCACAAGATCCCCAAATGACTCTCATTATTGGCTTTTTCAGTGTAATACAAAAACATTTGTGTTTTTATTCAGAACTAAGTATGTAAAACTGTTGCTCTTTCAATGTTTGTATATAGAATACCAAAATATGTCTGTATAGAAAGTCATAATTTATGTCACTTATCTGAACTACGTACGAAAAGCATTTGAAATCACTGCAATGATCATTAAAGTTTTATAATGCTCATGAAGTCTTTAAAATGCATTGTAATAATTTGTCACTTCTGAAGTTTTAACTTTGGCCTCAAATGCAAGAAAATGACATTTAGATAAAATTGTAAAAATTACTTTCCTATACATACAGCAGATTTTAAATTGATTTTCATATTAAATAATTTTTGAATCTAGTATGTGAATATTTGCATGTATTTTTGGATAAACCGACATGATGTGCATGCAACAAAACCTTAATATGACAGAAAGGCAAGGGCATTTTTTTTCTTCAGAATGCTCCTCAAGAAGATATTGAGACAGGCATCACTTTAAGTACATAAAACGTCAAGTGACCTCATATTTCTTACCCAAGCTGCAGTTACAGTAAGATAGATCCACTTTATCTAACTACTGATGGATAGATAGATAGATAGATAGATCGATAGATAGAAGTGAAGTTGGTGTGATCAATACATGAAAAAGCATGAGTGGCATTTTGAAGTGTTTATTGAGCCGAAACAAGATCCTTTGAAACATTCAAGTTGGCTTATTTATTTCTACTGAGAAAATCTAAAGTGGAGGCTGTTGGCAGTGTTATTCTTTTGTTGTCAAATTTCTTGTAACTTTAGAGCATATTAATGTGTATATTAAAAGGAACAATTCATTTTCTGTTTTCTTGTTCAGTGTTGGCAAGAAACATTCACAATCTTAAGAAGTATACAACTAAGTCTTGTAGCAAAATGGTTAGCAAACTGGTCTTGTAGATCATTAGTCCTGAGTTCAATTCTCATTGGGTTCCTCATGGTAATATTAGCTGTTTCCTTATAATATTTATACTTGCCAAAGCTAAAGTAGACTTAGGAAATAGAAAGTATTTAATCATGTCAAATACAAAGCAAATTTTCGGGCAGAATTTCAACATGGAATTTAATGGATCTAGTGATAGTAATGTTGAGATTTACCATTTCTATACAGAAAATATTTGGCATTCACCAATTGAACTGTGAGCATTACCGTCAATCGAAATTAGTTTTTCAAGAGAATAGTCTTCTCAGTTCCACTCATTTTAGTACTGATGGGAATTTCCTTCCAAACTTTTTGTTTAAGGTAGTGCAGAAAGTCAACATCTTGATTATAACATTATGCTACCCATTTTTTTGTAGTTGCTGCAGTTGGAGATTTTAACATGATGTGTTTTTTCCTACTTGGTAAAGCTTTTTATTATTTTGTATGGATGCTGAGGATACAATGGACCAAACATGTGAGCAACGACAAAGTTTTTGAGAAAATGGAAACAAAAAGGAAACTTATACTTAATATCAGGAAGAAACAGTTATGGTTTTAGCACATATAATAAGGAGGGAGGGCTTGGAAAATCTGATACTCACAAGACAGATTGAAAGAAAGAGAGACAGAGGAAAACATCACATGACATGCTTAGTGAATATGAGTAAATGGATGGCAGAACTGAGTCAAGGAGAAATAACAGAAAGACAAAATTTATTAAGAGCTACAAGGGACAGGAAGTTGTGGGGAAACCATGATCACCTATGTCCTGAGAAGACAGTACATAAAGAAACAGCAGTCTATATTGTCATGAAATATTGTCTTCTTTAAATCTAGAGGATTCATTTGATTGAAATAATTTTTAATCACTGATCTGAGAAAACTGTTGTGTATAGTTACATGTGATATCCATTTTATCTGTTGCTGCTGTTGAAAGTCCTCAAGTGATGTGGTTTTTCAAGTGATTTGGTACAGTTTTTTGTTTGTGATTTTGTAGTGCCAGTCCATGTAGTTTCAGCTGTTGAGCTTGCATGCAGCTGACAGTTTAGATATTTCTGAATGGGTTTGGCACCATGCGTAACATCCATATGAACTCAAAATCTTTCCTAGGCAATGTCAGTTAATCTTAGATAGAAATGGCAGAACAGATATTTCCCTTCTAATCTTGTATGCAAAACATTCAAACATAGTTATGAAGTAAAGAAAAGACAATTGTGTAATTCTAATATCCTGGCCTTTATGGTGACAGTGTCTTGTCTCATGACAATGTTGGTTTCAAGAGAGGGGGAAAAATTGCAAGTTTTCTTGCCAAATAACTTTGGCTTCTTCTCAATACATCACCCAATTCTCATTTCATTTGTTTTTTTCAGCAATAAGATTTCTGACTTTTGACCCTTCTGTTTTTCATAAAACATACATGTCATTTCCTCTGCCTTATTAGGAAAAAAAGAAAAGGCCCAGAAATTTGTTTTACTTTAAAATTGAATTATAATGGTTCTCTATGATTTTTTATGGTTATTTTATGATTGGAATAAATATAGACATCTGTTTTGGTCATTTTTCAAAACAGTCTGAGTTTTATTTTGTATCATAATATTAATGAAGATTACATTGAAACGGATATCCATCTTTTAGGTATGATATATAATTTTATTCATTTTATTCAACTTTAATATTTTTATGCAAATGAGTTTCAGGTTCCCTATGTTTGGAATTTCTTATAAGCATGTGATGCCAATATAACATGTTAAATAAGCATTGGAAGGGTTTCTTAATCTGATTTATTGTATAAGGAATTGATATATCAACTACTTTTAAGATATTAACTACTTTTCATACATATACATAGAGATTATATATGTTCGAGTGGACAACACAGTTTTATTTTAAATGATTAAATAAACATCTACCAGCATAGATCATTGAAAGTCATCTTGGAGAAAATGTACTGCCCAAGAAATAATTTTATATTAAAAAAATAGATTAAAATGATATACATAATTTCTTATATTTATATATAGAATAAAATTAGAAAAAGATCTGGATCGCTTCAGTTATATATATATATATATATATATATACATACAGACAGACACACACATACATACACACACACATACATACATATATATACATATATATGAGTGTGTGTGCGTGTGGGTGTGGGTGAGTGTAAAAATTAAGATATAAATACTATACATATCTGTAAAAAGACAATATGAATAAAGACAAAAGGAAATTTTTCCTTTACCAACAATTTTTGATCCTTGAAGATAAATGTAAGGATTTTATTTTACTACCTGTATTTATGAACAGAAGTGGAGGAAAAATATTATTACGTTTTCAAGATTATTAACTTTAAGATGACTGTGTGATCTGCTTGATTTTATATATATATATATATATATATAATATATATAGATAGTTGTATATTTTGGCAGCAATCCTTCGTTTATGCATGTTTCATTAAAAATGACAGACAAGGTACTACAGTTAAGCTCTTTATTTAATTTTTCTTGTGTTTGAACAAGAGCTATCTTTTCTGGACAAAGGATATATAAGAACTGTCCAAATGTTTTATATTTCCGAGCGCTTTCGGCTATACCTTTAGCCATTATCAAGGATGATTCGATTTTTCAGCTTAATTGAGTGTGTGCATTGTGTGTATGTCTTAGTGTGTGGTAGGGATGTTTTTAATTTCCGAATATGTTTAGCATATTGTGGCTTTGTTCGTAGTTAATATTGTTAAGAGTTGGCTTTTTCTTTTTTATTATTAAATCTTCCATTATTTTTAATCTTTTTTTACAGGTGGATGCAGTTAATATATTTGTGTTTTCTACTAGTATGTTTCTAATGGAGTCTGGTAAATTTGTGTGTGTGTTTAAATGGGTTATAATGGAGCTGTGATCAGATAGGTGTAATGTAAGATGTCTGGATAAGCATGTAGTTGTGTGACCGATGTAATTATTCATGAGTCCGGTTTGATCAGGAACACAGTTCCTTAAGGAGCATTTGAACTCATAGATAATGTTCGTTCTTTGTAATTTTGACTTATCTGGTGTGTTGTTATTTTTGAGGATAAAGTTATCTGTCTTAAATTTTTTATAATAGATAACTAATTTGATTTTTTTATTTGGGTCAATTGATGTAGTGTATTTCTTTATAATATGTCTTAGTGAAGATTCGTCTTGTTTGTAATTAATATGCATTTGGTTTTTATAATAAATGTGTATGTGATTTTTGACTGTGTGTTCACTATCATTATTACTTACTTTGGGGAGAAATAATCTAATTTGGTGGTCTATAAGGTGGTTAGGGAAGCCATTGTTGATTAGTGTTTGTTTAACACTATTAAGTTCTTTAAGGAAGAGTAGTTGAGAGGATGAATTCTGGTGTGCTCTTTTTAGAAAGTTTTTTATTACTGCTATTTTGTACCTAAGTGGGCATTGGCTTTTAAAGTTAAGGAGGCATGAGTTTCTGCTGGTTGATTTTTTGTATAATGATGTAATGAAAGTGTTATTGCTGTATTCATTAAAGTTGAATTGGTTAGCTCTAACTGTAAGTTCTATGCTAACTGTTTCTTTTCTCACACTTTTTGCCTATGGAACTCTCTTTTGGTTCCATGCTTTCTGGCCAACTTTGATCTTGAAAAATTTAAATGCAATATCAATGGTTATCTACAGTCTTCCTGATTATTCTTCTATTGTTCCCACTTCTTCATAATGTTTTCTGTTTTCAAATTCTTTCACACTCAGTAACCCCTTGTGTCTTAGTGGCTTTACTGCCTTTCTTGAGGTGAATTTGATAAAAAAAAATTAAATATTATTTGCAGGAAAATTACTAAGAATAAACAAACTGGTTAACCATAACCTAACAATACTACTGGAACTGACTATGTGATTATTTATTATATATTTATTGCTTACATTAAATATTCTTGGGTTATATTGAATACATCACCCAATTCTCATTTCATTTGTTTTTTTCAGCAATAAGATTTCTGACTTTTGACCCTTCTGTTTTTCATAAAACATACATGTCATTTCCTCTGCCTTATTAGGAAAAAAAGAAAAGGCCCAGAAATTTGTTTTACTTTAAAATTGAATTATAATGGTTCTCTATGATTTTTTATGGTTATTTTATGATTGGAATAAATATAGACATCTGTTTTTGTCATTTTTCAAAACAGTCTGAGTTTTATTTTGTATCATAATATTAATGAAGATTACATTGAAACGGATATCCATCTTTTAGGAATAATATATAAAAAATTAAATATTATTTGCAGGAAAATTACTAAGAATAAACAAACTGGTTAACCATAACCTAACAATACTACTGGAACTGACTATGTGATTATTTATTATATATTTATTGCTTACATTAAATATTCTTGGGTTATATTGAATGTCTTAAATTATTAAATAGTGTTAAATTATATATTAAGTATAGGCAGATATTCAATGCAATGTAAATTTTCAAATGTTCTACTCTTAAGAAAATATCATCTTCAAACATTATTCTATCTGGATATTCTGCTGTAAATTTTATTTCAAAGAAATAGTTATTAAATTTTATCAATAAATTGTATTGAAACACCTGAAAGAAGTAACATAAAGATAATTCAAAAGAAAATTTATGCAAAAACAATTTTATCAGAATTTATTTCATAAAATTGTAAACAAGACATAATGACGTTATTCTGAGTTAAATAATTAAATGTTGCTTTCGGTTACTGGAATCAAGTCAAAGTAGTTATTCTCAGTAAGACAGTAATTTTCATATTCTCCAAAGTTGCTAGGGGATGAAACATTAGATAAGAGACCAACTATTTAATTAGTATATAACTGTTGTAACCTAGGAAAAGGTTACTGAATAAGAATAATCAAAACGAAGGGTGGAAATGGAACAATAATATTTATAACAGGAACAACATACGAGATTCGCCAGTGGCATGTAGTAAGTAATCAACTGCTAGTGGTGAGCTAGAAGTGAATCAAGGTGAATTGCAAGGGAATCCCAATGACTACAACATACAGTATATTCTACTGTATTTATACGGAATGGGACATACCTATTATAGCCCATAGGTAAGGTATAATAATAGAATTTCTTCTTCTTTTATGCATGCTTTCCCCTTTTCTCAAAAATTTAAGTTTTTGATTTTAACTAGCAAAAACAAATCCATTAAACAATATGTTACCATTTGAATTTATTTGAAATGTTAGTGTAAGTATTTTCTTTTATGCACTTTATCTCTTCAAGACATGAGCAATGATGGATCTCCACAACTTTCTACTCTTTTTAACTCTAAGCAATGTTTATCCCATAATGCCCCATTCTGAAATCCATCTACACAAGCGCACTAGGGAAATTATTTGCTTTTTCCCGCTGCAATGCTTGCCTTCAATATGTCCTGGAAGTGTCAAATTTTACAAGCCCTCTTTCCTCATCCTGTGTCCCAGAAATTTCAACTGTCTCTGATTCTAAGTACAAGTATCCTTTTTGTTCCCATTTTCATTAAAGTTCCTCATTGTTTACATGCTCCATATATGCTATTCTTAGCATCCTTCTGTAGAACCACATATCTGATGACTCAAGTTTCCTCTTGTTCCAATATATCTTCACATTTCTCTGTTACATTTTCTATCATCTGTTATACAGAAATTTATGTACTTGCTTCAGACATCTCCAATTCATAGGTTATATATTGGACTGTCCCTTTTGCTAACAACTATGAATACTGTTTACTTGCAAGTGATGGTAAGTCCTTTTTAGCAATGTACTTTATGGTTTGGTTTGGTTTATTTTATTTTACGGCATATCAAACTCAATAGGTTATTTAATGCCGACAACATTTTTTATTGCTGGTAATATTTTGTTTTGTCAAAAATCTGTTTCTGGTAAAATTTTTCCTTCAAAATTGTATTACTGGTAAGATTTTTTTTCAAAATAGTATTGCTGGTAATAGTTAACTATTTGCCCATAGCTGGGACCCTAACAGGTGCTACCACCCTGGGAACACCAGCAATTAAGAGGTGGTTCCACGCTCCTCAAAACCTCCTGATCAGAGGCCTTGCTGCTGGATGTAGTTTATCATCTTACCCAGGATGTGGATGTAGTTTAACGTCTTACCAAGGACGAATGTACTTTATGATATTGTCTCATAGTTTCTTCAGTTTTCTTTATGTATCTCCTACCAGCATAGTGTCATCTGCATCATATGTTGTAAAAGTTGTATCTGTGAATAAAAAATCATGGGAGGACATTTAGTTTTCTTAAGATTGCTTCATTGGAAAGGTTAAATAAATACAATGTTAAGATGTGTGCATCCTTAGCTCTCAACCCTTACAATTTTTTTGTGTACTTCCTCCATTTTCTATCTGTATACAGGTGGTTTACTCTCAGTAAATATTCCAGATTATTCTACATGAGATCACAATACTATGCTTCTTTTTGTGTTTTTTTTTTTTTACTAATGTTTATTCTATACAAGGTCCACACGCCAATCATGGTAAAGTTTTTTCACATCAATTTTTTTTCCAGTGAAAATATTAACCTCTTAAGAACACACTTAAGATTGTAATGAGCTTTAAAAGGACTGGAAGTCTCTCTCTCACTCACTTCCTTTCTATCTCTTTATTTCTCTTTCAGTGACAAGTAGTTTGTAAAATTTCCCTACCATCAGTACATTTCATATACTATTTCACCATCCAAGAAAAAATACTCTTCTCCTGGTGAAAAGACAGCTAATATAATTTTTATGAAAAGGCAGACAGTCATACTTTAGTATACTAGTATAAAGAAGACCATGAAAACTAACATGATGATGTAACCATTACAAAATGACAGTAATCAGCAAACACTCTTCCAAGTGACATACCCAACCATAGATGAAGTGACAATGTCACTAGATGATAATTAAGCAGAGCACAGGTGGCTGTGGGTTCATGACTTTCCTAAAAGGCTTTAGTGTAAAGTGAATATATACACACCCTCTTCTTCTATGTGCCATGCCTCTTCAGGATGTTGTTGATCAGGGTTCGTCATAATTTCCTCATTTGTAGCTTTTAATAAACTTGGTCATTTTCTTTTCTCTCTTAAAATTTGCTTTATCATCCATTTACTGAAGCTCACTAGATAGGTGATGCATTGTTTTCCTCTTGCCCTCACAACTCTCATGTCCTAGAAATTTCAATTACTTCTTTCTGATTTTAATTATACGTGTCCTTTTTGCTTTCATTTTCTATAAAACTTCCTAGTTGCTCACATGTTCAGTTTATAATATTCTCCGTATCCTTCTGCAGAAGCATATTTCTGTTGCTTCAAGTCTCTACTTTATCTGTGAGGAGATTGTCCAGCATTCACTGCCATATAGGAGGACTGATATTTTGTAACAGTCCAGTACTTTTTTCTTTGTTTCTAATGAAATTTTCCTCTTTCTTAATAATTTGCTTAGCTTTTGGAAGACATCTTTCACTATCCCAATGTGCCATCAAATTAAGGTGTTAAACTTTCCATCTGTTAAAAGACTTCCCAGATATTTATATTATTGTACTTACTTGAATTTGGTACTGCCAATTTGGAATTTCACTTCAGATTTTAATAGTTCTGATCATTTGATATTTCTGTATATCACCAGTTGTCCTCTTTCATCATGGAAGAGTTCTCTGATGCATTCATTCCATCTCTGAAGTATTTTTTCTTTCTCTTATTTTCTGTCAGTGTCCCATTCTTGAATTTTATGCATCCTGTTTTGTCCTGTTAGTTTTCTTATATTTTTTATGCATGCCTGCTTTATCCGTAATACTCATTCTTTCTATTTCTGCACATTTTTCATTGAGGCATTCCTCTTTAGCTTGATGCATTTGTTGTTAATTTCTTTGTGTAGAGTCTTATATTCTGTGCCATACCTTGGCATTGTTTTTGGCTCCTTTTCATCATGTTACACATTTTATCTGTCATCCCTTCTTTTCCTTTATGTAATTTTCTTTGGGATGATTCCAACTGCTGATGTTACTAAAGCTACTCTTAATGTGTTCCACTTCCAGTTACCATTCTTATTTTGTGTATTGTATCTGCTGTTGACACTGTCCACATATTTTCCTTCACATTTAGGTCCTTCATGTTGTATTGAAATTTGGGTGCTGCCTTGGCCCTCTCCAATTTCCATAGTTTCATTCTAAATTTACGTATCATTGGAAAGTGGTCACACATTCAGCACTTGGGTCACTTATAACTGATAGCTGTCTTATCAGGCCATTCATACACACTGAATAACTGAATGGCCATGTGAATATGTTAATCAAATTGTTTGAGTCCTCATCTTGGTTGTTATAGTCACAACATTGCAGATGTTATATCCTGCAGACTTCTTTATCATATGTGAAAAGCTTCTGGGAATTTTGAACTCAACCCTTTATTCTAGATTTATATCTAGATTGTTCTCTTTCACCTGTCCATGCTGGAGGATATATCATATTCGTTAATACTTAATTAATTTGTCTTTGTCGATGTTGCTTCTGCTTATGCTACTGAATGAGAGTATTTGAATTTCACTGTTTGAATTCAGGGACAGAAGTCATGACCAGAAGGTAACTGCTTGAACTAAACTAATCCTTATATCTATGTGTTGATTAAGTAAAGGTTTCAGTTGAAAATTTATAGATTAATAAAGGTGCCTGTAGAAAGCTGGAGGGTCACAATGTTGTGGCTATAGCAACCAAGACGAACAGAGCAGCTTGAATAAATGTCTTGTAATGATCATGTCATACAGAACTCTAAAGATCCAAAACAAAATGATTGCACACGTCCTGAATGGACAACACATATAGAAGAAGAATGAAGAGGGTAGTAAGAATGTTTGGATGCTAGCAAAAGGGGCAGCCCAAGATGTAAGCTACAAATTCAGTCAGTTATGTGCCATGTGTGATACACGCTTAGGCGATCATGTATCTTTCGATACATGACTGACAAGGCAGATTTTTTTTCCCACAGTAGGTTGCCATTTCTTTCTGTAGTAGACCAGTTGCCATCCTAGGCTATAGAACACAGTCTTTCCTGCTATTTACCCATAGGTGGGGGGAGAAGAAGAGGATTCATACCTTTCCCAAGGATGTTAGCACATGAGTGAATGTAATAGATTCAAATGGAATTCGAACTCGGTTCTCCAATTCCTCAATCTGAGCTACTACCCCTACTCCACCACCTCCCAACCTACAAATTAGTAATGTCAAAATGAAAGAAATCTTAGTAATGGAAAATGTGATATGGAAATCTGAAATCACATTGGAATAGTGAAAAATGGCTTCCAAAAGTTAAAGTCTTAAGAAATGGGAAAATTTCATTAGAAACAAAGAAAGAATGCTAAACTGCTATAAAATATAGCCACCCCCAACATATGGAAAAGAATGCTGGACAATGTCCTCACAGATGAAGAAGAGAATTAATATAACAGCAATGTGGTTATGCAGAAGCATGCTGAGAATACCATAGACAGGAAATTTTCAAGGAAGAAGGAAACAAAAATGTTACTTTTGCTTAGAATCAGAAAGAAATGTCTGAAATATCTGGGACACATAATGAGGCAAGTGGACTTAGAAAATGTGATACTCACATGACATACTGAATGCGAGAAGAGCAGAGGGAAACATCTAGTAACTTATCTAATAAGCATATGCAAATGAAATGTAGAACAGGGATTGGGATAGATAGTAAGGGGAAAAACACTGCAGAGAAATAGGAATTTGTGATGATAGCTCAAGAAGGAATATGACACCTTAAAGAAGAAGAATAGTATAATTAAAAGAAAGAAACTTTGAATTGCTGACCTCCTTGGGAATAAACCTAGATTACGGAAGTGATGTGATCAAACTTGTTGGATGAGTAATCAGAGTTTGATCTGACAACCAGTCCCTGTGTATTAATATTTTCTTTTTGGAATAAGAGATCAAAAGATGATATATTCCATCTCAATGACTAGATTTATAGACAAGGATTGATAGTTCAGTAAAGATTTTATCTTTTATCCTGGCATGTCGACCTTGAAACATTTTATTCTTTTAAAATCTATTTCTACCTGGGGAGAAACTAAAGTATAGGGTGAAAATACATATAACTTACCTGTTTTTACAAGAAATGAAAATGGAGTGAATTTTGATGTTTCTGAAGATGATCTTAGCTAACTGTTGTAACCTAGGGAAGGTTACTGAATAGAATAATCAAACGAAGGTTGGTAATGAACGATAATACTTAGTACAAGAACAACACATATAAGATTCACCAGTGGTGCATAGAAGAAGTAGTCAACTGCTAGAAGTGAGTCAAGTGAATTCCACAATGAATCTCCAACTGCAGACCAACATTTACTACTGTATTTATGTGAATGGAGACATATCCATTATCATCTGTAGGTATGCTACAACACTAACACTGAAATTATTAATGCTATTTACAGTCAGAATATTGTCTTCATCTTAATTGTTGTTATCACAATGTTTCAGCTGTTGTTCACTCTGGCTTTCATTAGGTGTATATCAATCCAGGTAACCTACTAATTAGGGAATTAATAACTGAACCTATGGGACAATAGACTAGTAGTTTAAAGTGTTCCTTTGTGAATATAGTGACTTAATAATTGTGATATTTCAGTCTCTGGGCGAGGTGGTGTGTATCTGGACTCAGTGGAAAAATGATGAGTAATGACTGAGCAGTACTAAAAATAAGAACTGGGTGAGATATCCCTAGACATGGGTAGTGGAATCAGGACAGTCTCTCCCCATGGATTAAATAAAGGGTACACTTTGGAATTCCCTGTGGGTCACCTGGATCAATATCAGAGAGCACAATAGCTGAAACATGATAACAACAAAGATGAGGACAATAGCCTGAATGTAAATAGTATAAATAATGATAACTCTTATCTTAGAAATTCAGATGGAAATGACACTGAAATTTTATTGCTAAAACTTTCATGACCTACAAATAAGTTATTTTATTTTTTTATCTTTTGGAACAGTATGGTGACTTTCTAAGCATAGCTTAGATGTGACACAAGGCCGAACATATGGGGCACCCAGTGAGGATTGACCTCACTATTCAGTCATAACTGATCTAGCAAGATAAGCTTGCTAAACATTAAACCATGTCAAGGTACCCTAAGGTGATTTTCTAAGAATAGCTTAGGTGTGGTACAAGGGCAAACATAAGGGGCAGCCAATGACAATTGAACTCACTATTCAGTCATAACTGATCTAACAAGACAAGCTTGCTAACCAATACACCATGTCAAAGTGCCCAATGCTTTTCTAAGCATAGCTTAGATGTGGCACAAGGCTGAAAGTATGGGGCACTCACTGAGGATTGAACTATTCAGTTGTAACTGCTCTAGTGAGACAAGCTTGCTAACCATAACACCCTGTTGAAGGGCCCTTCTGGAATAGTATGATCGACATAGTTCCTGTGATTCATGATCTTGTGAATATTATAAACCTATTTTCTCTTTAAAAAAAAGCTCTCACTGCTTTTCATTGGTCAGTTTAATGTGCATGCTCATGTAAAATCAATTCTCACAGTCATCAACTGATTACAATATGTAAACGATTTCTAGAAATCTGATTTGTGTCTACATTCTGTACTTGCACAAAAGCCAATGCAATTATCTTTGCACTTTATTTCTTTGAAGTTGATGTGACAGTCAGCTTGTTTGGAGAAATATCTCTTGATTATTTTTTATCCAAATACAAAGTTTCCCACTTCATGACTGGCATGGTGACATATTTCCAACTCAAAACCAATCAAAAGTTATAGTTTCAAAGGACAGTTTTCAAAGCAGGAAGACCCTCTTCAAACCGATAAAAACATGAAAATAGAACATATGAGGTTACTGAGAGTGAAGGAAACTGAGAAAAACTTATTGAGGAGAAAGGACAATAAAAGAACAGGTGTCAGAAAATGGCATTGATGTTGCATTTAAATTTTTAAAGATCATAGTTTACAGGAAAGCAAAAAAACTGGAAGAGTTCCACAAGTGAAAAGTGCAAGAGAAGGTAACATATTGTAGTTACATCTAGCAATTTCAACAGCAAAATCCTGAGATGTAGCTAAAAATCTAGTACTGCCTTTACATTCATGAAGTCAAAACACTAAAGAGAAAAGCTCATTAGAACAGTTGCCATGAATATATTTATAGAAAAGGCATGGGGAAGTTATTTTACAGCAATGGAAAAGTGATTGAAACTTATATGCTGATAAATTCCAGAATTTTCTTTAGATTTTGTCATATATTATAAGGAATTAAATTCTAGATATATTTTTCAACCAATAAAACCCTATCAGAAATTTTGCTGGATAAACAATCATTACAAAGGCAAATACCACCAAAATACTTGCAGACATAGTTGTAGACCTACCATGTGTTATTTTTGGACCATTTACAAAATAAGAATAATAACTCCCTTCACCACTCCTGAAAAATGAAGAAAAAGATTTTTGCAAGCCTGTGTGAAATTATTTTCTAACTAACCTTGAATGCAAAATGTTCACACCTCTATGTGAAATTAGATTTTGAATCCCCTTACAGATATAAAAATAGAAACCTACTGCTTCTTGAAGCTCACAACAATTTTGGAGGCCTGTTTGATCAACAGGCACCCATGCACATGCACACAATGAAAGGATGAGCCAGCAGTTTCCAACTAAGACCTTGTCCATGTACAAAATAGAAGGGATTAACCAGCAATCACCTACAAAGCTTTTGTCTATGAACTCACAAACACATTAGGTTGACCATCATAAAGTAAGTCTGTTCATACATTTCACACCCAACTAAGAACTCTTAATTACTTCCTAAAACAAACTTCACTGCACAGAAAATTGAACATTTTGTTGTATATTCCTGAAAAGAATGTATATATGTTATTTTAACTGATGCTCTGCTTCTACTTTTCCTTCAGAAAATAACCTTTTATATGTTTCATTTAATAGATGTGTTGTCAAATGTTTGGAATCCTGACACAGCAACACAAACCTGGGTAGATGGACACCAACAATATATATATATATATACATATATATATATAATGGTGGTGGAGTCATACATAGCCTTTAGATCTGTATATGAAATTAGCTTTGAAAAATGAAAATACTTTTGATATACCAAATATTTCAAAAGTTGGGTTTACTCAGGCACATGTCTCAATGGATGAAAACCCTGTAAAGATTATATTCACAACAGTAGCATTCATTTGAAAGACTACCTTGTAAACTTCCTTTCTATGGAAAAAGCCAGTTTCTGCTCATTTTATTCAAGGTTAGTAAATAACAGAAACTCCAAGCTCTTTATCACACAGGCACAGGCCTTAATACATGTCTTAAACAAACTTCAAAGATCAACTGCATCATGGTCAATGATGATTGATAAGAGAACAAGTAAACCTGCTTCTAAATCTTTTCGGCAGCCATCTTCATTTGCAGTGGTTTTCTTTGACTAATCATAGAATTGTAATTTAGGATATTCTTTGAAGCAAAGTTAATTCCATCCATTCTTTATCTTCACCATTCAAGTGATAATTGAACTAGTTATTAGGCATCTCCATAATGTTTCTTTCACTTACTACTTATTATTTTTAACTAATGTTTATTCAATAAAAGGCTCAAGAGTCACTCAAAGTAAAAAGTAACTGAATGAGGTATGTAATATGAATGTAAGAATAGGAAGGAGGAAGTGAGCTAACAAATGATCCTTGACTTGATGAAGGTAAGGTGGGAAACATCCACTTGGCTCTTCAAAAAATGCTGTCTGAATAAAGCTTCTTCCTTATAGCTGGAATACTAGTTGGACTACAATAAGGGTGGTTCTTGGCTGTAAATATTTGAACTAGTAGGATTAAAGAATGGGGACTAGTCTGAGCATTTACCATGGAAATAGAAACTGAGTAGTGATAGCCTAGCAATGTTGAATGTGTGGGAAAGAGACTGCTAGGTCAAAGATATGTTATCTCCAATAAGGCTGCATAAGCAACTTCAGAAGTTCGCAAAGTGAGGATTGCACAGTTCCAGTTCTGATATGACAGCAATACACTGTTTTTGGTCTAAACTGACTCTTGTAATGAAATGTGGCAGAAGGACTCTATCAAGTCTGGCAAATAAGGATTGGCCACTTCCAGTTCAGATAAAGCAGCAATTCCAACTCTTTTTGATGTTAAGGATATAAATCCTTTTCATTTCCATTTTCTCTAAAACTTTGTTGCTGCTCATATGTTTGGTCCATGGTATCCTCAGTATCCTCCTGTAAAACATCATTTCTGTTACCCCATATCTCCTTTTCATCTGTGAGGAGATTGTCCAGCATACTGTACCATATAGGAGAACTGATATTACCTAACATTTCTTTTCTTTGTTTCTAACAAAATTTTTCTGTTACTTAATACTCTGGTTAACTTTGGAATTCAACTTTGGCTATCACAATGCACCTTCAGATTTCATTTTTGAACTTTTTGTCCTTTTTTGTAGTTGTTTGATTTTGGTATTTTCAATTTGTAATTTGCCTGTTGGTCTGTTCCTTTTGTTAACAACCACGCATTCCATCACACCTGCTAAAAATATTAACATTAAATGATTGTTGGTGCCATGGTCAATGTTGATGGGTGCTGATAGAATATAAAGATATAAAAAAATAAAAAAAGAACCTTTTTATTGTGAAAATCAATTTGACACTTTATAAGTAACAAACCAACCCAGTCTTTTAATATGACACTGTATTCTGCATTAGAGTAATGAGAAGTAGATTCTCTTTAAATTTCATCAGTTAGAAAGAAGAAAATGAAGAAACTATTTCTGGAAAGCATTTTGCATCCTAAACTATTTCAGTCATTCCTGATATCATTACATTTGAAAGAATGACATTTATAGTTCAGCAAATAATCGATGAGAACAATTACTTTGCTTTCCATTTCAAATGAGCTTTCTTTTCTCAAATACGACACTTCATATTCTGTTGTATTTTGTTTAACTTCAAAGTAGATTGGCAAAAGACTATCCATGTTTATTCACTTGAGCAATTTTTATAAGCTGTGTTTGTTTTAGAGTTTTGAGTGGCCATATTGATTCTTAAATCTTAATAGAACATTTGGAGTTGTTCTACTTGCTGGTTAAATTCTTTTTTCTGGACACCATAGGAATTAATAGTGCTACTTTGGACACTCTCTTTGCATCGAGACCCTTTATAAAGAGATTTATACTGTATTTTGTTGCTATAAAAGAAATACTCATTTATTTAGCCATAAGTTATTTTTTAGACTTAACAGAAATTAATAATAAATTTTAGTGAGACAGAGAAACAAGTTTATGCAAGTTTTGTTTCAGATAATGAAGAAGTTGAAATTCTGATTCTTAATTCCTAGAGTTATTTTATCTGTACAAACTACCTAGCCAGTTAATATTTTCTTTCTTTTTTGAATAGAACACAAGTTAAATCATAGTATCACACAGAATAATATAGTCTCTACTTACAGATATGTCTCTAGTGTATAGCCTGGCTGTATCATGTTTAAACACCAGTTCTTATATGATCACCAAAGTTAAGCAATGTCAAGCCTTGTCAGTACCTAGATGGGTGACTGCTTGAGAATACCAGGTGCTGTAAGCTTGGATATTTGGATAGTGAAATGAATACTGGCTCAAAAGTTAGCTTCATTATATCCACTTACGTGAAAATACCTTTGGGAAAGGTATAACTCCACCTCTTCTCCCCACATCTTAATTAGTAGAATTTTTATTACTAAATTAATATCATCTCCAAAATATTCTAAAAAAATTTCTAGCTTTAAATAACCTGAAAATGGTTGATAAGCTGAAATCTTCCTTGGATTTTGTTAATAAAGAAGAAAGAAAAACCCATTTCTTTTAGAATTAAGCTAACAAAAACAATTTCACCCGCCACACAGTTTGGATATATTGAAGCAAGATATCAAGTTTATCTTAGAATTTATATTGAACTTTAATAATTTCTATTTCTAGTTCTCAGTCTTTAAAAAGTTTGGCATTTAGAATTTGTATTTGTATTTGCTATACTGATTTAAAGCTCTTTAAATTTCATTTCGCTGGAACATTAGGCAAGTTAATTAATAGTGTTACTTTGAGCTCTTTGCTTGCCGAAAATCTTTTCTTAACAGATCTAAATTTGATTATCTCCCTTGAACTCGGTAACTATAAAAGGAAGAAATTCTATTTTACTCTCAGTAATAGGCTGATAAAAGAGTGAGGCAAAATTTTATCAGTTCTGCTTTAGAAACTGAAAATGATGAAATTTTTATTCTCAGTCGCTGAAAAGTTGGCATGTAATATTTTGGAGTTTTTCTCATAAATGCATTTTCTATTAAATTCATTTTTTACAGTTCAGTAGAAAAACTGAGTGTTTTTTAACATTTGCATATAGACTTTTTGTCCCTTGAACTTTTTAATCTTTAAAAAATAAATTCAATTAATATTCATAAAAAAATATGAAAGGCAACTTCAGTTTAACAGATAACAAATTAGAATATGATAGCATAGCAAATAAACAACTACAGGGGCCATTTAGCATCACGTATCATGTTCTTTGTTATTTTATGCAAATAATCTGGGGATAATAAGAATATTTGGCAATGATTTTTTAAGAAAATTGCAAAAGAGGGGTGTTTGTTTAGAACTGAGTGCAACTCATAAGAAAACATGAAAAAACTAGTAACACATATTTTGTTAGGAAGACATTTTGGTTTTGAAATAAAAGAGAACTAAGCAGTTAATACTGGACCATCTCCACACAGATGAAACAAAGATTTGAAGCAGCAGGAATGTGGTTCTACAGAAGGATGCTGAGAACACATTGGACCAAACTGGTGAATAATGACTAAGTTTTAGAGAAAATGGAAACAAAAAGCACACTTATACTTAACATCAGAAAGAGAAATTTGACATTTTTAGGATGCATAATGAGGAAAGAGAGCTTGGAAAATTTGACACTTCTAGGACAAATTGAAGGAAAGAGAGACAGAGAAAAAAAATGCATAAACTATCTAGCAAGCTTCAGTAAATGGATGGAAGATCAAGTTTTAGGAGAGATAGCAAAAAAGACAAAATTTATTAAGAGCCATGATCATCAATATCCTGAAAAGACACTGCATACAGAAGAAGATGTAACACATATAGTCAAGTAATCTGTTAACACTGTGTGTTGAGAATATAATGCTGTATTGTATTGCAAAAGAAATCAAGATTTTTCTATAATAAAAGCAATAGACTGGATTTTGAAATCAGTCCTTATCAATCATATACTTTTCCTCCTTGACCAAAGTGACCATTTCTCTTTGTTTAAGAACATGACTCTTCAGGATATAGGTGAACATGACTCTCCAGAGATTCCTTTTCTTTATTATCTATCAATTGCCATGACTTCTTAGGAAAGGTACTGGAATTAGCTTCTCCACAGTTTGGAATGCAAAGTAGTCCTTCTAGACTAGATGCCAGCAAAGGATTGAGAAATGAGTCTGTTCTACTATTTAACCCCTAGCTGAATGAACAAAGATGAATTCATACTTTTTCACAGAAATTTGTGCGTAAATGGATGCAACAAAAAAGGCTGGAATTGGAACTCAGTTTATCAATCTCATTTTCTGTATTGCTAACAGTTATTCTATATGTGTATCTATAATAGTTTTTAAATAGTGGATTCTCTTAAAGTATATTGTTTCATTTACAGCTACTGGTACCAGTAAACTCAATATGGTCTCATGTTGCTGGTGCAGGAGTTAGACACTGCCAAAGAACTTGCCCTGGTCAGTGGAAGTCTAAGTATCTTAATCATTTCTTTGAAGAGCAAATATTTTAAATGTTGATTTCTTTTTAGAAGGCATATAACACCTTTTTTTGCCGACTACACATGGTGGTGTAACCATGCTTAGTGGTCTGGTCCTCAGGGTCTTAGGATGATGTTTTAACCACAGGGCTAACTCTGCACTGGTTAATGCTGATGCTGGTCCAAGCTGGTTGTTGGTCACTGGTTGCTTCGATTCACACCAACTCTTTCCACATTGCATTCTTTATCTCAGAGCCATGAAATATCAAATGTTGGAGTAATTGCTGCCCTGGTTCAAGTTGTGGTGGGTGCTACATTAAGAAAAATATCTTCACAATGAAAAAATAAAATTCTTCAATTGGTTTATATAGTTTTGCTACAACAGAAATTAACCCTTCCCACATCAGTCTCTATAGAGACTCTGGGCCTTGTCTAAGATTCTGAAGGAGCTGGGTTAAAAAATTTTTAGAATCAGTAAATCTGGTGGCAGCTGCTGTGGATTTCAGAGGCACTCAATATGGGGTTCTCAGCTTAAGTCATCTGCTTATATGCACTTCAGCCCAAAACTGCAAGGAACTGAAGGGTTCTGGAGATTTGGTGATTCCCCAATTTTCACATTAATCCCACAAGGGTTCTTCCCCCTATTTCTGCTTCCTTAATCAATTTTCAAATTTAAAGAATTATCCACCCTCCTTGGGAATAGTCATAGGGATTGCTCCTCTCCAACTCCAACCTGCTTCACTTCACATCTTGCACCACATCTGCATACAAGTAGTACTAAATTCTGTCTCTTCTTCCTTCCTTCTCAGTATTCTAACTCTGCCCACCTCTCATGGCTGGCATAACTATGTGACAAATCAAATTTTAAAGTGCAAAAGGGCATAGTTTATTCTCATTATTAATTTCAATTCTCTGACTTCCTTCCACTTCCATAGAATTACCCCTGTCCAGCAATAACAAACCAAACCACTGTATTCTCATTTAACATTCTGAGTGAGAGATAAAATTATTTACCAATTTGTTTTCATCAATGAAAATATATTTATTTACCTAAATTCTCAACAAAGATACAAGCTGTTCTCCATCTGGTGGGTCAATTGCAGTCTCAGCAAAAACATAAACCAGACCACTTGCCTGTCATGACAGGATTGATTTTCATAATCCTAACCCTCACAGCAGGCATATTCACTGTTTTCATTTCTCAATTTGTTTTTTGCCAATAAAAATATAATTCCCATCTATCTTTCTTCTCATTAATCACATGTGTTTTTCTAATTTCTCAAGAAAGAGATAAAGATATTTCCCAATTTGTTTCACTCGCATGGCAGATTTTAATAGCTACAAAATTAAACACTTGGTGCATTGTTCCAATTTATAGGGTTGGGGAGAGACAGTCTAGATGGCTCTTTTTACACTTCCACATTACCAGGGAAAATCAGTGGTGACTCTAGGTTATCAATGTTTCTCTGCTCATTACAATTTTCAGCCAAATATACTATTGGTATAACTTAGATGTTAAAATGATTTCTTTATTCTAACTAAAATATGAAATTTTTAAAATCTCAGTACATGAAATTAAAAAACACATTTTAGTATTTTAATATTAATTGCAATAATTCTATAAAAATAAACAATAAAAAAGAGTGAGGACAAAGTCTTTGATATGTGTGTCTGTTTATTGCCTCCTTTCCATCTTTTTTGCTTTATAGCCTGATTATCAAGTCACTGATGGTAGAGTGTGTGTTTGTACATATGTCTATACATTAGTGTGTTTATGTATTTCTCTGTCTGTGAATTTTAGTTTAATTTATTGTACATTTATGATCAGTACTGCTGACTGATATCATATTTCCTCAACACTACCCCAGTCACACTCCTCACACCAACACTCCAGTTGATGAGCTAAGGCTGCCACTTTCATTGATTTTCACCAAATTTTAGTTGGGCTAAATTTAATTTGCCCTTTCTCAAAAGATACATTCCACTAATAAACCTTCTACTGTACAGAATAAATTATCTTAAATGGGCATTTGAAAACAATAAGTTGAAATAAAAATATATTCTTTGAAAAACAGGACATACACATCATCAGAGATTTTTAAAAGATTATTTATAAGCCTTAAAGCAAGAAATACATTGCCTATTAAGTATGTCTTCACCTTCGATCTATGCAGCGTGACTAGTCATGTTAATTTTATTTCATTCTTTTTTACTTACTTTCTTTCTTTGATTTTTTCTTACTTTTTTCTTTGTACTTTATTAAGAACAATATCAATGAAATGTATTTCAGTCAATATTTTGAGGCATGAAATAATTAATTTTGAATCCAGCTGAAGTCAAGAATGAAAACAAAGCACTACGAAAGATTTTTGTTGCTTTGAAATAGATATACTTGAATGCTGACTCATTCGAGATTAGTCTGACAAATCCAACACCTGGAGTCACCACTGGGGAAAATATCTTCTATTCTCTCTCAATATCTCTCTATCTTCCAGTTTATATTTTGTTTTGGACTTAACCTTTTTCTGCCCAGAATTAACATTTAGCCAACTCATGGCCTCAGTGTGACAGGCAAGACCATTGATCTTGTAAGGTTAGCCGAGCATGATTTTCTTACTTTTTAGTCATGTGCCATATGAAATTCACTGTGAAGAATTTAGAACTACTTTATTACATTTTTAGGAGAATGGATTACAGCTCAAATTGTGTAATCAGAGAGTTGAGATAAAATTCCAGTTGAGATCATTACATTCACTTACATGCTAATACCCTTGGGAAAGCTATGGGTCCAATTCAACTCACCCAGCTATGAGTAAATAGGACAAACTGGGTTCTACAGCCTTAGGGGGCCACCAGGCAGGGAGAAGAAAAACTTTTGAATTAAAACCAATTGTAACCCTGGCAAAGCACATACTATGAAGCTAAGGAAAGGATTGTTTGCATTGACTCAATGATAATGACTATAGTTGACTTCTTTTTTCATTACATTTTACATTGTTTTGGTAGAAAGGAAAGATCAATGTCATTAGTGAAAAACAAATTAAATATGAAATAGATGGAATATGAATCAGTAATGAACAGAAACAATTTGGTTGATTCATTTGGGATCAGTTGTTGTTTTATTTATCATTTTACCACAAGGAAGGTGTGATAAAAGCGACTAAAATACAAGGGATTAGTGACAGTTAAGTAAACTGAGAAAATGATGTTTAGGAGAAAGGACAATAAAAAGAACAGGATTCAAGGAGACAGAAGATTATGATTGACATTGCATTTAAATTATTGAAGATCAATGTTGACAGGAAAGCAGAGAATTTACAGGCAAGAAGTGCAAGGGAAGAAACTATCAGCATAAAACTTACAGTTACATGTAGCCATTTGAACAGTAAAATGATGAAACCTTTCCACCAATCTAGTACTGCAATTAAGTTCATAAAGTCAATGTACCTAAAAGAAGAGCTTTTCAGAACAATTGTCATGAAAATATTTAGAGAAAAGACTCAGAGAAAGTGATTGAGGCACAAATGCCATGTTAGGACTGATAACATTGCAGATTCTTCTTTGGATTGTATCAAGAATCTCCACATACATATCAGATGCACTAGACCTAACGTGGCATGGAAAAATAGTAGACTTCAAAGTTCAAGACAGATTCAGGGAAGGATTTTTTTGTCCTTGATATTTGCTCTGATTACAGCAGGCCAATAAACTGGTTTAGCTGTTTTTAATCATTATATTTTGATATTACCAATTTATGGGGTTATATATATTTTTTGTTACCCATCTTTTTTGTTATGAATGTTCTTTTAACATGTCTGTTTTTATTACTGTAATAAATTTTTTATTTCATATTTTACTGGGCCAGCCAAATGTTTATGGGGAAGTGAATAGAGTAAAGAAAGAGAAAAATATTAAAGATAACCATGAAAATTTGGAAGGCAAGTAAACTTACTTGCCAAAATGTATTGATCAAGACAACAAAAGACACAATGCTAACCTCAATAATTCATTAAATTACATCCTTTATTTTTCTGCTGTCTGCTCTATATTATTTAATATTTTTGTTGAACTTTTAAGGACTGATCAGACCATAAAAGATATTCACTTGGTTATAACCTAATATATCAACAGATATTTTCACTGATACTTATAGTATACTTATTCACGATACTTATAGCTTTTTCAAGAAACCTATTGCCCTTGAAAGCAAACTAATTATCACTAATTACAGATATTCAGGAACATTAATCAAAATGATTACCTAAAACTGTTTTTGTTGTCCAATATCTTTCTTTGAACTTTCACCCTTGAAATTTGCCTTATGATCTTCCTTTATCCAAATCTTTCTTTCTATTTAACAAAAAAAAAAAAGATGATTGTTATTAATCAAAATTTCTTCTTTTGTTAATTCCAAACTTAAAATAGCACATTTCTTTATAATTTAGTCTTTTATATTTGGTGTTTATAAGACAATTTCATTTTGGTTCTATTAAAGTGCAAGAAGTTAAAAGAAGTGTTAAAATTTTAGCTCAGACCTTTGTTAATTTGTGGGGAGTGCTGATTATACCAGAGGTAACAGAGTGTTTGGCTTGGGTGCTTTTGGCAAATCATAAAGTCTATGTATCTTCAAATGGTATTTTATTAATTATAAATATGTTTTGTCAAGCCTTATTTATTATTTTTTTTATTGATTTCTTTGATTTTTGTGTCGCTTTATTGATTTCAGGTTCTTCAATATTTCCATAAACATTAGTATCATTTCATATCGTATTATTGTTTATTACAAGCATCCATTATCACAATTCTTTGATTTTTATCTGAGAAGGTGATGGATAGAGTTATGTTTCTAAATTGTATTTTCATTTAATTTATCTGTGCTCATGGTAATTTTATTTCCTTTTCTGTTGTTTTTAAAGAAGCAGTTAGAATCCTTTTATAAAACCCTTGTTGACATTAGTCTCATTACGTTTATTATATTTTATTATACTGTTTATTATGGCACTACTTAAATTTACAAGTTTCCTTGTATAAAATAGGTAAATTTTCTGGGAGGAATAATTTTCATTGATTAGCATTTGTCAGAATAGAAAAAAGTTGATTTCTTATCATTTTAGGAGGAGGAGTCCCATTCATAATACAAATACAGTGTCAAATTGATCCCTGACTTCATAAAAATTTATCTGTACTTTGTTTTTATTTACAAATGTCAAGTTTGAAATTGTACTTACGTTATTTATAAGTGCATACAATGATGTGGTCCTTATTCACAACTTGTAATTGTATACAATGACATAAGCACAGTCTCAAACATGGCTCATCATTTTACAGGTGAAATGGCTATATGTAACCATGAGTTCTATGCTAATAGATTTTTCTTTTGCACTTCTCCCTTGTGAAATTTGCTTCTGGCTTCTTGCTTCCCAGTCAACTCTGATCTTCAATGATTAAAATGAAATGTCAAGTGTGATCTAATGTCTTCTTAACTCTTGTTCTTTTAATGTTCTTGCTCATTAATAGTGATTTTTCTCATATACTCTAACATTCAGTAACCCTTTGCATCTTAGTGGCTTTATTGTCTTGTTTAGGGTGTAATGATTAAAAAAAAGTATGTTTTTATGCCCAATATTTATGTTATGGATTTTCACTTATAGACTACTAGCTTCTGAATTTTAGAGAATGATCTTCATGGTATAGTTTAAGTCCAATTATTCTTACTTTTCCAAAAATGGCTAGATTATTTTGTCTGAATTCTTCAGCAGTGGAAATGAATTAGTCTTAAACATATTTAGAAAATATGTACTATGATGTTCTTAATATTTTGTGTATTCTTTTTGGTATGATGTATTTTTGCAAGAAAATCTCATAAAATGTGTCTCCTGTTTCTATAAGAATGGCATGAGTTTGGAAGCTTCTCATAGTTTCTTATTAATTGTAGGTTTTTATGTTTTCCCCGTTGACAATGTGAGTAAAATTGGATGAGAATCTGACAGAATAGGAAATATATAAGACAAGCTGAAAAAAGGAATTTACTTAGACATGTTCTGTGATCAGGCATTATCAGAAAAAATAATTTTATTTCATAAAAACAAAATCTATATTAGTGAGAGATTTTAATACTTGATTTTTACATTTTTGTAACATTTCACTTCAGCTTTTTTATGGTTTAAATATCCTATATTAATTTTAGTACTAATTCTGTAAGAAAAGGGTATATATTGAATATATATTCAGTATTCTAGAGTCATGTCCAATCATATTTAGTGGCAGTTCATAGTGTGATGGCTTTGAGTAATAATTAATGCCAGAAAAATGGTTGCTTCATCTCTATCATTTCAGAAGGTACCCAACACCTTCTACCACACTTTATCTTTATGTCAAATTATACCAAAAATAAAGAATTGCTACCTTGACTTGGCTGGAGGTGACCAATCCTCATTTTCCAGTCTTGACTGAGTTTAAGTTTTATGTATCCTTGTGAGGGATATTTCATTTTCCACTCTGCAGCCTGTTTCCACACAGACTCAAAGTTACTGCTCTATTATTATTTCCATGGTAACTTTTTGATGAGCTCCACTCTTTGGTTCCATATATTCACAGTTTTACATCTAAGGCTCAGGAAATGTTCATCTAGTTGCATCAATCTACATTTCCTCTATATTCCAATTGTAAGGAGGAAGTTCAACTCGGATTTTTTTTCCCCTGAGACCTGCTTCTTTGTGGAACAAAACTCCTGCATGGATGCTTCACTACAATCTTAGCCTCTTCAAGTCAAGGGGAACATTTTTGGCATCCCAACAATGCAAGGCCACATTGCAATCAAGAAATGGAGCAAACAGTGAGAAGCCTGAAATTGTAGCATGCTCTCAGTAGAACCCCAGTTTGGCACCATCAGATTTCTTCTTGTTCTTGGAATTGAAAGTTCAACACTGAAAGGTCAACATTTTTTGAGTTGTGCTGAAGTTTAAGTTCCTATTGACAAACAGATAAAAAAATAAACCAGAAAAACGTGTAACATTAAATATTGACTATGTTGAAAAATGAACTTCTAATTAAGAAAATAAATTAATTTACTTCCTTTTGATACCAGTTTCTTTATTCTACATTTCCACACTACCGAAAAAGTTTAGAAAGAAACTCCCATCTCTACTAGTAATTGTAATGGTAAAATTAGCTGTTTCCTTACAAGGAAACATTCAGCATTCATTGCACAAACAGCCAGTGCTACTGTTGGTTGAAATTTATAAAATATTTCTATGAAAATATGTTTGTCACATCCACTAAGTGTTCTTGTCCTTTCTTAGTATTGATGGGTGTTTCCTTCCAAATCTTTTGTTTGAAGTAGAATGGAAACTCAGCCTCTTTATTATGTCATTAATTTCTCCTTGAGTTACATATGCTATCCATTTTAGTTGTTCTTGCTGTTCAAATTTTTCAAGTAATGTTTTTCCTCTTATTCGGTAGTTTTTTATGATTCTGTAGTCCCCATCTATGAAGTTTGTGATGGATGATCCTCACTAAAAGCTACAGGCTCCATTTGCTCAGCCACCTTTTATCAACAATCTGAGGAAGTGGTTGTAGAAAGAGCTATAATAGTTAATGGACATGGGAATATTAGTTTCCTGAAAAACTACTTATATAAAAAGATTTTAGAAGTTTCAACTGACAGTAATAATATAAAAAAGTAACTGAGTGTGAAGAGAATATAAGAAAAAGAAAACTATTATTAAAGAGTGATAACAATAAAAGAAAAGGAAATAAGAAGCCAAGATAATGACTGACATTACATTTAAAATTTTGAAGATCAAACTTGGCTGGGACACATTGTGACTGGAAAATCTGTTACTGTACAGCACTATAGTGAACAATTGGTTTATTTGAATGTTGCATTGAAAAATGAAGACTTTTTTGTTTAGCTAGTGAGTTTTCTGCATAACAATATTCATTCACAAGTTTCAAAGACAATTTAATAATTCTTCATAGAGTTTAAAGTTTTCTGACATGCAATGTTTCTCTCAACCTATCACTTTGAGACTATTTTGCTCCATGTCACAGTGGATCTGTGATGGTCTGGTGCACCATGAATTTCAGAAAGAACTCTTCTTATTTGGGTATTGATTCCAACAATTTCAAAATATAGAAAAATTCATCAAATCAAAACTAGAATTGTTCTTTTATGATAGAATACACAATTTAGTTGAGAGTTGACATAAGGGATATACTTTGATTATTTCTCGTAGAGGACTAATAGATGACAGCAGTGGGGATATTTATTATTTTAAAGGAGTTTTCCAACACCACTGGGCTTAATAAAACCACCCCAATTTATTAATTGTACACTTTTTATTATAACATCACTATTCTATAGCTATTGTTATAACACACACATACTTAAAAAACAGACTTTATATAGGATTCTCGATACATAATGCTTCAGTTACTCACTGTGACACCTGTATTAGTTATTCTGTTGAGTGACTCCAAACAGCCACCAGTCTTACCTCTGACCTGGAGCTCTCTATAGTAATAGACTAGTTCAAAAAGTTACCAGAGATGTACTATTTGCTCCACAACATTTTCTGACCAATTAAAGGATTTTACAACCCCACCTTTTATTTAGATGTTTATGACAAACTCTTATCTTAGGTACCTAGGAATAATGACTGAATAAGGAAACAAGTAGGATATCTTTATCAATTTGACATGTTTCACTATTTATTTAGCTTCACCAAAATTTTGGAGTGAAATTGTTCAAAGTTTTATTCTAGTTTTTAAATTCTATGTTCTTTGTTTTGATTGGTTATGTAGCCATCACATATATTAGTGTTTATGTCTTTTAAAGTCTGTCTGTTTTGGTTCTATTGGTTGTGTGCTACATCATGTACATATCTCATGGTGGCCATGTATATGTATAATGTTGAATTTTTTAAATATAAGCTTAGTGTTGTAAGGGAGAATATTTCCCTACATGTTTGGACTCAGCAACAGTCATTTATGGTGTTGTAACCTAGAAAAGGTTACTGAATGAGGAATAACCAAAACGGAATTTGGAAATGAAATAGTAATCTGTAAAAAATCAACAAAATACAATACTCGCCAGTGGTATGAAGTAGTTAAACCACTGTTAGTGGTGGACTACTTAGACAGTATATTACCCCCACTTACAATATTGTTCAACGTATTTATGAGGATTGGGACATACCCATTAGTGTTCATAGGTAAGGTATATAGTATATGGCTAAATATTCTTTTCCCTAGTTTCTATTCTACATTATGTTTCCTTGTACCAAAAGATAATAAACCTGTTGTTAAACCAATTCCGGTTTTCTGTTGTTGTTTTTGATAACTCAGGAACAACACTTAGTTTCAGCAGGTATTGGAAATTGAGTAATATGATGAATACTGAAAGTGAAATGTATTATATTAGTTTATATCATCTGGAAATGTATGGATCTTTCATTCTTTCAATATATGTGATATGAATATAGGTAATATAAACAAATATATCTGGTGGGTAATTATTTATATTCTGATAGTTATTTATTAATATCCCTTCTAGGTATTTTCTGCATAATAGGTAGTGATTATTCTTTTACTCAGGTAGCATTTTTAAAACTACAATTATGTCCTATTTTCTTTCTATGCAATACTAAAGAATTTAATGGCTTATCCCAATAGAGGTGTTTTCTGTGTTGGCAAATGCATGAAATATGATAAATTTATATAATTTTGTGAAAAAATATTGAAAACATTTACAGAAACTAAATATATATATATATATATATATATATATATAGACACACACTCAAAAGTTTGAGGCCATCCCTGTTAATGTGAAATGTATTATATTAGTTTATATCATCTGGAAATGTATGGATCTTTCATTCTTTCAATATGTATGTATGTTATATGAATATAGGTAATATAAAAAATGTGTCTGGTGGGTATTTTCTTTGATAGTGATTGTTTTTTTTACTAAGCATTTTATAATCAAAATTATGGCCGTTTTTCTTTCTATGAAATGCTATGGAATTTAATGGCTTATCCCAATAGAGATGAATGAAGGATGGATTTATATAATTTTGCCAAAAAACTGCTGAAAACATTTACAGCACCTGTTGGTGGGAAACACAATACAGAAGTGAGTAAAAAACTACAGACAATGCCCTTATTTTTCTTTGATTCTCTAAATAAAAGCAAATTATAAGAAACAGTTGATAATAATTAATCCCCATTTGAAATGCCAGAACAAAACAGATTTATCAGATTTAGTTAATCTCATGAAGACAATAAACCAAATTACACAGATGGTATCAACTGAATTGTTTGTTATCCAGGAAAGTATGTCAAATTTGGTTGAAAACTGGGTTATTTATCAAAAGAGTTCCCAGACTGCTGCACTTTGAAGATGTTAGTTTGAAAATAACTCGCTCTTTCTTCAACACAATAAAGACAAAAGTTTACAATATAAATGAAAATAGATTCACTATAAATATATATATATATATTATTGCCCGTCATAAATGTGTAAATTTATTTTCATTTTTTCATTTCAACATTTGGAAATAAATCTGATGATCCACTGTCCTTTAAAAGGGCTGTGGTGAAATCATTTATTATATGGAATCTTAAAGTAATCTATTTTTATTTAAATTATTAGCTCTGATTTACATTGAGCTCTCTGGATTTTATCCTCCTTGGGTCTACCCATACGGATTACCTAGTTTTTCGTAAACTAAATATATATATATATATATATATATATATATATATATATATATATGAATCTAATTGTTATGGGAGCTTACCTATAACGACAGAGTGAACTCTTCCAAACACTATAAATACTGCGCCTCTCAAGAGAGAGGGAGGAGACGGAAATGAATCGATCCAATAGTAGTTCACTCCAAACCAGACTGACAGTCATATTAACACCTTCCACATCTTGTATTATTATTTTGTGTAATATATCTTTGATATTTCTACTCTTGTGTTCATGTTGTTCTTCCTTGGTCCTAACCTTGAACCATAACAGTAATAAAAAAAAACAACTTATACAAGATACAGAATGATAACCTTCTCTTATTATTAAACTTTGATGATACAGCAATAGAAAAACTAAAATAAGACAGCTCTTTGTTGATAATTTGTAAAAAAAAATTGAAGAAAAACAATTAGAAGCTATTGAAATTAACTTAAAATAGCCAATAATTAATAAAAACATTTATAATTTCAGAACAGACAATTTAAAAGTTATTAAAATTCTTAGAAATCGATATCACTCTGTTCAAATTAAAGAATATATTCAGCAATTAAAAATAATTATATTTAAAAGGTAAGCATAATATTTTTTTACTATTAGTTCACACAATACAAGTCCCAAGAGCCACTCAAGGTAGAGGATTACTTAGTGAGATTGTTTAAAGAAGTAAGATAGTATGATGAGGATGAGTAGCATAGATATCAGTCAACCCTGGGCTATAAAGAGCCCAAAATTGTAATTGTCAGGGAAGCATTCTCTTGGGAGTTAGTTCTGTGAAGTAACAATTCTGGGGTATGAAGCTGTATTTTTATAAAAGAAACATGAAAGGAATTCAAATGGTTTACCACAGTGAACATGGCTTGATGGGTCCCAGTTGAGAAGATCTGAGCTAGTCTAACTCATCCTGTCATCTGACATAGTAATAGTGATATAGTAGTGAAAGGCTTTTGGACAAAGTTTGCAGGGTGGAGAGCAATTTATCATCCACAAGTCTGAATAAATGGTTTTGAACTCTGTCAAGGCTTCACAGTGAGAATTTAGCATCAGCACAGATATACTCCATTCTTGGTTTGATCTGGCTCTTGTAAAAATAGAGCATAGAAGATGGAGTTAGGTATTTTTTGGAGCAATTCAAGGAACCAACCCTTCTTCCAGCATCATTTGTGATGACGAATATGAAGGTTGGGAGCGAGCTTTAGTCACAGTAGATGTTTGAGGGGCGCATCAGAACTGGTGCAAGTTTGGGGGTCTGTTTGGCTGTGATGAAATATTACTAGTTTAGTTTTGTATGCATTAAATGATACCATCCAGTTTTCTCCCCATTGAGCTGCAAGAGTTAGGTCAGGAGAGAGATCAGCATCACAAGACTTTAATTCTTGATTCTTGCTGAGTTTTAAGGTTAAGAATGGGAATGTGTATGGGTGATCAGACAAACTTTATAACATATATAAAGTGTAATCACAGTTCCGAATGAAACATTTGGGAACTGATTGTTGTTACCATGCACCCTCATGCTGGCCTTATGACAAGTTTGGCAAGTCACAATCATGAATATATATATATATATATATATATATATATATATACACACACACACACACACAGTTCAAAAGTTTGAGGCCACTTGTGGTAATTTTTTAATTGGTCCAAAAAGTGTATTTTTTTGTACTTTAAACATGAGAAAATTATTATACATGGTTAAAAAAAAAAGTGAGCCATGATTTTTTATTAAAAATTTTATTATGCCAAAAAGAAAAAAACAATTTATTATTAAATTTTGCTCTCAACAAAATATCCTCCTTTAGCCTTGATTACTGCAGCATAAATTTTTGTCATTGATTGCAAAAGTTTGTCAATGTTTGATAATTGATTCCATTCTTTTTTCAATGTCTCTAAGAGATCTTTTTCATTTTCTTTTTCACTCTACTGGGAGTGGCCTCAATTTTTACATTTTCACCAGTTGGTGTACAAGTCACCAAAATAATCATTACCTTCAACTCCCATTCAACTGACAAAAACTCTCTTGTGTTAGTCATATGCAAACATGATATGCATTCTTTCCCATCATCTTTGTGTAATATAATATCAAATATATATCCAACACTGAATTGGACAAAACAGCTGTAACAATACAAAGAAGAGGACCAATTATCTGAACAATGCTAAATATTTTACTGTCTCTTCTCAAAGTTACAGATAAATGTTCATGTACTATAATGACTCGACATTAGAAGAAAATAAATATGAAGCAGAAAAATTTAATCAATAATAATAATTCTACTGATAGCAGAGATCCAAAGGTGTCAGTAGCTATAAGCAACTAAGTAGGCAAGATAAGAAGAAGAGAGATAAGAAAAAAAAGGCAAGGAAAAGAAAACAAAGTTGATTGTTAGTTTATAAATTAAATGGAGATTGATTTCTTTCTTCTCTTGATTTTCTTAACAAATATCTCTTTATATAAGTAAAAATCTGAAACAAATATTTGATTCCCTCAAATGATTACATACATTCAGGACATAGGTGATCATGGTTCTCCACAGGTTCCTTTCCTTTATTATATACAAATTGCCTTGACTTATTGGGAAAGATAATGGAGTGATTTTCTGATGCCTTCTCCATTCAAGGATAATGACTCAGAATTGGAAATTAGAGAAACAATTTCCCATTCCAGTCAGGTTTGTTATACTTATATATAAAAACTCTTGAGAAAGGTATGAATCCAATTCTCCCCCAAGCTATGGATTTACTAGTAGGATGTATCAATAAATCAAAAAGTTCTTAAAATCCAAAAATAATTTCTGGCTTAGATAACCTATAAAAGACTGATAAACAGTAAAAAGCAAACCAATCAATTAAACCTTCTCCATTCAGAGTGTTCCTTCTCTTAGATTGACTGATAGAGAGCCCAGTCTCCATTGTTATTTAGGTGATAGGTGTCTGGAGAATTCTGTTTTGCAAAGGACATTGGTGTGAAAGTTAACATTTCTATATGAGTACATTTCCTAATAAATGTGTACCTATATGTTTTTTTAATCAGTTCACCACAAACAAGATAGTAAAGCCACTAAGGTGTAAGAGGTTACTGAGTGTGAGAGAATATGAGAAAAGAAAACATTATTAAGGAGAGAGAACAATAAAAGAACAGGAAATAAAAAGGCACAAGATAATGATTGACATTGCATTTAATTTTTTGATGTTCAAAATTGACTGGAAAGCAAGAAGCTAGAAGAGAGTTCCTTGAGTAAGTAATGTGAGAAAGAAAATTGTTAGCATAGAACTTACAGTTATATACATCCATTTCAATAGAGGGTGCCTCAAGGTGGTGGAAATGGTTAGCAAGCTTGTCTTGCTAGAACAATTACAACTGAGTAATTGGTTCGATCCTCACTAAGTTCCCCATACTTTTGGCTTTGTACTTGGAAAATCACTATAGCCATTTCAACAGTAAAATGATAAAATATTGCTCAAAATCTAGTAAAATTCATCTAGATACCACAGAGGAAATTTAATCAGAACAATTACAATGGAAATATTTATAGAAAAGGCAAACGGAAGCTAAGCTATGGTTATGCACGATATAAATAAGTGTGAGTGTGTGTGTGTCTGGGTGTGTTTCTATAAAAATGACTGACAAATTACTGGGTTAAGTTTTTTATTTCATTTTTCTTGTGTCTTTCTTTTCTGGACATAAATTATGTACAAATTGTCTAAGTGTTTTGTATGTCTGAACTCTTTCAGCTGTAGCTTTAGCCATTATCAAGGATGATTTTATCTTTAGTTTTAAGCACTTGGACATATAAATGAGGGGATAGGACCAAGCTCACCAATGGATAAGCACTCAATCATAACATTATGTTATAAAGTGTGATACAGTTTTTGGATTAGAACAAAGCATTCATTTACATTTAGATTATCTTTCATTTGTTTTTTTGTTGCTTTTTATCACAACACGAAGATCATTTTACCTTCTATGATCATTAAAAAGCATAGATTATAAATAAAAAAATGGCTACTGGACCTGTGGGTAAAAGCACTGGTTTGTGAATTTAGTGACATAGTGGTTGTGAGTTTAATCCCTGAGTTGGGCAGTGTGTACCTGTACTCAGTGGAAACAGGTGAGCAAAACTGAACAGTACCAGACAGCATAAGAGCTAGATGATATCCCTAGATGTGCACAGTGGAATTAGAACAGTCTACCCAGAGATTAAATACAGGGTTCAGTTTGGAATTCCCTAATTGATATACATCTGAGAAAGGCCAGATGCTATAATGGCCAAAATGTTGTAATGTCGAGAACAATAGTTTGAATATAAACAGTGCAAATAAATTTTCCTAATACAAGACGTCAAATAGTGTTGTGAACTTATTTTTTATTATTGATTATAAGAAACAAAAATATGACAAAAGAAGAATCTGGCAAAAGCTGATGAAGAAAATATTTTATCTAAGATATCTGGACAAGTTAAGACAATTTACCATGAGCTGTAAACAAACAATATAGTATAGAGAAAATCAGCTATGACTAAATATGAACTTTGGTTTGATCTCTCTGGAAAAAGTCATAAGGCATCGTCAATGACAGAAAAGATTCTAAACCTTAGGGACACATGGTGCAGTGGATAAAAGCATTGGTTGAATCCAGTGACTTGATCCAAAGAGTTATGAGTTCAATACCTGGTGACAGCTGAGGCAAACAAAAAACTTGGAGAGTTGAGTTAAAAGGAGATAACTGATACTGAGACATCAGGAAGAAGCATGGCACATAGAACTAGAACAATCTACTCATGTGGATGAAATAAAGGGTCCAATTGGAAATTCCAATCACCTGAAGAAGGCTGGTGCATACAATGGCCGAAATGTTATGAATATAGCAACAAAGATGAGGACAATGTTGGAGGCTATTTCTGTATTTTTATCTCATGCTATTTAATTAAGAGTCACAGGATGTAAAAAATGACATAAACGATAGAATAAAAAATCAACAAAAGAAATATTAAAGACAAAATCTTGAAAAAATAATCATTAATAATAATAATGATGAAAATACTCCATCTAAGACATTCAAAAAACTCAGAATAAAACACATATCAGTTGTCATGATCATTCTTTTGTCCATAAAGTTATGGCATGAAAAATCAATCTTTACCTGTTAAACATTTCTTACTAATATTAGTGGTTGCTGTTCAAATCTGGATCAATACCAGAATGCTGATTTTCAAGGCAACAAGTCAGGCTATCTGAATTTAAATCAGAAATCATTTTTTATTTGTCTGGTGGCTCACTAGAACTAGTGTTTGCGTATCAGAACCAGATTAATGCCAGAATTTTAAATGCTGATTTTCAAAGCAGACAGGCAGGCTATCTGTACCTATATCAGAAATCAATCTTTACTTGTCTTTTGGCTGAGATAGTTAAATGCTTCTCACTGGTACAAGTGGTTTCTGTTCAGATACAGATTAATACCAGAATACTGAATGCTGATTTTCTAGGAAGACAGGTCTTCTCTGTTTTGAAAACTTATGCAATACATTCTAAACACTACCAAATATTTGGCCTTGTGTCAGATGATGCTAAACTTGATGAATATCTGCATTAGTCTTGTGCTTAAAAAATTTACAACTCACAGTTGTTCTGCTATTTGTATTCTGTGGCCATTTTATATTTCACCCTGTAAGGTCTTGGTCAAAGTCCTTCTTCTTGGATTTATTAAGAAAAAAAATGTCAATACTACTTTGGAAAACACAATCTAGACTCTGAAAACGTACTGACAATATCTCTAAGGAATATCCAGGCTGATGTGCGGTTGCTGGACCGATTCAGCTGGCAACTGTCCAATCAAAGAAAGGAATTCAGTGTTCTTGGTGAAAAACAATTATAGTTCCATATCTTGAAAAGAGCCTTGCAGCAAACCAGCCCTAATTTGGTATCAGGAAATGTAAGCTGAGGACTGGAAAATGATGAATGATAGATTTCTGCAAGTAGTAAGTTTCTCAAAGAAATTCTCATTGTCAATCAAGATGATAACTGAATGTTGAATTTGGTGAAAGCTTAAAAGGATGGCAGGGAAAACTGATGGTCATTCAGAGGATACAGATCAACTAAAGAGTATTGATGGCTTTCAGGTTGTCTGAAAGATCTGCTGAGAAAGTCAACAAAAATTTTCTTGTATCTAACCCTGTATTTATTTGTAATTATAACTTTTCTAAGAAAGATTAACAAAGTTCTATAAAGTTTCTTACTTGCTATAATGATAAAAGGATTGGATCAAAGCTAGTTTATAAAAGAATTTCACCTGAGGAAGATTGGATGAATGAATATGAAACAAAATTCCGAGAGAAAATAATATATATATATATATATATATATATATATATATATATATATATATATAACTCAAAAAGATAGAAACTGACACAGATCAAACCAAGAAAAGAGATTTTATCAAAGTAATTAAGCAACAAAAATTAAATTGGGTAGGATGCATAGCAAAAGAAAGGATAACAGTTGGAGCAAAAGGTTGGTTAAATGATGGCTAAAAGCAAATACACAAAGGAAAAATAGACTGAAGATGGAGAGAAGAGATAAGATGTTGATGAGTTATGGTCAATATTAAATTAGGAAAGATTTTTGTTTAGCCATCCTTGCAATGGCTGTATATTTACATTTGAACTAATGTCCTCATCTTTTTTATTATTATCACATTTCAGCCCTTCTGCACTTTGTTCTTCATCCAGATCAGAGTAACCATCAGAGAATGTGAACCTGAACCCGTTATTTTGTCTATTTGATCTATTGTTAATTGTTCTGTGAGAATATCCCCATATATTAAAACATTGGTTTGTGAATTTTATTACACAGTAATTTTGAGTTCAATCCCTGGGTTAAGTTGTACTCAGTTGAAACAAGGCAAGCAATAACTGAGTACTAAATTAGAACAAGACAAGATTTCCCTAGACATGGACAGCAGAATGAGAACGATCTAGCTCATAGTTTAAATAATGGGTTCAGTTTGAAATCTCTCAATGGTTTTCCCTTGATTGACTGGTACATTTCATATACATCCTCATAAACCGCATTTTGCTATTCTCTTGCCTATATACATACAACAACCTGATTTAGTAACTCTACCCAGAGCATCCCTTGGGCCTTGTATTGGATGAACATTTGGTAAAAAAAGGTCCTGATGATTTGCAATGCTCCCAGCAATCAAGATTTGTTGGTAATATCCTCTTTTCTATCCAATAAGGATCAAGACTTGACCTTATTTCTTATAGTTTCTATCCAATTAGGATGAAGACTTGACCCTATTTCTTATAGTTTCTATCCAATAAGGATCAAGACTTGACCTTATTTCTTATAGTTTCTATACAATTAGCATCAAGACTTGACCCCATTTCTTATAGTTTCTATCCAATAAGTATCAAGACTTCACCATATTTCTTATAGTTTCTATCCAATTAGGATGAAGACTTGACCCTATTTCTTATAGTTTCTATCCAATAAGGATCAAGACTTGACCTTATTTCTTATAGTTTCTATCCAATAAAGATCAAGACTTGACCTTATTTCTTATAGTTTCTATCAAATTAGGATCAAAGTTAATTAATCTTTTCTATTGTTCAGTGTTTGTACATTCTTTCTATACAATTAACATCAAAGTTCGTTCATATTTCCTATCCAATCAGAATCAATGTTTCTTCATCTTTTCTATGCAGCTAGAATCAAGATTTATTTATCATTTCTATACCATCAGCAGCAAAGTTTGATAATATTTTCCACATAATTAACATTAAGGTTTGGTTGGCTTGTAATGATATCTATACATTTTAATTAGCTTTAAAAACTCATCCAACTTTTAAATTCCTATGAATTGTTTGTAAATTTTCACAGATCAGCAAGTTTCTAAGCTGACCACTTAATGAATCAATAATTTAGATCATCATTTTAATATTATCATAACAATAAAGTTGAAAATGCAGAGAAATTGTGATTAATAGTTTCAAGATATTGTTTAATTAGAAGACATTCAATAGATATTCATGTATATATTCAATGTTTAAAATGATCTCGAATCATATAGAGATACTCAGTAAATTGTGTATACAGTAGTGTGAAGTTTAACAAGTTCATGCAAAGTGCCCCAACTAATATTTAGTTATTGACAAATATTTTCACAGACTATTATAAAACATATAGTAGAAATTGTATAGCTGAGGATAAAGGTTATGTTAGATAAAAGAATTTGCACAATGCTGTGACCAGTATGATGTTAACACTGACAGAAAAAACTTAATAGAACCCTATTTATTTGGAGAGAGCATCTTGACTGTAGCTTTGCCATTAAAAGGTGCCTTTTAACATGTGGCACTTCTCAAAACCTTATTTCCTGACAGTACCTGCACCACTAAAAGTTACCTTCTGAAGACTTCACACTAGTTGATATCCTATTTCTTGTCTGTACCTGAGACCTTAAAAGTTGCTTTCTTGAAGTTTGACACTGCTGAAGTCCCTATTTCTTGACTGTACCAGTATCAGTAAAAGTTACCTTCTGAAGACTTCACACTATTTGATATCCTATTTCTTGTCTGTACGTGAAACCTTAAAAGTTGCTTTCTTGAATTTTGACACTGCTGAAGTCCCTATTTCTTAATTGTATCTGTACCTGTAATTGTTGCCTTCTGAATACGTGACACTTCCCAGGCCTTGTTTCTTGGCTGTACCTTTAACTCTGAAAGTATTTTTCTGAAGATATGCCACTGTTCAATACTACCAAAGGTGATAAACTGTTTGATTTGACACAGCAAAACAATTCAATCCATCTAAAATGACAATGCAGTAATTGTCTTTTATGATTGTGAAAATAAAATTTTTGATTTTATGAATTTTTAAAGTTGAAAATGATAATTCCATATTCAGAACATTATATTAGATTACATTTTTCTATACTATTAAAAAGAGATTATTTGGTTGATATTTTATTATTAAATTGTTAAATTGATGGAAAACTTATTGCTTGTAAAGTTTTAAGCATTTTCTGGGGCTGAAAAGACTGCTGTCAGGCATTATCCTTCTGCATTACAATAATAGCTAATAAAAGCATATTTATATCAAAAATAGTTTTCTAAACATTTTATTACAATAGTAATGTGGCTTCTTGAACAAAGATATAGGAGATTTTTCCACACCTGTTCCATATACTTAATGGTTAGTGAAGTCTATGCAGGTAAGACATGTTTTTCTACAGAAGCTGAAGAAGAGGAACTGGCAGCCAGGAGAGCTCTTGTCTTGCAGAGTATCTATTCTGCTGCTTTTTTACAGTTGACTTTGGTGAAGAAGATTGCCCAAGAGATCCTCTGTTTTGCTGTTACTCTCTCAGCTGCTTCTGTTTCCCATTGATGCCAATTGGATTCACAGATCTTTAGAGGAACCAATTTCTGTAAGAATAGGAGTCTATGGATGGTAACAATCCTCCATTCTCATCATGTGACCCACCTACCACATTTGAGTCATTAGTAGAACAACTTTAATGTTTGCTGGGGATGACCCATTTTCATAGAATGTCACAAAACTATAAATAGATATAGCTATTACTCACAGGCAGTTGAGAGCATACACTAACACTACACTAAAATGGCTTCACCGATATCTAAAGAAACAAGCGAACAATTATCATTTGATAATTATGAGTATGCACAAGCATGGCTTAAGATACTAGCAGCTAAAGCAAAGAATTTGAAGTTGAAAACAAAGAAACTTGGAGGAGAAAACCTAATAACTGATCTCTTCTTGGCTGCTTGCGAGGCTGTAAAATTATCAGCAATTGCACACCCAAGACAATTGGAGGAAATGATATTTGATAATATAAGTCAACTAATAGTGAGAAATACAGCACCTAAGTAAAGACTAGTGAATGCAGAAAGATTGAAGTTCATAAAAATTTCTCAAAAAGTGAATGAACCAGTTACTGAATATATTCTTCATTTGAAGCAGGTTGCTAAATATTGTGAATTTGAGAAACTGGGAGTGGAAAGCCAGGCATTTGAAGAGGATCAGATGCAAATGAAATTGGTAAACAGCCTTCAAAATTAGGAATATCTGCAAATGATTCTAATGCGATAACAACTGAAAATGTTGCTGCTAGAACAGTGTGTTGAATTTGTTCAGCAACAAGAATTGATATGACAATTTTATACAACAAAAGTTACAGATCTGGTGGAGGAAACAGACACATACATGATGAAGAGAAAAGACAGAATCATGTGCACTTTTTGTGGCTATCAACATCAAAGAGAAAAACAAAAATGTTCAGCATATAAAAAAACATGTGAAAAGTGTTTCAAAATGAATCATTTTAACGTTTGTGTAAATCCAAAAAGAAAAATGTAGCGACTGTCCAACAAAATGAAGAGGAAATAATTTTGGATGTCTTTTTATTGAAAATTGATCTAAAGTCGGCATGCCATCAAATACCTACTGATGAAGACTTTAAAGAAGTCATAACAATAAACATGCCAATAGGTTTATTAAGATGGAAAAGAATACTGTATGGAATTAAAATCGCAAGTCCTATTTTTCAAAGGGCTATAGAGCAAGTTATTAGTAGTGATATAAAAAATACAATATGGTACCATGATGACTTTTGTGTTGTTGCTAGTAATGACAAAGAACTAAAATGGAAAATCAGTATGGTTTTGTCGCAGTTAGCTCCTCCTCAGCTCTTTAATCCTTCAACAGGGGTCTCTCCCCCCTGGCTATAAATACTGGCTGACCCTTGTCTCTCTCTCTCTTTTACGACTCAGGCCTTGGGCCGCCACCTCGCGTGGAGATGATGTAAAATCTCTCTCTTTTTCGACTTAGGCCTTGGGCCACTACCTCGCGCGGAGGCGAGGTAAAATCTTTCTTTTTCCACTTACACCAATATGTGACCTCTCACAGATACAGTGTTTCCCAAATTCTGGGAACGCGCTAAGAACAATAAACGTACATACGAACACTTACAACACACACACATAATTTCTCCATACAAACTCTATGTAACAGTCCATGTCTTTGTTTAACTTGTTTTGTTATTAATATATATTTGTTTACCCATGTATATCGGTCTTGTTTGTTTTCTTTGGACTTAATTAAAGTCCGACATTCTCATGTAGCTGGACCCGCCAGCAGGAAAGTTTAACCTTCTGATATCTCTTCACAACTTCACCCTCACGGTCCGCTACAGTTTTAAATAAGTAAAAAAAATGCTGGATTAACAATTAACAAAAAATATATGTGCACAACATTAAAAAAAATATCATTTTTGGGATATTCCATAACTAATGAAAGCATATCTCCAGACTAACTGTTAATTATTAAAATATTAAAAATTGAAGTACCTAAGAACAAAAAAGAATTGGAATCTTTCTGAGGACTTGTAAATTTCTACAAGCAATATGTAGAGCAATACTCCAAATTGACAGAACCTTTTGCTGCTTTAAGAAAAAAGAATGTGGAATTTATTTGGACAAAAGAATAAGTGGCATCTGAAAATTGAAAAGCTGTTCTGGTAAAGAAGCCAGTAGTAAAAATATTCAACCCTAGAAAGGGAGTAGGAGTAACAACTGATGCAAGTGAACACTCAATTTCAGGAATATTAGCTCAGGATGGTCATCCTATTATGTATCTTTTGAGAAAATTGTCAAAAGCCAAAGTGAACTACTGAAATATTGAGAAAGAAGCATTGGCCATAATATGGATAACAAAGAGATGTGATGTCCGCGCAAGTATAATAGAACCCGCTCGGTTGAGGTTGGTACTCTTCAATAGACAGCAAACATGGCGACGAAGACGAGATAACTTGACAAGATTCGATTTAACAACAAAGGGAAAAAAGTACTCGAATTCAACAACACGAGTAAAACCACGAATTAACGAAACATTACGCCCTCAACAGCAAAGAAAAGTACTCGAATTCAACAACAACGCGAGTAACAAACTTCGAAAATAACAAATTATTTCGAAAGAAATGGCTCTCTCTATGCCAACAATAGAGCCCCTAGACTGTGAAGACTCCAACCAGGAGCAAGCATGGAGAGAATGGAGTGAACATATCGAAGACGCATTTACAGCGTTTGATATAACAGATGATAAGCGACAACTATCACTCTTTCGATTTTACGGGGGAAAGAAAGTGAAAGAAATCCTCAAAACCTTAACACCGGAGATACCACCAGGCCAAGTAGAGCCTATATACAAAACAACAAAAATAGCACAGGACGAATATTTCATCCAGAAAACAAATAAAGTCTTTGAAAGACATAAATTCAGGATGCTTAGTCAAGAAAACGGAGAGTCAACACATGATTATGTCACCCGTCTACGCATACAAGGAGTAAAATGAAACTTTGGCGAATACAACCTGGATAAGGCTATAGTGGACCAATTAATAGAAACATGCTTGTCAAGCAAATTACGCCGTGCGTATTTGAAAGAAACTGATTTAACAGTAGAGGAAGCACTTCAAAGAGCATTCATATTTGAATCCACTGAAACATAAGCTAAACAAATAGAAGAGAATGAAAGAGAGCACTCAGATATCCACAAATTTACAGCCAATTACAAGCAACAACAACAACAACGAGATAACAGTGGGTATAGGAAACTATCCAGGGACAACAACCCATTAAAAACAGTTACAAAATGTTACGGGTGTGATGGCTCCGACCACACACACGGTCAAACAAAATGCCCAGCATTTGGGAAAAAAATGTAACTACTGTGGAGTAATAAATCACTTCGAAAAAACATGCTTAAAAAAAGGAATAGTGGTAAAGTGAAAACGAAGATGTCAGACGTCAATTACGTCTCAACCAGTATCGACGAATCCGAATAATTCAGACAGCCAGGCATTCGTTTTTCAGGTGAAACCTATTCATTCAGCAGATAGCGAAATTGTCCATATTGACGACGTACCAGTCGGAATATTAATAGATTCTGGAGCAGACATCAACCTTATCGACGTCAAAACGTTCAAAGAAATCCTTAAAGTACGGCCAAATTGTAAACCAAAAGCCTATGGGAATATTCCAATACCACTAAGAGGAGAATTTTTCGCAACGCTGACGAATGGTCCCAGAAGAAAAGCCTACAAAGTATTCGTTACAAAGGCATATCAAGGTGGTAACATATTAAGTAAGCGGGTCAACATTGAATTAGGGTTTATCACCACACCACAGGTGAAATCGATTACAACAAAAAATATCCCGAAATCAACAAAAGAAATTCTAGATCGACACCTACCCTCGTTGGAAGGATTAGGAAGAATGAAAAATTTCCAACTTAAAATTAGAATAGACGACAACGTTATACCTGTTGCACAACCGCCAAGATGGACACCATTTCATATCCAACAAGCAGTAGAGGAAAAAATCAATGAAATGCTAGAAAATGATATCATCGAAAGAGTGGAAAGACGCACTCCGTGGGTCTCGCCGTTAGTAGCAGTACCGAAACCAAACGGAGAAATTAGAATATGTGCCGATTTACGTGTGGCAAATAAAGCAGTGAAACGCACCCGCTATCAAATACCAAGTTGAACAGTTACTGAGTGAAATTGGCAATGCAAACGTTTTCTCAAAAATCGACCTAGACTCTTATTACCACCAAATAGAACTGGATCCTGAATCTAGGGACGTCACTACCTTTTCATGCAACTCCGGAATCTACCGATATAAGGTACTGGTTATGGGCATTACATCCGCAATGATTGCTTCAACAAATCCTTCAGAAAATCCCTAACTGCTGCAATGGGGCAGACAACATTATAATGTGGGGCAAAGACACAAGAAAACAACCTCACAATTGCAGAGCACAAAGGTATATTCCATAGTGAAGAAATCGAATTCCATGGTTTTGTAGTGTCCAATACAGGGATCAGACCGACTGACTCGAAAATAAAAGCAATCAGAAATTTCAAAAACCCCGAAAACGTCCAGGATATACATAGTTTCTGAGGTCTAATCAATTACCTCGCAAAGTTTATTCCACGACTGGAAACAATCAGCGAATCATTAAAAAAGTTAACATGAGCAAACATGGAATGGCGGTGGAAGGAGGAAGAAGAATCTTGTTTTCTCATGCTGAAGAATGCAGTCATTCAGAACAAATCGCTCATGCACTTTGATCTAAAACTGCAAACATCTGTTATAGTAGATGCCAGTCCCGTGGGACTAGGAGCAATACTTAGCCAAAACAAACAAGGGATACTCATCCCCATCAGCTATGCATCCAGAACTTTAACCGAAGGTGAACGCGGTACTGTCAATTAGAAAAAGGAGCCCTAGCAATTGTATGGGCTTGCGAAAAATTCCACTTTTACCTTTATGGAAAGAACTTTCTTATAATGACCGACCATCAAGTATTAACAACTTCTTCAATCCTAAAGGTAACCCCTCTACACGAATTTTGCAATGGATTTTACGTCTACAACAATATGATTAAACAATAAAACACATCAACGGTAAAGATAACCCGGCGGACATACTCTCTCGGCAACCTATGGATTATCAAAAAATAGTCTCACCCGAAGAAGAGATTGCCGAAGGATTTATCAACACGGTTGTAGCTAACAGCATTCCAAAATCTATCACCTTATCGGAAATAATGGAGGAATCTAAGCGGGATCCAACTGTCACAGCAGTGAAAAAGGCAATACAACAAAACGACTGGACCAATAAGTTAATGAAACCCTTTAAACATGTGAGGAAAGAACTGACAACAAAACGAGGCGTAGTTAAACGTGGAGCCAGAATAATCATACCCCAAAACCTACAGAAACGAATCGTGAAATTGGCACATGAGACACATATAGGGATAATGAAAACAAAAGCCCTGCTTAGAACTAAGGTATGGTGGCCCAATATAGACAAAGACATAGAGGCTGCCATAAGCCAATGTATCCCGTGCACAACATTAGACCCGAAGAGAAACCACCCTCCGGTGCATATGGCTGAAATGAAAAGGCCCCTGGGAAATACTCCATGTAGACATCTGTGGGCCTTTCCCTAGCGGGGATTATGTAATCGGAATAATCGATGCGGGATCAAGATGGCCTAAGGCATTTGTTACCAAATCCACCAGGGCTGATACAATCATATCGACAATCAAAAGGTATTTCTATACACATGGCATTCCAGCGATTATTATTTCAGATAATGGACCCCAGTTCATATCCTCAGAGTTTAAGTGCTTCTGCAAAGAATGGGGTATCCAGCACCGAAAGGTAACCCCCTTATCATCCCCAAGCTAATGGAGAGATAGAGCGGTTCTTTGCAACCAATATTGAAAGCCATTCAGGCGATGAACATAGAAGGAAAGGACTGGAGAAAACATCTAGGAAAATTCCTAATGTATTACCGAAACAGTCCATATGCCATGACGGGAGAAACTCCAGCTAAGCTACTTATGGGTAGGGAAGTAAACATCAACATATCTGGATTACAAAAGAGGCCTGAAAACCAAGCTTAGAGAACAGCGCGGCAAAAAGACAAAAAAGGAAAAGACAGATTGAAAGATCGCACAGATCAGAAAAATAAAGCTAAACAGACTAACATAGAACCCGGAGATGTCATACTACCTAAACAAAGTAAACACAACAAGCTAACGCCAGTTTACCACCCAACACCATGGAGAGTAAAAGAACGCAGAGGCAATTCTGCAATTATAACGCGAGGTGTTACGACACACATCACAAATGAAAAGAATCCCCGACGACAGGACTTGCCAACAACCAAGGGATGACGACTTCCCTTTCAATGACGCCCTGGGGGGGGGGCAGAAAAATATAGAACATGAGAGAGAAAGCAAGGATGAGGAGAAGGAAGAAGCAGATATCCCTATAGCGCCCTAAGACGAACAAAATGCCATATAAGAAAACCCCGATGGTATGCAGGCAGCAGTTCGGATGAAGAGGGAAACAATCTGAATACAAAGGAGGGGGCAGATGTGATGTCCGCGCGAGTATAAATAGAACCCGCTCGGTGGAGGTAGGGACTCTTCAGTAGACAGCAAAAGAGCTTGTCAGTTTCTGATTGGAAATAAATTCCTAAGGTCCAACTATACACCTTTAGAATTCATATTTAATTCTAGAAAGGAACTTCCTAAGGTAACTTCTAGAATTCTAAGATAGGCCTTACTATGAATGGAATTTGACTTTGATATTGAGTATGTAAAAGGCAATACCATTCCACATTTAAACACTGTTAAGATTGAAGTTACTACTTCTGAAAGTGGGAAAGAGGAAGAAAAATTTGAAAACACTTTCTTACACTAGGTTGAAACTGATATTTTTTCGATAGACAAATTAGCTGAGAATATGAAGCAAGATCCTATAATGAACATTATATTGTTCAGGATAAAAAATAATAAGTGGAATAATTGCTCATGGGCAGAAAGGCACTTTAAAAAGGTTAGACACAAGTTAACCATAGAAAAGGGTGTAATTTGTAATGGAGACTTAGTGGTTTCATCAGCAATGCAAAGGAGCAAAATTATAAAAAGCATACATGACAATGTTCATTGCAGAATAACATCTACACAAAGAGATTAAGGCTAGAGTCATGGTGGCCAGGTTATTCTACAGTAAAAAGGTGTAAAACATGCATTGAAAGAAGAAAATTCAGATAGAAAAAAACACATACATGGCCTAAAGAGCTCCAACCTTGGCACAGAGTACACATGGATCATGCCTATGTTAATGGAGTAGGGTTATTACTAATACTGGTAGATGAATATTCAGGCTGGCTAGAAATAATACAGGTTTCCAACAAAAGAAGTTTGACCATGAAACAAGCATTAAGGATCATATTTCCAAGAAATGGAATTCAGAAAATACTAGTCTGACAATGTCCCAGAGTTCAGCAACAAGGAAATTATGTCAACGGTTGAACAAAATTGGATGCAAACCATATGAAACTCTACTGTACCATCTGCAAACAAATGTATTAACAGGAAAGATGGTGCAAACTATAAAAAACGATATGTCTACAACAGAAAGGAAAGATAGAAACATTTCTTCCTAGACTGTTGCTAAGCAATAGAACAATGCCGCAAGCTAGAAGATCAAAACGTCCATCTGCCCCCATGTGTAGACAAATTAGAGCCCCATTGAACATGTCTTATGCCACTAATGAAAATCTGTAGTATAAAAAGAATAGTAAATCTAATATGCAAGAGGCAAGATTCATAATGCAAAGAGAACTGATCACTATGATAATAAAAAAAGAATTAGCACATGCAGACCAAGTCAGAATGCAACACGGTAGCTACGAAGAAACGTATAGTGAGCCTGAAAGTAATGAAGGTGAAAGTGTCATGTTAACGCAAGACAAACCTGACAGTGAAATCATGTGTAATACAGACTCTGGAGATGAACCATCGTAGGAGGAACACTCTTATGAAAAAAGAAAGAGATTATGATCTCCCATATCTAGACACTATCTTAGGGAAAAGGAGGAAGATGGTGAGGAGACAAAAGCTCCCAGAAAACATACCAGGGAAAATAAGGGGATAAAACCTCTTTGGTACAGTGAGATGAGGTGACTCATTTATATAGGAAGTCATAGAGACTATAAATAGCTATGGCTATTATTTATGGGCAGTTGGGTGCATACTACTTCTTGCGAGTCCATAACACTACACTTAGATATCTGTGTTGATGACAAAAATACAACAATTCACAATAAAGTAAACATAGGGTGTTCTGGTATATGACCCAAAATCTGACACCATATGGAAGTGTGGATTGTAAAATAGCATTGTAGACTTTTTTTGTATGCTAAGAATCATTCTTTGTACTTTTTTTGTTAATGTTATTTCTCCCAATACAAGGCTGAAGTGGCACAGAAAAAAAGGGATTCTCAGTAAGATTGTTGTAAGTGTGGTGGAATTTTTATATGGTTTTGCTTTAAATTCCACAAATGTATTGAAAGGTGAAAAAGCAAAGAATGCGTGGTAAGTGCGATCATATCGCCACAGTGTGGATAGGTGTTGGTAGGATTTCATTTACATGAAACGTTGGAATGAAACAAACTGGAGCGAGGCATATATGCAAATGTAATATATATTTTTATATATTTTCTTTAAAGTGATAAGTGAGTCCTTTGGTATTCACTGTAGCAAAAAGTTTGTTAATCAGGCAGATATTGGTAGCATCTAGAGAAATGTCTATTTGTGGTAATTTTGAAGACAGACCAAGGTAGTAATAATGTAAGTAAGTAATGTAAGAAATAGGTCAGTGTCAGTCTACTGTATTTTTTCTCGATCCTAAGCAGGTTAGAAATATCATTAACAGATGACCTCTTAATTGCTCTTTCACAAGTAATACATAGCTGGTTTATACACAGTAGTTTCTCCATTTGTCCTCTCACCATCTCTTTTTCTGTCCCTCTCTGGATCTAGCCCAGAGGTGTCAGTTTATATTTCTGGTGTGAACACTGGTTTTGGCTAACATCAAAAGTCTCTGTCTATATTTCTGAGATGAGGTATTATGTACAGTATTTACATTATTCGGACTATTGTCCTCATCTTTGTCGCCATATTTGTCAACGTTTCGGCCGTTGTACGCTCCGGCCTTCTTCAGGTGGTTGGAATTTCGAACCGAACCCTTTATTTCGATCACTGGGGTAGACTGTTCTAGTTCCACGAGCCATGTTTGATGGATGTCAGTTATCAGTTATCTCCTGGTAATTTTCCCTCTGAAAGTTCTCCACTGCCTGAACCGGGTATTGAACTCACACTCTTTGGGTCTGTTACTGGATCTAACCAACGCCTTTATCCACCATACCATGTGTCCTCAAGGACCATTTAGATCATAAAGGCGTTGGTTAGATCCAGTAACAGACCCAAAGAGTGTGAGTTCAATACCCGGTTCAGGCAGTGGAGAACTTTCAGAGGGAAAATTACCAGGAGATAACTGATAACTGACATCCATCAAACATGGCTCGTGGAACTAGAACAGTCTACCCCAGTGATCGAAATAAAGGGTTCGGTTCGAAATTCCAACCACCTGAAGAAGGCCGGAGCGTACAACGGCCGAAACGTTGTGACAAATATGGCGACAAAGATGAGGACAATAGTCCGAATAATGTAAATACTATCAAAAGTCTCTTTGTGTCAGTCTTTATGACTGGCCAAAATTATTCTATTTTCCAGCATTCCTTTCTTTTCTTTTTTTCATAATGAAAGTTATGTGTGAAGCATCCCTGATTTTTGATATTTTTTTCAGTCACAAATAAGTAGGCTCTGCTCTTATAAACTTCCAACGTTTTTCAGCTGGGTTCAGTCTTTTTTCTTCTTCCACTTTTTATATGAAGTTTGTCTTCTCATTATTTGATAAAAGTATAGAAAGAGAAGTTCATAGAGAGAGAGAGAAAGGAAGAGATAAAGGTTTTAAAGGAATGCACAAATAACTGATTTTAATTTTAATTCTTTTTATTTCGTGTTTATATATTTTATTTATGTTTTATCAGGACTCACTACAAATGAAAAAAAATTTTGTAAAATATAACAACATTTTTATGCAGGAGTTTTACAACAATAATTTACATTTTGTTTTTAATGATGGATTTGTGTACTTGAAATATAAGTATATAGATATGTGTGTGTGTATGTGTGTCTAAGTGTTTTTTTAAAAAGGAAGCAGCAATATTTGGTGAAGAAAGAAATAAATGTGACTGAACATGAAATAAAAGTTACTTATCTCATTTTGGTGAATAACTAAAAATGCATAAAATTTATTTGCATGTAAATGCAGCAGTGAACATCTTGAAAGACAGGAAATTAATCTTACTCTTATCTTTTAATGTGTGTGTGTGTGTTTATATATATATAATTAATGCAGGTGTAGTTACAGATATAGTTGGCATGTAAAACTAATTCTGTAATTTGAAATAGATTAAAATTTAAATAACTTAATGATTTTAGATGTTAGAAAGATGAAATTTTACAAAATGATAATTTGATATAAATTTTAAATGATGTGTAAATTTTCATTTTCTGTAAATTATAAGCAAACTAAATTCTACTCTAAGTTGGTTTCATATAAGATGGAATATTATGTTTCCTTAATAATATTCAATAAAAAGCTGGCTAAATTTATTTGAAGCTGGTCAACTTGTGAAATATGTTTTGATGATGAATCTGTTATAATTTAAGTGTAAATAATTTTGTTATCAGATTTTCATAATTATTCATGATGTACATATAACAATCAATATATAATTTTTAAGTATTATATTACTTACTAGATATTCTCAAAATTAACATCTAGTGACTGAGCTATCAAGATAATTTTGCAGACTATTACCATGAATTTACTCTTCATTGAGTGCTCAAAACATGTAATATTGTGCCAGACTAACATAAGCTTAATATCTATATGAATTATTTGCTGGAGAATAATGGTGAGCAAGCTAGTTTTCCAAAGAACTCATTAATGTCGTAAGTCCTTTCCTTATTTGCTTCTTAACATGAGTTAACATTGACATTATATGTAGTTAGGTATATGGCTTGAAAAATTATTTGGTAAACAGTGTCGTTTTTTTTTCTTAGTGAACCAAATCAGTTGCATTGCTATGCTAGTTTCCATAGGTTTCTTGAGGCCAATATAACAAAGTTGGACAGTCTGTACGTCTTACTGAAAATCAGCTTCGCCATCTTTTCATGTTGAGAAAGTTTTTTTTCTTGTAGTGTTAAGTAGAAGATATAGTTTGTATTGACTGTTTTTATTGCCCTTAGTAGGGAAACTCTACTAACTACTTGACAGTGAAGGACAAAGTGGAAGTGAGTGAAACAGACTTCCAATTCCTAGCAGTTTCAGGCCTACTTGTTTGCAACAAGGCAAAAATAATCACTGAAAGATTTTGGAGGGAGAAACTCTTTTTACAAGTAATCCCAAGCTCTAGTGTTAACTGATAATTCTTTAAATCCCAGTTGAATGAAAAAGTATTCAAATCTGCCACATCTTTTCTTTTCATGAACCAAGACTTGCAACATGACATCCAAGTGTAACCATCAGCTGTCCAATATCATTTATTTTTTTTCTTCTTTCCAATAATGATTTCACATGTTCTAAAGTTCAGTATATATATATATATATATATATATATATAGGAAGGCCTACTTGTTCTTCTTCTAAGTGCTGTGTCCCTTTAGGACATAGGCGATCATTACTCTCCATAATTTCCTTCCTTAATAAATTTTAATTTCCTTCCTTAATAAATTTTATCTTTTTCTTATTTCTTCAAAAAGCTTGTTGCACTATCCATTTACTCAAGCTTGCTAGATATGTTATTCATTGTCCACCTTGCCTTCAATCTGTCCTATGAGTATCAAATTTTTCAAGCCTTCTTTTCTCATTTATGTATTTTAGATATTTCAACTGTCTCTTTATAATGTTAAATATAAGTGTCCTTTTTGTTTCCATTTTCTCTAAAACTTTGTCATTGTCCACATGTTCAGTCCATGTATGAGACAGATTATTAAGAGGTAAGAGAGACAGAGGAAAGCAATGCACAACCTACCTAGCAACCTTGAGTGAATCGATGGTGGTGCAGAGTATGGGAGAAATGGCAAAAAGACAAAAGTTTTTAAGAATTACAAGGAACAGGAACTTATGGAGAGCCATGATCACCAATGTTCTGAAGAGACACAGCATGTAGAAGAATAAGAATCCCTAAAATTAATTTATTCCCTTCTTTTTTTCCTGTTGCAAGTTGTAGCCTTATGTCAGACTAAGAAGAGCAAATACTTGTATATTAAACTATTTGATATTTACGATTGAAAAACATTGGTAACAAATTTATAAATCAAAAACAGAAAAATGTCCCTGACTGATCTGTATTTGGTGTTCATGTCTATGTTGATGTAAGATGTCATCTGTTTCACTTTTCATCATAAATTATTGAAGATTCTAAAACTCTAATAGGATAAAAAAAAAATATTTCTAAATATTTAAAAAAAACTTACTTCATTATTTCTTTATTTTTTTTATTTTAGATAGCTGTACTTTTAATAATTTCAGTCTTTTAAAAACTGAAAAAATAATTCCCTTCTCCATATTTTTTTGTTGATTTGGAGAAACTGATATCTTACTGTTGAAAAATTGCAAACTTTCTTTGATATGACAGGCTGAGTTTTTCATTTTTTTAACAAATGTTTTTCAAGCTGAGAAAATAATTAAAACATAATTGTATTTTGCACATAAAACTAGAAAAAAAGAAGATAATGAACTAAAGGCAAAAAGGAAAAATAATCATCATGAGTTCTGAGCCAAAACTGATTATATTTTCTGGATTTGCTAAGTATGGAACCCACAGTTTGTTTTTTGTTTTTTTTTTACATGATACCTCAAAGAATATTTTTTGACAAAATAATCAATTTTATAAGTAATTATATTCTGCAGAAATAAAAATTATCCCAACCGTTTTATTTCTTTATTATGATTTATTTTTGACCAGTTTGTTCTTATCTAATAGTGGAATTTTATAATGAACAGATGTAAATTTTCTTTTTGTCATTCCATAATGAACAAATATACATTCCTTCTTTCCTTTCCATAATGAACAGATATAAATTCCCTCTTTCCTTTCCATAATGAACAGATGTAAATTCTCTTTCCTTTCCATAATGAACAGATGTAAATTCACTCTTTTCATTCTATAATGTACAAATGCATATTTTTCTTTTCTTTCCCCTCTCACCTTTCCATAATGAACAGATGTAAATCTCTCATTTCTTTCATAATGAACAGATATAAATTTTCTTTTCGTCATTCCATAATGAACAGATGTAAATTATCTTTTTGTCATTTCATAATGAACAGATGTAAATTCTCTTTTTCCTTTCCATAATGAACAGATGTAAATTCTCTCTTTCCTTTGCACAGTGAACAGACGTAAATTCTTTTTCCTTTGCATAATAAATAGATGCAAATTCTCTCTTTTTTTCCATAATGGACAGTTGTAAAATCTTTCTTTTCATTCTATAATGAACATATATACACTATGTGCCAAATTATTATCGAGTTAACTTTTTTCTAATATTTCAAAAACCGTCCAATCAATTCACACATAATTTTCACACAATGTTGGCAACACTGACCTGCACAATCACCAAAATTTTCGTACTGATCTGCGCAATTTATTATTAGAAAAGTTTAGTAAAATTCCCAGAATTGAGCAAACAAAACATTTATTAATGTTGCACGTGAATGTTTATGATCAAAAGAAGCTAATAAATAAGATAATCAAACAAATAATAACAGATACAAACAAAGGCACAGTTTTAAACAAATTAATAGGGAATGTGCTTTTCCTGTTTTGAAATTACTTGAAGACGACGATCCATAGAATTTGTTAATTGTAGGATGTCATCTGCTGTAATGCCACGAGATACGTCAAGAATTGCTTCCCACAACTCAGCGTTGCTCCTGAATTGTCGTCAGTTGGTGTACAGTCTTTGCTTCATGATTCTCCAAAGGTTTTCGATTGGGTTCAAATCCAGAGAATTTGCTGGCCACTTCATTTTTCAAGGTCTATTGAAGCCTGTTTCAAATATTCAGTAGTCTTGTGAGCAGCATGTGAGGGAGAATTATCTTGCATAAAAACAATGGCCCTTCTGAAGGCAACTCTTTGCCTTTACATCCACCGTTCAAGATGATCGTTCATAAACGCTATGCATGCATCAGCAGTCATTTTGATGCCACCTGGAACTCTCTATGGGCCCACTAATGTTTTTCCAATAAACACTGATGGCAATTCTGTCCGTTCATTACCCAGCCTTTGCACCATCTATCTGGCCCATCAAGTGTTGCTCGAGTTTCGTCTCTGAACAAAACTTGAGAGAAGTCAATCTTCATATTGTCCTCGGCCCATTTCAATCGATTCTGAATGTGATTTCTCGTCAATGGAGGCTTCAATACAGGTTTGACTGTTGTTGCTATTTCCCTCAGATACCGACACCGAGTACTTTTAGACACAGTAGGATCCCCAATGCGACTGAAAAGCCCTTGACTGGTAAGTCTAGGATTCTTCGTGGCCTCTCATTTAAGTTGTGACATGAGACGGCGTAAAATAACCCTCAGCTTGCCCTTATCTGCCGTTTTGCATACTTGTGTAGGGTCGGCGGTGAACTTTTTCACTGTTTGATGACACCTCCCTATCATTTTAGAAATTTCTAGGGTAGATTTACCTTTTGAGAGTTCTGAGGTGATATTTTTCTTTTCAGCATCACTTAAACTGCTTTTACGGCCCATCTTTTCACTAAATTCTTACAATTTTCTAATAATTTGGCACGCTCAAATCACCATGCTGATAACAAATATGGCACCAGTTAGTTTACATTGTGCAGATCAGTACGAAAATTTCAGTGCTTGCGCAGGTCAGTGTTGTCAATATTGTGTGAGAATTATGTGTGAATTGATTGGATGGTTTTAGAAATATTAGAAAAAAGTTATCTCGATAATAATTTGGCAGGCAGTATATATTCTCTCTTTTCTTTCCATAGTGAGCCTATGTATATTTAATAATAAACACACATCAAAACAGCCACAGACAGACTGATGCTGAACTTGGTGATCCTGAAATTACATTCCAGATCAACTGACAATGCTCCTTGGTCTTTTGACATTCTGAGGTAACACTTCATACAGAACTTACTTTGGTATCTCTTTGGGTGAGCTTAGAACCTATTATGGGTACAACAGATCAACTTTTATTAGATCAAAGGTTCCTGATGAATATGAATTTCAATTTATACCTGTACTATTTCCTGGTATGAATAACGTACTACACTACCATTATCATTGACATTGTTTTTGCAGCCTGAGTGTTTTTAATTAGTCTATGAATTCACTTGCATTGCCAGTGAAAAGAGAGGTGTTTTTCCATTCCCTGCAACCTGGAAGGTCATGTACCCTCCTTGAAAATCACTGTCACCAAGATCAGCAAATGCAGCATTACTATATATCAGTAAACTTAGTCCATGTAAATCACCAAAACTTGAAATGTTAATGTGTCCTTTTTTTTTCTTTGCCTTCTCGATAATCCAAATTTAGTTATCTGACAGGCTCCACTTTGTTCTCTTTGAGACAACTGGTCAGATTACTCATGTCAAAACTCAAATCAGGCTTTAGCTGTGCTGCCAGCCAGTTTCCTGATTAACTGTCCAAAATATGTAACTTCTTTGTCACAGAGATGCACTTCACTGTCTTTTGATTTTAAGTTCATTCATCATGACTTACAATTTATCAATGATTTGCTTCACATCCAAGCCAATGTAATGAAACTGTACTGAATCATCAGATCTGACAACAAATTTAGAGTTTAACCACCAACTAAAATATCTTTGTCATATTCCCAGCAAAAATAATCAACATGGCTTAAATGATAGTGTGATATTTTTTATCATAGTACAATGTAAAAATTACTTGATCATATTTAGACACTTTGGTATGAATTGCAAGCAGTTTGACTGTATGGTACTATGACCAAGATGCATTTCTCAGACCAAATACGCATGTATGTAATTTCAACCAGAATCCACTTTGGTTTCTGGCAGTGGTACCAAATAAACTACATTATTTATGAACATCCTCTGAAAGTATTACTGGGTTAGAATGCCAAGAACTATCCTGAAACCGACCTTAGAAAAAATTGGTGAATCCATTCTGACAGTATTGGCATATTCATCCTGGAATCCTCTTTTAACAAATCTTGCCTTCATTTCAACATTTTCCTTCAAGTTCTTTGTCCGTGATAATCCATCTTGCATTAATCGAATATCTATCACATTATAAAATCCATGCATCCTTATCTGTTCCTCCTCTCCTTATTTTCCCACATTTTCCTTCTACATCTCTTTCTCTTTCCTTCTAGATTCCCAGTAAAGTATACTATTTTCAGAATCTAATCAAGTGTCATATTCATACAGAACATTTCCAACTGTAGCATGACAACTATATGGCTAATGATTTTAATGTCTTTTTTTTCAACAATCACTTTCATCATTAAACTTTTTTTTCTTTTTTTTTTTTTAAGCAAGGCTGGAAGCCACTAGCACGCAAGGGGTTACAGAAGGTTTGGAGGAAGAGCAGATAGGAGTGGTAAAGGAGAGGATGTGGAGAAAGATAGTGGATCGATGAAGGCAAGGGGGTTACAGAAGATTTGGAGTGAGAGCCGATAGGAATGAAAGGTGAAAGGATGTGGAGAAGGGAAGTGGATAGATCAAGGCAACTGGAGATGTCGATTGACGTTACACTTAAATAGTTGGAGATTGTATTTGTCAGAGAAACAGGAATAAGGAAGGGAGTTCCACAGGCGAGATGTGTGAGACATGAAGCTATTGGAGTAGAAGAGACGTCTACATCTAACAGTTTCAACGGTGAAGGGGTGGGAACGGGATGCCAGCCTCGTAGGACGTTTAAATTCATGAGGCCTAGGAACCAGCGAAAGCAGCTCATCGGAGCAATAACCGTGAAAGTATTTTTAATTCTTTGTTCTATCTTACATAAATCATTGACCCCCCCAAGCAGTCACTTGAAGTAACAACAATTGTGTCATCACCATAGTATTCATGGATTAAATCATTTTCCATTGCTGCATCCTCCCCAGTGTTGTGTTTAGCACCATTGTGTGCCACAGGAATTTTTTTCAACAGTAACTCTATCACTTAATTTTTATTGCTTGATCTGGCTTCACTAGTGCCTTAAACAACATTGAAGTGCATTAATTATATATATATATCAATGCCTAGTACCACCACCATTGCTGTCAATAATAGGTTAGTATCCACAGGACTGGGCTTCCTTCATTGCTTAGAGTGAAGGAAATCTTTTGTAATTATCAACTTCCCAATGGTGTACTTAAGCATGTAAAGATTGCCCAGTCCCTGTATCTACTGTCACATTGATATTGGTACCCACCAACATTTTCTCTTTTATGCTATGAGGGAGATACTGCTGCAAGGTTGGAATCCACAAGATAGAGGTTTCCTTCAGAGAGGCAGAGACCAGAAAACTTTTGAGGTTTTACCTGACTTTTCCAAACCTCACCCCAAACAGGTAGGGTTTCAAATATGATCAGTAAAACATAAGGTCTCTCTCTCTCTCTCTCTCTCTCTCTCTCTCTCTCTCTCTATATATATATATATATATATATATATATATATATATATATACATATATATATATATACACAGGCCTAAAACAAAATTATCCTGACCCCATGACCATTGTCATATTGGCATACACCAAACGTCTCTCTTTAGTGCAATGGTGGAAGTGTTACCACAGTGTTGGATCTCTATAACTAGGCTAACTCACTGTTTAGAGAGGAAGAGGAGGAGATACAAATTCCCTTTTCCTCTCTCTACATAAAGCAGTCATCTTGTATAAAAATGAAGTTAGCCCTGATGCCAACAATCACTACAACTGCCATGTAAATTATCTGCCAGTACCACCAACCTAAACAAACTCCAAATAGGCAATTATTAAGGGGGGACAAGTCATGTGCAACATACAAACGTATATGAATATATTTCAACAATGTCAGGCAAATATCTTGTCAATTACTCCAAGACAAGACATATTCTTTACTATCAATAAATTATCTGGAATTTTAATCCAATTTACTGTGATAAGAAAACTTAGGACAATGACATTTCTTGAGAGATATCTCATCAGCTGCTCTCATATGATTAATTCTTAATCCAGAAGATTAATTTTTAGTCTGTTTAGAACCTTATCTCTGTGTGTTTGCTATTGTGAGGGTAGAGGAGACAGAGTGTCATAACAATAGATAATAAAGTGAAGCCAGGTGGGAAAATCTCCTGTTTGGCATAATGAAAAATATCATAGCAATAATGAGAAATCAAGATTAGCTGAAAAGTGATAATGCATTTACAATACTGTTTACTCTTGATGTTTTATGCATGGAAAAATGCAGTTGAAATAAAGAAATCAATCACTGAAGCTTATGGCACTGATGCAATGTCGGTGCAAGCATGTGTTGGAATGGCTTCAAAGATTAGAAACAGAAATTTTGAGTTAAGTAACAAAGAATATTCTTAAAATATTCTGAATATTCTCAGAATCTAAAATGATTAAAAAAAAAAACAACATTCCCTGGATGAGTCAGTTCCACTTCTTTGTTTACTTCTTGTCTGGTTGAAAAAGGACACAGGTGTGTCACAAAATTCCAAATTTAAAATCTTTCTCTTTGGGGTTTGGTTTAGTCAAAAGGGCTACTAATATATAATAAATATCATCAATCTTATTTACGATATCTTTTACCATTTTGTTATCTTTTTATTCCTCAAATTTCATTAACTGGCCTATTAAATCAACATATTATAATCACACATGAACTATCTTTCTTTTTAATTATATATATATATATATATATATATATGTATTTATGTATGTATTAAATCACCAAAAATTTTTTTATGGTTTCCTTTATGTTTTATCAAACTTTAAGACTGTTCTTATATTTTTCTAATTCTCTCCTTTTTTAACCGAAATAGTTTATTTTTTATGTCTTATTCACCATGTTATTCAATTCTTTCATACAGCCTTTTTCTGATGCAATAAGGATCATGATATTTGAAAACAATAGTGACAAAAATAAAAGCAAAAGTGAAAGAAACCTGAGTAAGGTTGGCTAGGTTATGCATCTGGATAAATCAGATGTCAAAAGTTTTTTTAAATAAATTTAAATTTAAACCAATGCATCCCTATATCTTCAGTATTTTTTTATGTAAAATTTTCACTGGCATTTGTTTTATTTCTTCTTCCAATATAGGATAAAATCCAAATAATGAAACCATTTTAATCTGAAGTCCTTTCAAGGGACAATATTGTGTAACATTGAAGTTATTTTATTTTGTCATTCAATTAACCATGGTCAAAGATGCATATTTTCATCACCTGTGTTGAATATTAATAGGAGCATCTGGTTCATTTGAAACAATTATGATTAAACACAAGTTTTCATTTCATCATCATTGAGACTTACTGTTTTCTTTAAGAGCAATATCTTCAAGTGATTTATTTCCAATAAGAAAAATAATGGCTTGTTGATGGAGCCTAGAATACTCTGATAAAACCTCTTCTGAGACATAAGATTTTATCAAGTAAATGACTATAAACTCATATATAAATAAACAATATTTACCTATCCCCAAATCAAGTAAATTCTTCTAGACTCATATATAAAAGATTGATATTTATCTATCCCTGAACAAGGTCAATGCTTATAGACTCAAACATAAGATAATATTTAACTATCCCAGAGTAAAGTAAATGCTTATAGGTTCAAATATATGACCAATATTTAACTATCCCCACCACCAAAAAGTAAATGTTTATAGACTCAAATATAAATGACTTATATTTAACTATTCCTGAACAAAGTAAATGCTTATAGACTCAGATATGAATGGCCAATATTTAACTTTCTCTGAACTGAGTAACTGCTTATAGACTCAAATGCAAAAAAAATGATTGATTTCAGTATTAAGTAAGCCAACAAGGAGTGATATGTCATAAAATCACCCCCTCCCTGCAAAAAAAGAAACCTCTTGAACATCTTCAAACAGGCTGAGGTTTTCATTAGAGCCAACAAAGGAAACATTATTTTAAAATTCTGTGAAAGCTTTTAGGTGAACTATGGTAGTATCTTCAGTTTACTGCAGTCTCTTGGATATGTAAAAACTGTGCATAGTTGGTTCCTAGAATTCTGACAGACTCCATGAAGGAACAGAGAGTGGCTGCTGACCAAGAGCTTCTGGAGGCATACAACAGAGCACTCAAAGGACAACAGTTCTCTAGCAATAAGGATTTTTGACATGACTAATAAAGCAACCAAGAATCTTCTATAAAATTCAAAGTCCATGCTTGAGAAGGAAGGAAACTATTTTGAGGCCAAGATAGGGAATTCTGAAACTTTTGTTTTCATTTTCGTATGCTTTATGCACTTCTATTAAATCTGCTGTTATAGATTATATGTAGAAGAACAAGTATTATCCTCATAGAGAGATGGATAGATTTGTTTGTTAAGGCTTATCAAATCTTCACTGATTATTTAAAGCTGAAACATGTTTTGGATTGTAAGAATAATTCTTTCATATTTTTGTGAGTTTTTAACAATTATTTTGAGAATAACAATGATTTTTCCCAGTTAGAAGCCCTACTATTTAATCCATAGCTGGAGGAATGGAAACATAATTTTCTTAAGCGTATTTGTGCATAAATGATTGGATGGGAATACAATTGAAATTCAAATTTGGCTTTCTCATTTCTCATTTCAGGTTGCTATCCATTACAACAGCAACATATCCTCATAGAGAGAAATGAACAGAATGAGACAGATAATAAACAGAATGAGATAGATAGAAAGAACAGTCTGAGATAGATGCAGATAAAAAGATATACAGAGAAAAAGTGAGATTGATAGATACAAAAAGAATGAGATAGATAGATAGATAGATAGAAAAGTTTGAGATAAATAGATAGAGAAAGAGTGGGATAGATAGATACAAAAAGAATTAGATAGATAGAAAGAACAGTTTGAGATACTTAGATGCAGATAAATAGGTAGAGAAAGAGTGAAATAGATGCATAGATAGATAGATACAAAAAGAATGAGATAGATACATAGATAAATAGGAACAATCATTTTTCTAATTTTATCCAATTAAGATAAAACAAAGATTTTGTAAAAGTATAAAAAATAAAATGATGATATAAAAATCCACAAAGAATTAATCATCTTCAGTGTGAAGCACTGAATCCTTTTCTCCATCTTGTTCCACTTAAATATAAAAAACATGATGTAATATCATTTTTTTTTATCTTTTTTTCATAAAGTGGAGAGCACAGGTATGTTTCTACCAATAATTAAAGTTCTAATTAATTTTATACATAGCAATTTTAAACTTCACTTTTATAATTTTCTAACACTGAATGGATTTTTTAAATTAGCTAAATTTAATGCTCAAACAGAAACAGATAAAATAGCACCTCAATTTCAAAACATCCCTTTCCAGTGATAAGAAGAATTCATATTAAAATAGGAGAATATTTTGATGAACAAATGGACAGCAGAGTGAAAAATAAAATAAAGGATAATAAAGGATATATATATATATATATATATATGTATATTATTATTATTATTATTATTTTTATTATAGGAGATTATAATAAAAACATGTTGAAATCACTACACAATGCTTTCATGTTTCAATACTTTGATTGTACTTCTTCAGGTGATGGTAAGTAACTGGTGATTAAATGATTTCTAAAAAAATTTAAAAACAAAGTGTTACCTCTTTTCTGAAAATTAAGTGGGGAACATAAAGTCAGAATTAAAAATAGACTCATGGGTATGTCTTGATTAACAAATTAAATGTCAGCTCTATGCTAAATAGAAAAGTAAGCTCAGAGAGTGGGGAGTGCAAGTTATTTTTTTCATATCATGATAAACTGGAACGTAAGTCATCATTGATATGTGTGGAAAATATGTCAGCAACAAATGTATTGTGATTATAAACAAATATGACATGTTCAATATTTTGAAAGGGAGTTGAAAGGGAGGGGTAGGTTAATCAGTTGTAAAGTTAACAGATAAAAAAAATATTTTAATTTTTAAATTCAAGAATCTTCTTAAAGGGGCCTGTAGATAAAATTAAAAATATGGAACATCTATATAAGATATTAATAATACTAACTGGATGGCAATACATGGCAATATTAAAGCAGAATAAACAAAATAAGGTGATTACCCATAGAGAGTAGACCATTATATACTAATAAATTATAGCTATAAGAAATGGGAGTAAGTAATTTTAAAAATTTAACTATATTTTAAGGTAAAAGATAAACTATCTTGGCAATTTACAGTTAATTCACTCCTTTGGTTTAATAGGGATTTTTTGTCAGTAAATTTGATAATTACTAATTTTTCATGTAAATATAAGAAGCATGGAGCATTTAAAGTTCTAGATTTTTTTGATATTTTCCATTCTACCATAGGGGTTTATTAACTTCTTTTAAGTTCCAAAAATATTTAGAAAGGGATGTCCTATTTCTGTATGCATTATTGAAGAAAGATAATACATGTTTGTACCACCTTGTTTTGAAGGAATTCTTGGTACTCCTGATATAAAATTTTTTAACGGCTAGATTTTTCATAGTAGAAAAGTAAACAACAGAATCTGTTTGACATCAGTTTTGCAATGGAAATTTTTTAGAACTTCTACAATTTAACTTGTTGGTGTTATTAGCATTTGTTGTTTTGGAATGGAAATTATTACTCAGGTTTTTGTACTGATTTAAAATTTTATTATGTTTTTTAATAATTTTTTCCAGATTATTGGTACAGCTATAGCTTACTTTTAGTGTATTTCTGTTAAAAATCTTACTATTTCTGGGGAAGTGTTTCTCAATTAAATGAAGAAACCTCTGCCCTAACTTAGTACTAACCATATGGTTAAATGGGTATGTGTACCAAATAATTTTTACTTTTATCTTTATTCCTATGATCACTGTTGTTATATTATATATATTTGATGTCTGGGCACTATTTTTTAATGCAGTATTATAAAATTTACTATGCTTGTAAAAGACATCTTTACTGGAAGAGTTATTGCTAATCCTATATTCTATGGAGGAGGATATGTGTTTGATTACAGATGGAGGGTGGTTAGAATTTGGGTGGATATATATTGGATTGGCATTTCTCTTCATATAGGATTGGAATACATTATTAACTAGGTCTAATGTAACATCAAGGAAATTTACTTTTTTCAAATCAGTGTTGAACTTAACTTTAAGGTTCAGACTTTTAAATTTTCTATGTATTAATTTTCTGGTTTTGTCAACTTTTATTTTTGTGGAATTTTCCATCACCCTAAGGCCATCATCTCTATATAACCCTATATTATCAATGTTGATATCTTGGTGGGCACTAACATTATATAAGATAAATAAACCAACAAGGTCGGAAGACTCAGCAGAGTCTAACGATCCCATAGAAATATCAAATTGGTCAACAGAATTGTTCTTAATCCACTGTTCTTTGTTATGAATAAGAAAAGATCTTCTGCACTTCATAATAATGTCAAGCTACTCATTGGAAAGATCAGAGTACTCCCTGGTAAATTCCAAAGTAAAAAGATCCATGGAAATAGATGGGTAATTATCCACAATATCAAACAGGATAAATGAACAATTCCTTTTATCGTTTATACCATTAAACCAATTTATGACATCTGTTATTCACCTACATATTTACTTCCTAAGCTTTAATAAAGACAAAAGAAAATTTAGCAAGAGTCCAAATCAGAAGACTGCAGATGGTAAGGCATTAACCTTCATCACCACCTAAATGTCAACTCGACACATTAATGATTCAGGCATTCATTATAACCATACATATTTAGTCATAGCAAATTTTGATTTAACGCCATAATTTCCATGATATCATAAGTTCTGGCATGCATATTGCAGAATGTTTCTCTATGAAGTACATATTTAATAATTTTTCTCAATGGAGTGCATATTTCATAATTTTTCTCAATGGAGTGCATATTTCAGAAACTTCCTCGATGAAGTGTACATTACAGAATTTTTCTTTGTGGAATGCATATTGCACAATGTTTCTCTCTGAAGTACATATTTCATAATTTTTCTCAATGGAGTGCATATTTCATAATTTTTCTCAATGGAGTGCATATTTCAGAATCTTCCTCGATGAAGTGTACATTACAGAATTTTTCTTTGTGGAATGCATATTGCAGAATGTTTCTCTCTGAAGTACATATTTCATAATTTTTCTCAATGGAGTGCATATTTCATAATTTTTCTCAATGGAGTGCATATTTCAGAATCTTCCTCGATGAAGTGTACATTAAAGAATTTTTCTTTGTGGAATGCATATTGCAGAATGTTTCTCTCTGAAGTACATATTTCATAATTTTTCTCAATGGAGTGCATATTTCAGAATCTTCCTCGATGAAGTGTACATTACAGAATTTTTCTTTGTGGAATGCATATTGCAGAATGTTTCTCTCTGAAGTACATATTTCATAATTTTTCTCAATGGAGTGCATATTTCATAATTTTTCTCAATGGAGTGCATATTTCAGAATCTTCCTCGATGAAGTGTACATTATAGAATTTTTCTTTGTGGAATGCATATTGCAGAATGTTTCTCTCTGAAGTACATATTTCATAATTTTTCTCAATGGAGTGCATATTTCAGAATCTTCCTCGATGAAGTGTACATTACAGAATTTTTCTTTGTGGAATGCATATTGCAGAATGTTTCTCTCTGAAGTACATATTTCATAATTTTTCTCAATGGAGTGCATATTTCAGAAACTTCCTCGATGAAGTGTACATTACAGAATTTTTCTTTGTGGAATGCATATTGCAGAATGTTTCTCTCTGAAGTACATATTTCATAATTTTTCTCAATGGAGTGCATATTTCAGAATCTTCCTCTATGAAGTGTACATTATAGAATTTTTCTTTGTGGAATGCATATTTCAGAATTTTTCTCTAAGGACTGCATATTTCACAATTTTTTCCTCTGAAGTGCATATTTCACAGTTTTTCTCCATTGTGTCTGTATTTCAGATTTTTTTTCTATTGTGTCCATATTTCAGAATTTTTCCCACAAAATATATATAGTGTTGACACAATATTTTATAGTCACCTGTTTGCTTTTGCAAAAACTGAACACTGGTAAATTTGTTTCTTTGGAAGAGTCTATTATTTATTTATTTTTTTTAAGCAAGGCTGCAAGCCACTAGCATGCAAAGGGTTACAGAAGGTTTGCAGGAAGAGCAAATAGGAGTGGTAAAGGAGAGGATGTGGAGAAAGATAGTGGATCGATGAAGGCAAGGGGGTTACAGAAGATTTGGAGCGAGAGCAGATAGGAATGAAAGGTGAAAGGATGTGGAGAAGGGAAGTGGATAGATCAAGGCAACTGGAGATGTCGATTGACATTACACTTAAATATTTATAGAAAAATGTGATTTGGAAACTTTTTCTTCTCGAAAATACTATAACACTTCCTATCAAAAATCAAGTCTCAGAAAAGCCTCAGGTTTAGCAAGAGCATCTTGGAATAAAAGTTACAGTGAGCAAAATTTCATGCTGCCAATAACTTAAATGCAAGAAATACAAAATTTACATTTAGGATGGATTCTCCTAATTGAACTGACAAACGTCTTCAACTTCATTTACAGGTTTCATGAATATACGATATCGTATCTGCTATAATCTTTTCTGCACTTTCTGAACCAAATAAAGTTGTACTTTATGCTGATATGTCTTTGATCTTTGATGCTGTGCAGGATTTTTCAGAAGAGCTAAAGCATACAGATTGTCACAATGCAGAGTGACACACTTGAACAAGTCAGAGTCCATCATACTTTTCAGCAACTGAATTAAGAACTTTGACTCAAGTATTGTGGCAGCTAAAGCTTATGCAATCCACCATGCAAGTGGATATTGTAACAGTTTGTTGTTTGGTTCTATCAGGTTATTGACAAATTATTAGGTTGAGTCAAAAATAATTTCCATTTTCAATCATCAACATTATTTTTTCAAAAAATAAAGAACAATTATATTTTATTCAATATATATTCAACATTATTTACAATTGCTTTTTGCCGCTTATCAATCAGCTCTTCAATACCTTTTGAGTAAAATTCTAGAAGTTTTGACGTGAAATGGTTTTCTAAAAACCCATGATTTTAGTTTTCATTAGATAAATTTTCCTCATCAAGTTATTTTGCAGCAACTGAAAATGTCAGGTGAATATTACAGTAGAGTAGAACATGTTGAAGAAAAAATAGTCAATGGGAACACCACATTATAATAGAATCAATGTCCTACCTTAACTTTTGGTGGTGACAGAACAAACAACATTCATACGAGAAGCAATAACAAATGAAACATTGTTATGGTTTTAGAACATGGTAATTAATCTATTTATTCAGCAAGGCTCTCTTATAACAACTGAAGAAAAAAAGGGGGAAGATTAACAAAAAAAAAGGTCCATGCACCCTCTACAACTTGAAAAACAAAAGTCAAAGATCCAAGGGAAATAACTAACCCCTTATTTATTAATTTGTTTAATATCTATGAAGAGTGCAATTTTCAACAGAACAGACCAACCCAAATATTTTCCTGTACTGTATTTGGTTGGTTTGTTATGTTTTACAGAATATCAACCTTAATGCATTATTTAATGCTGACAAGATTTTTATTGCTGGTAATATTTTTTTCAAAAAAATATTTCTGGTCATTTTTTTTTGTCATTTCCATGAAGCTCAACTTTTTGTGCTGGTTGTGGAGATTTATCCTTGTCAACTCACTACATTTTACATTGAACATTGTCATATACAAGCCATTTTCATTACCTTTCTCACTATATCTACGAATGGTTCGTTCAGACTTATATTTGGCCACAATCCAAGACCATAACCAATAATCCTATGAAGGTTTTTTAGAATTTTCCCAATTAAACTCAAGGGTTGAAGTGATATTTGGAAAATTATATTTTAAACCTTTGTACAATTTAGATAATATAAACATGTTAAATAGATTTATACATTTCTAATTGCTGTGATAATTTCCTCACCATAAAGAATACAGATTGAGTAGCCATCATAGCATAGATTAAACTTCCAACTAGATTTCTGCATTTTTTATAATTTCACCCCAAGCAAGGCCATAAAGCTACTAATATGCAAGTGGTTACTGGGTGTAAAAGAATATAAGAAAAAAGTATTATTCAGGAGAGAGAGGATAACAATTAAAATTGCACTTAAATTTTTGAAGATCAAAGTTGAGTGGAAGACAAGAAGCTAGAGTAGAATTCTACAAGGAAGAAGTGTGGAAGAAGAAACTGTTAGCATAGAACTTATAGTTAAATCTAGGCATTTCAACAGTAAAATGATGAAACCTTGCTGCCACACTAGTACTGTCTAGGTAGTATAGAGGAAAGATCATCAGAACAATTACCATTAAAATATTTATAGGGAAGGCACAGGGAGGCTATGTTCAGGCAGTAGGAAAGTTACTGAAGCCAAGATGCCAGGTCAGGACCAGTAACAGTGCAGATTATTCTTTGTATTTTATCAAGAATCTCTAAATACATAGCAGAAGCACCAAACCAGATGTGTCAGCAATATTCAATGCATGACCAAATTGTAGTGAATACTGCTGCCACATCTGGTTTGGTGCTTCTACTATGTTAGAGATTCTTGATAAAATACAAAGATACAAAAAATGCGGTAGACAGTATTCTTGATAGAATACAAAAATATAGTTCACAGGCAAAATTAATATTTACATCCAATGTCAATCATCTTGTTTTCTTGAACCCAGTTGCTTTATTGTCCTTTCCACACTTCTCTTCACTGAGGTCTTCTCATTCTCCTACACTCCTTTGCTTATGTAAAGAAATACCAAAACCAAACTGATTTGGAACATTTAGCTGACTGTTAATCAGCCTAAACACACACACAAATTTATTTGAAGACAAACAGTTAATCCAGTTAAACTTTTGCAGGGCCAGTAGTAAACAGATCCTTGATATCAAAGTCTTATACCATTAATACGAGTGTGTGTGTGTGTGTGTGTGTGTGTGTGTGTGTGTGTGTGTGTGTGTGTGTGTGTGTGATAAAAATAGTTTTAAGGTATGCTATAGGTTCAAGTGCTGTATATCAGCGACAGAGCATATGTAAATATAAAAGTGGACATTGAAGTCAACACCTAGCAGTGACAGTCTGTTTCATGCTTAAATGCAACCATCTGACCATGATGGCCTGACAATTGATAGAATATAAAAAAACAGTCTACAGACAAAAATAATACTTAAATGCAACATCAATCCCTGTCTTCCATCTTCTTGAATCCTGTTCCTTTATTGTCCTTTACTGACTTCTCTTCACTCCCTGAAAACCCCTGTGACTGAGTGGCATTATTTCCCTGTTTGTAGTGAAATGATTAAAAAAAATGCTGGTCACCCTATCTGGTCATTAACTTAACTCATTGTATTTACTGACCCAACAAGTCTACACTTTTTGTCTTTCACCAGAGCATCACATTTATTCCATAATTAATCATATTGTAATTACTAAATGGTTACATTCTCTATCTTGTTATCCACTAATTCTGCAGTTTTCATCTATCTTACATCCAATTCAAAATAAGTGTTTTGATGATTAATAAGTCAACTGGCTACTGATGTTTTCTTCTAAATTTAAAACTTGGCTTGAAAACTTTTAATTCAGAGCTGCTAACCACTATGCCATATGCAACTCTTCTTGCATACTTTGTCCTTCTGTATCTGAATCTCAGTTATTCAATAAATCTTCTCCAAGTATTTCCTCTGGAACTGACTCTGACATCTTAGACTTCTTATGATCAAGACCTAAGTAATAAGTGGGAAACAGCAAGTCTTTCATTCTCAAAAATTTCTTGAAATTGGATCTGCAGTGCATGACTATCCTGTATAAACATATTTCCTTCTCTCTGAATGAGCAAATTAAATTTTCTTTTTTTAGTTTTGCACCATTGTGTAGTTCAAATCAAACATGCTCCCATCTTTCAATCTGAATATGTCTTCTCCCAGTAATAAGTTATGATTCATTTCAGTGAACATACACATCAATCTGATAAAACTAATAAAGAAAGTGTAAAGAAATATCATAACCAAATTGATTTGGACCATTTAGGTGGCTGTTAATCAGCCTAAACACACACTGAATCCAAATATTTATACAGAAATAAAAATCTACACAGAGATCCAAACATTGATTTGTATGGATACAAATTTAGCAGAAAACAAATATATTAGAAATGAAAAAGAAAATTCATATACTGAATATTGCTGATATTTACAAAACTTAGCTAAGTCTGGTACAAGGCCACAATGCTAAGAATCGAAGAGCTCCCAAAGACTTGCAACATTAGTTTACTACTCATCCTTTGAAACAAGTATCAATGTAGATATTAGGTTGTTTGGAAAATAGTTTTAAAATCAACTTTTGTTTCTGAATGAATGCATTTAAACACTGTTTAAATCAGTCAAAATAGGAATCCTGAATCTCTACACATTTCTGACATTGATTTACAAGATTATTTATGCTTTTACGATAAAACTCTAAAGGTTTGGATGCCAAGAAATCTTTGAATCTATTTCTGCTTCTTCTTTGCAACAGAAAATATATTGTCTTAATGAAAAAGAAAATTCTGATATTGAATGTTGCTGACATTTACTAAACTTAGCTGTGCCTGGTACAAAGCCACAATGCTGAAGATTCAATTCACTCCAAATAAACGTGCAACTTTAGTTTACTAATCAACCTTTAAAACAAGCATCCAATGTCTGCTAGTGACTCGCAAAACTAACTGAAATTTTGGATTCGCAAGTTCTCATTACTGTGATTGTCTTCTGTGATTTTTTGTGACAATTGTTTTTGTACAGTAACAATTTTTATAAGTTGGAAATAAATTTTGGGGATAATCAAAATGAATTGCAAGATCCAGTGAAAGTCACCCATGAAATAAAAATAATTGTTTGTACGGAAATTAAAGACCTACATACATAAAATTGTCTTTAAATTAAGTGGCTGCAGAAGAATTATCATTCAACTTTTAAAAGGTTAGCTTAAATATTAACGCAATACATAAATGCAGCAATCAATTTTTAATTCTTCTATAGTTTATTGTTGTCTATTGCATCTACTTCTCCCTACATATTGTGATGAAGGCCCAATCAAGTACCTTCTGCAGGAGATAGCTTAAATGCCGCCTGATTGTAATAAAAAGATGTAACAGGTGTAGATAGGTTCACCTATCATCCATTACACATGCCTTCCTCATCTATTGAACAGGAGTAGAGGTTTATGTTTTGTTTCCTGTTTAGGATTGGGTTTCTAGTTCCTTCTAGATCCGTGTTTCTTAACATTTTCTTCCTTGCAGCCCATTTTTTGGTGTCAAAATAATTTCAGGTCCAATTAAGCAGAAATAGAAATTCCATGTAACAGAAAATACATTTTATTGACAAAAGCAAAATGTAGTAGAAAAAATATAAATCCTGACTAATGACTACATTGCTCCTGGCATCTCCAGGACAATTTAAAATATTTCTTGGGCCAACATTGAGCATAACTTTTATAAAGTCTTCTCATTCTCACTAATTCTCAGTAACACTAGGTCCTCTCGGGGAAGCGTCATGCCTTGAAAGACTGCTGGGACTCAAACTTACACCCAAGTGGAACTCAAACATAGAATCCATTGCTAAGGATATAGGTAAAACGGTTGGCTCTTTATACTGCTCCAGTAAGTGTTGCATAGCTCTCTGGTGGTGGTGGTCTCATCTCATCTTCTCTTGGCTGGTGATTGCTAGTTGATTTGGTTCAGCAATGAAAAGACTCCAACACAGAGAATTTTCACTTAACTATTTTATTAATGTCAACATGTACTAAAAATCTAGTGGGAGTCACTCCCCCTTACTGGGGAGCCGTTTCAGACATGAGAAAGAACATGTCTACATTGCTTACCGGTTAAAAAACAACTCTGAATTTTTCCATGTTGTGTGGTAACCCTCATTTTGCACCCCCACCCCATACTGGGAGGTCCTAGTCAATGGTGCCAATTTGAGCCTATGTTGCATATCTTCTCTCTTGGCTGGGGGTCACTAAGGGTTTTTGTACAGCAACAAATGATATCAACATGGATAGTTTAACTTCTATTTTTATTAAAGTCTATGTCAACATATACTGTCCAGTGGGGGTCTTTCCCCCTCACTGAAGTGCTGTTTTAGACATGAAAGAGAACATATCTAAGACTCAACTCATTGAAAAACCTTTCTCTATCTATCATTCCCATGCTAGTTCAGCCAATCAAAATTGACTTCCTTATTATATCTTGTATCTGATCCCTAAGGTCAACCACAGGAAATCTAAGCAGAGATACACTTCCTCTAAAAAAGAATACTCTGCTAAACTATTACCATAAGTACCTGATTCCTCCCGCTATCTTCAACTTTTACAAGAGCCAGATCAGGCCAAAAATTCAATACTGTTGTCATATTTGGGCAAGTGCTACCCAGACTTCACTCTCTAGTCTTGATAGAGTTCAGAAGCATCTCTGAGCCCTTGTGGGTGATGAATTATTCTCCACCTTTCAACTTCTCTCCCACAGGAGGGATGTGGCAAACATCTTGCTGCTCTACCACTACTTCCATGGAAGGTGCTCAGATGACCTACATTCCTGGTCCCACCAAGGAAACCTTCACAGCAGGAACACGCCATGCCATTTACCTAATGTTGTAATGGAATGTCCCACTCTCCCTATCGCCTATTGTGGACTGACTATATCAGTAGATATATATAGTGTGCACAGGACATACTTGGCGGACTTGCTTCAGGAATTACTAGTTTGCTAACCGATTCCCTGTCTTTCAGTAGTGTATTCTCTTTTAAAATAAACCTCCCTTTCTTTCATCTACACCCATTATGCTGTTCCTTTCACTCGACTACCACCTTTATCTGTGTAACCTTCTTTAAGAATACAACAGCTAGTAGCGAACCACCCAGATTCCCTCTGTATTCCATCAGTGAGAAATTCCACCTGAACATCTTTTTCCTGTGAAACTGACTTCCAAGATGTTTCTCTGATCACTACAATCCTAACCTGTTCAAGGCCAGGGTTAACTAGTACCTTCCACTCCTATACACAGAAATGGCCACCAAATATAACTCTCTATCTCGAGTGACTCTCAGGCCTTGTAAAGGGTGAAAAAAAAAGAAACAGCTTGCATCTTATTGGCACTATTGCCTCACTTGAAGTGAAAGGATTTAACAAAAATAATAATAAAAATTTTTTTAAATCTTATATTTATTTTTCTGTTTATTATAATTTAACATTTAATGAGATATCTTTATATATTATGTATACATTTATTTATTATATCAATGATATTTTTTATATGTACACTTATTATGCTTTGAACTTCTTTTGAAAGTAATTTAATTAATGACCTTTAAAAGTTTTCGCAGCACACCTACAATCCCAGTTGAAAATCACTGACCTAGAGCAAGCACCCAAAGGAGATACTCATTCTGCTTAATTTAATTTGGTATAGAACTATAACAATGAAGCTTAGCTTCAGAGACTGTCACACTGATCATCAGTCTCTATAATAGAAGTTCAAAGTATTTTTTTTTAGTTTAACTCAATTTGGTACAAGGTCACATGTTTAAGTTATCCAATGAGGACTGAATAAGCCAAAGCTGACATAATTTTCATGCTGATCACTGTTCTCTATAACAGGTGTTTGAGATATTTACTGAGTTTAGCTTGAGGTGGTACAATGGTGAAATGGTTGTGGGAATGGAAGTAGAAAGCGTGTACTGTGTTTGTCTTCCAAATGGAAAGGGCTTCTTCTTCTTTTATATACTATGCCCCTTCAAAATATAGGTGATCATGACTCTCCACAATTTCCTCCTCTTTGTAGCTCTTAGTAATGCTTGTCTTTTTACTATCCTTCTCACTCACTGTTCTGCCATCTATTTCCATAAGATTGTTAGGTAGATTACACAGTGTTTCCCTCTGACACTCTTACCTTCAATATGTCCTGTGAGTATCAAATTCTGCAAGCCCTGTTTCCTTGTCATGCATCCAAGTAATTCCAACTGTATCTTTCTGGTTCTAAGCAAAAGTATTCTTTTTGTTTCCATTTAACTTAAAACTTTCTTGTTGCCCACATGTTCCATCTATGGTATCCCTAGCATTCTTCTGTCTTCTGACAAACCATATGTTTGTTGCTTAAAGTTTACTCTTCATCCGTGAGAAAATTGTCCAGCATCCAATTTCATATAGTAGAACTGATATTATATAGGTAGTTCAGTTGTTTTCTTTGTTTTTAATAAAACTTTCCAGTTTCTTTGGTTTGGTTTGTTTTACGTTTGTAAGTTGAATCCTCATAGGATAATCTTCATATTGTGGTCTTGTAGCAGACTAAGCAAATTTAAGTAATATTTTCATTGAGTACTTCTTTTAAAAGAAAGCAAATCAGATTAAAACAAAGACTATTAAATTAAGAGATATGGAGAAAAATTGAAAGAGAGCAAACGAAAGGAAAAAGAAACAAAATTACTTCATGTGAAGATAAGAGATAGAAAGATCAGTTCTCCAAAAACTTGACACTGAGTCAGGAAAAAAGTTAGTAGATATTTAAATTATATAAAACAGACTTTGTGAAACTGAAACAAATATATTCATATAAACTGAAGACTAAAAATGAAGTCAAATAGAAACACTCTGAAATGAATCAAAGAAAAACAAATGACAATGACTTACTGTCAACCAAACCAATAATGAATAAAACAGTATTTACTTATTTGCTACAAGCTATGTATCACCACAAATGAACCCACAAAATAAACTGAATAACACAGAACGAAAATCAGACATTTGATTATTTCTATAGTACTTTTCAAACATTAAACATTTTTTCATCAGATTTGATAGATTTTCCTCCCATTGTCCATATTTTTTTAATAAATTGAATGGTCGTAGTAATTTTGTGAATTTAATCAAATGTCAATAAAGAGAATGGAAAAATATCTAAAACGATTTTTTTTCTTGTGCAAAAGTAGCAGTCATAATAATAATTTTTATCTGTACACCTCAAGGACACACAACACTTGAGAAAATCTTTTACAAAAAAGGAAAAATATATAAAAATATATGAAGCAGAAACAAGAATAGCATTTTAATACAAGTTTATAATGAAGCAAACAGCTATGGCTTGAGAGCTGGTTAACTCTTCTGTCATGATATCACTTGAACAAGAACTGACAATAGAGATCAGTTAAAGGGTTGTGACTTTTCTCATCATCACATTATCAAAAGTAGAAAAAATAAATGTAAATCTTTCTTTATAAACAGAAGTTTCTGGGATGGATTTGTGCATCAAGATAAATGTTGTAATATGAGCTCTTGTTATCAATCTCTTGCTTAGCATTTGGAGTTGATGTTGTATTTGCAATTTTTCTAAGGTTTTATTATGTTAAACAAATAATTTAATAAATGTCAATTTTTTTCAATTCTTTTTCTATTCATCTGATTCCAAATAGAAGAAAAACAAATATTTCAAATCCGTTAATATTTTGTTCAACAACTGAGAGAAGTTATCTGAATTTCGATGATGCAACAAATCTCATTAGTTGCTTACACTTTCTTTTCCATATTTACCGAACAATCATAGATTGTTCAACAACACGACTATTGTGATAACAAGCAATAAAATAAAATGAAAAGATAACTGTCATGAATAATAAATAATAATGGAATAAGCTTAGTTTCAACAGGTCTTAGGATATTTAGTAAAAATGACAAGCAATACACTTACATAATATACATGAGCTGTATTCTATCAATATTTTTGGCATTGATTCCTAACCAATGACAAACACATTTGCTCCAGATTTTCTTTGCATTTCTGTAATGAGTTAAATTCTCTTTCCATAACTGAATTATTTACTTTTCCATAGTAAAATAATTTCAAAAAACACCAGTAAAAATTTTTTCAAAAATATATTTCCAACAGTTCATTATTTGTTTTTTTTATAAACATTTTGGTGAAGTTCATTCGGTTAACAGCTACCCTTTCTTATAATATATATATATATATATATTATACATATATATATATATATATATATATATGCATGTATGTATGTACACTTCTAAAGGACAAAATATGTATTTATTCTACTTTTTCATTAATTTCTGTATATATATATTTTTAAGACAAAATGGACTTCATTGGACTGTTTGTTGACATTGTTATGACTACACGTGCATGAAATACATGAAGCATGTCACAGGTATACTTTTTACAGTTAGTCTTAAAATCTATTCAATTCTGTCTCTTGGTATATAAAAATATATTCTCATTCATATAATATATATATATATATTCTTTCATATAATACATATATATATATATATATATATATATATATATATATATATATATATATATATATATATATATATATATATATATAGTTATTTCATATAATATATATATATTGTTATTTCATATAATACATATATATATATACATATTATTTCATATAATTTATATATATATATATATATATTATTTCATATAATACATACATATATATATATATATATTGTTATTTCATATAATACATACATATATATATTGTTATTTCATATAATATATATATATATATATATATATATATTATTTATATAGACCTTTTGGTATTTGTTACTGTTGTAGCATAACTATGGATGATAATGGGTATGTCCCCATTGACATAAATGCAGTAGTAAATACTGTATATTGGTGTGCAGTTGGAGATTCATTGTGGAATTCACTTGACTCACTTCTAGTAGTTGACTACTACTTCTACACACCTCTGGCAAATCTTATATGTGTTGTTCTTGTCCTAAGTATTATTGTTCATTTCCAAGTTTTGTTTGGTTATTCTATTCAGTAACTTCTCCCTAGGTTACAACAGTTATATATATATATATATTTTTTTATTATAATAAATTACAATAAAAACATTTTACACCGCTATACAAAAACTTTCATGTTTTGGTATTGAGATGGGACTTCATCAGGTATAACTAATGATAAAAATGATTTATTAGGGAAATTTAAAAAACAAATCATCACCTCTTTACATAAGTTAAAGTGGAGCATAAGGTCAATATTAGAAATATACTTATGGGTATGTCTAGATTAACCAATTAATGTGACGTCTACACTAACAAATCCATTTTTGATAAATTTAAAAAAACTGCCAAATCATACTTGGATGCACCAATATTACATTTCTGCGGTAATTGTTCCCTAGCATCGTTGAATGACATGTCTGGGCATCGGTCTTCATGACATGTAATAATAACCCGCCATCTTACTTTATTTTTATATGTTATCATGTATGTCAAGCAGTACAACATGCCATTTCCAAATTTCTTCATGAGTGAATCATGTCATGGTGCTCTTTTTCTCACAGATAGTGCCCGACTGACCCTACTATATGACAAATTCAAAAACAAACAACATGCATAAAAATATAAAATGACAATAAATTATCCATCGCACCCTTTGTATGTGTGTATATATATATATATAAAATGTAGTATTAAAAAGATCTCAATATCAATATAAAGAAAATAAAAAAATTAACATGCAGAGTTTTAAAAAATTGGAAGATCAGGCTACCTTGGTTTCAACCTTCTGGTATCTTCTGGTGATGCAGGATAAATAAATAATTTCCTAAATGTTAGGTAATTATTTCGCTCAGATTGCCGGAAGATTACCAAAAGGCTGAAACCAAGGTGGCTGATCTCCTAATTTAAAAAAATTTTTATATATATATATATATGTGGGGGGTGTATACTTGTGCATGATATATATATATATATATATATATATATATATATATATATATATATATATATATATATATTTAACTTATATATAGAAACAGATATATACATTTTATTTTTATACATATATACATTTACACACACACACACACACACACACACACACATATATATATATATATCATGGAAGTTTGAAAAGTCAGTTTCAGGTACTCATAAATCAAAACCAGAACTGTGGAAGAAAACAAGGAACAAGCAATATTTCTTCTAATGGCCAGAACATCATTAATACTGAACTTATGCATATAGGATCACAACAAATTGGGGGAAAAATGGAAGAAGATAGATGTGCAAGGTGTAATAAGATTTTTGGATGGCAAGTGCAAAACTCTAACAATTGAATGAAGAACAGAAGTTGCAGTGCGCAGGCATTTCTTTTCTGCTTTTGTAATTGCATAGGGGAGCCGATGGAGATTTTCCTGAGCATATCATCATGGATGAAGAGACCTGGGTGCATCAAATTACCCCAGAGACAAAGGTTGAATACATGACCTGGAAACATCCATCATCACTGACCCTCACAAAAATTCCAAGTTCAGCAGTCAGTGAAGAAATTGAAAGCAGCATGCAAAACGTGTGCTGTTCATGGATTTCATATTGCATGATTGGACAGCTAACAGAGTCAGGTACAGTGCAACACTGAACAGACAGAAGTAAATTGTTTATCAAAAGAGAGCAGTATAAGGGTGTAAGGGTGCCACCCTGCTGCATGATACTGCCACCCAAGACCTGGCCAACCTGACAAAGGAGTGGTTCCAGTTATATGGTCCTTATACCACATCTACTGTATATGCCTTCAGATTATCATCTATTTGGACCCCTTAAATGATATTTATCTGAGAAGTGGTTCCATACAGATGAAGCTGTTGCTGCAGAAGTTCAAGAGTGGGACCAGCTGCTTAATGCCACATTTATCAAGGGGTTTATTTATGGATTTGTGCACATATAAGATGAAGGAATCAAATTCATGGCAACTTTATTGTGAGTACCTGAATTTCATGAAATTACATCTACACTTGTGGTGATTTAATTGCAAAATAGTATTTATTGTCAGAAAATAAATTCATTTCTGAAAATAAATTGCCTGAAGAATAGTTGTAACTCCACAAAACATAATGTTGAGACAAAATAAATGAACATTTAATTTTATTTATTCATCATATATATATATATATATATATATATATATATATAGTACAACAGTCTGGGCCATTATTCAAGTTTCATGCTCTAGTGATTTTCAAATGGCTAGAATGCCTTAAGTAATGGACTTGGGTTGTCCTTTGATAGGAGTTAATGTTGTGAAGCATTTTTTGCTCTATCTAGGTTATTTAAGCATTGAGCACTTTTCTTTATTGAGTAGGTTGGTGTTTGTCTTTATGTCATTTTTTTTCTATTGTTTTTTTTTCATTCTTCTTTCCTTGTTCAAGATTTCCTCTAGACTAAGTCATCTGTTGGTTACACCAATCTAGTTGGTTATATATATATATATATATATATATATATATATATCCAAAAAGAGACTTAAACAGGAGCATCTCTTCAAATTTTTAATTTCATGTAACTACACAACATTTCACTTTTGTTTATCATCACTTGCCTTGATAAAGTCAACGGACAAAACATGTGGACAAGGACTAAGCATTATTTTCCTAATTTGTCTTCTCTACAGATATATTCCAAGAACTTTAACACATTGTCAACATGGAAAATAAAAACACACACTTAGTCAAAACAAAAAAAAGTTATATATATATATATATATATATATATATATATATATATATATATTGTTTAGATGTGCAGGTGGTGTAATAGTTAGTGGCTCAAAACCTAGAAATCAGTGAGCCAAGTTTTAGTTCTAGTTGTGTTTGTTAAGTTCACTTTCATTCAAATACTCTTGGGAAAGGCATGAATCCATCTTTTCTCTCCATCATCCACCTATAGATTAAATAGTAGGGCAGACTGGGCCCTTCAGCCTTGGTTGACAACCAGTCAAGTTGATATGAAAACAATGAAAACCTATACTTAGGTAGATTAAAGTCATTAGTATGGGAACACAGAGTTGTCTAAGGGAAGTTAAAACCTAACAGAAAACAAACACATTCTCAGTGTATAGAGGCTGAACATGGAAACAACATTTCCAATCTTATGCCCCACAAGGCCTCAGGAAGATAGCACATATGTTTTTGTTCATATCGGCAAATGTAGTCCAGGTATGCCTTTCATATTTTTTATATGTAACTCCTAAATATGTCTAAATAAAACAGTAATATAAAGAAAATTTCTTTTGCATACTTAAAGCAGGGTTTTAATTATTTTTAAAGTTTCTCTATATGATATGATAACTTAACAAAGTGGAGATCAGTTTTCTATAGTATAGTATAGCCTATGTTCAATTTTTTACTTTTTTTATAAACATAATAATTTAAATAACTTTTTTATTAAAGATGTAACTTTGGTCTTAATACTTTCACAGTAACTGCACTGACAAGCTATTTTCACTAGTTCCCAAACTGCATGAATTTAAACATGCCACTAGGTTGGCATTTCAGTCCCACCCTTTCACTATCAAAACGGTTAAATGTAGCCATCTCTTCTACTCTAATAGCTTCATGTCTCGCACTTCCCATCTGTGGAACTCCCTTCCTCTTACTTGCTTCCCTGATGGCTATAATCTCCAACTATTCAAATTCAATGTCAATTGAAATCTCCAGATGCCTTGATCTATTCCCCGTCCTTCTCTTCATCCTTTCCTCTTTCACACCTCTGTAACCCTTGCATGCTAGTGGCACTCCCACCTTGCTTGGGGTGAAATTTTTTTTTTAAATTGTAAAAAATAGCATGAAGTTAGTAGCACAAAACTAGCAATCATATCAACTGATTTAAAACAGGTTTTAATGTCAATTTTTAACATCACAAATTCAAATGAAAAATTTTAACACTGTAACTAAAAATGTTTGAAAAATAAAGTAGGTATTATAGAAATATAAGTGTTATGATATTCCAAATAGTAACTGCAGTTGTATGCAGACAGTATTAGTTCTACAGTCTTAGTACCATTGCCACAACCTTTTGTAGTGAGCCTATACATAATGTCTACTCATGATTGTATGCTATTTAGTGGCAGAAACTAATCAGCCACTTCTAAAATAAGATTTGGTAAAAATAAGTCATGATTATTTTGCTAGATTTTGAAATAAAATCTTTTTCCATAAAATATGATGAACAATACATTTGTTTATGACAAGTATCACTACATTATCAACTTAATTCAAAGTTCATGTAGATATTAAATCACCTTTTCTTGACCCTTACTGATGAAAACCTATTTAAATTTATGAGCATCTTATAAGACAGCTAACATATCAGTGAATGGAAATAACAATACCTAATAATTAACTCTAAGGGTAAAATATATAGTCCCAATATGGCAGTAAATGATGGACTATTTCTTAAAGATGAAGACATGACTTGAAATAATAGCGATGTGGATCTCCAAGAGGATGAATAACAATGAAGTTTTAAGGAAAATGGAAACAAAAAAAGACACTTTAAACAGATAGCTGAAATTTCTGATACAATGAGGAAAGATGGCTTTGATAATTTGACACTCAAAGGGCATATTGATGGGGAGAGGGAAACTTATCTAAAAGCTTGTGTGAATGGATGGAGTGTGAGTGAGAGGGATAGTAAAAAGACAAACATTTCTAAGAGCTATAAAGGATGAGTAGCTATGGAAAGTCATAATTTTCTACACTCTGAAGGGTCATGTCATATAAAAAAAAGGTATGATGACAAGAACACGACAGTAATATTAAAATAACAGCAACTATCAAGATAATCATAAGAAAAAGCAGAGAGCAAAAAAGCCATTTTGTTTTAACTCCCACTTTTTGATATTGATTTTTAATGATATAACACAGAAATTGTGGTATATACGTTCTATGGTGTTTACTGTTTGATTTCTTTTACTTCCCTTTTCTGATATTATACAGTAAAATTGAAGGTCAATTGTAATATGATGGCTGTGCTAAAAATAATATTGGCACTTATCTCTGATAAAAGATTTCCTTGAAGATGCCAATCATTAGATAAAAGACATCCAGCTAAGAATTAAAGTAACAGCAGGAATACAGCCAGCCACACAGAAGCTTTCCTTGGCAAAAATGGTAAAAGAGGTGAACTAAAGACATTGAATAATAAAATAGGAAACCCCACAGAAACCATTCAACCTGAAACAGGAGATAAGAAGAGACATTGTGACAGGCACAATAACTTGGAAACAGAGTCTCTTATAATCAAATTAATCGGATTCTGTATGGAGATATATACAATAGTTCCTATTAATTTCATTTTTTTTAATCCTGATAAAAGAATTCTTTTTTTAGAAAGGGATTTCTCAAAGTATCTACTTTTGACAAATATATGATATCCCTATTGGTCAAACTAAATTAAAATTGGAAACTTTAGACTATGCTGTAATTTAGATCAGACAGTAAGATTTAAAGACAATTAGTGAACAATAAAAAGAATTTTTAATTTCTTTTAGTATTTTTTACACACTTCATCAAACAATTTAAAGTTTCTCATTATTTAGCATACTGCATATTTTATTTTTAATTTTTAGCACATTAAATGCTTAATAAATAATTGAATATATTGAATATTATTAAATATTTCAAGATAATCATTTTTCTAAGTTTATATTTTTCTTTTGTGCTTTGGCTAAAATCAATAGTTTTATACTAACATAATGAAGCAAGTGATTGTCTATTTTTCAGACTCAACTCTTAAACTTAAAAGGCTTGCTATTTACTATGAACAATTAAGTGTTGCCAGTCATATGACTTTTTATGATTTGATATGATAGATGTGATTATGTATTCTGAAACAACAAGGATAATGCTAAGTTCACTCAACAAATTGGATACAAAGAAAAGAGCTGAATTGTACCATCTAATGTTGTCTTTGAACTTTTGATGACATATATGTACTCAGATCTGTCTATATTTCTGAGATGTGGTATTGTGACTATTTACACTGTTTACATTGTTCGAAGTGTTGTCCTCATCTTTACTGACATATTCATAATGTTTTGGCCGTTGTATGCTCTGACCTTCTTCAGGTGATATATGTTGGAATTTTGAACATTTTATTCAGTCCATGTCCCATGCCTTTTCTGGATATCTTAGTTTCAGTTAATTCCCTTTAGTATCTCAACACTCAAAGAGATATGAGTTCAATACCTGGCCATAGCAGAATTGAACAAAAAAACTTGGAGAGTTGTGTTATTAAAGGGAATTAACTGAAACATAGATATCAAGAAAAGGCATGACACATAGAACTAGAGCAATCTACTCCCATGGACTAAATTATGGGTTTGGTTCAAAATTCCAACATATATCACCTGAAGAAGGCTGGAGCATACAACAGCCAAAACATTGTGAATATGACAATAAAGATGAGGACAATAGTCCAGACAATGTAAATAGTGTAAATGTTCTCAAATTTCATATTGCTATAAATGATATGTTTAGTTTACCTGAGCAAATGTCCCTGTTTATCAAAAGATTAAATTAATGTCAACCAGACTATTTTCAACCTTTAATAATCTGTTGTTCTATAGGTAGAATAAAGCAAATGTTGATAAGATATCAAGGGTTACAAAAGCACTGTCTAGGACTCCCCAATCAGGCGTGGGCCCCACCCAGGTCAGAGGTGGGTGGTTTTCAGAGTAGTACATGTCGACCCTGGTGCTATGTTTTGTGCATTAAAAATAACAGACACTGGCTTTTATAGAAACAGAGAGACAAACTTCACTGAAACTGACTTTGATTGTTTAGTAATGTCTGTTACTGATGGACACAGAAACATATTCAACCATGTATGCAGCTTTCTATAAAGTCATGTTCAAATATATTTAGTTTTAGTTGACTGAATGATGATACTGAGTAACAGCACACTTTAGTTATCAGTCTGTATTCTGACTCATATAAAGCAGCAACCAGTAACAGAATTTGGGACACAAGAAAGTCACATGCCAACTGAAATTCACAGATACATGAATGGTCAAAAAGTGTATCAAAAGAATAAAGTCTAAAAAGGAGAACTTTCTTTTGCATAATAACAATGCAAAAGTAAAACTGCAGTCTATAAAAGGAGCTAACAATGAGAAGCATGAAATTAATTTATGTGAACTTTGATCAGATAAATGACAAGTTAATATTATATATATATATATATATATATATATATATATATATATATATATATATATATATATATATATGCATGTATATAGTTATGTATTAGAGCAGTATTCTATCTCTAATACATTCTTCACTGAAGATGACTTAAGTTTTCTTACTGTGTTTTTCTTGTCTGTGAAAGTGACAAAAATGTTTGCATATTCTGAATGCCTTCAGCTAATCTATTAGCCATTTTCAAGTATTTTGGATCAGAATAAATGGACAATTATCTTCAAAAAGAAAATCACTTATTTGCTCACAAAAAAACAAACTTAAGAAAAGTACTCTGTCAGTTATTTTAAATGAAACACGCACACACACATATAGGTATTTCTAATACAATTAGATTAATTAAACTTTTACTGCTCATCAAATATATATTTAGGTATTCAGCCAAACAATCAATTTTTTCAAAAAAAGTATCCCACAAATTAAAACCGATATTTAGTAACTCAAAAGTTTACAACACTTTTTTTTATTTACAACAGTTTTTTTTATAAAAATGTTCAAATTTTACTAGAATGTTCCAAATTGGGTTGGGGTTGTTTTTTAGAAGATGTTTTTGCAGAATGCTCCAGATTAATTTTATGATTACTTTTAGGAATGATTAAAAGTATTGGGTCATTCTTTTTCTGTCAAACATCCTTTAAACATTGACAAAATGGGGAAAAGCAAAATAATTGATCAAGACCTCCATAAAAGTACTGTTGATCTTCATACAAACGAACTTGGTTATAGGAAGATATCTAGTCAGTTAAATGTGCCATTGAGTTTAGTTGGTACGATAATTCATCACTGGAAGACATGTCATTCCATTCGTCCTGAAAAAAGCTCTGGTCATCCTAGAAAGGTAACAGAATGTATATCAACATTATTGGTGAGAAAAGTTGGCAACAAGCACCAGGTTATGCTTAAAGAACTTCAGGGAGGGCTAGAAGGAAGTGGAAGAAAAGTGAGTACAGATACAATTAGTCATTCACTTTTTTTTCGAGGACTCCAAGGAAAAGAACACTTCTTTAGGGAAAACACATTCTTGCTATACTGGATTTTACAAATGAACATTGTATCAGACCTGCAGCATTTTGGGAAAATGTACTTTGTCCAGATGAAATGAAAATTGAACTTTTTGCTAGAAATGCTGTAGCAAAGGTTCAGTGAAAGAAGTGTACTGAATATTCACCGAAGAATATTATTCTCACAGTAAAATTTGGAAAATTTTGAGTTGCTGTAGTTCCCAAGGTGTAGGGAACATTGAAATAATAGAAGGGAGGATGAATGGAGCCTATTATAGGGATATTTTGGAGATAAATTTATGTCAGAGTGTACATTCGCTTGAAACCAGGTTGGGTCTTTCAACAAGACAATGATCCTAAACATATTGCAAAGCCTACAAAATCATGGTTAAGTTCAAATAGAATAAACGTTCGAAAATGGCCAAGTCAATCTCCAGATCTCAATCTGATTGAAAATTTATGGACAGAGCTGAAACTGAGAATTCAAAGAAGTAACCTGCAAAATCTGCATGAACTAAAGAAATTTTGTCATGCAGAATGGGAAAATATTAGCAAAGAAACATGCAATTGTTTCGTAGGGGACTACTCTAAATGCCTACATGCTGTAATCAGTAGTAACAGTTATGCTATGGAATATTAATAGATGATTTAATAAATGTATTGTAAAGTTTTGCATTATTAAATATTGTTTTTTCTTCATGGGATATCTTTATCGATTATTTTTTTAAATCTGATTTTTTGACTAAAGGCTTAAGCATATGTATTATTAGCAGTATTATTATTTCATTAATCTGTGTAAGAAATACCTAAAGAAACATTTTTGTAATGTGTTGTAAACTTTTGGATGACACTGTATATGTATATATATATATATATATATATATATATATATATATATATATATGTAGAAAAATATGACAAACTGGAAACTGTTTCTGTGATGTGTTTCATCCATTAGGATTTCATCTGTTGTATCCTTAAAAGAGGTTACAAACAGACAAAGATGGTACTTGAGTGAAGGAACAGCAACATGCATGTAGATGAAAGAAGAGAGGTTTATTGTAAAAGAGAATACACTACTGAAAAACAGCTAATCAAGTAGCAAGCAAGCAATTCCCAAAGCAAGTCCCCAGGTATATCCTGTGCTCACTATATATATCTACTGATATAGTCAGTCCACATAGGTGATAGGGGGTGTGGGACATTCCATTGCAACATCATCAGACTGTACTTTGTTAATGTTGCCATGTCTACACATGTGCACGAAATGAGAGATGCAGGTAGTTTCAGAATTTTTTTTAAAGAAAATTTCTTAAAGAATATTATTTTTCAATCGAGCCAGATTCATATGTGTTCTCTTTCTTTTTCTTTTCATCACCTTTGTCCCTGACTATTGCACACTTGATAGATTTTATATTGTCACATGATCTTTCAAAAAATTTTGAAACTACCTGCATCTCTCATTTTGTGCACATGTGTAGACATGGCAACATCAACAAAGCCCAGTCCAATGAAATCCTAATGGATGAAACGCGTCACAAAAACAGTTTCCAGTTTGTAATATTTTTCTGAATACTACTTGTTGATATATAAAATTATACAAAATTATATATCATTATATATATATATATATATATATATATATATATATATATGTATGTATAATTAGTGCTGACATAGAAATCAACACAGCAAAGTGATTGGCTGTTAGATGTCTTAAGCAATCAGCTGACAGACTGACAACTGCTTAACATGTGAAAATGCAACACATCATATATTGAGAAAACATTCAAACTTCTCCACAACCCACATCATTTCATTGTCAATGCTAAAAATGACCCCACAAAATCCATATAGCCAAAAAAACAGATTCTCCCAAAAATTAAACATAATTCATAATCTTGCTCTCCAACATCCTTTCAACTAAACTTGCAAATGAATTAGCTATCCTTAACACTAGGATCATTAGCACCACCTCCAAAACAATTGGGGATATAATCAAGAAGGAAAATAAACTATACACCATTTCAAGTGCCAGAATTTATCAAATAAAAAATATTTACATGGGGGAGACATCACATGATCTAATAATCCTGATCTTCAATCACAAGAGAGATTTGCATTTAGACCAGAGGTTCCCAACCTTTTTTACATGGTGGCACACTATTGAGTTCTTTAAATTTTCGCGGCACACCTATCACAAAAAATAAATATTTTCCACTCATAAAGCCTTTTTGCAATAAAATAATAAAAAACAAAGAATATTATATAAGAAGAATTTTTATTCCCATAAATCAACATATCCTGTATTCAATATCGGGTATAAAATAATAACGGTGAATGTCAGTGGGACAGTTGTGCCTGGTGTTTCTTGACTACTGCTGCAATATTTGGGCGAATGTAGGAGAGACACACCCTTAACTCTTCTTCAATATTTTTAAGTCTTTCACGTTTTTTATTTTTAATGTTGTTTAAGCAAGAAAATCCCAGTTCACATAGGTATGAAGTTGAGAATTGCAGTAAAATTTTGATGGCTCTTTTACTTTCCATAACAGAAATCCAAAAGGCGTCCAATGGCAGTTGTGCGTACTTCAATTTGAGACCACGATCACTGGAAAGGCTTTCTAATTCTTCCTCTTCACATAACTCAAAATTGAAAAGGTTGACTGATAAATCTAGAAATTCGGCGATTTTGAATTGAGTGGTGTCATCATGATTAAGAAATTGAATGTCTTTATAAAACAAAATGAAATTAAATGGCTTCTAGGTATTATCTCTTCATGGCACACCAGTAATCATTCCGTGGCACACTAATGTGCCGCGGCACAGTGGTTGGGAACCACTGATTTAGACAGAAATTCTAACACTATTGATTTACATCAAAACAATGTGGAACATAACTTTGATTTCACTTATACCAGCCTAATTAAAAAAAAGAACATAACCCTTTAAGGAGAAAATATTTTGAAAATATATTTATAGCATTACAACCAACTATGAATGCTTGTTTGAAACATTACATCACATCACCATCTTTCTACAGATTCATTATTCATGAATTTAACTTGTGTCTATCTAATACATAAAATAATGAAAATTTACAAATCCTTTTCAAAATATATGCATGAGAAATATTTTAATGATAAATCCAAACCAAAACATGGATATTACAATATCTTAATACTTCTCACCAACCCACACAGAGGTGATGACAACAGACATTCCCCACACTGACATAACGGAGGGTGACATCTATAGACATTCCTCACACACACACTTATACACTTACATGAGTTATTATTACTGTCCAACATACACATAGGCACACACGCATTTCTTTACATACATACACTTACACTATCACATATTTTAATGTCCAAAATGCTCCTCACACATATTGAGTTTATCTATTGAGTTTATACATTTATACACATGATGTGACATGTATCTGACCAATAAGAACTAACATATGAATCTTAACATCCCCTGTAAACTGACATTTTGCTTTTTCATTTCTATCTTGATCTCTGATGAAGCTTTAATAAAAGTGAAACATGTTGGATTGAGATACATTTCCTACTTGTTCTATATTTTATTTTATCATATACATATATATATATATATATATATATATAGATAGATAGATAGATAGATAGATAGATAGATAGATAGATATTTATTATTTCAAATATTATTTTTAGTGGATGCACATAATTGAGTAGATATTCTGTTTATTTTAAACAGTATTTATTTTGACTACCTATCTGTTTACTTGAAAAACTCAATAAAGAAAATGTGCTCTCTGGAAGGATATGTCAGTTTAAAAAATAAAATCTATGGATATATATATATATATATATATATATATATATATATATATATATATATCCCACAGTGAGTACTGGTAGTAATAAAACAGTGCTCATTTTAAAATAACAGAGCTAAAATTTATACTAATCATATATATACAGAGATGTTACTCACTGCTACAGTAACAAATGTGTTTGTGTGTGTGTGTGTGTGTGTGTGTGTGTGTGTGTGTGTGTGTGTGTATATACATATATATATATATATATATATATATATATGACAATTTTGTTATTATATCACTGGTAAGCAGGTTTAAATTCTATCATCAAATATGTCTTTTAGCCTAACAAGAACTGATTTCAATTACGTTTTTAAAAAGCAAAAACATAATCATATGTTAACTTGTGAAAATGAGTGAAGTAGTCAAAAAAAGGAAAGGAAAAATAAGTTTGAAGTCAGAAAGCAAAAGTAACTGAAAAGGGATATCAGAGAAAATCAATCAATCACAGGGATTTGTATGACCCATAATGAAGCAATGTGTTATTGACTTTAGAGGTCATGATTTGACAATTAACATCTTAACACAACATAAAAAACAACAGAACACAAACACTAACTAAAGAGTGTCAACAGCCATTAAGTTTAATGCATGGGTTGACAACTGCCCAATCCACACACAAGTATAAGAAAAATTTCGTTTGCACTGTTCACAGTGATTGCTAGATTTTGATTGGATAGATCTTCTAATTAAACAGCAGACAACAACAAATACAAAGAACTACATTGATAATACTTCTGTCAGTAACGAGCAGATTCATTTCTGACCAATGATAATCAATTTTTTCTTGATTGTTAATACAATAATGTGTAGTCAAACTTTCTAAAGCAAATTTGTACCAGTAATATTGTGGATGACATAAAAGCAGAGCAAGATGTTTAAAAATATAATATCTGTATATATAATCTTTTATACTAAAGTTCACCAGACACAAGGCTTAAAACCACTTCAAGGTTACTGTAAAACTGGTTATATTGTATGATATTTTGATATGAAAGTAAAGATTATGAAGATAGGAAAGATAGACAACAACTGTCCCTTGATGGTTAAGGTAAACTGACCTTTGAAGAGGTTAAGATGGAATTTTTCAGGGTAGCACCCATGCAGGAGTGTGTTTCACAAAGTAGTTATCAGGAAAAAGCTTTCAAGGTGGAATTTTCTTATATTTGGAATATGGATGAAATGAGGGTGATTCAATTCCATGAAAGTAACATGGTGTGTCCTTGCTGTAAAGATTGGAGCTGCTGGAATCAAAGAAAGGGTGCTCATCAGAACATTTGCCATGGAAACAGCAAAGGTACTTCTGAGTGGAGAAAAAGTCTTCCCTCACAAGACTGTATAAATGATTTTAAACTCTATCAAATCTGGAAAGCAAAGATTGAGCATCTTCACCCTAGATATGGCAGCAAAACTCCATTTTTTGTTGGATCTTAGTCTTGTCACATGGCAAAAAAATCAGGTACATCCTGTAGTAATAGAATAAACCAACCATTTCTCCATCATCTTTAGCAATGGATCTCTTGAGGTCTGAAGTGAACATAAGAACTAAACAGAAGTTCAAAGCATGGACCCTAATTGTGTATGTAATCATTCATCATGACTAGAGAAAAATCAGGATTTGATCAGTCTTGATGAAACTATATCGACTTAGTTTTTGAGAGTTACAAGCCAGTTTTTTCCCATTAAAAATATGTGTGAATTTTCACACAGCTCATAGATATTACACACTGATCTTAGGCAGAGAGCCAGGAAGTAATACTTTGATTCTATTCAGATTGCACAGATATTTCAGATTTTGGCAGAAGTGTGGATCCAGAAGGAGGCTTGGTGGAATAATGAATAGCGGCTCGGAGTGAGGAATCAGAGAGCCGAGTTTGAATTCCACTCAAATCCATTGCATTCACTTACCTTGAGAAAGGTATGAATCCTCCTCTTCTCCCCCACCCAGCTATGGATAAATAGCAGGATAGACCGGGTTCTATAGCCTTGGATGGCAAATGGTCTAACACAGAAAGAAATGGCAACCTACTGCAAAAAGAAATCTGCCTCGTCAGTCATGTATCAAAAGATACGTGATTGCCTAAGCGTGTATCACGCATGGCACATAACTGATTGATCCTTAATTTTGAGTGAATAGAATCATATGCAGTATGTTGCAATTTTATTTTGCATCAATTTCATTTTTGTAATCATTTCATTCCAAGCAAGCCGATAATCTAAGACACAGGGGGTCACTGAGAGTGAAAGAAAATGAGAAGACGTTACTGAGAAGACAGGACAATAAAAGATCAGTTTTCAAGAGGACAGAAGATTGTGATCAATGTTGCATTTATATTTTTGAAGATTGTAGGTGGCAGGGAAGCAAGAAATATAAAAAATGATTATCATGTACTGATTTTAGATTTTTATGAAGTGTATTTAAAATTGCACAGTGGAGTAATGGATAGCGGCTCGGAGTGAGGAATCGGAGAGCCAAGTTTGAATTCCATTCGAATCAATTACATTCACTTAATTTGTGTTAATATCCTTGGGAAAGGGATGAATCCTCTTCTTCTCCCCCTAGCTACGGGTAAATAGCAGAACAGACTGGGTTCTATATATGGATGGCAACTAGTGTACCACAGAAAGAAATGGCAACCTACTGTGGGAAAAAATCTGCCTCATCAATCATGTATCAAAAGATATATGATCACCTAAGCATGTATCATGTATAGCACATGACTGACTGAATTGGTGTAAACAGGATCACATTCCTAGATAAGATATAAAAATCTCCACAAATAATGAATATACTGGCATTTTCTGTAGTTTTGAGAAGGGTCATCAACATTCAAATAGCTTTTCAGATGAAATAACATTTTTTTCATGTATAAATCAGATAAGGGAAGACCAAGAACAACAAAAAATATTTGCTTAATTTTCATTTGTTGCTCGGGGTTTATATTCCTTTAAATCTTATAGTGATGAACAAAAATTGTTTTTTTTGTTAGCACTTGCAACAATAACCCTAACCATAAAACTAATCTTGACAATAAAACTAAATTATATATATATAGTCGTCAATGGTCAAGTTTGCTTGCCTTTGTTCTTTAACACTATATATATATATATATATATATATATATATATATATATATATAAATACCATGTTAAATATATATATATATATATATATATATCCATATATATATATATATATACATACATATACACACATATATAAATACCATGTTAAATATATATATATTTATATATATCTCCATATATATATATATATATATATACATACATACATATTTAACATGGTATTTATATATGTGTATATATATATATATATATATATATATATATATATATATATATATATATATATATAGTGTTAAAGAACAAAGGCAAGCAAACTTGACCATTGAGGACTATATGTATATAATTCAGTTTTATATATATATATATATATATATTTAACATGGTATTTATATATATATATATATATATATATATATATATTTAACATGGTATTTATATATATATATATATATATATATATATATATATATATATTTAACATGGTATTTATATATATATATATATATATATATATATATATATATTTAACATGGTATTTATATATATATATATATATATATATATATATATATATATTGGATGGCAAGTGGTCTACCACAGAAAGAAACGGCAACCTACTGCAGGAAAAAAAATCTGCCTTGTCAATCGTTTATTGAAAGGTACATGATCGTCTGAGCATGTATCACACATGGCACATAACTGACTGTGGATCCGTACATAAACAGCTGAATCATTTCACTAGTTTAAAGGAAAAGAATCAGGTATGGAAACAGAAGAATCATATAAATGCTCACTTACGAAATAACAAAGATTAACATTTTGTTTTGCTGTAATAAAATCAGTTGAGTAAAATATCAATATGTGAGATATGAAACAAAAGAGTTTGGTGTAAAATTACCAATGCAGTGTAGACTGTAAAAAGTAGACACAAAAGTAAAAGAATAAGGTGTTAAATATCAGTCAATACATTTCATCTGAATATTTTCTTCGAAGTTCAGTAAGAAAAAGAGACAATGATGCCATCTCAATACACATAATATGTAAAAGATTAAGCATTGGTTTTCAATTATTCTAAGACAAATACTTTCTTGTTGACATTCTGAGAGTGACACAAAACAAAATAAAAATAAAGAAAATCAAAGCTTTAAATAAATACAAAGCCAGACTTCCAGGTAAATATTTCTAAAAATAGGCTGGTATTTTTTTTACTTATTTTACTTATATTTTTTTTTAAGTGTCTGATTAAAAAGGAAATTTTTTCATCCATTTTTTTATTCTTAAAGTAGTTGTTTACTCAATTGTTTTCAAAACAGTTTAGTCTAAGACTTACTGTGTTTCATTCTGAACACTCATGATATTGAATACCTGTTTTTATCTTTGCCTGCTGCCATTAAAAGCTGTTAACAAGCACCCACTTTGACATGGGTGTTCAAAGGGAATCTTTGTTGTTATCTGGCTTGTGAAACTCTTTGAATCTTAAAGACTATGAATCAAATCATAGAAGATCGAAGGATATTGAAGGGGGGAAAAAAGTCAAGAGAAAATCCGACAAAGGCTAAAAAAAAAGAAACAGACAGAAAAATACATGTACATAGGAAAGGGTACTGTAAAAAAGTGCTTGGCCCAACTAGAAAGCTCTTCCAAAAAATCTGTTATTTAATTATTTGGTTAGATTTTTGAAAATGGTTCCTCGTCTGCAGTCGCTCTCTCACAGACGGAATGTTGCATCACTCTGCCTTTTCTACAAGTACTTCCACGGTAATTGCTCTGAGGAGTTGCTTTCACTTGTCCCTAAGCCTCGTGAGTTCAAGCGTCCTACGAGGCTGGCATCCCGTTCCCACCCCTTCACCGTAGAAACTGTTAGGTGTAGACGTCTTTTCTACTCCAATAGCTTCATGTCTCGCACATCTCGCCTATGGAACTCCCTTCCCCGTTACTGTTTCCCTGACAAATACAATCTCCAACGGTTTAAGTGTAGCGTCAATCGTCATCTCCAATTGCCTTGATCTATCCACTTCCTGACATCTTTCATTCCTATCTGCTCTCGCTCTATATCTCCCGTAACCTCCCCACCTCGATCGGCCCTCCGTCCTTCTCTTTCTCCACAACCCTTCCTTTACCACTCCTATCTGCTCTTCCTCCAACCCTTCTGTAACCCCTTGTGTGATAGTGGCCACCGGCCTTGCTCGGGGTGATACGCTTAAAAAAAAAATAAAAAAAAAAGCCAACAACTTTTCAGTACCCACCTCATATACAAAGTTATCAGGATTTAGCTGTTAGGTATATGAAAACGGATTTTTTTTAACAAAAGGATTTCTTTTAAATAAAGAACAAGCAGATGCAAATTGCAGAAAATAAACTTAGATGTTAGATGGACTGATAAACGCAAATATTCATTTATTCATCATTTGAGAGAAATAATTACTATCCAACAATGTTTGTACACGTGCCTTTGAAAAAAATGTCCTACCAAAAATGTTATTGAAAAAAATAGTTGAAAAAAATGTTTAAATTAAAAAAAAGTATGCAGATATCAATGATAAGCAGAGTTTCAAATACGACATTTGTAAATAGCACAGTATGATAACTATGTAAAAAGTTAGGGACTGCATTTACATTATAAACAGAATCCCAATCTAAATTGATAAAATATCAATATTTTTTCAATTCTGATAAATGTTGTGGTCTAATGATTGCTAATCCATAAAAATTATTCCCCCTTAAAATTTTCCCCTTTTTTCACAAGTGGACCAGCAGTGAAATGCCATATAATGTGTTGTGAATGACTTCTGTTTGTGATGTCTTTGATTACTTCTGAGGTTTGTCATACTGCCACATGTGACGACATTTTGGAAGATTAAACTCTGTGCCAGCATGCTCTGACATATTGACCTCAAAACATATATATGTACACATATACAGACAGCTAAGAGTTTTTTTTATAAATTATAATGCTATCTTCTACACAATGTTAAAGAAATCTTAGAAGATTATTATGTTATGAATTTATCTGAATAAAATAAATAGATTTTGTCAAAATAATGTTGAAACAAATATCCAGGAATACACAATTCAGGTAAAAGCTTATGTAAAATGATAAACAAGGGAAAATACTTTTATAACTGAATACTTATGCTACAAACTTATTTGTATCAAAATAATTTTTTGTTACAAAGTAATCATATCATTATATACCATGCATCATTACTTTCTACAGATATTATTAACTTTTTCATTTTCCCTTTCTTTATTTCCAAATTTAATGATATAATAATAAAAAAAATTAAATTGTAATCTGGTATGTTCAAAAGTCATTTTTAATTTCAGGCTAGTTAGGGATTAATAGAAGTTTTTTTAAATCATTTCACACCAATCAAGGCAATAAAGCCACTAGGATGCAGGAGGTTACTGAGTGCTAGTGAATATGAGGGAAACTACTATCAAAGTGAGAGGAGAATAAAAGAAGAAGAATTAAGAAGGCTGAAGATAATAATTGACACTGCATTTAAATTTTTGAAGACCAAAGTTGACAGGGAAGCAAGAAACCAGAAGAGGGTTCCCTGAATGAGAAGTATGATAGAAAAAACTGCTATCATTGAACATACCAGTTACATCTAGCCAATCCAATTGTATATTGAAGTGACCTTGCTGCTAATCTAATACTGTGCTTAAATTCATAAAATCTAGATACCATGGCAAAGAGCTCATCCAAACAATTACCTTGAAAATATTTATAGAAAAGACACAGGGAAGCTACTTTACAGAAGTGGGAAAGTGACTGAAGTCAAGATGCCAGGTGAAGACCAATAATATTGCTGATTTTTCATTGGATTTTAAAATAATCTCTAAATCTATAACAGAGGCACCAGACCAGATATGACAGCAATATTTGAAACAAGGATGAATAGCAGACTTATAAATATGTAAGATAGATGGGAGGCATGGGGGAGTAATGGATAATGGCTTGGATTGAGAAATCAGAGAGCCATGTTTGAATTCCAGTCAACTTCATTACATTCACTTACATGCTAATACCCTTGAGAAAGGTATAAATCCACTTCTTCTCCCTGCAGCTATGATTAAATAGCAGGACAGACCAGGTTTTATAGCCTTCGATGGCAAGTGGTTTCCTGCAGAAAGAAATGGCAACCTACTGCAGGAAAAAATCTGACTTGTCAGTCATGTATTGAAAGATACATGATTGCCTAAGCATGTATCACATATGGCACATAACTGACTGAAGATAGATTCTGGCAAGAAAAACTGTCTAGCATGACATAGTTAACCAACTTTCAAATAAAGTACAAATAAAGTTAAATGTAGCTGGAATTTGGCTAATTACAGAGTTGTTTCCCTTAATTACTGGTAAATAATTATATATAAATTTTATAAATAGGAAGTAACTTAAAGCCAGCCATTGGTCTCCTTGAATCAATTATAAATAAAAGATGTTGTTAAATATGCTGGAAAATTTTTTATCAATATAATATATTCAGAGTTCAGCATAAGAAGTGCCATTGTCTAGCAAGCATAACTAATATCTTTAAAAAGTTTAAAGAGATCTTTAATTTTTTCTTTTTTAAGTTTGTCTGTGGCAAAGGCTATTGAGAACATTATTGAAATTGTTGGTAATTTGGTTAATATTCCCCCAGGGAGAAGAATTTGAAAGAAAAAAATTAATTAAAACTTTCAGTTGATGGAAAATGGTATAATTACCACTGGATAAAAATAGCATTTCTAAAATTTAGAGTTTTACAAATCTTGTACATTATTTTATGAATCTTCTCTTTGGAAGAAATATTTTTATCATTGAAAACGACTTGACAATATAGCTCACAAGTAATTTCTTTGTTCTACAAAAGTGTCAATAAATATACCAGTTTTGTATCTTAAAAATATTCTGATATTTTTTTTTATATCCAGGAAGCATTATTTACACTATTTCCATTTGGACTATTGTTCTTAATTTTGTTGCTGTTATCACAATGTTTTGGCAATTGTCCCCTCCAACCGTGGAACAGTCTCCCAGCTTTAGTAGTCACTAAAAGCAATCAAGAACAGACTTAATCAACAATGGACTTGAAGAAGGTTTCTTTCATGAAGATTGTCAGCATAAATATGATTAAAAGACCAGATCAAAGCCCTTTGACTTGACCTATTTGATAATTGTATTGTATTCCATAATAAATTTATCTCAAATAGTTTAAATTCAGAAACTGTTTCCACTTTGCAGACAAGTCATTTTATTCCATTTGTCATAATTATAAGACAAGAATAAATAGATCTGGGGGCTATGATTATCATTCAGTAGAATTGTATCATCAGAGCCACTTCTTTGGAAAACTGATTTATCAGTATCTTAACACTAAAATTGCCAGGGAATAGAGCACCATTCTTCTGAAAAAAAAAATACAAAACCAATAAAAAAGGAACATTTCCTCTATCAGACATGTACAGCATAATGAATGCAGATTCTTTTAATAGTTCCCATAAATATGTGGTCACAACATTACTCAAGAAAAGTTTTTACAAATATTTAAGAAATTAGGCAAATTAATGAGATTGATAGATATATTAAACAAGAAATTTTCTTAAACAAATCAAAGTTGTGATTTTATTGCTTTTTACACAAAACAGAGATGTATTAAATAGAAAGAATTTAAATTCAAATAGAATCTGTTTCAACATTTTAAGCAAGTTATTTCAAATATCTTCTCCTGGATTGCATGGTATGTCAATTTAATTTGACTAGCAGCATGACAACACTTTCATACACAAATAACTCATGGTTCTGCACAATAGCAAATGGGTAGCAATAATTTTTGGTGATATTACTTCACTGTCTCTGTTCCAATTATCATGCAACATGATATATAATGCATGTTTGAACAATACTGACAAGTTCAAAAATTGATCAAAGGATTCATTATCATTGAATAGCATTAGAAATTGATAAAATCCTATCAAAAGATCATTATATGATCAAGAAATTTGTTACAGATCTGCTTGCATATAGTGTTTGACTTTACAAAGGAAAATACAGGAATCTTTGACTTTCATTCGAATGAATAGATTTCCATCTGAAAATTAAACATTTATTAAAGAGTAGTAAAGGGCTTCCTTTAATACTCTTTAATAAATGTGGCTATGTTTCAAAAAATTTAAACCCTCTTGTGAATTTTTGGAGCTTTTTACAGAGGCATTTTAAAGATGGGGAAGAAGGTAGATTGTATTAAAAAAGGAGGTTTGGAAACAATATTCAATGTTTGGGAAGCCATTATACCAGAACAAATTCATAAATTAATTTTTGTTGATAATATATTTCTTCAAGACATTGAAGTGAATGGAAATTATATTAGTAAATAGAATTGGCTTTCTACATTGTTGTTACACCCAGATCTTCAGGAACAGTTCTTTTTAATGTCTCTTCTTTAAATAAATTACTATTGGGTTACTCATTGGCTTTCATTTTTGATCCTTACATTTTCACTGATTTTTTTAGATGAGTTCATAAAAAGTAGAATCGTCCAAAACATAATTTTCTTTTATATGTTCAAACCTAAATTAAATTCTGTTTTATGCAGTGATCTAACATTTTGGAATATTCCTGATACCAAAACATCAACATTTTCTGACCTTAGAAGCTAATTTTTATCAAAACTGTTATTGTATTACATTTTTTTAAACATTTCACCCCAAGCAAGGTAACAAAGCCACTAAAACACAAGAGTGTGAGAGAATATAAAAAAAATGTAAAAATTATTATGAAGGCAAGAGGACAATAAAAGAACAAGAATTATTAAAAAACAGAAAATAATGATTGACATTACATTTAAATTTTGAAGATCAAAGTTGGGTAGAAAACAAGAAGCAAGAAGTGAGAGAGAAGAAACTATTATCATAGAATTTATGGTTACATTTAATTATTTCTACTCTAAAAGGATGAGATCAGGCCACCAATCTAATTACTGCACTTAAATCCATAAAGGAAAGTTCATCAGAACAATTACCATAAAAATATTCATAGAAAAGGCACAAAAAGTTATATTATGGCAGTAGGAAAGTGACAGAACCTGAGATACCAGGTCAGGATCAATAACATTGCAGATTCTTCTTTATATTTTATCACAAATCTCTAAATATATAGCAGAAGCATCAGACCATATGTGGAAACAATATTCAATATATGGCTGAATAGTAGACTTATTAATGTGTAAGATAGATTCTGGCAAGAAACCTTGTCTAGCACGACACAGTGAACCAATTTTTTCTGGCAGTAGACCTAGCATTTGATTCAATATAATCTTTTCACTTCATATCAGCAGAAAACATTATTCCACGAAGGAGCAATGACTCAACCTTCTGGAGGTTAGCATCAGCCATGGTGGGGGAAGGCAAAATGGTTTCTCTCAGCTGCATTAAAATTAACAAGCAATTCATTGCCCTAGTTAACAGCAGATTGCATGTCATTTTTTAATACATTTAAATACTTAACTTACATTTGTGTTATCTAATAAGTCTTCACTAGTCTGGTGCCCTTCTTCCAGTATCTGAAAGTATTCATTTATTGGTTTGCATACATACACAGATCCATTCAGTGAGGTGTGTATTATGGGATGTATCAAAGAGATAAAGGTTCTAATGTGTTTCAAGATTGAAATTTAAAGCCTTTGTTGAAATTTATTGTTAATTCTGCTCAAACTGAAAATATTAAAACAAAATTGTTGTCTTAAAGTCATCGTTTATATTTAATTACTCAGAAACTAAATTCATACATAAATTTTTCAAGTAAAATCAATCTGCAACTTGGTGAATTACTTTAATAAAGAAACTAAAGTAAATGTCTAATCAAATTGGTGTGAATCTGTTCGTTTCGTCCTCCCACTCACAACTTCATAGTGATAAAACACCTGCTTCCAGTTCTAAATTCATAGGTAATAAATTTCACTTAATAATTCAGCAAATTTCATAAGTTTGATAACTTCTACTTGAAGATATCTCTAAGTTTTAATGGACCAAAATCAATTTTAATAATGAAATGATACAGAACCAAAGACATGATGAAGTATAAAATGATAAAAAATGAAATATAAGATAAAAAGGGAGAGAAGGAAACTGAAACAAAAATGAGACAAACAAAGTATAAAGATTATAGATCTTTTCCAGTTAGAGTTAAGGTCCACAAAGTCAAAGACAAGGACGGTCTCACGAGAAGTAACACAAAGACTGTATTACTCAAGAGTTATATTGTACAGAAAAGGTTTTATGCACAATAGGTAAAAAGGAAGGCTTTCAAATGTAATTTATATTTATGTATTTAACTGTTAGGCACATGTCCAAGAAACAAGTAGGCTTCGTGGATTCTGTATTCCATTAACGTTGGAAAGGGTGGCTCCAAATAACATGTGTCTATGGTTGTCAGTAGCTAAAGGGGAAAATTTGAGAATCAAGTTTACCTCATGGACCCAGGAAGTGCTCCTGGCTGGACAGCAGTTAGCTAATCAGAATCCTGGATTAATAAGGGTTTCAAGTTCAAGGATGAGCTCCCTTTACTATCCTTTTCAATTTCTTCTAAGACAGGATGAAGTATAAAATGAGACACACTGAAATCTAAAATAAAAATGGTATCTCCATATATCTGTGGTCAAAGTACACCAGGTTACACTATGACTAGTGGGGATGTAGATATTTCAAATACTAGTGTTATTTATTTCTGTCTGAATTTCTGGGACAAGGACATACCACTATTTATACTATTTACATTTGGACTATTTGGACAACAGCCTATTATAATAAATTGCTGATTCATTATTTTGAGGACATAGTAATTGAGAGTTCAACTCCTGGGCTGGTCAGTGTGTAGTTGGGTTCAGTGGAAACAGGATGAGCAATAATTGAGCAGTACTAAAAATAAGAACTAGATGAGATACCCTCAATATGAACAGTAGAACAAGAACAGTCTTTACCCATTGATCAAGTAAAGTGTTCAGTTCAGAATTCCCTGTAGGGTATCCTGATTAATATGCACTTGATGAAGGCTGGAGGGCACAATGGCCCAAATGTTGTGATAGCAGCAACAAAGATGAAGACAATAGCCTGAATGTAAATAGTGTGAATCTCTTGGATTATTATTTTGATTACTGTTTATTTTCATCTTAATTGGGTCTTTTTTGTCACATTTATTGCAATTTTTCTCAGGCCATCAAAATGTACAACAAGAAGTAGACAATGTTGAAATTCAAACTCACATCTCTTTAGCTTGGTCAGTTTCAAACTCACATCTCTTTAGCTTGGTCAGATTCAAATGCACATCTCTTCAGCTTTGTCAGATTCAAACTCACATCCCTTTAGCTTTGTCAGATTCAAGCTCACATCTCTTTAGCTTTGTCAGATTCAAGCTCACATCTCTTTAGCTTTGTCAGATTCAAGCTCACATCTCTTTAGCTTGGCAAGTTTCAAGCTCATCTCTCTTTAGCTTTGTCAGATTCAAGCTCACCTCTCTTTAGATTTGTCAGATTCAAGCTCACATCTCTTTAGCTTAGTCAGATTCAAATGCTCACCTCTTTAGCCTGGTCAGATTCAAGCTTGCCTCTATTTAGCTTGGTCAGATTCAAATTCACATCTCTTTAGTTTTGGAGAAACCTGGTTGAACACATCAGCTTCTTTTAATGATTAAGCTACAGGGATCAACAGAAGATCAAAGCTAACCTATAAAACAACCATTGATCCCACAAATTTCTCAGCACTATATTTATTATTTTTTTATAACTAGTATTAATAACAGGATTATCATCTTTATTGTATTGGTATAAAATGGAGCATTGTCAAGTATTATACATATTTACTATACATTTTTCGGAGTATTTTCCTCATCTATATTGTCACATTCAAGATGATTCAGCCATGGTATGTTATTGTTTTTCTTCAGCTGATATATGCTGGAATTTTGAACCAAACCTTTTATTTAGGCTATGGGAGTAGATTGTTCTAATTCCACATGCCATGACTCTGGATATCTCAGATTTTATAGTTAATTTCCCTTGATAACTCTCCAAGATTTTGTTATCTCTGCGGTGACCAGGGATTGAACTCACAACACTTTGGGTGAAGTCACTTTTGGATCAATCAACCAATGCTTTTATCCACTGGGCCAACAAATATCACCTGAAGAAGGCTGGTGTATACAATGTCCAAAATGTTGTGCATGTGGCAATAAAGATAAGGACAACAGTCCAAATCGTGTAAATAGTTACAATACCTCATCTCAGAAAAATAGACAGATTTAATTTCTAGTTGTTTTTACTCTAACATTACTTCAGCTATTAATCTACACTCTACAGCAATGAGAAAATATCGTAAAAACAAAAACAACCAATAAGCTTTGAACTCACATACCTTTTAACACAGGAGCCTGCTTGAATGTACCAGCTGCTTTAACTAAATAATGAAAACTCAATGGCTTTGCAGAAGATCAAATTTAACATTTAAATCTGCTATTCATTCCATGATCGTTCCAGTCCTATATATATTCTTTTTTCTTATGCCACTCGTACCCAGGGAGTTTCAGGGAGTAAAAGTGAAAGAGAGGATTGAGAAAAGACAAAAGATGAAAGTGATTCAAGAAGACAAAAGATGATGATTGATGTTGCATTTGAAGTTTTGAAGATTGTTATTATCAGGGAAGCAATTAAATGAAATGGAGCTCCACAGGTGGGAAGTGCAAGAAAGGAAACTGTTAGAGTAGAACTAGCAGTAACATTTAGCTGTTTCAACAGTTGTATTTGTAGTGTTATACTCTGTCACAATTAGATCTCTTTTGGTGTGGCTGCCAACCATCACTCTGGGTGCTGCTGCTGTCGCTATTTGGCGTTGATGCTGCTGTTGCCATCGGTGCCACTGCCTTCATCGCACCACTCAACATAACCACACTTCTCAACAACTGTTACCATTCCCAGGCTTGATCAACCACCTTGGCTATTCAACTATCTTCAACTTGAAAACATTTCAACCTTGACTCCTCCCAGCTCCAAGCCTTCACCAACACCAACCTCTTCACTTCAGAAAACATCAGTCACAAGCTACAGAGTATCCAGTCTCAAAACCACCCAGCTACCAGCTTTTATCATTGATGATGCTGTCACCTCAGCAAATATCAACTAACAGAAATCGACCCTCCAACATGGTCTCAATCAGTGACCTCAGTTCTATAGAACAGGCCTAACAACCCCCACCATCACCTTGGTTTACCTTAACTTGTTTACAAGGTATTCCCTTCACAGTCGACACCAGCAACCTCCACTCCCTAGAACAGGCCACACAACCATTCCATAGAACAGGCCTACCAATCCCCACCATCATTTTGGCCTACATCAACTCATTTTCAAAGCATTCCCTTTGCTGTTGCCACCACAACCTCCATTCCATAAAACAGATCTACCAGCCCCTGCCATTACCCTGGCCTACATTGACTCATTTACAAGGCATTCCCTTCCCAGTTGACACCACAACCTCTTTTCCACGGAACAAGCATACCAAAACCACACCAATCCGGCATCACCCTGGTTCAATGCAACAGGTTTACCAACCAATGAAACAACCTACAACCATGACCTTGATCAACCAAATGTGCAGTGACCATATCCTGTGACCTCAGCCAGCACAAGAAACAGGTCAACTCCCAGGGCTATGCTTCAACCAGATCGCTATTTTAATCTAATTTTTGTTATTCCTTTCTCTCACTACCAAATGCTTATATATAACAGTAGTAATTTTTATTTCTATCTGAGGAAGCATTGGCAATAACTATTAATATTAATTTTGACTAGATTCCACCATAATCTTTTTTTATGAAGATGAAAGCAAATATTCAAAATTATATGTGTGTATTGAAAAAACCTAAACCTGACCAAGAATCACTTCCTAAAGAAAATCTATTGCTTGGTTAGGTTTGGGGTCAAGCCAAGAAATTTTCAGCATCTTCTCATCATAATAATGTTTGGCAACGCTTTATCTATATTTATGAAATAAAAATAAAACCAGAAAATATTTACAAACATAATAATAATGAACATTTATTTAAGTTGGTACATTGGCACAGAAAGATGCCTGTCAAAATAGTTGGGGAAATCCAGGTTTATTCAGTTGTAAGAGCAGTTAGTTTACTTTTTGTGCATCCATATTTTTTATCAATGACAAGCTGAAATACCAACAAAAACAAAGTTTTGTGGGAAAGGAAAAGTAAGATAGACATACTGATTTGACAAGTTTAAACCTCTGATGCAAAGGGGAGATAAATTATTGTCTAATTTCACTGATTTAAGATAATAAGAACCAATGAACTCTTGTGGATTTATATTCAAATGTAAGCCACAGTTGACTTGAGGCCTAAATGGTTTCATCAACTCAGTGTTCACTTGAAAAGGGTGACCAATAAAAGATGTAAATAAAGAAAAAGAAAGCTTTGAAAACATTATTATCTAAGATTAAACAATTCCAAGGCACGCTGCAGACACATTTTATTGGGTTACTGTGTCATGTTAGTTACCAACAGGGATAAATTACATAAAATCTTCCAAGAATTTAAAAAAAATGAAATAAAACTACAAAAGAAAGGAAGAGTAAATAACATCACCTTCAACCAGAATAACGAAAACACATAAAAGAATATTTTTGTACACTTTCTTTCATTCTTTTTTAAATTTCCAGCTTGTTACTTGATCCCAATGTCTTTCAGATTGTTTTTTCCTCCCCAGTGAATAACATCTTTCTTTTTCTTTTATTTGGATTTAATACAGCTCAAATTGGTTTACTAGAGGGAAAACAGCTGCCATTAACAACCAATGGTGAATGTTTTATCAGAATGAGTTGACTGTAGCGGAGGGCAACAAAGTCAGTTTTCTTGGGGTTTATCAGAAGTGACAATTTACAGTCAGATAACAACTTTGTGCTGAGAAATTGGGTTCTGGTGGAAACTAACAAACACTGACAGCAAGTAAGAAAAAGCAGAGACATCTTATCAAACTTTTGTTCTTTTGCAGTAGAAGTTTGCTGGTTCTTTTTTATTCTCCACTTGGCTTATGTGGGGTCAACCCAGAAATGATCCAGCCATTTAATACTGATGAAAAAGTAGCCTGCCTAGAGAAATGGCACCTTATTTCACATCTTTTTCACTTTTCAAAACATTTCATATGCTTTGGTCAGAAGTAAGAGAAGCCATTTTTTTCATTAAAATAAGGTGTTATATTCCGTGCTAATAGGAATATATACTTGAACAATACGGTGGATGAATAAATAAATGTTTATTGTAACACCAGTACAATAAGAAATAAGGTAACACTTATGTGCACAATCATCACAAATCAATCCAGTAGTGAGTGTTTTTATTGGAAGGTTGGTAGTTCTCACATAAGTCTGAGTCGTACTCAACAGATCCCAGCTAGTCTCCCTGTAGTCCGTTGCCTTACAGATACATATACGTATTTACTACCTATAGTGTAGTTACTCATGGGGGTGACAGGTTATTCCATTAAATCACTTTGTCACCACAAAGTGATATATCTGTGAATGTCTTTTCTTCTCAGCCTCTAATTTGGCAAGCCATACATCTCATTTAGCAATACGCTTGGCCTCACTGTAGGTTGCTTTTGCTTCAGCCACTTTAGTAACAAAACCCTGCCTCATGAGAGCTCTGTAGATCTTGTAGCATGACCTTTCCTCAGTGACAGCATCACCAACTCAACCATTCCACCACCAAGTCTCCCTGTAGTTGGTTACCTTACGGATACTTATAGGTAGTGACTACCTATAGTGTAGTCACCTATGGGGGTGACAGGTTATTCCATTACATCATAAGGAAAAGAATTTTAACTGTTGGGAAGTGTAAATGGAACTCAGGTAAGGAGAAAAAAAATGAGAACAATATTAAAATATTTTTAATTTAAATTTTTTGTTGTTATTGTCTTCTGCTACTAAATTGAAACTCACTTATCACCTATGTCTTTCTGACATTAACAAAGTTAAAACACCTATTTAGTTTGACACTTGCTCCTCTAATTGTAGTTATATGGTCACACCTAATCTCCTTACAGGTATTTCCTTAGTGCTATAGTAACACTATAGAGAATTCGGGCAGGGGATGTTTGCTCATACCTGAACCACTTTTGTTTATGCCACTTCTCTCAATGGCCCTTAAAACAAAACTTCTTATGTTCTGTTGTTTTGATTCTTAAGAAACAATCTCATTTAGTAACTGTCTACCTTGAGTGAGTCTTGGCCCTTGTATTGGGTAAAAGATAGTAAAAGAAAGAAAAGGGATTGCCATCAGCAGTCTCATTAGATTCTTAATGTGAAATTGTCTGAAATCTACTAAACTTTCAAGAGTGATATTAAGTTTGTGATGAAAACTAAAGTTACAAGGAGCTAAATAGATGTTGACAGTCTTGGGTAATGTGATATTTTTGTCAAAGATAAGGCAAGAAAAAACTTTTACTATAATATCTCAAGCTGACTTAAAAACAAACCAATTTATTCAATAACTATTCATATTATGAGTGAGTAATGAAAGTTTTTCATTCAACCAAGAAACTCTTCCCAAAAAAAAAAAAAATTACTGATGCTTATTCATTTAGTCAGATTTTGGGAAGTGTGTTGCCCCAAGAATTTTTCAGCATTACCTGAAACAAAAGATTTGGAAGAAAATGACCAACAAGACTAGAAATAAATGATGACTGTTCATGGACTTGATAAGCCTATTTTTCTGAAAAACAGTTTCAAGACAAAGATATTAAAAATTTAAACTGACAGTAACACTAACTAATCAGTCAACGAATACCGAATATTTCCTTATAAGGAAACAGTTAATCTCATCATTAGGATTTTGAGTGATATGTTCACTTCAAGGTCAGTTCTATATTGATTCAAAATCATGAGTGTTTAGACTGGCCAGTCACTAGTGAATAGCCAAAAAATGTGGAAAAAATTGTGACCTCATCCATGAGGTCTGTCACCAAACAATCCATCAAGTCTCTCACATGATTATAATATGACATGGAATCTACTGGATTATTGGTGCACATTTTAGGCCAAGTCTTAGAACTTGCTGTTATCACTTCATGTGTGTTTCTTCAGGGGTATCTCTCTCTCAATTTGCTTATATCCCACTCTATACATTACTATCTCAGTCTGTTCATATCTATCAATCTATCTATATCAGTTTGTTCATATATAAGTGTGTTAATGTCTCTTTATCTATCTTACAATCTATCTGTTTATCTTGCTAGCAAGTTAGGTGTCTCTGTTTGTATCTATCACAGTCTGTTCAGATTAATCAGTCTTAAATCATTTTTCATCTATCTATTGATCTTTCTAGGTAGCTAGATATCTCTGTTCATCTCTATTTATCATAGATTTAAATCAGTTCATATCTGTGTATCAATCTATCTCAGTCTGTTTATATCTACCTATGTATTCAGACTCAACAATCTTAAGTCCTTTATCTATCTATCTATCTATCTATCTATCTGTCTATCTATCTATCTTGCTAGGTAGGTGACTATCTCTGTTCACATCTATCAATCTATTTATCTCAGTCTGTTCATATCTATCTATCTGCCTGTTCCTATATTTCTATCTTAACTCTCCCAATCTGTTCCTGATAAATCCAACAATACTAGAATTAGTATGAATGATTATCAAGCAAACACAGAACAATTATAGAGAAAACATTTTTAAAAAAAGAGCCAAAATGTTTCTGTTTAGCAATGGAAATCATTATTTTAATGTCAATATTCCGATAGATTTGAACAGTTTTCTATTACTTGCTTGATTTTCACCCTGTTTTGCATAAAATTACTTTAGAATATTTTCCTCTATACACATGTTTAAATGACCTTGTTTTACTCTTCTTGCTTAAAAAACATGATTACTGCATTTTTGTTTTGGAGACTTTTCAATTATCTGTGAGTTCCACAGGGACAAGGTTCCACTCAAAAGTATACAACAATTTACACAGGTATTATAAAAAAATACACAAGATTACTGACAGTTTAGTTTATATATTTTCTGTGCTTGTGTTTTTACCACAGAGAAGAGAGGAAGCAATTTAGAAAACTTTTTGTACAACCAATTTTGTGATTTTCATATCAACATTATTTAACCAAATCTATTCATTAGAATTGTTTTTAGACAATTCACTTTATGATGTGGGCATTTTCAATTTTTAAAAAATCTCATCCATAAAGAATAAATAAGGCAAAAATCCATAGTTTTATTTTCATTTTGTAATCTGAATAATTTGTGTACTTTACTTCATTTTATAAGCACCTGGTTTGAAGATTTGCTTGTAAAGCAATCTTTCACTCAAGTTCTTTGCAAAATTCTTTGTGCAAATTTTTCAAAGTTATAATGGCTGTGGAATCAGAGTTTAAATTTGATTGACTAACAAGCCTGTATCAGAAGTATACATTGTATATAACAGGAATACATCTTTCAACATAATCTTCTCCTTTGTCAATGCACTTAACCCAACTCTTTTCCATTAATCATAATGGGTGAAATTCAGCTGATATATGTTTTAGCATACAGACATAATGATCCATTCTGATAGACATAAAGATATGAGGACAATGAAATAGATATGGACAGAGATACACAAATGGGGAGATATGAATAGACTTTGAGAAGACATTGGAATTCCACTTATGCTGAGCTATTATAAAGCTGATATAAATGTCAGTTCATAATAGCAAATTTAAACATCAAATTGACATATATATATATATATATATATATATATATATATATATATATATCAGTCAGTTTTGTGCCATATGTAATACACATTTAGGTGATCATGTATCTTTTGATACATGACACAAGATAGATTTTTTTTTCCCACTGTAGGTTGGCATTTCTTTATGCAGTAGACCAATTGCCATCCAAGGCTATAGAACCCGGTCTGTCCTGCTATTTACCCATAGCTGGGTGGAGAAGAAGATTTCCTAATGGTATTAGCATATTAGCATATAAGTGAATGTAATGGATTCGACTGGAATTTGAACTCGGCCCTCCAATTTTCTCAGTCCAAGCCGCTATCCATTAACCCACTGTGCTTATATATATATATATATATATATATATATATATATATATATATATATATATATATATATATATATTGAAGTATATTATGAGATGAGTATAAAAGTAAATGCCATATTCAAAATGTCAATTAAAAATTGTTTACACTGGAATTTTATTTTTGGATCTTCCCTAAAGTAAGAAAAATGTTGATGTATTTTACCACAGTACCATTAATGCAAAATATTTACTGGAAAATACATACAGGTAAGTGTTTTGTTGCTGAATTTTATGACATATCAACTCTGATTGGGTTATTTCATGTTCAAATCAGATTTATCTTATAGTTACATCTATAGGTAAACACTAGTTATGCTTTTATATGAGTGTATATGTCAACATTAGTTATGTTTATACTTGAGTAAAAACATAAACATTGTGTTTATACTTGAGTCTATAGGTAAACATTAGTTGCATTTACACATCCAAAGTATGGAAGTTTTTAATGAAACTAGTTTGCATACAACCAGGCTCATGTTTCATGTGTATGTCTGTGAACAGAGAAATATTTACATATTCTTGCATCTTATTCTCTGTTTCTGGCTCCCGTGACCTGCATCTAATGTGAATCTACAAATACGAATAAAATAAAAGCCATAGAATTCTCCCCAAATTTGGCTGACTATTGGTCAGCATATAAATATCACTGAAGCAAACTAAAGGTAATTTCGTCGAAGAGAAGGAAGCCATGAAAATGCTAAGTGTGTGCATGTGTTTGTGTGTATGCCCTAAGAGTCAATACAAGAAGAGGCTGAAAAAAATTCTTGGCTTAACCTGCTTTTCAAAATCTGACCAAATGCCCAAACATTAGAATATTTTTATATCTTCTTGGTAGGACCAAGAACTTTTCAGCTTCCCACTGTGTATATATATATATATATATATATATATATATATATATATATATATATATATATATATATATTAGAGTGTTCAGCTTATATTTTATATCATAAAGAAACAATTTATAAAAAGAATTAAATAACGATGTTAATGTGATTAATGGCAAAAACACTTTTCTAACAGAACTTAATGAGACATTAACTTACTATCATGCTCCAAAAAATATATATTCAGCTGTCAATAAATAGCATAATTTAAAAAAACATCTTTCAGTTTACACATAATTCATCTTAGTATTTGCCAATATATAAGAAAATTGTGCCCTGAAGATGACAATTTGAAATTGTTGAAAGTGCTTGGCATGTGTCTTCCATCTGACAACAACTCGAATATATAGATCATATTATTCAAGGAATTGATAGTAAGTTAATGTGTCATTAAGTTCTGTTAGCAAAGTGATTTCGCCATTAATCACATTAACATTGCTATTTAATTCTTTGTATAAATTGTTTCTTTGTGACATAAAATATATATATAGATATATGGTTATTCCAGTTCTATATACATATGCTTTTTCCAGAGAACTTATCAAGAATATCTAATGTCTACTACATTATAAACCATTTACTGCCACATTAGAATCAATCTTGTTTTTTTTTTAATTTTCTTTTTATGTCTCTTACCAGCCTGACAAATCACAATGAACATTTCTAATTTCAAACAAGCTCAAAGGTTATTTTCTCTTTTCCACTCTTTTAGCAAATGCATTATCCTAGAAACCTATTTTATTTTCTACTATTTTAAATTCCATAAAGCATTTCTGTGGTAGATCTTGAAGCCAAGTAGGTAATTGCAAATTTGGACCGACAGAATTCTTCAGGATTGTCCATTCGTGAGAATTTGTCACAGTCCTTAATGAGATGGAAACAGGTGAATACAATAGTCTGTTAAGTGGAAAGTATGTTCTAAGGCAAGTGATGAGACTGTCCGTCTTTTAAATGTAAGAGAGTAAGCAACTTTTATTGATTAATCTGAGATGGTATCAATTTACTGCTTTATACAAAAGAATTATCAGTGATTCTTCTTTTAGCGGAGACTATGATTCTAGTTTTAATCATCTTTACCATTTACTGTCTTGATAAATATAATGGCACAGAAACCTGAAACTATTCAACTACATCCAGTTGCATGGTAGGGAGGTTTTGAGGAGTGTGGAACCGCCTCTAAATTGCTCTTGTTTCCAGATCCCCCATGACCTGGGATGGTAGCACTTGTTAGGATCCCAGCTATGGGCAAATAGCTACCCCACCCCAGTCTGGAGTGAAAACAATATGAAAGTATAAAAAATAGATTTTTATAGTAAAAATAACAGGAATACATTTTTGAAAAAAAAATATTACCAGCAATACATTTGACTTTTTTTTTTCTTTTTTTTTTTTTAAGCGTATCACCCCAAGCAAGGCTGGAGGCCACTATCACGCAAGGGGTTATAGAAGGGTTGGAGGAAGAGCAGATAGGAGTGGTAAAGGAGAGGATGTGGAGAAAGAGAAAGACAGTGGATCGATCAAGGCAAGAGAGTTACAGAAGATTTGGAGCGAGAGCAGATAGGAATGAAAGGTGAAAGGATGTGGAGAAGGGAAGTGGATAGATCAAGGCAACTGGAGATGTTGATTGACTATCGACAAAAACGTTCTTTACAAAAATTCATCAATGAAACCTGATCTACAAACTGATTTCTTACAAAGAATACATATTCTATTCATATAAGCCTATCTTAAAAATCTTGTCAGCATTAAATAAGCCATTAAGGTTGATATGCCATAAAACAAAATAAATTGAATCAAACCTATTCTTTCAGTTCAACCATTTAATGCCATGATATTTTTTTATTCAATGATCTTCAACTATTATTTATTGTTTAAAATACAGATATTTAAATAAAATTTTCACCAAGTTAAAATTTTATAGTCAATAATATAAACAAATTTTTGGTCCCCAAAATAGCTCGAAGAATATCTCCCAGGTCTTAGATATGGAATTGAGGTATCTCATAGACTAAAATGATTACCAGTACTTGTACGTATCAAATTCACAAACCTTCTTTTATGTGCTATGCTGTTCGAAGATAATGGCTCTCAAAAACTTCCTACCTTTTGATGCTCAAAATAACTTTTATCCCTTTAAAATTATTCATTGTCACCCATTCACTCACACTCATTGCTATTTCCCTGCTTTCATTGCTTTTAGTCTGTCCTGTGAGTGTTGAATTCTCCAAGCCATCTTTCCTAATGATATGTTACAGGAATTTCAGCTCTCTCAGTTTGTGCAGCTTCCTTGTAGTTCCTATTCTCCTTAAAACTTCCACATTACTCTCATGTTTTGTGCATGGCATTCTCACCATTCATTAATAGAAAAACCTATTTGTTTTTTTTTTCTTTTTCATCTTTGAAGCAATTGTTTACACTTGAGCTAGTTTCTTATACTCCATATTACTGTTGCTTTTTATTGCATTATTCTCGGTCCACACACTCTTCATTATTCCAATTATTTTATTATTAATTTAATTCTATCATATTATTGTTGCTTCAATTGACTCCTGGTCAATACATTTTCATTTTTGTTATTATGTTACTAGTTAAAAAACGAAAAGCATGTTGAAATTTTATGTAATATCAATTCTCCTATATGGCAGTGATGCTGGACAATTTCATCACAGATGAAGAGGAGACTGGAGACAAGAGAAATGTGGTTTTTTATCTTGAGATTACTATGGACTGAACACGAGAGCAAGAATGAAGTTTTAAGGAGAATGGAAACAAAAAACTTAAACTTAGAATCATAAAAAGATAAGTGAAATTTCTTGAGCACATAATGAGGAAAGAGGACTTGAAGAATTTGACATTCATAAGACATATTGAAGACAAGATGGACAGAAGAAAGCAGCAAATAACCTACCTAATGAGTTTGTGTAAATTGTTAACAGAACAGGAATTAGGAGAGATAGCAAAAAGCCAAACCTTACTAAGAGCCACAAAGGACAGAAAGTTGTGGAGAACCATGATCACCCAAGTCCTGAATGGACATGGCACACAAAAGAGGAAATAATATGACATGCATACTAAGAATTTTATGGCACTACTTAAATTTGCTCATAAAAAAAAAAAAATAGGGAAGAATTTTTTAATAATTTTTGTAGATTATCATTGACAAACAACATCTCAGACTCAAAAAATATTTATTTTTTATCATTTTAGAAGTGGGAATCCTGTTCATAATATAAATATAGTGTCTAATCAGTCCCTGACTTCTTAAAGAGTTATACGTACTTACATCATTAATAACTGCATGCTACTGATATTATCCTTTTTCGCAAATGGTAACTGTACACAGTTTACACTGCCATAAGCACAGTTTCAAACTTGATATTTATCAACCAAAACAAAGTACAGGGACTGAATTGACACTGTATTTATACTATGAATAGGACTCCCTCTACTAAAAGTATAAAAAATCCATATTTTTTTATTCTGGCAAATGTCATAGATAGTGGAAGGTCTAGTGAGTTATAATATATAAAAATTATTCCCCGCAAAATTATTCCGTATTTTTTTTATCAGTTACTTTTAGTAGTGTTAATTTTATGTGCTCAGGTGGCTTCTTAGTTTGTTATTGGCAGTGGGGTACTTACTTAAAAAGATCTGCAACCATATTCAGTAGTCAAATTGTAGTTCTGTTCAACGGAAATTAAATCATCTTAATCTTTCTAAAAGAATCTTCAAAGATCAAAGTTGATGGAAAGAGAGGTTGAAAAAATAATGAGACACTAGCATCACAGCAGGAGACCTGAAATAACCTGAAGCTGAGGAAAAAAAAGGACCATAATAGTGAAAGACAAGAAAATGTGCAAGAAAAGAGAAGCAGATACAGGCAAGAAGATGATGAGGGTAAGAGAGGATATCATTCAGATAAAATAAAATTTCCTATATTGGAAAAAAAAGATTTGGTTTGGTCAGATGCCTTTATTTTCTTTTTTATCTTGACTCATTTTACAAGAATATATCTTTAGATTATTCTGAAACATTACAAAAAAGGAGAAATCATGCTACATAGAATTTGAGCCCAAGCTGATTTCTACAATTTTTTAAATGCCAAACTCTATTTGCCAGAAAGTGATGAAAGGATATTATTACTGGATTCCACATTGTATATTCTTCCCATATATATATATATATATATATATACAGGGTGCATAGATAAATTGTCATTTAAATTACACAAAAATGAAAATAATACTGACATCTCATTTTAAAAGATATATTTACCAAAATTACATAAAAATATCTTGAAAGAGTAAATTTATTCAATAAAATCACGAATGACTTCAATCACAGCCTCCAGATGACTCTTAGAATCTCCTGTAACTCTTCTGGATGGTCTCCTTGTTTAAGCTAGTGAATGTTGCCATAATCCTTGCCTTCAGTTCAACTTTGGTATTACAAGGAGTTTTGTTGGTCTTTCGCTCAACACCTAATAATCAATGGGTTTGCAGTCTGTGGAGTTAAATGCCCAGATATAAGGGGTAATATGGTCACAGAAATTGTCTGATAGTCATGACTGGGTTCTCCTGCTTGTGTGGCATGGTGCAGAGTCCTATTGCCAGACATAGGGTCTTCCAGTAGCCACCCCTTGACTCAGGGCAGCACTACCTCCTCAAGGCACTTGATGTGGGCCTTTGTGTTTAGTCTGAGACCCTCACCAACAAATGTGGGTGTTCTTTTCTCATTAGAACAGTCAGAGTGAATTTTCTGAGCTGCCATACATTCGTAATCACCAACTCATCCAACTCTTTCCAAATCCCCTACACTGTCCTCACTCAGATTGACACTCAAACAGTGAAATGTTTGTATTGGAGCTTCCAGCCCAAATGCCAAAATTTCTGGCAGAGTGAATTGCATCATGGTGCTCTTTTTCTTACAGATGGTGCCAAACTGATCCTATTATACTGTGTCATCGGCAAAATAAAAAGCAAACAATGCACATGCGCAAAATTAAAGATATAAAATGGCAACAATTTACCCATTGCACTCTGTAAGTATATAAAACATTGTAGATAAGAAAATTATTTGTAAGATATCAAAGACTTCACACCTTCACTTTCATTTCTTAATATAATATTTCACAGCAAAGTGATGATGTGCCCTTGAAATTTCAGCTCTTTCTTTCCAATTATAAGCATGTGTCCTTTTTATTTCCATTTTCCTTAAAAATTCCTCATTATTATATATCCAGTTCATAGCAAAATTTCCTCATTAATCACATATTCACTTCACGGTAATCTCAGCATCCTTCTGTAGAACCACATCTTTGATGCCTCGCTTATCCTCTTCATCTGTGAGGAAACTCTCCAGGATTTACTGAGATATATGAGGATTGATATTATTATCCATAGTACTTTAGCACACTTTCCTTTGTTTCTAAGAATTTTTTCCTGTTTCTTAATACTTTGTTTAGCTTTCAGAATGCATCTTTCCCTAAGTCAATGTATTTTTGGATTTCACTTTCATGTTTTCTGTCATCTTTTAAAACACTTCCAAGTTATTTAAGTTCATGTACTTGCTTGATTTTGACATCCCTCTTTCTACTGATCATACATTCTGACTTCTTAAATTGATGGTGAGTCCTTTCTTACTCTCTTGTTTTACTACCTTGTCTAAGAGTTCTCACTGCTTTCTTTCCAGTATATTCTATATGCCATGTCCCTTCAGGACGTATGTGATCATGGCTTACCAAAACTTCCTGTCTTTCATAGCTCTTAATAAATTTTGTCTTTTTGTTATCTCTCCTAAACCTTGTCCCACCATCCATTTACTCAGACTCACTAAGTAGGTCATGCATTGTTTTCTTCAGTCCAATCAATCCTGTGTGTATCAGATTTCCTAAGCCCTCTTTCCTCATTGTATGCCCTAGAAATTTCAACTGTCTGTTCTTGATGTTAAGTATAAGTTTCCTTTTGGTTTCCATTTTCTCAAAAACCTCACATGATTTTGGCCATGGTATCCTCAGTATCCTTCTGTAGAACCACATTTCTGTTGCTTCAAGACTCTTCTTTATCTGTGAGGAGATTGTCCAGCATCCATAGGAGGGCTGATATTACATAACAGTTCAGTACTTATTTCTTTGTTTCTAACATTCTTTTTAATTTTTGATTAGTATTTTGTTCCTTTTTATATCATCACAACTATTCAAACACTCAATCTACAACCAACAATAAACAGTACACAGTGCAAATATATAAAAAAAAGCTCAAAGCAAGATGAATTTGTATTTATGTTACCTTGAGAAGTCTGCCAATGCATTTTCTCTATCATTTAATGTTCTCTACTTTGGAGAAAAGACTCCTAACAAAAATGCTTCCCTGATCACCATGATCTTAACCTCTTCAAATCTGGAGTCAATTGTTACATATGCTCATAATATTAACTCTTTACTTCCTCCTCTTGACCCCATAGCACTTCAGCCAACCCAATTCAGTAACTTTCTATATTGAGTGGCTCTTGGACCTTGTATTGGGTGAATATAAAAAATAACATTGGCTTAAGAAGAAAACAACTCTTATACAAAGGCTCCCCAAGGTAAGAGGGAAGCAAGTCTTGCCAAGATCTTAATCCTTATTTCTGATATGCACTGTTTACTACTGACGGTTTGATTCATTGTAATAAAAAGCAAAAGAAATCAAGATAAAATACGAGTTAAAAATTAATAATCATTGGCAAAGCTTCATTTAATAATAATAAAATTTCAGGATAATAGTTCAACTAATACTACTTGTATATATAAAGTAACTTAATCTGAAGGGAACTAAATAAAATTAAAAAAAATAATGGTTGGAAAAACTTCATTTAATAATAATAATAATAATAATAATAATAATAATAAAAATAATAATTCAAGATTATATTACTCACATTGAAGTAGTTTTCAATAGAAAATAATTTCCTCACAAAATCAGATCTCCATGTGAACCAAGTACAATTTGCATCTATACAATCACTTGAGGGAATATAAGTAAGAAAAAAAAACAGATCAAAAGGTGAAACTTGAATTATATCAAAAAAACCATGGGAGGTGAATTCTCCGATTCTGCAACATATGTAGGACAAGATGATTGCAAGTGTAAAGAGGTGCATAAAAGAATTTGCTAAAAAGAGACTGTATAAGTAATATGAACACAATTTAGAATTAAATTTTTGTTTCAGCATCACACCAGTCTAACACGATAAGAACAAACACAATCGAATACTTTCCCTATAAATCACCTTCATACACGGGGACAGAATACAATAAAGATGACCAGGTTATTATGATGAATTTTATGCCACTGTTAAATTATTTGTATTATATTTTATGACAAATAAATTCATTTAAAAATAATCTTAAAAAAAATTAAATTATGAAACAGGATTAAATACATTTATTTTGAAGATAAAACAATGAAAATATTGAAATACTTTAAAAGTAGCAAAATTAAATACCAATTCTTAAATGCCTATTTTAATCGGTTTAACAAAAAAAAACAGACTGGCATACTGGTGGATATATAAACAAAAATAGACTGGTATGCTAAATTACTTAAAAAAGATCATGTGATCCTTAAGAACTTCCACATCAAAAATTAGTATGTGTGCTAGTAGATTAAGCTTTTAATTTAATTTTTCTTGTGTTCGTACAAGTGTTTTCCTTTCTGGAGACAAAGTTACCATGTTTAGAAAATAAAACATTTCTATAACTTGTCCTTGATAATGGCTACAAGAATAGGTGAAAGGGCTCAAATATGCAGAACTTTTAGACAGTTTTTTATACACTTTGTGTCCAGAAAAGAAAACATCGGGGGAGAATGTCTTCACATGCATTCATTGCAATCAAGACTGTCACTCCTGATTGGGTCTGTACAGCTATAACAGATGCTGCACCAACATCAGCAGCTGAGGTATAACTCTTTGGATGCAGATTCAAGGTTTCTTGAGACTGATGAAATGCCATATATATATATATATATATATATATATATATATATATAAAAGGAAAGAACAGTAAGATATATAATCTGGTGTTCTTATAGATATTTTATTTTTAAATTTAATAAAAAAATGAGACCTGGTAATATACATACTTATATTTTATGTGAATAAATAATTTTAAATACTGTAAGTAATTCTATTACATTTGTTTTATAAAAAAATATAGTCGATTAAATTTAAAAGTAAAAATATTTTAATATTGGTTTTAAAATTGTAGTTAAATAAAACGGATTCTAACCTAAACACCTCTCTCAAAGTACTTCAAACACTTAAAAGAATCCAATAAAATACCTAAAGTTAAATGAAATTAATATGATAAGTTAGAATATGTAGGACATTAAATGACCCATGTCCTTTGTACATACATGAAAAAAATATATATTACTAAGTTTATAAAAAATAAAAGTTTACTGAATCAGTGAAATAATTTAGCTATCTTTGCCGTCATTGTCATAAATTTTACATAAAAAAAAAAATATAACCTGGTAATATACATACTTATACTCGATATGAAAAAATAATTTTACATACTGTAAGTAATTCTAATACATTTACTTGGTTTTAAAAAGAAATATAGTCTATTAAAAATTAAAAAGAAAAATTTTTTGATTTGTAGTTAAATTAAACATATTCTAGCCTAAACAGCCCCTAAAAATCTTTAAGTATACAAATAGAAAAAATGCCATAAAAATTTTGCCGTTAACAATAAAATTTTTATAAAAAACCAGACGACATGCATTTAGCGGATGTCAGAATTTGTTGAAAAATACATCCCTACCCATCCCTAAACATAACCCTGCTTTCAAATGTAACTATTAACTGATACAATGAAAATTTGAAATTGAACAAGCTAGCATCCCTTGTCTAGATGAGTGGATTTCTCGGTATCCTTGGAAACACTCAATTATGAATCTTTGCTGTGCCTTTAAAACTGTAAATTTTAAAAAAAAAGTTACTCCAAAATTCGCTTGACGAGGAAATGGAACTAATGTCTTTAATTTAATAACAAAATTAAATTCGAAGCTTATAGCTTCCATTTTTGAAACATAGTTATTACTGTGTAGCAAAAAAAAACATATTTTAAATCAATTTATTTATATATATATTATATATATATATATATTGATGTAATGGAATAACCTGTCACCTTGATGAGTGATGACACTATAGGTAGTAACTACCTATAAGAATCTATAAGTCAACAGACTACAGAGACTACCTGGGATCTGTTGAGTACAACTCAGACTTACGTGAGAATTACCGACTTCCCAGTAGTAGCACTCACTACTGGATTGGTTTGCAACAACCTTGTGCATAACTGTTACTTTTATTCTTATTGTACTGTTTTATCACAATAAACATTTACTTATTTATTCCACCTTGTTTTTCAAGTATATATTCCTAGTAGCATGGAATCTAACATATATGTATATATATATATAGATAAATATATAGTTAGTTTCTCTAGTCTAAAACCAAGATTTTTACTTAGTAAGAGAAATAACAATATTAGCCTTTTACTTATAAGAAAATTCATTGACAGAGCAGCTTGTGCTACTGTGGGTTGAAATTTACAAACTTTTTTATTAAAACAATTTTTCAGGAAATACATTTCTCAAGTCCAGTAACTTATCGCTCTTTCCAATATCAATGTCAGTTTTCTTCTTAACATTATTGTTTAAAGTAGTATTGTATGTCAACATCCTGATTATGCCATTATTTTCTCTTCAAGTTACAGATGCTATCCATTTTAGTTATTGCTACCGTTGAAAGTTCTCAAGTCATGTGCTTTCTCTTCTCATATTTAATGCAGTTTGTGATTCTGTAGTGCCAGTGTACGAGGCTTGAAGAAGGATGGTCCTAGCTATGAACTACATGATTCATTCACTCAAAGCCATTTTTAGCTATTGATCTTAGAAATTGGTTGTATACAGCTAACAGTCTAAATATTTCTGAACTGGTTTGATGCCATGCATGATATGAAAGTCTTAATCTGACAAGCCATTTTTAGCCATTGATCTTAGAAATTGGTTGTATACAGCTAACAGTCTAAATATTTCTGAACTGGTTTGGTGCCATGCATGATATGAAAGTCTTAATCTGACAAGCCATTTTTAGCCATTGATCTTAGAAATTGGTTGTATACAGCTAACAGTCTAAATATTTCTGAACTGGTTTGGTGCCATGCATGATATGAAAGTCTTAATCTGACAAGCCATTTTTAGCCATTGATCTTAGAAATTGGTTGTATACAGCTAACAGTCTAAATATTTCTGAACTGGTTTGGTGCCATGCATGATATGAAAGTCTTAATCTGACAAGCCATTTTTAGCCATTGATCTTAGAAATTGGTTGTATACAGCTAACAGTCTAAATATTTCTGAACTGGTTTGGTGCCATGCATGATATGAAAGTCTTAATCTGACAATGATATTAAAGAATATGATTCAAGCTTCTGGGTTAATGTTTTGGTTTTGTAGCAATTTGCAGTGTTGTGTAAAACCACTCCAAGTGCACCCTATTCTATTTTCACTTTCTTTATCACCTTTTTCTAAATTTGTTCTAAGGGATCAATACAGTGAAGTATTTGAAATGTTTAATATTTACAAATTCCATATCCTGAATTTTACAATTAATTCAGGTTATGTGCCATCCCTGCTTTCATTCCACTCTCAGATTATAGTTTTTGTTTTAGAAAGGTTTATCTTCAGTCCCATTTCTTGGAACATTTAGTAGAGTATGTTGAATTTTTTTTTATTCAAGATCATTTTTATTCCTGCTATCCTGATCATCAGTGCAGTGGCTTCAGGAGGAAAAGCAAGAACACTTTTTTCTATTAGCAGATTCATTTGGGATAGAGTATGGAATGCTTAAGTGATAAGTGCCCATCTCTTCACATCTGTGCTTGTATATATGCAAAGTATAGTCAAGAAAGATATTAAATAGATGCATAACTTAAGACCTACCTAATGCAATATACACTAGATGAAGAACAAAGAACTCATCCACTGGAATAAGATGATAAAAAAAATTTTAAAAAGTTAGACAGACAATAATATAGTAAAATAATAAAAGTAGTTTGTCTCGAAAGTTCAGACAAAAATTATGAAAATGATTTTTTTGTTGAGGTAAACTTAGTAATGATAAAATAATTTTCAATTAGGTGAGTGATAATGATTTGTGATGAGACAGAAAGTCAGACTGATGTCGTCAGTTAAATAACTTGTCAGGTATTTTATTTCTGAGATTGAATATTTTTTTTCACAGAGGAACAAATGAGTATAAATGAGAATTATATTATGATGATGAAAAATGCTTGATATTTCTTTTGTAGTGTTGCTAATAATTCAGACTTAATTTTCACCCAAGAGGATTCAAAAAATAAGCTTGTGGGCAATGCATATTTGATTTTTGAACAAGAGTTATGGATGATTTAGATAAAGACTTGAATAAACATTGAGGTTTTATGTTAAAGTTTCACTGTTTGAAATCTTCTAAATCTTCTTCTGCATGCTATGTCCATTCCAGCTGTAAGCAATCATGGCTCTCCACAACTTCCTATTATTTGTAGCTCTTAGTAAAATATTTTTCACCATCCCTCCTACTCATTGTTCTGTTCATTATGTATAGATCACTCAATGTTTCTCTCTACTCCACTTACGTTCATTATGTTCTCTAAGTGTCAAAGTCTCCAAGCCCTCTATTCTCATTAGAAATAGAAAATTTCAACTTCCTGCTTCTGATTCAAAGTATAAGTATCCTTTTTTTTCTCTTTTTCTGAAGACACCCTCATTGTTCACATGTTTAGTCCACGGTATTCTCAGCATCATTCTGTAGAATCACATTTCTGATTCCTTGAGTTTTTTCTTCATCTGTGAGGAAATTGATCAGTATTCACTGCCATAGGAGAGGACTGATATTACATAACAGTTTAGCACACTTTTCATTGTTTATAAAAATCTTCCTTTTTATTAATACTGTTTAGTTTTTAGAAGGTAATTTTTACTATTCCAATGTCAGTTTCACATTTTCCATCCTCTGTTAAAACACTTCATAAGTATTTAAATGTTCATAATTGCTCAATTTTGACATATCCAATTAAAATAAATCATATAACATAACAAAAAAGGGTAACCAATAATTTGATAAAATCTGATCACTTCTTCTTTATGTGCTGTGTTCCTTCAGGATGTAAACGATTATGGCCATCCACATCTTCCTGTTCCTTGTAGCTCTTCATAAATTTTGTCTTTTTGCTATTTTATCCAAACCCTGTTCTAGCAACCCATCAAGTATATTACACACCATTTTCCTCAGTCAATCTTAGCCTCAATCTATCCTCTGAATATCAGATTTTCCAACTGTTCCTTCTTCATTATGTACCCCAAAAATTTCAACTACTTCTTCCCGGTGTTAAGTATAAGTTTCCTTTTTGATTCAATTTTCTCTAAAACCTCATTATTGCTCACAAGTTCAGTCCATAGTATCCTCTGCATCTTTACATAGAACCACATTTCTGTTGCTTCAAATCTCTTCTTCATCCTTGAGTAGATTGTCCAGCATTCACTGCCATATTGGACAGATATCAAATAACTGTTCATTACTCTTTTTTTGTTTCTAACAAAGTTATTCTGTCTCTTAATATTCTGCTTAGCTTTTGGAATGCATCTTTGGCTATCACAATGCATCTTCAGATCTCAGTGTTGCACTGTCTGTCCTCTGTTATAACATTTCCCAGATATTTAAATTTTTGTACTTGTTTGATTTTAGTACACTCAATTTCTAATTTGCATTTTAGACTCATCCTTTTGCTAATATGTCTTCTTGTAATTTGTATTTAGTGCTCACTTCTCACTTTCCTTTGCTACCTTCTGAAAGAGCTTTTGTAGTTTCCTTTCTGTGTCTGCTATCTGCATATCTAATGTTGTTAAGATCATGGCTACTAACAACAAATACTGGCAAGACAAATAATTCTCTCAGAACTGACTCACTGTATAAGTTGAACAAGTCCAGTGAGAAGACACATCCTTGTCTTACACTTCTGGCTCAAATTAAAGGGCTTCATTTATCCATTTCTTCTTTCTTTGTGAAGCCATTCATATTTTTCAATAGAATCTCATATGTAAATATATGTAAGTTTAAAACAATTAAGTTATATGTCATTGGGCAAGTCTTAAGATTGAAATTTCGATTGTATTAGTTTCCCTAGACCTAAACTGATCTTATCCTAATAGTTGGTTCATTCAACCAACAATAGTTTCCATGGAAGGATTATTACATCTTAAAATGTACTGATAGTAAATAAAATTGCAACATTTTGCAGAACAATGCTGAGTACAGAGTGCATATGCTTGGGGATACGATATTATTCTGTCAAAAGTTCTAAGGTAATTGGTCATCTTGTGACTTAGTTACACTCATAATTGTACACCATATGTGCTTGACATTTAGATGGTGACACATGCTGTGATAAACTTCAGAGTGATGAAAGAGTTCAGTGCAAGCAGGTGTCAAGCCACAAAAATGTGCATATGCTCTTTTTTGGTCAATTAGAAAGGTCAGATTGTGTCTTCAAGAGGTTAGTTGGTCACTTCAAAGAATAACTGCACATGCTGGATATGACATTCCAATGGAACTTCAATATCAGCAATAGTGGTCAAGTGAAAATTCATGCCCCCATAGACAAGGTTTGAGACAGTCATATAGTACAGAGGTTCACTGATTGCTACATTATGAAGTTAGCAGGAACAGGCTACATAGTATCCAAAACACAGATCAAAGATAATGTAGCCCCAGTCATATTGATATGAACCATTGGGTGTCATTCAACACAAATGAAAGTAGATTTTGTTTTTATGCAAGTGCTGGTTGGTTTTGTATACAATATTGACCTGATGAACAAAATATTCCTATATGTATTTGCCCATGAGTCATAAACCCTACACCTGGTAGAATGATGTGAGATGCCATTTATTATAACTCTTACTTGTCTCTCTCTCTCTCTCTATATATATATATATATATATATTTAAAGACATTTATATTATGTTTAATGTTCTTTTTATGGATACAAGTATTTAAGCAAATGCTCTGTTTTATAATAAACAGTATTAAATAACATTTACCGGCCTGAATGTCCGAGAAATTTTCATAGAAAATTTTTGTTCTCCGACAGGAATCGAACCTGTATCCTATACGGAACCATCATTTCGTGTGATGTGCCTTAACTGTTCAGCTATAAAAAGAATGTTAAACATAATATAAATATCTTTAAATAAATTGTCGGACTATGTCCAATTCAAAAAAAAATATATATATATATATATATATATATATATGGCTCCCATTTTGCCCACTCTACTGCTGACATGCTTACAGCCATCACAGAATATATATATCAAGCTCTTGATAATAATGGTGAAACTCGAGCTGTGGCTTTAGATATCTCAAAGGCATTTGACAGGGTATTGGCATGCTGGCCTTCTATGTAAGCATCAGAGCTATGGCATTACAGAACTATTGATCTTCCTGATGTCATCAGTTCCCAAGTAAGCATTTATGCAGATGACACTACCATTTACTCCTGTCTCAATAGAAAGTCTGTCAGAGTGGACAAAGTTAACCTGAGCACAGCTCTTGAAAAAAACATCCAATCAGTGGTTAACTGGGGCAGGAAATGGCTTGTAAATTTTAATGCATCCAAACTAAACTGCTCTCATTTAACCACCATAGAGAAACATTCCTGCCTGCTATCATCATGGCTGATGCTAACCTCCTGGAGAGCAATACACTGCACCTTCTTGGCCTTATATTTTCAACTGACTTGAAGTGGAACAACTAAATTGAATCATTTGCTCCATCTACTGCAAGGAAAGTTGGTTCATTGTTTCATGCCAGAAAGTTTTTCTCATCAGTGTTCACCTTCACATTTACAAATCTACCATTCAGCCGTGCATTGAATATTGTTGACATGTCTGGTATAGTGCTCCTGCTACTCATCTTGAGGTTCTTGACAAAATCCAAAGAATTCAAAGTAATCAATCCTAACCTCAGCCACTTTCTCACAGACTTCATGTGGCTTCCCTCTGTCTTTTCTACAAATATCTTCATGGTAACTGCTCTGACAAGCTTTTTTCCCTGGTACCACAAATACATGTGCTTTTACTGTTGAAATAGCTAAATGTAAATGCCACTTCTACTCCAACAGTTTCTTTTCTCACACTTCTCGACAGTGGAACTCCCTTCCATTTACTTGCTTCCCTGAAAACAACAATCTTCAAAAATTTAAATGCTCTGTCAATCACCATCTTCAGTCATCTTGAACCCTGTTCATCTTATCCTTTTCTTAATTCTCCTTATACCCTGTCTTTTCTCTCACTTTCACTCTTTGTGGCACTCCTGCCTTGCTTGGGGTGAAATGATTATATATATATATATATATATATATATATATATATATATATATATATCCTTGTATATATAATCAGAAATAGATGTCATTATTGTGCCTTTAGAGCACTTTCATCCAATGCTTTTTCAAAAGGTAATCATTTCCCTCCTCATTCGTTATTATTATTAATGTGTCTTAATTGTGTTTGTATATCGCCAATGATTACCTTCTGAAAAAGTGTTGGCCAAAAGGGCTCTAAAGGTACAATAATGATGTCTGTTTTGTTCAGGTCTATGTTCTATTTCTGTGGGTACAAATCTCTGTTTTTATATATATATATATATATATATATATATATATATATATATATATATATATATATACACTCAAATGGATAAATATAAATAAATTTATATGTAAGTTTTCAAATACAAATAAATACATATATATATATATATATATCAAATACAAATAAATACATATATATATATATAATAAATACATATATATATATAATTTTAATACATATATATAATTTTAATATATATATACATATATACATATATATATATACATATATACATATATATAATTTTAATATATATATATAATTTTAATACATATATATATATATATATATATATATATATATATATATAATTTTAAAATTAGATGGAGACAACACAAAAGCTCCTTCAACAACATCCAAAATAGAAGTCAGACATCTCTATCTCAATACTACTGGCATTTAAAGGAAATGAACAAAACACCAAAAGTAAAATGGAAAATAATAAATAGAACTAGAACATGTAAAACCTGGGATGACCCATGCCCTCTGTGCCTACACGAAAAACTGCACATCATTAGAGTTCTAAATAGTGAAAAGTTACTAAACCATAGACATGAGTTAACGGTGTTCTGTCGTCATCAAATGATTTTCGCATTAAATAATTAATAGATTTAAACAAATTAAGTCCATAATTTAAAAGCCTTAAAAAACTCAGCCCAATAATTATTGAGAAAAACCCTTTGATAAAAAAAGCCATGTAAATAAACAAATAAACAAACAGATCAAATAGATAATAATGAAACATAACCTTCTAGTCACTCAACAACTCAAGGCAAACCCATAAATAAAAAAGACGCCGTCTGACTAGCATAAGCCAAAACCACTCTGGACATAGAATCACCATTGTAACTTGATACGCTTTTTCGGAAAGGGACTGGCCTGTAGATAAAAATTAATTCTTAATTCTTAGCCCCTTAAACCACCTAACTTCAACGGCCGAAACTAACCGTTTCCATAGCAACAAATGTTCCAACGATACCGTATTTATAAACACTAGCTAACCAAAAGATAGCTTATTCCCAAATTCTCGCTTGACAAGGAAGCGAGTCCAGACACCTTAACTCTTCATAACTTAAAAAATTATGTTAGGGGTCTCGGCTCTCGCTTTTGAAACATGTAGTGGAGGAATCATATTTTTAAAAACTAAAAATATTATTATATTATATATATATATATATATATATATATATATATATATATATATATATGTATGTATGTATGTATATATATATATATATATATATATATATATATATATATATATATATATATCCTTTGGTGTAATAAAAATATTGGTCAATGCTAAATAACAAATAAAGATTGCATTGAGTTAACCATTTACAAGATTTTTTCATACATAGCAATTATCAGAATGGCTTCTGAGATCTATCATTTTTTAACACATTTTTCAAAAGGAATATGTCAGTGTGTGTCAACAGCTTGAAATAATTTCATTTCTTTTGTGTATTAAACAGTTCTTGTTGCAATCCACATTAAATATCTTTCACCATAGGAGGTGGTATCTAAAATTGTGCATAAAATATTTCATATGCATATGAAAATTACAATACATATAAATGATACATTTTTACCAAGTGCAGTCTATGTCACTTGAATTGCTTCACACATGACATCACTTTGGATCAATTTGAATCCCAGCATTCCAAAATAAAAATACCAGAATACAGCTGACAAAATCTTGTCTAACACACAGATAATACCCATTTCTGGATAATGACAGAAATAGCTAAAAGTACATGAAAAAAACAAAAATAAAACAAAACATCTATGTCAAATAATATATCCAAACGTTTAATCCAAATGTACATCTTATTCAAAAACTGGAAAATATTGATTAAAATTGAAAAAATATGGATTAAATCCGAAATAAGAAAAGAAGTACGAAATCTTTATAATCTTGACATGTTTCACAATTTATTTTGCTTCATCACTAATTTTGGGAATGGAATGATATTTAAAAATTGAAATATAAATAAACTCCCAAAATTTATGATGAAGCTAAATAGAGAAACTTGTCAAATTTATAAAAATTTCCTACTTGTTTCTTATTCACACACATATATACACAGGTTGGGATGGGTAAATTGTCACCATTTCATATTACTAATTTCACACATACACATTTTTTGTTTTTGATTTTGTCAGTGGCACAGTATAACAGGGTCAGTTTGGCACCTTCTGTAAGAAAAAGATCACCATGACACAATTCACTCCGACATAAATTTGGAAATGCCATGGTGTACTGCTTGGCATTTAGGCTCGATGCCCCAACACAAACAATTAAGAGTGTTTGGGTGTCAATCTGTGGACAGCGCAGAGGATTCAGAAAATGTTGGATGCATCCAATGGTGATTACAAAGGTACAGCAGCTCAGAATAAACAATCTGATTATTCTGATAAGAAGAGAACTCCTGAATTTGTTGGTGAGGGCCTCAGACTCAACACAGAAGCCTACATCAAGTTCTTTGAAGAGGTAGTGCTTCCCTGGGTCAAGAGGGTGACTGCTGAAAGATCCTATGTCTGGCAGCAGGATTCTGCACCATGTCACACAAGCAGTAGAACCCAGTCATGGCTGTCTGATAATTTTTGTGACTACATCACCCCTTAAATTTGGCCCCCTAACTCCCTAGACTGGAAACCTGTTGATTAATATGTGTGGGGAACAGTTGAGCAAGAAACCTACAAAACACCTTGTAATACCAAAGATGAACTCAAGGCAAGAATTATGGCAGCATTCACCAACTTAACCAAGGAGACCATCCAGAAGAGTTGCAGGAGATGTCAAAGTCAATGGTGGGTTTATTGAATAAATTTACTCTTTAGAATTTCAATATATTTTTGTGAAATTTTAATAAATATAACTCTGTTAAATTGAAATGTCAGTATTATTTTTATTTTCGCATTCATATATATATATATATATATATATATATATATATATATACTTGACTCTCCCACCGAGTATATATATATATATATATATATATATATATATACTTAACTCTCCCACCGAGTATATATATATATATATATATATATATATATATATACTTGACTCTCCCACCGAGTATATATATATATATATATATATATATATATATATATATATATATACGCAACCACGAATAAATCAAAAAATTCAAATTGAATTAGTTTGTCTGACAATTGCAAGGGCGGAAACGCCAGGGTCACAAACTCACATTAACCAAACTAAATATATATATATATATATATATATATATATATATATATACTCGACTATCTTGTCAAATTCAATGTATGAAGTTCAAGCAGATCAGTCCCTAGGAACCGACAGCCTGACATCAGCACATGAGATTTAATTATAATGGTGAAGGTTTTGGGCAGAACCATCCACACTTTTTGAAGGACCAAATATAGAGACCTGGTGCACCACATGCAAGGTCTACAAACGACCTTCTGAAGGTTTTTAAATCAGAGTTGTCCTTCTCCTAGACTAGTTGCCATCCAAGGCTATAGAACCCAGTCCTGCTATTTACGCATAGCTGGAGGGAGAAGAAGAGGATTCATACCTTTCCCAAGGGTATTAACAAATACACACACACACACACACATATATATATATATATATATATATATATATATATATATATATATATATATATATATTGCATCGGCAACTATTAGTTTTCCTATTGTCTTTTACATTTATAAATATTGTCTTTTTATATAGGTTAACTCTGAGAAATTATTCATATATATATATATATATATACATACACACACACACATATATATATAAAAATTAGAAAGGGAATGTGAAGATAAATAGTTAAGTTCTGCATGTATTCAAGATTTTAAAAGTTCATAACTCTTCTCACAGAAAAATAATAAAAATGTTTCTTAACGTCAATCACTGATCTTGAAGAAGAGTCCTTTCTTTGAAAATCTGCATTTAGAATCAAAGCTCTCATCTGAACTTAAACGATTCCTGGGAGCAAAATGATTTCAGCTTGACCATCAGGCTTCTCCAGTCAATAAATAAAACAATATCTCTTTATGCTGAAATTGTTATATGTGGTTGATATATAGGAAAGACTTCATGGACATTACATTTAACTTGAAGGAAAAAAATAATTATACAATCAAGATGTTGACATTTCACACTACTTCAAACAAAAGGTTAATGAAACCTCCATCAGTACTGGAAAGAGTAATAACAGTGACTGGATTTGAGAAACCTATTTTCCTGAAAAATTATTTTAAGAGAAAGATTTTAATAAATTTGTTTTTACAGCAATACTGGCTGCTCAGTCAATGAATGCCAAATGTTTCCTTATAAGGAAACAATTAATATTATCATTTAATGGTTCTTGAAATGAACAAGAAATATAAACCAGTTTTTGAAACCAGGTTCCCTGTTCATTAACCTTCACTCAAAGTCAGTCTTTTACTGTTGGACAACAGTGGAAGAAAAATGCATAGAAAGATATTTTAAGTCATATATTCCAATCACACAACAACACCACCAAAGAATACATGCAGAACTGAGAAGGATGGAAGGATTCTTAGGTCATTAACAGGCAAACCTGGAACACTGCCCTGGAGAGAGAATTCAGAGCTTGTCAGAATGCCACAGCTTCTCTTAAGCATGAGAAAAAGAAGGGAAAAAATCTTTACAATTGGAAAGCAGACACACCTTTGTTGAGTAATTCACATCTTGATGAATGATGTTGTCTTACAATGATTGCAAAGACCAACAGAAAATGCAAAGGGAATTCTCTTGTGTATCACCTGGAACTTGATTGACTTTCTACAAACTATTTTTATCCCTAATTGAGGGAAAATGACTGGGATGGAATAGTTCAAATTTGAAAGCAACTTACCACACACTCGACTGCCAGTATTTGAAACAATAGAAGCCAAAAGATTCTGACATCCACATATATATATATTCATAAGTTTTCAGCATTTTTATTCAAAAAGATTTGTTTCTTCTGTATATTCAATTCCTAGTTTTGGTACAGTGGAAATTTTTGCACAGGACTAATATTTACTAAGCTTACTATTTATGGTACATGGTCAAATAGAGAGAAATTGGTATAGCAAGATTGTTATGCCACTATTCCAATTGCAGCGGGTTTGCCTGCATTGAAAATCCTAATATTTTCATAGACTTGAACACTGATCTCTGACACCAGAAGGAAATAAACAAATATTTTAACCTCAAAATAGACTAATATGATTATTAGATAAGTCTAACACAAGGACACAGATTCAGAACATTGTGTACTACACCATAGTAGACTGGCCAGGGTGTCAGATTGCCCAATAGCAAGTTAGACTCTGATGTATTGGGCTCCCTATATCAGATAAAAATGCAGGGATATGTATGTTTTATGTTGTAGTTTTGTTGAAGTTATATTTTGGAACACAGTTTTATTTCTTTGTCTATATTCCTGAGATGAGGTATTATGTACACTATTTACATTATTCAGACTATCGTCCCCATCTTTGTTGCCATATTTAACACAATGTTTCAGCCATTGTACACTCTGGCCTTCTTCAAGGACACATGGCACAGTGGATAAAGGCATTAGTTAGATCCAGTGACAGGACCCAAAGTGTGTGAGTTCAATAATTGGGTAAGGCAGTGGAGAACTTTGAGAGAGGAATTAACAGGAGATAACTGATAACTGACACCCATTAAACATAGCCCGTGGAACTAGAACAGTCTACCCCTGCAAGCTAAATAAAGGGTTCAGTTCAACATTCCAACCACCTGAAGAAGACCGGAGCATACAATGGCCGAAATGTTGTGATAAATATGGAAACAAAGATGGGGATGATAGTCCGAATAATGTAAATAGTTTCATTTCTTTAAGAAATTGTAGGATATTATATGCATTAATATCATGAAAGAATTCTTTCATGTTCATGTAGGTAATTTTATTATAAATAGGTATTGTAGGTAATTTTATTATAAATAGGTATTGTTGGTAATTTTTTAATATAAAAATGTATTGCTGGTATTTCTACTATAAAAATGTATTTTTATACTTTCATAGTGTTTTGTTTTTATTTGGGAGTTCACTATTTGCCCATAGCTAGGACTCTGACAGGTGCTACCAATCTGGGTCAGGTTGGACCTGGGAACATCAGCAATTAAGTGATGCTTCCACACTCCTCAAAATCTACAATCTCCCAATCAGAAGCCTTTTTGCCAGATGTAGAAAAAGTACAATGCGAGGGAACATTTTCAAAGCTAAAGATCATAAAGACATGGTTAAGAAATTCACTGTCTGAGGAGATATAGGAATTATACATGGTACTATCAATCAAAAACAAATTGTTAGATGAATTGGATGCAGAAGCAATTATTGGCAGATTCATACAATCATCTAGTGAACATAAACTCTTGCTCCTTTACATATATATATTGGATTGGATACAATAATCTGTTGTGCTTTGAACTATTTATTAATGTGTATACTATGCAGTAAACTATTTTAAAATATCAGCAAATTACTTAAAATTAAAAAAAATAAAACATTCTGTATTTACATTTGACCTACTACCAGTAATATGTACAGTACATGTACATCATAATTAGTAAGAAATACACATTTTTTCCACAAAAATTTTAATTGTAGTTTAATATGTATTTTTTGAAAATTTTACTTAAGCATTATGAAAAAATTAAATGATAATATTGTAGTTGTGGTTGGGCCCCATTTGTCTCCTGGCAACAAATATTTTTAGACCCATTCTACCAGTGGAACTACACATAAAAAATGATCTGAGATCTAACCATTACTAGATTTTTTTTGTATGCTTATAAACTTACATATTAGCATAGCAAAAAGTTAAATGAGGAGAAATGAAGTTTGTTTAGCAGCAAAACTCATAACTGAGGAGGATCTGCCAGTGGACAGATATGCATATAATTTTATCATAAAATTATCACCTGGTGTCATAGAAAAATAACACATCCCAAAATTTATGGTTTAGTAAAATTTAAAAAAAAAAACAAAACATGATAATGTGAATCAGTTATATATTTTCAATAATGTTTTATTTTCTTTTAGTATGATTTGGTAATCTTCAATCTCATCTGAAAGCTTAAAAATAATAAACATTGAAGAAAGAAAATTTATCTCACAGCTGGAAAGAATTTCTGAAGCCATCGGTGCCAAATATCTTCAAAAATGGCTGAGTTAATATGAAAAATGAAATTACATCATATTTTCAATTTAACTCTTAGAATTTGAACTAAATATCAGAAAAATCTCATCAAAACTTTGAAGATGAAAATTAATAGTTAAAGAAAATGTTTTAAATGACAATAAAAGTGTATATTTTAAACATATTTTGAATTATAACTAATATTCACAGGGATTAAAATTTCATTTCAATTCTCAAATAGAAACCAGCAGGGAACTCAAGTTCGGAAGCGAATATTAGCCTTGTTACTTCTAATTCTAGAGATAAACAACCATATTTCTTGAAGTATACTAAACAACAGAAAATTTTTTAAAAATTGAACCAAATCTCACATTCTATTTCATCTTTATGATTTCAGCTTAATTCTTTTGAAAATTATTGTATTTTATTGAGAGACTGCCAGATCTTTAAAGAAGGGAGATTTAATATAACAATTGAATGGTTATCCCCTACTTATTCAATAAAGTTTCACTTTAATAGTCAAAGCCCGTGCTGATTCATAAATGATGAAATTAATCATGTCACCAACTCTAAGAAAGACAATCTTCCATTTTTGTGCATCCTCACCCATCTATGAGTTATGTCATCATTATCTACAGAAAGAGAGAGCGAGAGAGAGAGTGTGACTGGCCTTAATATTTTTAAATTTATTTTTCATACATTATTGTTTGTTTTATGATAAAACAGAAAAGAATTGTATTTCTGATTGTCTGAATTCTGTTATTGTCCTCTTATAACAATTGACACTTAATAATTTGAAAAATATTACTTTTAATTCTACTCCTGAGACTCTACAGAATTAATTTATAATATAAATAATCAAGAACAGAGTAATTTATTCAATGATCAAAATCATTTGAATAACTTCATCATATAAAAAGAAATTAAAACATTCAACAACATATATTTTATGACTAGTTTATTCTATCTTAATATTGTTACTTTTTATCAGAACACTCTGCATCAATAAAATTCTTCATTATTACAATGTATTTTATTCTGACTTTTATTCCATATTACTTTTATTCCATATTACTATGTCTCACTAGACATTGGATTGAGACATTCATCATTATTTTAATACTAGTTTTATTCCATATTATTATTTTACTATTTGTCATAAAAACACTGAATCAATAATCTTTATTATTACACTTGCTTTGTTTATTGATATGTTATGAGTTAAGATGTTCTTCATTATTATTAATTATTTTTTCATTACTTTTACTCTATCTTATCATTGTTGTTATTTATCACAACAGTGGTTCAATGCATATTTTACTTAACTAAATGCTATGAAATATCAGTTTAGGAAATAAATAATCAACAAGAACTGATCTTACCTCCTACACCTTTTATCAATATAATTTTAACCTAAGAAGAATTGAATTTTAAGATGAACACAGATATTTTGCCATTCTACTCTACAGTACTCTCTGATCATATATTTTATCTCTATCTATAAAAGGCAGGATGTGCGGGTGTGTGTAACGAATGCACGGCCGCAATTTTTGATGCATTTGCACCAAAATTCACATGCTCCTAGTTAGCTGGAAGGCCAAGACCAACTTTGCATTTCCAAACTCCCATCGATAGTGAAAATAATCGAATTTTCATGCTTCTACAGCAGTTTTCATGTAGTTTGCAGCCATTTTCTACTAGCCAGAGTGAGAGCCTATAGTTGGCTGCCACGAATAGGCAGGAAGATTCTATTGGCCAGCATGAGAGCCAATAGCTTACTGACATGAATGTTAACTAGCATGCTAGCATACAAAATAATCGATAGTGGGAAAAATTTGCTTGCTTAAACTCAACATTGATTGTGATTCCGCAAAACTGGGTTGGGTTTGAAAAAGTGTTTGTTGTTAACATTCTTTTTTTCATTCGGTTTTTCCAGTTACGAGTCCTTTTTTAAAACTGATCATTTTGTGTTCATTTTGTTTAGTTCTTTTTTCGTAACAGATTTAATGTTTAGTATAGAGCTTAGAAAAAATGGTAGTGTGAGATAGTCAAGAAGTAAGGCATGTAGCAACATCAGCACGGCAAAGGGCACTGCTTTAAAGGCAAGGAAGGGCAAAAATATTTTAAGTCAAGTAATAGTGATTGGTGTATGAGTCATACGATTTTTGAATCAAGCACAGGCAACACCGGGCCATGCTGCTAGTTTTGTGATAAAAAGCAACCATAATAAGATGAAGTAAAACTTATAATAAAAATGTAATTTCTGTCTAAATTTCTAATAGAAGCTACCATTATTTAAATTATTTACAGTCTGACTAATATCCTTATCTTTATTCTTGTTATCACAATGTTACAGCTGTTGTGCCCTCAGAGCTCTTTCAGTTAAATGCCAATCTGGGTAACCTTCAGGGAATTTTGAACTGTATCCTTTATTTATTCTTTGAAATATACTTGCAAGGACAGTGGAGCAAGAAAAATCTGTTTTAGATTAAATAAAGGGTTCAGTCTGAAATTAATTGAATTTACCTGGGTCAACAGACACCTGAGGAAAGACAGGTGGAACAGCAGGTGAAATGTTGTGATTATAATGACAAAGATGAATATATTAATCCAACTGTAAATAATGTATATAATAAAAAGTATTTGTAAAAAAAAAACTTAAAACAAAAAAATTAAAAAATATATCAATCAGACTATGATTTGAAAATCTGAGACACAAAAAACTGAAAACAAATGTTTGTGAATCAAGGCATCACACATTACAAATACAATAATATATATGATTATGCAGCAAAATGTAAAATCATTTTTTCAAAAATGGAAAAAAATCTATTACTTGTTAGGAAAATGCTCTGTATTGTATTAAAAACTTCTTTCAAGCCATCTAAGAAGATATTCTAAAGATATCTGAAATTTTACAAAAGGAATTATCTTGCTACAAAATCTTATATTGTATATCTTTTTTGATCAAGTCTCAACGAGAAAAGATATAAAAAAAACAAAAATAACTATTGTCTGGAATATTTTTCTAGACCAGAATATCTTGGTTTTTCTAGTCTTGGAGGCCATATCACATTGAAATATCACAACTACATGTGAAAAGATTTTTACACTATTTACATTGTTGGGACTGTTGTCCTCAGTTTTATTTTCATATTCATGATGTTTCAGCCATCTTCAGGTGATATATGTTGGAATTTCAGGTCAAACACCTTTATTTCGTCCACTCAGGTAGATTATTCTCGTTCCAGAGGCCATGCTTTTCCTGGATATCTCAGTTTCAGTTATTTCCTTTTAGTAACTCAACTTGCCAAGTTTTTATTCACCTCTACTGTGGCCAGGTATTGAACTCACAACTCTTAGAAAGATGATGAAAACATTTAACTAAATTTAATATATATTTTGTTACAACTACTTAATAAATCCTCCCAATCATATTTGGTTAAATTTGGGGAAGTTGGTTAACCTGAAAAAAATTCAGCATCCCATAATACTGAAGGAGACTCTAAAATAATGTTTATTTCTATGGAAACTACCAAGGTTACAGATAACACGCTAACAAAATTTGTAGGCTGACATCAGTGCAAAGCTGCCTGGAATATAGCTTGCTTTTCACATCATTATGATTATTGCTGAAACCAATTGTCTATCATTTTGGTCTATATAAACATTCAGCCAAACTGGATGAATGCCAATGAGTGTAATTTTTTTTTCATGTAGAAATTCAATGGTACACCTCTGTTTTGTATGCATTTTCATGTCAGATTGCATTTTGCCAAATTAACATATGAAACAAAGCAAAAATAATTAAAACTGGGAAAGTTGAAGTTTTTACTATCATATTACTGTATCTGACATCATGGGCAAATATATGAAAATAGGATGTAAAAAAAAATCAAGTGATACTTGTGAATATTTTATCTAATGTGGAATGAATGTGGTCACATTTCTCTCAGTGGAGTAGGCATCAAATATCATCAAAGACACCACACACAGAGACATGTTATTCATTTATGTAACTACTGTTGTAAAAGACTCCCAATGTTGCCACATCTTCACAAGACGATGTATGACTGTAGCAGAACTAAAAAGCTATATACATGCTGCTCATATTCTCAGATGCATTTTAAAATCTCATTATTATTTTCTCAAAAACGGGTTTTGTACAGAACTTTCTAACACTTTGATTTATATATATATATATATATATATATATATATATATATATATATATATATATATATGTATGTATTTATATATATAGAGAGAGATACTTTGTTTTTAATTTTCATTAATGATCTTCCTGATGACATCTGCTCTCAACTCTGTATTTATACTAATGGCATAACAATCTACACTTATCTGAATAGTAAGTCTGATCGATTAGATAAAATCAAATTGGTGGGTGATGTCAAAAACAACCTTCAGTCTGTTATTAACAGGAGCAAAATGGATAAATGTGATTTACTTCTATTAGATCAAATTTTTTTCTGTTTTCTTTGCATGCTTAGCTATTATGCATCTGTGTACAGTTAATTATATGAAATTAATGTTTATTCATTAGTTGGAAACACAATAAATTAAAAATTTGTATTGTACGAATATTTGTTTCCTCCCCACTATATTGAATTCATTACTACGGCAGCTGAAAGTTGGTTCACTGTGTCATGCTAGACAATTTTTCTCTCCAGAATCTATCTTACATATCTATAAGTCTACCATTTGTCCATGATTAGAATATTGCTGCCACATATGGTCCAGTGCACCTAGAGATCCTTGATAAAATCCAAAAATGGTCAGCTATATTATTAGTCCTGATCTGGTGTCTTGGCTTTAACATTAATATTTTCTATGAAAGTCAAATACACATTAACTATAAGCAAGATGAATTTCCTCTTGGAAACATTATCAAGAAATACACAACTCCAGTTGACCAGTACAAGAAAATTAAATTAATTATCTACTATATAAAATTTACAACAGCCAACTTTATCATCAACAATAACAACACACCTGCAAGATCTAAATTACAGTGACCCATTATTATTTATGAATTCACATGCCCCTTATGGAGCTGTGTTCCTGATCAAACCAAACTCATGAATAATTATATTGGACATGCCACTTCATGCCTATCAAGAAGACTCACATCACATCTTTCTGACCATAGCTCAATCAGGATCCATTTAAACACACATGGAAAACTACCAAACTCTATCCACAGCATACTAGTAGAAAATACAAGCATAACAGCCCCATCTACATGTAAAAAAAAGACTAAAAATAATGGAAGCACTAATAATAAAAAAGAAAAAGCCAACATTCAATAACATCAACTATGAACATGGCCACAATGTGCTGATCATGTTTGGAAAATAAAACATTCCTATAACTCTAGATACATGCATAAAAAATCTATACATTCAGCTAAAAATAAAAGATAGAGACCATTCTCAGTAATTGCTAAAAAAAATAGCCAAAAGTGCTTGGATATGCAGAACATTTGGACAATTTTTATACACTTTATGTCCAGAAAAGAAAACACTTATAAAAATACAAGAAAAGTTAAATGAAAATATTAATTGCAGTACTGTGTTAGTTAGTCATCTTTAATGAAGCTGATATATATATATATATATAAGCAAAAATATAGTTTTAAAGTGTGCTATATTTATGAGATAAAGTGCTCAATATCAGAGATAGAGCGTATTTTAAATATAAATATAAAGGCGAACATTGAAGTCACAACTCAGAGGCGACAGGCTGTTTCATGTTTTTTTTTTAATCATTTCACCCCAAGCAAGGCAATAAAGCCGTAAGATGCAGGGGTAACTGAATGTGAAAGAATAAGAATATAAGGAAAAAATTATTAAGGAGCAAAAACAATATTAGAACAGGAATTAAGATGGCAGAATATAACAACTGACATTGGATTTAAATTTCTGAAGATCAAAGTTGACAGGAAAGCAAGAAGCTGGATGACAGTTCTACAAGCAAGAAGTGTGAGTAAAGAAACTTTTAACATAGCATTTATGGTTACATCATGCCATTTCAACTGTAGAATGATGAAACCTTGTCACCAATTTAGTACAGCACTGCAATTCATAAAGACTCGGTAACAATGAGAGAAGTTCATCAGAACAATTACAAATAAAAAAAAGAATATCTGATATTTGGGGAAATTTTAGAAAGTGGGTCAGCTAAGTTTTTAGCATGCCCAAGTATTTATTCATATGTATAGACTCACATATACATAAATATATATAAAGAGGAAAATAACAAATATTTAAAATATGTGTGTATCAGAGATTTTATAAGTGTTTAATTGTATGCATTGAAAAATGATAAATCAGTTTCTTAACATTTCCAATGTTTCAGATTCAAATACTGATGTATCAGACTTTCCACAAATAGAAATGTATTTCCATGAGAGTGTTTTCAAATGCTTGTTGAAAAAGAATGAATTGGTAGGATTTTGTGTTTGAAATAAATTTATGTCAAATAAAATCAACTAAAATCTGTCAGTCATGTGAATGCAGCTGATAAATAACCAAAATGTATTTCTGAATTCTTTCAAATTGATCAATTTCTTTTGTGCATCAATTGGCTAAATTTATACTCACATTTTTCATTTTTACAAAATACGTGGATAAGAGTGATGATAGCTTGAATTCAATAGCATTATTAATATAAATGATAAAGAAAAAAGCAGTTGAAATCATAAATTTTCTTTTCTTGAAAACAGTAATGATTGCTTAAGGACTGGAACACATTAGAAATAACAATTTTTTTAAAATACCTTTTGCATAAAGTATCAAGACATTGGCTCTGTTATAGAAATTTGGATTATGCAAGGACGCATCACGCCTAGAATCAAAATTGGTTTCATTTTATGAATTTAATTTCTTCAAGACTTGCCTCATTTACAGAGACATTTTTTCACCATTATTTATCTGTCAAATCCTATAGATGATGGGTTGCTGAAAAGTTATTTCCTGGACCAAGGAGATATTCTTTCAATATAAATATATAGAGAGGGAGAGTTTAGATATAGGAAAGCACATTGCACGGTGACTATCAGTCTCATTCCTCATTGTGATCTTCAGACCAAGTGCCACCAGTGCCCTAAGTATGGTGTATATATAGTGGGTTGTGCTTGTGTGTCACAAAGGGTTGGGGTGAGGGAACCAGCCGTTCCCAGTTTCTTTTGTTTAGAATTAATCCTGACGGTTTAGTCTAGAGAGTTTGAACTTTAGTCATCATGCAGTGATAATCCAGATATCCACAGGCAAGCTGTATATACAAATGCTCTACCTACAATACTGTGCACCCTCCCCTATAGATATAACAAATTTTAAGTATATATATATATATATACTAAAGTAAATAAAAAAATTAATCAACATGGATATTTTGTTAGTTTTTAATCAATATATATATATATATATATATATATATTGATTAAAAACTAACATTAATTAATCAACATGGATTGATCAACATTAATTGATTAAAAACTAACATTAATTAATCAACATGGATATTTTGTTAGTTTTTAATCAATATATATATATATATATATATATATATATATATATATATATTGATTAAAAACTAACAAAATATCCATGTTGATTATTTTTTTTATTTACTTTAGTATATATATATATATGTATATATATATATATATATATATATATACTTAAAATTTGTTATATTTACATGGATATTTTGTTAGTTTTTAATCAATATATATATATATATATATATATATATATATATATATTGATTAAAAACTAACAAAATATCCATGTTGATTATTTTTTTTATTTACTTTATCAACATTTCTAATAACTTTATACTTTCAGTAGACATCATTAACCGTTTTCAAAGATTTTTAAATAATCAACATAGAATTTTAGCCATTTTCAAAGACGTTTAAATAATCAACATGGAACTTTTAATCAAATATATATATATAGGAGGCACGGTGGAGTAATGGATAGCGGCTACGATTGAGGAATTGGAGAGCCAAGTTCAAATTCCAGTCAAATCCATTACATTCACTTACGTGCTAATAAACTTGGGAAAAGTATGAATCCACTTCTTCTCCCTCCAGCTATGGGTAAATAGCAAGACAGACTGGGTTCTCTAGCCTTGGATGGCAACTGGTCTAGGAGAAGGACAACTCTGAATTCAAAACCTGCGGAATAATGTTTTCTCACACACACACATATATGTATGCACACACATTCACACACCCTTGTTTTTTGTTTTTTTTTTACTTAAGATGGTGTCTGTGTAAGACTATGGTAAGTAAATTTGTTATTATTTTTAATGCTGTTTTGTTATATTTATGTTTGTATGAGCTGCAATACCTAAACGTTTGTCTGTGTATGTATCAGAGGCGTTCTGATGACAATTTTTCCTCCCACTACCATAAAACACCGATATACACAACCATAAAAAATGTAAAATTCAAAATGAATCCCTTTGTCTGACAATCACAAAGGGAGTGAAACTCAGGGTCACAAACTCACATCAATCCAACTAAATATGTTACCTCTATCACTGATATTGAGTACTTTCCAATAAGTACCACGCATATATAATATATAAATAATATATATGTTTATATTTATATTCATAGACTCTCTCTCTCTCTCTCTCTCTCTATATATATATATATATATATATATATATATATAGCATAATGAGAAGCCATGTACTGATAGATTCCGATTTTAGTTCAACATACACACGAAGAAAAAAAGAGAAATACTGGATTTTAAAATTAGACACATATAAACTAGGGTTAAAAAAAGACTTGGGAATTTTAAATCTGTATAAATATTTCAATAGTTAAAAAATTTCTTTAGATATAGTTAAAAAAAACCTTTTTAAACAACATCTAAAATATTATCATTAGATTTACGTTAGAAATATTCAAACACAGTTGCATTCCACATCATGTGACGTCCGCGTCTCGCGACGGACGCTACTTGAAAACAAACTTCTGAATACAGTTATTTAATTAATTTCTGATGAAAGATTGGGGCAATCTGAAATATCAAATATATATATATAAAAAAAAATATAAATAAATACTTTCACAAAAAAAACTTTCAATTTTTTCTTTTAATTTGCAACTTTTCAGTTGTTTTCTCCATATTATATATATATATATACATATATATATATCACCTTGCATAAATATATGTATATAAGAGTTAATTGCTAAGTAAGATCTCATATCATGGTGTTGTTTATAGAAATATATTTTAACAAGTATTTAGTAGTATATAAAGTCCTGTTTAATTTTGCTTCGAGTCATAAACACTGATCTGCCATCAAACTGTCAACACCTCAAAGGCTTAAATAAACAGCTACTGCTATATTAAAAATGCATTTCTATCATATTTTAAAATAAGTAAATAATAGTTGCTTCGAATCAGATTAATTATACTTTAAATGAGTTAATATTGCTCAAGTAAAGTATATTTTATTTTGGCAAGATTTTTAATAAACAGAATTACATTCTGATGAATAGTATCTAAAATTGGTGCTAAAATAAAAAAAAATAATCAATTTCAAAATGAAAACTCCTTACAATCAATTTAAATTAATTTTGAAAAAAGCAAAATATTTTGCTTGTTGGAAATATTAAATTTACTCTGTTAGCTTGAAATTAAAACTAAATTAAAAGCTTCAAGAAAGAATTTTCATTTTTAAAATTAATTTTAAATTTTAGGTATTGCAAATCTGTGGAGGTACCTATTTATAAAGCAATGATCAATGACAGAATTTTTGGCACAAGAAGGTTGCATGTCAATTGAAATTCACTTTATTCAATTTGTTACATTTGACATATGAATGAAAATAACAGCTGAAAGGAGAACCATTTTTTTTGTATGGTGACAATGCAACACCACATTGCAGTTAACAAAATGGTACATAAAAGTGATTTGCTTGGAACTTTGTCCTTACCACTCACCATAGAACCCCAATTTGGCACTAAAAATACTTTAGATTATACCTGAAATTGAAATGGACAGGAACTTTTGTCAAAGAATTTTTTTAGCAGTAAATGTCTGCAAAATAAACATAATTACCAGGTTTAGTATAAGGGACTTGTGTCCCCACCCCGAATCTATGCTACCTGCCCCCTCTACTACATCTCAATTTTCACAAGGTAGTGTTCATATAAAATACAAATTTTACTGTAACCTAATCATGTACAATTATAACAAGTGAACAATTCAACTAAAAAAATGAAAATACAGTGTATCTAAATACAAATTGGAGACATGTCATAATAGATCATTCCATCTTAATTAAATCAACAAGATTTTATGTCAATTTTTAACATCAACTTGAGATTGTTCTTGTTAAAAAGTTGAATAATTTTAACACATTCAACATTATGGGAAAATATAGTGAATTTTATATAATATTTTTTTAGACTTAGCAAAACAAATTCATTTATTTGGATGAAAAAAATGACTCCAGAATGATGTCAAAATCCACCAAAGTTTTTCATCATTTAATAGTCAGTTGTGATTAGTTTAATTTGTAATTAGTGTTGATAATAAAGTGAGGGTTAAAAAGCAAAGCCCGGGGCCCTCAATCAGGCTTGAACCCCACCATTGGGGGTTATTATGTTTCAGCACTGGTAATTATGATCATCCTGTCTCACTATTTCTGCAAGTGGCAGATTGCAAACTCTCATGACTTAATGATTTTTTTTTTAGAATTTAAGTCACTGTTTTTTATACATTTTTATAGGCCTATACATTCCTACATAGCCATCCAAAGAAAAAGAGTTTCTTTTGATACATGAGATTTGTGACTTGTGACTTCATGCTAGCATATCAATGGCTTCCAAACAGTTTCATCTTCTTAAGTTCACACACAAGGCTTGAGTCAACATGTGGTACAGTTTATCAAGCACATACCAACAGTGTTGCATGCTGGAATCATCTTCCCAAGCTAATGTTATCATTAATTAAATGTAATTATAAAGAGAAATGTATTTACTTCATTTTCATAACAGTGTTATTATTCAACCTGGTCTAAAAGTTGTTTCATAAATATCTGTCTATATCTCTGAAAAAAAAAACTTAAAAATTTCTCAGTCAATTCTAATATACAATTAAAAAACAAAAACATAGGTTAACGTTGCAAACAGTATTCTGACAATTTTTATACTGATAATGCTTTTGGATAAACAGCATTGACCTTCTTGCTTCATCTTGAACAATCTATATAAAACTGACTGAGAGAAATGTTTGAACATTATTGTCATTGCAATGTTAAGTCTCATGTAAAATTGAAGGTGTATGAAGTCAAAAGAAAGGTTAGTTGGAATTTTAGGGACCTTCAGAATGAACACATCTTCTCCTTCACCAATAAAAGATCATATACAGTTTGGGGAAAGGAGAAAATTGCCTGTAGTACAGAACCTATTTATTGGAAAAATACATATTTCTGATTTAATATGTCATGTCAGGAATGTTTCTAGAATATTCCATGCCCTCAAGCAAGTTCCATTATATTCCTGATGCAAGGGGAAGTTCCAGTTAAAAAGTTCAAAACCCCTAAAAGCTTCATTCTACTTCTGTGTAACTCTTAGTGACCCCAGAATTCACAGCTAATTTCATTCCTATGCCATCATTTTGTGAGATTGAGAAATGTATTCCTATTACATCCTTCTCTCTTTCCATTTGACTCTAAATTGACTTGTAGCAACTTGTGATCATGAACATCAGCGCCACCTACCCATTGTTTATCATCAAGTTACCCATTACAGATTAATTTTCAACTCTCAGAGCTCATCCGTTTGGTTGGCCATAATAAACACACAACAAAGCAATCACTAGCATTATCAGTTCACATGTGCATGTATATATTTATGTATATCAGAAATACTTGGTCTTGCTCTGGTTTCAAAATATCTCAAACAAATACAATCACATGAATTTGCTATATTGTGTGTCAGTTTTTTTAAAAAGATGATGAAAATCTTCAGTTGATCCAAAAATGTTGATTCCATTAAAAATGTTCCTTCCAAGCAATTAAACAAATATATCTATTTTAGCTTTTTAAAAATTGGGGGTATAATATAAACATCAATTATTATGGGGCCTAAAATAAAATGACCTAAATGACCTTCCCTTTCAATTTTTTCCTTTTTGATTTCTGTGAAAAAGTAATTATTTTTTTAAGAATACTTAACTAATTTGCATAATTACTGTATTTCATTTCTTTTTAATCAAGAACTTTTTTACTATATCATTTTGTTATTACCATTTATTTCTCAGGGACATTAATGCAAAATAAATGCAAATTATATTAGGTGAAGTTTTCATTCATCTTGCTAATTTCATTTTCTATTCTATTAATTCCTGAGCTATCTTCCTTGGTCATTTTTAAAAATCACAAATATTTCCAAAGATGCTTAGAATGAAGGCACTTCTACTTGATGTGTTGTTTTGTAAAAATATAACTCTTTTTGGTAATTTTATTTTTAATCAATTCACCCCAAGCAAGGCAATAATGCCACTAAGATGCAAGTGGTTACTGGGAATGAAAGAGAATGAAAAAGAACCAGAAACCCAATCCTAAACAAGAAACAAGGGATAAACCTCTACTCCCGTTTCAAATGACAGGAGAGGAGTGTGAACCTATTTACTCCTATTGAGAAAAATACAAAATAAATACCAAATAAAATTTCAGAGTTTAGGCAGAGATGTTAGAAGTATAGAGTTGAAGTACATTTTAGAAGGGAACAGAAACCCAATCCTACAGGAAACAATAGATAAACCTCTACTCCTGTTCAAAAGACCAGAGTGGAATATGAACTGGATGATAAGTAAACCTCTTTACTCCTATTTTTTGGCATCTCAGCTTCAGTCACTTTCCTACTGCCATAACATAACTTCCTTGTGCTTTTTTCTATAAATATTTTCATGGTAATTATTCTAATAAACTCTTCTCTTTGACTTCACCAGTTTAAGCATAGTATGAGCTTGTCAACTAGATATTATCATTTTATGGTTGAAATTGCAAGATAAAACCATAAGTTCCTTGCTAATAACTTCTCTAACATTCTTCACATGTGAAACTCTCTTCTGACTTCTTGTTTCCCTGTCAATTATGACATTCAAAAATTTATATACAACATAATCTTCTGTCTCTCTGAATCCTGATCTGTTATTTTCCTTTCTCTTCTGTAATATTTTCTCAGTTTCTTTCACTCTCAGTGACCCTTTGCATCTTAGTTGTGTTAAATAATAGTCTAGCAGACTATTATTTTAAAGAATTGTATATTCTTCTGACTTCCTTATTTTGACCTTTGAGGTCAGATACAGGCAAACAAAGGAAGTTCTTTTTGATTGGCTGAGCTAAATGTGGGGATGTTAGCAAGATAGGAAGTGTTTTCAGAATGTTAAGTTTTTACATATCATACATAGCAGATGTGTTTATTTCATGTCTTGGGGAACTTGTTCCCCAGTGGGGGTGATAGAGTGACCCCACTGGCTAGTTAAAAATTGTACACATTGATGTGTTTAATAAAATAGACAAGTTTAAACTCCCTTTTGGATGAAGTTCTTATTTTAACTCCAAACAAACCAACTAGTGATCACCCAACCGAGAGAAGATGGCCAAGAGAGGAGAATGCAGCTTTTTTGTGAAACTGACCTCATCAACCCAGAGACCCCCAGAACTAGGGGGCTATACAATAGTTACTACATCACCTTGCTTAGAATCAAATGATTAAAATAAAATTTTAAAAATGACTACTGTATATGGTGGTGTACAAGACAACCTTTTAAACTTAAAAAATACCCTCAAAAATAGGGGCCATCTTATAGTCCAGGTATAAAATGTGAGCCTTAAATTCTATGGTTTATAGTAAGTTGTTAGCATGGGAGATATTTGATGGTAGGCTAACCCCTACGTTGGTTAATATCAACACAAATATTTTCTACAAGAAATAACTTAATTCACATTATTATAATAAAATAGTAAAAGTGTAATGTAATAAAAGTACTCTTACCTCATATATTATGTGGTATGACTGCATAGCAACATTAAAACATATTCATCAAGAGATAAATCCCAAACCATCTTCACACTCTGTAAACAAAACAACTGCTAGCCTTGGGTGCATTCAAAGTGCTTTGCCAGAGAGAGCATTCAGGAAAAAAGATGTTTATAATAATTCAAGAAATCATAGTTTGTCATACTAGCCGGTTCTTGTCAGTATGAGAGAAGGTGCAAGCTCTCACTTTGTTACGAGCATTATTCAGGGTAAGATTATTAGAAGGTCGCTATCACAAGACCCCATCATGGCCCCACCAACTAACAGTAAAAGAAGGAAGTATATGAAGCATGTTTCATGTTGAAAGCAGTAAACTTAGCCAAGGATGCTTTATGGGTGGATGGTTCATGGGGAAAATTTATTCAGGCTAACATAACAGCCTACAGAAAACACTAATGACTTATTGCAGATTGTGGTACTTAATTGACAATATCTCCCCACTGTTTTTACATTAGAATTTGAGTGAAAAGAAAGTATATGCTTACTGAATTTATTTAATAAATTCAGTACAATACATTTTGAAATATGATTGGTGGGGGAGTCTTGTACAGCAAATCATAGCCTAAAACTTACATTTTAACTTGAAAATTTGTGGGTCATTTTATACACCCAGTTGTCTTGTATGCTAGCATATATGTTACTCAATTTCTTTGATCTGCAAATAGCACAGATAATGATACTGTTCCCTTTAACTGGGGAAAGTGTGAAGGGAAAAATATTCTATAATTTTAAAAAACATCATGTCATACAAACAAACTTTAAAAAAGTTTTAATATACAATGACAATACCAAACATTTAGTTAATTTTAAAAAAAACTTTCAAAACACATTGCATAGGATATTTTTAAATAACTATATTACATGATATTTATCTTTAAGAATATTTGATTAGATTTAGGCCAAAATTTCCAGTGCCATCTTTTTCGCAACATGAGTGAAAACTTAGAAATGTTTTTAGAATTTGCTCATCTCATTACTGATTGTGTAATCTGTCAATGGTAAGATACCATTTACATGCCTAAGAATAAATTTCCCATATTGGGAAAATGGCTTCCATATGAGTTTACAAAAAGAAAGAGTTTTTCTATGTTTAAACACTTATCTTACTCTTCTCGGTTGTTCCAGGGAAAGTTATTTTTGATTAAGTCAGTCACTGGTAATGACAAAAAAAGGACTTATTATGAGAATTTGTAAAAAATGAAAATTGTCACTAGATTGAGGACAACCTTGAGAATTGTCATCAAAATAGAATCTACTGGTTAAGAAAACTAATCCTTTGTGGAATTCAAATAAAATTCTTGACATTGAAATTTTTAAAAATCAGATGTAGTGTGACTGTGTAACACTATTATAAGCAACTGATTCATTTGAATCATACTCTTAAATAAAAATAGAACTTTTCTTTGGCAAAGAAGATGACAGGTGTTTTACTGCATGACAATGCTTATCCACATATTGTCAATACAATGCAAGCAAATGGTCATGGAGCTGGAATGAGAAGGGATTCTTACAGAGCATCATCTTTAGATGATCACTTGATTTGCCCCATTTGATTCAGTTCAAAGAAAATCACAATGCAAACAGTTCAAAGAACTTTCAAAATGCAGACATTTCAAAGAACTTTCAAAATCCAAACAGCTAGAAAATCACAATGCAAGTATCGGGTTATCTCCTCTTCATTTCATAACCCTTTCAACAGGGGTCTCTCTCTCCTGGGAGTATAAATACAGGCTGACCTTTCGCCTCTTTCTCTTTTTTTCTCCGCTTACGCCCACGTGTGAGCAACTACCTCGATTTCGGCCGCGGGCTGAAACCTCGCACGTGGGGCGAGGTACACAAACTTCCTCTTAACATCTCCAATATGTGAACTCTAATGCACAACCAGCATTTCCCATGTTCAGGGAACACACTAAAAACAAAATTCACCCGTACGGACATTTCAATTCAAACAACTTTCCATACAGACACTAACGTTTTATTCATGTTTTAAATGATGTATTTGTAAATCTTGTATCAATCTGTTTGTCATTAATATATATTTGCTTTGTACATATATATCTGTCTTGTTCGTTTTATTTTGCTTTCTTTGGACTCCATCATAGTCCAACATTACTATGTAGCGGGACTGGCCAGCAGGAAGTCTTAGTCCAGAGATTTTATCCTCACATTAACCCGCCGGTCCCCTACACAAACAGTTCAAAGAACTTTCAAAATGCAGACATTTCAAAGAACTTTCAAAATCCAAACAGCTCAAAAAACTTTCAAAACACAAGCAGCTTCAAATTATTCAAGATCTCAAATAATTCATAAAATAAACTTTTATGATGGAATATGAAAATTATCAGAAAAGTTCATAGAAAGATCAGGAAAATATTTTAATGACTGAATGGTTAAAGTGTCAGCATTCTGACCATGAAATTCATATATTATCTCGCAATGGTCAATTTTTAAACATTTTTCCAAATGGAAAATACATTTCTCAAACAATTACTAAAATATTTAAGTACTACTAGTACTTACTAAATTCTGTAGATGAACAGTTTGCTACATAAATGGCTATAAGTGTAAGTTGGTTCAGTTTGTAAAAATTTCAAGTTCTTTGAGTAAAACTTTAAATTAATTTTCTCAAAGATCAAAAGAATAACATATTTAGTTCTTACATTAAAAAAAATACATTAATTCCAATCCAAGAGATGAAGCTTATGATCAAATAGACTAAATGGAGTTTTCTAAAACATCAAAATGTATAAAAAATGTAATGTATTTCACTTAACTCGTAATACCAAATACCTGTAATATAGGAGGCTTCTTTAAAAATTAATCTGTTTTCTTCAAAATGTACTTTGTAGATTCCAATGAATTTATTAATTATTTGAACAATTATTCAGACTTATATCTTTCTGAAATTCTTCTCACATGACAGTGTATTCTTTTGTCTTCTTTAGATGTTTATTACATCCAACAATCTTGAAATCTTTTTTAAATTAAGACTAAAAATATATGTTTTCAGATGTTTATTCTTTCATAAATAGATAAATATAAATAAGAAAAAAAGCTTGTCAATTATAAACTCTTCCATTGCAAATACCATTTCTTGACCGATTTTGATGTAATTGTACACACATTGCAAGCCCATCAGCAAAAACATATTGATCCAAACAAGAAAAGTGATGATACTAGATCAATTAATTCTTCAAATAATGGCAACATCTCTTTTCATAATTCCAGATGTGTTATAACGTTTTATTTACACCTGAAATCTGAGATTTCATATTCAAAAGGATACATCATTTTCGAAAATAATCCAAAATGAATTAATTTTGTTTAAAGATCAAAAGATGAGGCAGGCATACTAAATTTGCCAAATAATGAACTTTAAAACTATTGTAATCCACAGAAACATTTTCAGTTAGCACACTTTAGGTGTGGGTTAGGACTGAATCCTGGTTCCTGAAACATCCTAAAGAGCAAATGCTAAGATCATCTGAGAAATCTCAATGATAATTCTTGTGTTCAAGTCCTAGGGTAAGTCTCCCTAGGTATTACCTTTACTTTGGGAGGAGACTAGGAGGAATCCCTGGTGCATGAGACATCCCTAAAATGAACACATGGTTTTTCCATTTTAAAATGACCTTGTGCCATATTCCATTTCCGTGAGAATATCGATGAATACTGATTTTTAAGTCAGCCAGCAAAAATGATGGTTACAGCTTCCAAAGATCTGCATCTGACTTGCCTGATTTTCATACACTTCTACAATAATTCTCTTTTAAAAAAAGGAATGATTCCAATTTCCCTGGTCTTACAGTAATGTTGAACATTATCTAGACATTGACATACAGTGGCAACAGGTCTCAATGACTGCTTTCCCAAGTCCTCACTGTCCAGCCTTGACAGAGTTGAAAAGCTTTTACTCTGCTCTGTAAGCAATGAATCATTTTCCACCCTACAGCTCCTATTCCGCAGACATAATGTTGTATCCTCTCACTATTCTATCACTATTTTCATGGCAAAAATTCAAATGAAGTATATTCCTTAGTTCCACCAATTAAGACCTTCTCAGCTAAGGATCTTGTACACAGGCATGAATTATCTTCATTTACTGTTGTATTCCATTTGTAAGGAAGAAATTTCACTCTGATAGCTTCTTCCTCAGAGCTGTTACAACAATCTTAACCTCTTCAAGTCTAGCGTTAACCGTTATCTATCATATATATGTTTTCTCTCAATCTCTGACAAAGCTTTAATAAATGTGAAACATGTTAGATTGATATATATTTCCTATTTGTTATTTATTTTATTATCTTATATATCCCATAATATGCCCTTCTTTTATTATCCTGTACATATCCCATAATATGTCATTTTTAGCCTTACACATTTACAACAATCTTATTCAGTAACCCTCTACCTTGAGTGGCTTTTGTGCTTTGCATTGGATGAACAATAGATAAAAAAAATATAAAAATTATCTCACTGTGCCCTGTTATACATATGCAAGTAATAGTGAGAATAGGATATATTTATTATCAATCATGACAGATGAAGATAACATCATGAAAAACTAGTTGTTCAGAATTTGAATTTAGATCCATTAAGAAAACACCTCAAAAGTTGTTATGGTTCTGTATTTCTTTGTGGCAATGTAACAATACAACACCTTGCATCAAATAAATTAAAAACCAAAAATGAAATTAATCAAATGAAAAAACATAGACTTGTTCCGACATGTTCCCAGAATATCTCACCTGTATACTGACATTTTTAAAACATTTCTAACAGGAAACACATTCTTCAACATAGCTGCCATTAAACATGTTTCTGTTTTTTCTTCTTTTTTTTTACAGTGTGTTACAGAGAAGTTTTCAAACATCCCAAGGTCCTTAGTTCTTTTGTGATTCTATCAATAATTTTACAGATCATTAACAAAAGAGTGTTGAAGTAATTAGAGCAATTTTGTTTTAGAAAACAATTATCCCTTCCATTAATATTGATTTAAAATCAGTTATTTTATTACAAATAAGCTAAAAACTCTTCATGTTGTTTTTATTTGACAAGCATGATGGAGATGCTACACATCCTCAATGTGAAAAATCTAAGTTTTTTCCAATACCATTAGTCAAACAAATTTTCTAACTTTCAAAGTTCCTATTTTTTGTAATTATTTCACTTCAAGAAAGGCAATAAAGCTACTAAGGTGTAAAGGGTAATAGAGTGTGTGAGAATATGAGAAAAAAACACTATTAAGGAGAGAGAGCAGATAGGTATAGACTGAATAAAAAGAAACTTAAGAATTATATTTGAGCAACCATCTTTGTCCAAATTCAGTTTAAGAGGTTTAGATTACTGTTAACATATTACACAAATATTCAAATATTACTTAATACTTATCAACAATTACATTTTGAGTACTTGTTAATTGTTTTATGTGCTTATTAAACATATTTTACCAAAAGAAGTATATTCTCACTTGTTCATTTGAAATAGTTAAATTATAAATATAGTCAGATACAAAACAGCAATAATGGAAAACCAGGTACTGTATGGAAGTCTTTGGATTAACCAAGGAAAATTTAGTAAACAAAACTAGCCATATTTATGAAGCAATAATTTACTTCTTTAATGTATTCTTAAAATTAATTAATGAAATAATATAAATAGCATTTAAAAAATAAACAAAATATTTCTAAACATTTTTTTGCCTTCAGGTCATTAAATAAAATATAAAAATAAGCATTCATTATAATTAAAGCTCATAAAAACAAAATAAGATGAACAATTTTTTTCCAAACAAACAACATATGATGATGTTGAAAAAAAAAATTTTGATGCTGTTTGTCATTTTTGGATCATTGCTGATATCTTATTTATAACACTTTTGAATCCAATAATTTCAAAAGTATGAATAATATTAATAAGTGAATTATCTAATTTATATATTAATGGTATTAATTTCATCTAATATGGATCTGAAAATTAATGTGAGATTTATAATAAGGTAAATTATAAAGTTTATCAAAGAAATAAAAAAATAACCAGCTACTTTTCAGACATCTAGTATTTCTTTTCTGTGTAATAAAAATTTTGCTATTTTTGTCTTTTAACCAACTGCAGTGTCTCCATGTGTTCCAATTGCTGTCAGAATTTTACATGTCAACCTTAGTAAACAAAATTTTAAAAGAAACCTTCTAAACAAGCAATTTACACATGTTATGTTGATAATATATTCCTATGAATTAAAAACATAGACACAGTCAAAATCTGCTCACAAACTTAAAAAATAACCCAGTCCTTAATTTCCCATATGAATAGAACACAAATAAGAGAATTCCCTTTTTAGAAGTACTAATTGGTTTGGATAATGAAAACTTTCAAACCTCCATCAATAAAAATAACAAACATAAACCCATCCATACCCAACAGCAAAAATCCACACAGATAAAATAATTAACCATCATAAATGATTTAATAAATAGAGCATATTTCATATATCCTCTGTATGTATCATATTTTATAACAAACTCAAATAACATGAGACAAACATTAATTAACAGTAATTTCTCTAAACGCACATTTGATAAATATATTAACCTTTGAAAAAAAAAAGAAATAAAAAATAATACAAATAATAATGAAATGATAAAACAGAAAATAACAAAATTTCACACTCCAATGTTATGTACAAATTCACTTGCCCACTTGGAGAATGTATTGTTAACATTAATAATTCAAAACATATACATTGGTTTAAGCAAATATATAGAAACAAAAACTGCTCTCTTTCTCCCTCTCTCTCTCTACACACACACACACATATATATATATATATATATATATATATATATATATATATAACAGAAGTTATCTGTATGTGTGTATGGTATTTATTATTATCCACATTTCTCAACTGATTTTGATGTAATTGTACACACATGTTGCAAATTTACCAATATAGGTAAAAAAACAACTTTTCAATCTCCAGGACACCCCAGTTTGGAAGAAAAATTGATAAAACTGAAGGTGAGTAGATCTTTTTGCGAAACCAAGGCAAAGTTACACACAAACACAATTTTTACTATATGAGCTGATGTTCTTCACACTTAATGCAAAACATAGTTCATGTTATGAGGTTTATGTAGAATGCCTGATAGTTTTCCTGACATTGGCTTCACACAAAAATTGCAAAAAACTGTGAAAAAAATTGGGTTTTTCATATTATTAAAATAAAAATTTGAATAACTCTCATTTTTTATCCGATTTTCTTCAAACATGTTTCAAAAATTTGCCATAATGCAAAAAATAAGATAGTGTGGTTTTAGTCCTGCTTGCTTCCCACATATAACAAAAAACTGTTCAAAAAGGCTGTTTTTCAGCCATAACTCCCTCGTTTTTCATCTGATGCTTTCCAAATTTGCCATGTAAATTACATATGACATACAAATTGTCTTGTGTGATACAGGCAGACATTTCTAGACTGAGGGTTGCAGGTATACAGGGAAGTGGGGTTATACAGCTGCAGCCTTGTACACCCAGGCAATGCTGGGTACCTCAGTTAATGTGTGTTTGTGTATATATATATATATATATATATATATATATATATATATATACAAATGAGAGAAAGAACAGTTGGAGTAAAATTACACTGTTCATACCATTTACTTTTAAAAAAGTGCTCAATACAAAGTAGAGCAATATATTATTATTACTTTTATTATCACAGATTACTGAAGCATGAAAGCTTTTGTGTAGTGATTTCAGCATGTTGTTATAATAATCTCTTATAATAAAAATAATAATAATTATATTCATCATATATATATATATATATATATATATATATATATATAATGAATATATAGTTTTAAAGTATGCTTTATTTATAAACATGCTCAATATCAGGGATAGAATATGAGTAAATAAAAAGTGGAGACTGAGGTCGAAATATATATATATATATATATATATATATGTATATGTATATACATGGCATAGATGAATAACTTTATTCTTATTTAAAATTTTAACTCTAATCATTTAATTAAATTCCCTGAAAAGAAAGCAATAAAATAAATAAAGTTTTTCATTATTAGGCTACAAAATCTTTGATGTACCTGCATATATTAGAGAGAGAAAAAGAAACTTCTAGGTCTTAGAGGCATGTTCGTTCTTTTATATATATATATATATATATATATATCAGGTGTAACATCAAAATTGTCTAATTGTTAGAATAAGGTTTAAAAACATTGTATCTTAGAAATGATTAAAGATATCTTACTGGAATTGTCCAAGCTTTTTATAACACTATTGGACTCTAGATTCCTAGCAGAAGAATAATGATGAAAGTGAACATAAACAAAAAAGTCATGTTCATCATTAATTAATCATAGCTAAGTATCGGATGTTCATGAAAGATTGAAATAAAGTTCAAATATATATATCATTCCAGGATCATTTTCCAGTTTATTCAAGATGATCTTTGCTCTCTCTAACATTTTAACTTTCTGTCCCGGAATAACAAGGTGCCTCACCTACATATATATGTGTGTGTTTGTGTGTGTATGTGTGTGTAATGAGAGAGAAAAAGACTGAATAGTATTTATCAGAAACATTTGCTATTGACAAAGAAAAAATGCATATATTAGAAAGAGGTAAAGAAATATTCAGATATTAAAGGCATGCATTTTCTTAATTCTACTGAAAATTAATCGATTTTGGAATAGACATTATCCTGGAGCTGATTGTCACAAGAGAAAATTCTATATAATAACTATATATAAAATCTCCTCCTTTATGAATCAACAATGGGGTAAAGTCTAGATTTTACCCTAAAGTTGATTTTACATGGTGAAATTATATATATATATATATATATATATATATATATATATATATATATATATATATATATATATATTGAGAGAGATTGAACACTTAGCAAAAACATTTACAATTCTTACAATACACCTGGAAAAATATCATGCAGTTATGATGATTGATATGTCAGAACAACATTTTTTTACACAAATAGATATGAATCATTTTCCGGGGATATACAAATAAAAGACATGAATCTGGAGAATGTAATTTGGGGGAGACAGAAATTGCTTCCAGCCACTATAAAATCATCAACAAGTTATCATTATGCTACATACTGAGATAACAAGATCATGCTTTAAAAAATATGTTACAAATCTCTACAGTCTAATCTGGAGAAGAAAATTTCAATAAAGCCAATATGATAAGACTATCTAGAACATGTTTATTAACTCTTTGAGAAAACAATTTATTTCAGATTATCAATATCCTCTCCAAAATTCTTTGATCACTTTCATCTAGCATGACATAAGTTCCAAGTACTATCAAAACCAAATTCCATGCATAAATAGGTAAATTAATCCAGCTAGGAGATAGGAGTCTGTTGTTAAATTTTTTGCATTTGATGTTTAGATAGTAACAAAGTCAATTTTACAATCATTCTCCTCTAAAAGTTACTCTGTGTTACTTAATTTTTGTTTTCCTTTACTTAATTTTATATTTGGGGGGGGGGGGGTTCTAAAATATAAATGTTCCAAGTTGGGTAAATTCTGTTGAACAATGATAAATGATCTGATTTTGTTGATAACTATCAGAGTATGCTCCTCACTGAGTATCTCACAATTTTGCATTCATAATAGAATCAGCTGACCTGAGTAAATGCCTACTCTTTATTACTACTCTTTTGTGTATGTGTGCATGTATATATATATATATATATCTATATATATATATATATATATATATATATATATATATATATATATATATATAATTTTTTATTTAGACAACAATCCTTCTTTCATGCACATTTCATTGAATATGACAGACAAGGTGCTTTTAGTTTTGTTACACCGGCCTTTCTAACACAAGGGAATTACACCGGTTTTCACTATATATAGTGCCAGTAATACCTACCCGGGGTGTAAGCAGCGACAGTCCTTTTGGACGTCTCAGCTATTCGGTCGAACTCTCTGCCTCTGAGGCAGAGGGGAACTCTCTGCCTTTGGGCAGAGAGGAACTCGGACGAGGCTCCGCCGAAGGGCAGATCCTCGTTCGAGGTGGTTGACCACCCCGATTCCGTTTATACGGGTTCTACGGGCAATTTTTGCCCGAGCCTACGGGCTCGGAAAGCCCACATTAAACCGGCTATGTGCCACATTCGACACACATGGGCGTGTTGTTAAACATCGTAAGCAGCGACAGTACTACAACTGCCTAGCTGAGTAGTACCCGTTTCCTACCTTTGTATCTGTGATGTTAAATACACTTGTTCCTTAAACCAACCTCGACTTGATTTTCTTCTTTTTACTATTGTGCCACGACACAAAAAGTTTTTTATACAATTTCTCATGTGATCTTATAATTAAAAAAATTATAAGATCACATGAAAAATATAAAAAAACTAAATCAAAGCACCTTGTCTGTCATATTCAAGGAAACATGCATATATAAATATATATATATATATATATATATATATATATATATATATATATTATATGTATGTATAACTTCAAGAGAAAGCCACTAACAAATCTTATCAAAATATAAATCTGTGCTCCAGATGTTTTCAAATATGTCCATTCCTGAAAGAATTATTACTTTCCAAAACCAATAAATATGTAACACATAAATTAATCCCAACCTAATAATTATTTAAATATTAATTCGCATGAAAAATTTCAAGAACATCTTTTACTCACTTTTGTTTCATTAGACATTAAATTATGTCACTTTGCATCCTCCATAACTTAACTAGATTTTTCAGCAAACCTGATGATTACTTATGAGCATCCCTTAAATTTTAAAATTTTGATAAACTAAAAACATTTTTGCTTTGGTCTATAAATACTTGTTACAAAATAAAATCCTTGTATTTGCTTTGATAAAGCCCCACAGAGGGCAAAATATATTTGCTATGATAAGTTTTCTTTTTGTCCCTGTATATATATATATATATATATATATATATATATATATATATATATATATATATATATATATATTCATGCATGTTTCATTAATAATATAGACAAGTGTTGTCTATTTATTTTATGTAAAGCCTAATAACATTATCATTAAATGAAGAAACAAAATCACAATATTGATACATATTTTTTAATCCTATCTAAGCTTTCGGCTTACATAAGCCATTATCAAAGATGACAATTACAGTACAATATATTAAGCAATACATGGACAGGACAGTGATGATAGTCTGTTTCTGTTTACATGGAAGATTTGCAAGCAACAACAAACTTGTGCATATAAGATGCTGGAAGCAAAAATCACACTGCAGCTCATGACGTCACACACATGATCACGCAAGAGTGAACTCGAGAAGTATTAAGCATGGGAAGCCTTTGGTATAAACCAATGGCTTCTGTTACCAATTATAGGCATTTAAGAATATTTGTGGAGATTTCATAGTTTATTTTATTCAGGTTAGGTTTCAACTGTTTTATATAGCTTCAAGAATTTTTAGTTTTTGTTTATTGTTTTCATGTTTAAGTATAGTTATGTTTTCAACAAGGATTTTCCGGAATTGTGTATGCGGCCAGGCATGTTGTTTTAAATGCCTAAAAATATTAGTGTTATCATTCAATTGCAGTGTCAAGCGTCATTAAAGTGAGTTTGTGGTGTGACCAACATAAATATTATTTAATTTGTTGGAGATACAATCTCCCAAAGGACACTTGAATTTGTAAACTATGTTGGTTTTTTGCAAATCACTAACAGGGGGAGAAGAATCATTGTGAATAATTGAGTTGGATATACTAGATTTAGTGTAGCATATGATTAACTTAATTTTTTTGCTAGGATCTGTTGTTGATATATTAGTATTTACTAATTTTATTTTAGTATATTTTCATCTTGTTTATAATTAGTATGCATTTGAATATGTATTATATATATATATAAGCCTGAAGATTGGTTTCAAGTATGAAACAGAATGTTGCCACTTGACGTTGACCTCAGTATCCACTTTTATATACATATGTTCTATACCTGATACTGAGCACATTTACCCATAAATATAGCATACCTGAAAATTATATTTTTATCATATACTAGCAGTAAAGCCTGGTTTTGCTCGGGGTTTTATGTAGTTAAATTGCTTTGGGGTTTGAATTATTGAACTTACGTACATATCCGCAGTTGTTGAGGTCACTGAGAGGCCGGGAATCTCACTGGTTACAAAATCAATGAGATCAAGGGCAACCGGTGGCAATAGGTGGCTGCTGTGTTGCTGCTCCGTGCTTACCTGAAGACTTCCATCTGTTCATAATCGATCAAGATTTTTAATTCTGGCAATGTAAAATAGTGGTTGCGTTTTCACTATAGGACTCGCCCTTTCATTATTAAGTCCATAAGTTTTCCCAGTTTTAAGCAGAATACGCAGGTGGTAATGTCATGTCTGTGAGTGTAATCCTGTCCGCATAGGAGTTCCCGTATTATCTCAACCCATTTGGGGTTGCAGGTAAACGTTATAAATAAGTCTGGCTGCCCATATTGCTTAACATATGTCATAGCATCCTGCATGCATTCAAGCATGTAACGTGGCCCCCCCAGTGTAGGTAGAGGGCAGAATGCACAGCTTCCCTAGGTTGTGGGGGATTAACTTCATTTTGAAGGCTGTCGCGTAAGTGTATGTAGGAGTCTGAGTGCAGCTGTTTCTGATGATTCCGTATAAAACAAAGCCTCTCCAATTACATCTTAGCGGCCATGTCAACTGCAAACTGGTGGAAAAGCTCCCTGCATCTATGAAGCAGGTTGAAGTCTCCATCCTTAACCATGAAACGGTATGAATAGAAGGCTTTGCAAGACATTGTAGGTTGGTCAGCCGAAGTATAAGGGAGAATGCTGAAGTGGTAGCCATCGTCACCATAAGGGAAAAGTAAAGGGTACTGCAATGCGTCATATGATCGATGGGTCTCTGAAATCCCTCGAAGAGCGCCACCTCTTGATTTGAGAACAATATCATGAGCGTGGTCTTGCTCCCCATGTATAATAGTGGCCACTTCATTGCATGCAGGAGCATTGTAGCAGCGATCATGTTCATCATGAGGCCGTTTGTCGGCGTCAATTACAATGCTGAAGGAAGGAAAGGGAGCATTTTCCAAAGCATATTTGAAACTGTGAATGTGGCAAATGCATGTCATGGACCCTAGATTGATGTCATCACGCATAGTCAAGTTAATGCCAGGGTCGTAATTGAATGCCAAGAAAGACCAAAAAGAGCTACTGGGACAGGTAACAGCATGGGGGCTGCAAGGCGCTGAATGTCGCCGTCGAGGCATATGTGGTGAGCTTGGGGAGTTTGAGATAAGTGCACAGTGGCCATGTTTGTAGCAGCCCTTGAAAGTCTGTTTGCCCTTGTCTGTAAGCCCTTGGAGTTTCTGGCAGCAGAAATCTCTGCAGCATTGCGGGCATTGTGGGTTGCCCGCTGCAGCTCTGTCTCAGACTCCCTTGACCTAGTTGTTGCAGCGTTCCTGGACTGACGGGCACACCTGCAGTCAAATGTTTCAGCTTCCCTCGACCTGGCAGTGGTGGCAGCATTCCTAGCATTTTGAACAGACCTGCGGTTGCTGCAGCCTGTGCATTCATTCTCGACTGCTGTGCATTCTTGAGCCTTGATCACGATGAAGCCCTATAGGCAACTATCCCAGCTAAACAGGTGGCATGCTCCTCTTGTGACTGTGAGGCCTGCATGAGGGTGCTGCGTTGAGCAACCTGTGATAGTCATATTGTAGTCTGCTCCTGGAACTCGCGGGCCCTTCTTGCCCTCATAGTGGACACTCTTGCAGACCAATGGCTAAGACGTACCCTCCTTTTTGGTGGCATGGGGAAAAGTGATGCTAGTAGTGGTTGATTAGGATTGCTCATCTGCAGGAGTACAAAGTCTAACTTAGTATCGCAAAGTGTGAGCCAGAATTGGGAAGGCAGGTATTTAAGTAAAACAGCTGAATAAATTGTTTATGGTAGTTGGAAAAATGTAGTTAAACAGTCAAATGGAAAAAAAAAATGTAAGAAACAACTTGCAGTAGGAGAAATGATCAGTTGAAGGTGCCTATCGTATCAACCGGATGGCAGCATAACAGGAGCAGAAGTGAGACCTTCGTCCCACAGCTGTGCACAGCTGGTTCAAATGCGAAGTATTACTGGCCAATTAGTTGTGCCAATCAGTGAGTGTCCTAATGTCTCAAACACCAATCAGTGACCGTGTACTACACTCAGCCAATTAGATACCGCTATATGAAGCATGGTCACGCATGTGTGAATAACAATCAGCTGTAGAGTCTGTAGTGTAGACGTCTCAGTTGAACATAAGTTTGATTGGTGTATTCGCAAATTCCAATGAAGACATGACTGTATCGACTTCCCTCAGGTATTAGTTGCTCACAAAGGAACTCACGGGCAGAAGTTTTTGTCATGTCTAAAGCCGATAAAGTTCATCAAAATCCCAAGCAAGTTGCGAAAAACATCGCCAAATTCAGGTAAACTTGATTTGAATGAGAAGTCGAAAGGGGTATGATTTCATCGATTTTTATCCGATAATTGAAACTGATATTGAAAACAAATGTCAGCACCTCAATACTGTCGGTAAATATTATGCTCCATGGGAATTTTGCTGAAAATTCTTCGCCATTTGCTAAAAATATAGCCAAAAATCAGCTAGACTGGACTTGAATCGGATGTCCCAAAGTGATCAATTGCATCAATTTTTTCCAGTAATTGATATCGATATTGAAAATGAATGTCAGCACCTCATAACTATTGATAAAAACAATGCTCAATGTAATTTTGGTGGAAATTCTTTGCCATTTTCGAAAAATATAGCCAAAAATCAGCTTGACTGGATTTGAATTGGAAGTCAAAAGTGGCATGATGTTATCGATTTTTTCCGATAATTGATACTGATATTGAAGAAAAAGGTCAGCAACTAATAACTGTTGATAAAACTAATGCTCAACATGATTTTCATGAAAATTCCTTGCAGTCTGCAAAAAACAGAGCCCAAAATCAGCTACATTGGATTTAAATCGGATGTCCCAAAGTGATCGATTTTATCGATTTTTTCCGATAACTGATATCAGTTTTTAAAAACAACAAACAGCACCTCAAAACTATAAGTAAGGATATTGCTCAATGTGAGTTTGGTGGATATCACTTGTAATTTGTGAAAACTATCACTGAAAAACTGATGAATTTTTTTCAAATTAATATTCGACCCCCCTATCGGTTCCACAAATTTTTCAAAAATCGGAGGCACAATCGAAAATTCTGAAGACAGCAAGTATGAATGCCATAAATTTTCGATCTGTGTGTGAATTTTCATGCCAATCAGACAAACGGTTTGCTCAGGATGAGGTAACAAGGTGACAAACACACAGACACACTAACAAAATTCCATTTATTGATACACACATACACACACACACACACACACACACACATATATATATATATATATATATATATATATATATATATATATATATATATATATGGTAACAAGTTGTACAGTATGTTATATTTATAGGCTAAAAGTGCAGAATATCTGTGAATATCAGTCACAAGACATAAGTAAAAATAAGAAGTTTGGAAACTAATGTCAACACCAAGCACAATCTGCAATATGTTTGGACACAACCTTGATGGCCTGAAGATTCAAGTACGATGAAGCGATATGAAAGATTCGGATGCTGGATTACAGCCAACCCATCAAGAAACATTGAGAGAAGCCATAATAACACCATTGACCCTATTTTCAAAATGGTGCTTTCAGAAGATTGACAAATCCATGTCAAGAAGAACTGATGTGGTTGTAAAGGCCAATGGATGTCCAATTCAGTACTGGAAGTGTGCACCTAATAAAGAGATCAGTAATTATATATATATATATATATATATATATATATATATATATATAGTTTAGGAAAAACTAGGTAATCCGTATGGGAAGGCCCAATGAGGATAGAATCCAGAGAGCTCAATGTAAATCAGAGCTAATAATTTAAATAAAAACAGATTACTTTAAGGTTCCATATAATAAATTATTTCACCACAGCCCTTCCAAAGGACAGTGGATCATCAGATTTATTTCCAAATGTTGAAATGAAAAAATGAAAATAAATTTACACATCATAAATGTGTAAATTTATTTTCATTTTTTAAATTTTTTTATTTATTCATTTTCTAGATGATAAGAAATTATGGCACCTGTTGCATGATTAACTTTAGAACAAAGAATTAGTAAACAGAATGTAAAAAAAGAACTGCTAATAAAATATCAGGAATCATTTCCAAAAGCAAAATTGTACAAAACTTTCAGCCTACTATGTGTGTGTGTGTGTGTGTATACATATATATATGAACACAAACACATATGTGTGTATGTGTGTGTGTATACATATATATATGAACACAAACACATATGTGTGTATGTGTGTGTCTGTCATAGCCAGATTGGGAGGGATCGGAGAGCCGAATTCGAATTCCAGTCAGATACATTACATTCACTTAAATGCTAATACCGTTGGGAAAAGTATGAATCCTCTTCTTCTCCCACCAGCTATGAGTAAATAGCAGGACAGACCGGGTTCTATAGCCTTAGATGGCAACTTGTCTACTGCAGAAAGAAATGGCAACCTACTGCGGGAAAAAATCTGCCTCGTCAGTGTGTATCATGCACGACACATAACTGCCTGATGTCCTAAAATCCATGGGAAATGCTTCATTCTGCTTCTCCCTTTTCTTTATCCCACTGATAAGTTTCTTGATAAAATATGCTGTCACAGATAAATGACAAAGTTTGACATAGATGAATGTAAGCAAGTGGGCATCCGAAAAACTACTTTCTTATAATTAGTTTCCCAGCTTAGGCAATTGCATTAAAAATCTCTTACTCCCATAATAACTGATTGATGGGTTTGTTTGTTTGGGTTTTTTTTTGCATGATTTATCAACTCATTATGGGTTATTTAAAGCTGAAACATGTTTCAAATGGCAGGAGGTTGATTACAGTAACTGGTATTCATAACTGGTCCCCCATGTAACTACTGACTGAGTGCAACACCACTTAACTTTGGTGATCGAACAAGAACTGGTGTTTACAGCCTGATTTAAATATAGACACACCCATCATTTTATTATTAATAATAATAATAATCTATCTATAGTGGGCCACTTGTATTCAACGATACCTGTCTACTAGGGCGGCTAGCCAATCCCTATTGCAGACGCTTGCTCAGGCACTGCGGTTTATACAGCAACTATGCTAAGCAGATCTTAGTTACCGTTTCTGAAAGAGAGCACGTTATCTAGTGTGATCAGCAATCTGATCAAGGCCAGCACACTCAAACCCTCGGTCGCAATGACTTGTGACTTTGTGTTTGCACAGCTGTCCATGGAACCCAAGTGTACCGTTTACTCAATTTCACTCACAAGCTTAACTCAACCCGTAGTATGGTTTTAAGGCACTTTCCAAATTTATGTTTAAGTTTATGAAAAAATTTGCATCGATATGTAGAGCAGCTATCCAAAGTTCTTGTTTTTGTTTGACAATTTTTCATCATTATCAGGAATGTTAATATGATCAACGCCACAGAACAATACTTATGAGCTTCATTGTGTCATTTTTAGGAATGCTACATTTCTAATTTAAATATATTCATATTGCATGTGTGTAAGAAAGAGAGATCATATATATATATGAAAACACTAAGATGCAGTCTACCTTACTACCCAGGTTTCAGTCATAAGGTCTCTTCAGGCAAGTGGAAAAATGAACAATCTAGTATATTTCACCAATTTATATGACCATAAGAAAAGAGTAAGGTGTAAGAGGGAGGGGAAAGGAAAAAAGCTGGGGAGGAAAAGAAAAAGTGGGAGGGGAAGAGGAAAAAAAATTATTCATTGGACTCGTCCGGGTTCATGCATACCCAAAAGTTATTTGCTCAAATACCTGCACTTTGACAAAATCTCAGTTCTCTCATTCAGTAGAACATCTTTGCTAAGATATGTAGCGATAGCCAGCTTCTCCTCTTGACACAGTTGGCAGCAACTCTCACAGACTCTGCCTGGCTTTACTTTTCTTATTATACTCCACTTTACACATGGATTTCTGCCATATATCTCTCTAAACCCCCAAATACAATCCACAAGTTTGGTGTCACTTCTGTGGCTTTCCAGCCTAAAGGAGGTAGCATGGTTATAAAACCTCTTTTTAAAAGGACCTTCAGTACAACCAATGTGTATCCACTTAAAACTGTTACAGTGACTGACTTCCACAGAATAAACAATTCCCTTTGCGTGAAACTCACTGACTTAATGGGCAATTATTTTTATCCCTGCAGTTGCATGGCTTTGCCTTTTCCCGTCCACCCCGTTCCACTTCTAATATTTTCACATTAAGGTTCTTTACTCTATTCAACATCTTACCAGTACAACTGTAGCTCAGCTTAACAGTGTTCCTGTTGAACACCTTAGCCAATGGAGAGTTCTTTGGAAAATGTTTATCCAAAAGCTTAAAAAAATACTCAATCAATTTTAGCTTTTAACTGCAAATTAAAAGGATGGTTGAACCAGATTACATACCTGCCCCTGGTACTACATTTAGGCCGGGCAAGTGGTGAGAAAGTGAAGTCAATATTATGCCCCTCCTCTTTCAAAGCCCTTTTGTATGTCATTTTTTTACACTGAAAAATCTCCTTAGTTGACAAATTTTGACAGATTCTACATTCCACCCCTCAGGGTATGTGCTTAATAACACTTACCGGGTGATTTGACTTAGTGTTCATATATTTGAGGGCAGTATTAGGTTTCAAGTAAGGCAAAACAGTGCCAGTAGTGAGATTGAATTCAACGTCCAGAAATTGGACAACTTTCATGTTTACCTCAATGGTAATTTTGAAGCCCAAATCTTTAAATGTTTTAAAGAGCTTTTCCAGATGCTGTCATTGGCTCTCTCATTAGTGGATACAGTCATCAGTCTGTTGTCCTTGTACAGTCCATGGTTTTCAACATAGACCAATTTATTTAATTTTCTCAATATATAAATGCCAGTGAACTTCTGCACCATAAAGTGAACCTTGGGGGACACCAAAGCCATCATTGCAAGATTTTTTTTTCCATGGTTCACCACTTTAAAGCAATACAGATTTTCTGCAATGGAAAATGACTCCCAAGTGTTTGGGTTTAAGAGTAACAAATTGTTTAGCATAATCCAATGCTTCCATCAGGTCTTTCTCAGCAATGGAAGGATAGAAATCACAAATGTCGTACTTAATAAAGACCAAGTCTTTTTTATTTTTAATATTATTGAACCAGGTAATGCACTCATTACTACCTTGCTACTGATTGACCTGCATGGCTATCCTTGGTGAATCACAGATACTCTGAATAATGACTCAGCTAATAGCACCTAGCTTGATCCTAGTAAGGTTAATGAGTCAAAATGAAGAACAACTACGGAAATCTTCCTTATGATCTTTAACCATAAGGAATGTTTCTTTTCCACAAAGAGTAAGAAATTTTGTCACCAACACGCATTTTATTAGAAATTTCCGTAGCTTCATTGTGAATTGAATTAACATAAGAACTTGGGGCTTTCTTATAAAACTTGGTGACTTCATTTGCAATCTTTCTTTTATAGTTATTAAGGCTTACTGAATATATATTTTTGGTTTTATCACCCATTATTAATATTTTCTTAGTCCTTTTAATCTCATCCACTTTTACTGACATTTCTTTTTGAAAGCTGCTTTTTGTACATTTAAATTGCAGGTTGTCCATGATACCTAAAAGATCTTTTTTGAATCAGGACAACTCCTCTACAGTTTGTGGGCATTTTCTGGTTCCAAGGTGGTATACATCATCATCATTATGCTCACTAATATATTTGTTTAAAACAAATAGAACCTTCCATCTCATTCTCCTCAGAAAGAATTCAATCTTATTTAATAAAGCTAGCTTGTAATTATGCCTGCTGGGTATTGGGATATTTCTCAAAGAATGCCTGATATTAAATCTTGCATTGTGAGAGAAAACAATAGTGAAGTAAAGAGAGGGTATAAAGTGCAGTATTTAAGCAATATAAGGAGGTTATAGGGGAATACAAATAATGCTGTATACCCAAAACTGCTTGATCACCAGTGAGTGCCAATATATATATATATATATATATATATGAATGAATGAATGTCCATGAATATGAAAGGATCCAATTGAAAATAAGTAGACAAAACTTGTCTAAAATATTCAATGAGATATATATATATATATATATATATATATATATATATATGTGTGTGTGTGTGTGTGTGTGTGTGTGTGTGTGTGTGTGTGTGTGTGTGTATTTCAACATCCAAATATAATATTAGTCTTTCTGATTGGAAATCTTTGACCAAGAAAGAGATTTTCTGGGAAATAACAAAACCACTCCTGTGTCAAATACTTGGAAGTCTCCAAAATCTAATATATTCAAATGCAGAGGAAGGATAAAAAATGTGAAAATGTTGATGTGAAAGATTCTCACTTTCTATGTGAGATTTCTTCCAGAATAATCTTTATCAAGCAGGACATATAGACATTGGCAATCACAGACATTACACCAAAAATTTAATTATAACATTGGTACTATCCTGACAGCTACTTGCCAAACTTGGTATAAGTCCTGCAAGTCTGTGAATGGTCTTAAACAACATATAAGAATGCATGGTAACAACAATCAGGTCAAAAACATGTTCATTAGGAACCCTGAGCACACATGTAAGTTGAGTTGCAAAGTGTGCAAATCATTAGCTGGTCTGCAAAGCCACATACAATCTGATGCTAAACCTTAGAACTTAACTGAATAGTATGCATGCTTAATAATAAAATAAAGGCACTAATTAACAATTTGCATTTTCCTTAAACCTTCTTCATTACTCACATGTTCCATCCATGGTATTCTCAGCATCTTTCTGCAGAACAACATTTCTATTGCTTCAAGTCTCTTTTTTCATGAGGAAAGTCCAGAGAAGCAAGATATTTTGAAACTCTGAGTCTTGAACTCTATTACTTCGGATTCAATAATTATTGATCTAGTCTACTATTGAGAACTTTAAGAGAAGAAATTTTGTTGATATATGTTAAATTCATACACATATCAATAGGCAGCATCATTATATATATATATATATATATATATATATATATATATATATATATATATATATATGTATGTTTTTCTAAAGCAGAAATAAAATGCATGATATAGGTGTTGTCCTGAATCTACCAAAAGTTGTCATTAAATCTGCAAATATTTATGTAAGTCATCTTAAATGACATCTGAAAATACATGGTAACAACAATCAAGTCTGAAATGTGTTCATCAGCAACTGTAAACACACATGTAGAGTGTGTCATAAAGTTTGGAAGGTGTTAATTGGTTTAAAAAGCCAAACATAATCCCATGCCAAAGCCAAGAATTGAACACCATGAAACATGTAATAATAAAATAAAATCATTAATTAGCAACAGAGTAGCATTAACCGAAATGGTGTTCATCCTTGCTTGAGGTGACAACCATCTGATCATTTAATATAAATAAATATATATATATATATCGCCATTTGTAAAGAAATGATAGATTTTTTATTCATTAATTCAACAGATTTTATTACTTAATTTACTTCTCCTTGAATAAGATTTCTTGAATATTCAGACAAAAATAAGTAAATATAATGTTTAATAAAAACTTGAAACTGGAAAGGTTTTTTTCATGACATATTTCATCCATTAGGATTTCATCGGGCTGGGATTTTTTTGCCGTTGTCACATCTACACATGCATGTGAATTGCCAGAATGAATACACTGGAGAAACTTCAAGAAGTTTAAACAAGGGTCATTTTAAATAACAACACACAAAAGGCATTGGTTGTTCATCGTAACAAAACAGACCACAATTTTGACATAGGGAATGCTACTTTGATTAAAAGAGAAAATAATCCACTGTGACGAAAATGTCTGGAAAGTGCCTTGATCACTAGTTCAGCCACAATGACTTTGCATCCAGGCTCTTACAATATACCATCATTCTTAGTTGATTTTATATTGTCACAGTATGGGATAGTCAGGGACAAAGGTGATGGAGAGAAAAAGAATACTGATAATTTTGGCTAGGTTGAAATAAAAAATATTCTCTCAGAAATATTCTTTCAAAAATTTTCAAATTACCTGTGTCTCTTGTTTTGTGCACATGTGTAGATGTGGCAACATCAAACAAAGAAATACTAACAGATGAAATGCATCACAAAAAAACCCTTCCCAGTTTCTCATATTTCTAAATACTTTTTGTTAATATATAAAATTATACAAAATTATATATCATTATATCACCTGATTTCCCCAATAGGACAAAGATCCTACTTAGTAGTATGTGCATAACCTTGTCACTGGTCTAAGACATCATTTCTAAATTAGACTCCCATAAGGCAAGTGAAAGTGACTGTATTCCAACCATCATTCTAAAGAAATGTCCCCCCAAGCTGGCTCCAATCCTTTCCAAACTCTACAACCATTGCCTCACTGCTTCCTGTTTTTCAGCTTCTGAAGAAGTCCTCCTCTGCTATTCCTGTTTTTAAGAATACTGGAGAACCTTCTGACCCCTCTGACTATTGTCCTATTAGTCTCCTACTTCTTTTTGGCAAAGTATTCATGGCTTTAATCAATGCTGAAGTGGTTAAGCATTTTACCTTTGAAAACCCACACTCTGACAAACAATATGGCTTCCATTTTTCCAGATCTAATGCTTATGCACTACTGGCCATCACTGAATATGTATATCAAGGTTGTGATAATAACAGTGAAGCTTAAGCTGTGGCTTTTGATATATTGAAGCTGTTTGACAGGGTCTTCTATGTAAGCTCTTATTTGATTTAATCCAATCATTCCTATCAAATCATGAAATGAGGGTCATTTTGAACAGCCTCACTTCCAGATACTTTCACATGAACACAGGTGTTCCCCCAAGGCTCTATTCTGGATCCTACATTGTTTCTGATCTTCATCAATGATCTTCCTGATGTTGTCAATTCTCAAGTAGGTATTTATGGTGATGACACTAATATTTACTCTTCTCAACAGCAAATCTGTCAGAGCTGACAAAGTAAAACTGGCCGCTGCTCTTGAAAAGGACCTTCAATCTGTGGTTAACTGGGGCAGGAAATGGCTCATAAATTTTAATGCCTCTAGAATGAAACTGCTCTCATTCAACCACTTTCCTGCCCACCATCAGCATAGCTGATTTTAGACTCATGGAAAGCAAAACACTGCAGCTTCTTGACCACATATTTTCAAGTGACTTGAAATAGAGCGACTACATTGAATCAATAGCTACATCTACTGCAAAAGTCACTGTCTTGTGCCAGGTTTTCCTCATCTGAATCCATCTTGCACATTTACAAGTCTACCATTCACCTGTGCATTGAATACTGCTGCAATATCTGGTCTGGTGCTTCTGATACTTATCTCGAGGTTCTTGAAAAAATCCAAAAGAAGGATGTGCAATGTAATCAATCCTGACTTGCATCTCAACATCAATCACTTTCTCACCAATATGACATGGCTTCTGTCTGTCTTTTCTACAAATATTTTCATGGTACCTGCTCTGATAAGTTTTTTTACCTGGTGCCCAGTCTATGTGAGTTTAAGTGTGCTACTAGACTGGCATCTAGGCCCCACCCTTTTACTGTTGAATTAGTTAAATGTGACCAGCACTTCTACTCCAACAGTTTCTTTTCTCACATGTCCTGCATGTAGAGCTCTCTTTAATCTCCTTGCTTCCCTGATAACTACAATCTTCAAAAGCTTAAATGAAACATCAATTGCCATCTTGTATCTTCTTGAACCCTGTTCAGCTTTTATCCTTTCCTCGGTTCCCCTTACCCAATCTAATCTCCCACCTTCACTGTCTGTAAACCCTGTATACCAGCAGCTTTCCTGCCTTGCTTGAGATGAAATGATTCGAAAAAAATACTTCTCACTTGTGGAACTCCCCTCCAGGCCCCATGCTTTCCAGTCAACTTTAATCTTCAAAAAATTAAATGCAATGTCAATCAATATCTACTGTCCTCCTGATTACTCTTTCCTCTTACCACTCTTTAATAATGTTTCTCTTCCTAAATTTACCACACCCTGTATCTTAGTTGTTTCACTACCTTGTATTGGGTGATACCGATTAAAAAAATGATTATTTTTATTACATACAAAAAGACACAAAATTGTGCAGGTACATACAAGATGAATGTTTTGATAAAAAAGGTAACCTTTCATTTTCTATCCTTCTCGTTTCCATCAGCTTCCCATCCAAACGAACAGAGTAGTCAATAAATATATTTGTATCACTATTGCTCCTCTTCCCTTTCCTTTTGGCAATTATCGGTCATTGTTTGACAAAAACCACAACTTGGATAAGATTTTCTTTTTTTTACCCAATCAAATGAAATAAATATTGTAAACAAAACCTGACAATAACCTCACTTGACACCATCTGTATTCTCATTGATCTTTTCCTTTCACCATTTCCAGGCCAGCTCATCTGAATTTGCTGTTTTCTGCTCAATTCACTTCATCATAATCAAAGCCCACTGCAAGTCAGTGAGTTTGACCTGAGAGTATATAGGCAAAATCTTTTTGCAGGACTTTGTTTTCAGCTTTAAATCAATGAAACAGACTCCTTCAGTCACTGGAAGATTTAGGGTAAATGGTCTTCACAAATTAATTTTAAAGAAAGTATTTTAATGTGCACTTGACCCTTAAGATGACAAGTAAACTTAAGTATTTTCATGGTAATTGTTCTGATGAACCTTTCTCTTGGTACTTTGACTTTATGAAGTTAAGTCAATTCATATCTATTTCTGTTCATATCTATCCCAATCCATTCATATCTGTCTATGTTTATATCTATCCCATTCCATACATATTCATCTATCTTCATATCTATTCTAGTCCATTTATTTATTTACCTACGTTCATATCTATCTATCTATCCCAGTTCATTCAAATCTATCCTAGTCCATTCATATCTATCCTAGTCCATTCATATCTATCTATCTATCTATCTATCTATCTATCTATCTATCTTCATGGTTATTCTAGCTCATACTTTATAAACTACAATTATAAAGTATAATTTGGTAAGTGAAGATTTTACTGAAATACAGAGAAATTTTCATGGGAAATAAAGAAAATATCCGCTTGATTACATGTTCAACAAACGGTGTTAGTTTAAACCAATACCGGGGGATACCAGTTAAAAATATTTCACTCTAGGGGCAGTCATTTTGAAATATATTAAACATTTAACATTTCGCATTATTCATAAGTATTCCCCTTCAAATGTATATTTTTTGAGGTCCTTTAACTGAAGTAGCTCTGCTGTTGATTTTACTCAAGATAATTTTTACTGGTGCCATAGGAGAATATAAAAACACAATAATGAAATTTAAATGCACTATTTTTCAGTAATAAGAGTGACCTGCATTGAAGGGACAAACCTTTTGCTTAGTAAAAAAGATTTGACTTCAGACCGCTAAGGTTTAAAAATTGGATTTGTTTTGCTTTATTCAAAGCTTGCTTAACTATATCAACCTATAGCCTGTGGTGTCAATTTAAACTAATGCCTTTTTCTATTCCTATATCTAAACTATAATGATTAACTATAATTTTAGAGTGGGAGAATTTCACTAAAATATGTTGAAAATCTTTCAAGTTTTCATCTAAAATAAAAAAAATAAAAACTTGAAGCAAAATGGCCACAATATATGGAAAAAAAAGAAGGTATCATTTTAAACTGATACCAGAAAGATATGCGTAAAGTAATAAAAATAAAAATGAATTCTTGATTATTATAAGTTTATTTTCAAAGTAAAAAAATCAATCATATCAGAACCCTAATTTAGAATAGTAATTTCCTTAGCAAAGAGACACACTATGCATCTTTAAATATATGAAAGTTTTATCTGAAAATAATCTGAATTATTTTATTTTCTCATTTTAAGCTAATACTAATCCTAGATATTCAAGTAGATGTTCATCTTACCCCGAGTTTCTTTTTAAAAGGCAAATATTTTCTGACATAATTAAATGGAAGCATGCTCTTAAATTGAAATATGCTTTTCAGATTCTTATTTTCCATGTAATATCTTCCATTTAGTGGAGGAAAAAAATGAACATTTTCAGAATTCATTTTTCAATATTTCACGTAGCTGGATAAAAACTTCATCATCATCATTTGCAACCATGCAGATGATGGCATTATTGCAACCAGCAAGAATACTATGAAGAGGATTTAAGTCTTGGGGAAGATATACTGTCGCTTGAGCTTCAGTATAAGCCACAAGTTATTACCAGACTACTACTGGGCTATAAGAATGAACACTTTAAGAACAAGTTGCAAGAGCAATAACCAGTGAAAATCTGTTATGAACATGCAAAGGCATAAATTATAAGTAATAAATATTAATAACGTAAGTAGTAATAAATATCTATCACAAGATTTTCTTTAAAACAATAATTTTTTAAATAGCTCTCAGATAAAAAAAAATTGAAATTGAAGGAGATTAATTTTAACCAATTTCAATCATAATTAGACTTATGATTGAAATTGGTTAAAATTAATCTCCTTCAATTTCAATTTGTTTTGATAAATAGAATAATTTTTGATAAAAAGAATAGTAAACAATTTTTTAAAAGTTCATTTTTAACTATTGTTTATTCTAACTGGTATAACCAGTTATCTCCCCCTCCCCAAATTAATGGACTCCTCCTAACAGCAGGGGCATAGACTTGCATCCCCTTCTGCTCAAGGTGGATTCGGCCATTAGATACTGCTGTAATTTCTTGGAACTTTAACTTTACTTGCCTCGAAGAACTACTGAAATTTGAAACCAAACCTGGACTCTTATCATTTATAATTCAAAATAGGGATTTATTGAGGAAATCTAAGATTGCTAAGGGAGGAAGGTGACCAAGGGCTCTGAAAATCATTGTTCATTCCATCCTTCTACCGACCACAACTAGACCAACTGGTTGATTCATTTTCTATGGCTTATCATCATTTTGCAGGTTATTTAGAGATAGAAAATATTTTTAGATTGTAAGAATTTTTGTTTTTTGAGATAATAATGATTTAGTGATACAAATCTTCCTAATTAATTGGGTGGGGAGATTATATGAATCCATACCTTTCCCAAGGGTATTTGCATAAGTGAATATAAAGAACTTAACTGGAATTGGAACTTGACTCTGTGATTAACAATTCAAGCCATTATTCATTATACCACCATTACATCCAAACTTGCAGCACCTATTATTCCCAAGAAGTCAACTATCTAGGCTTGATGTTGCTTAACTTCGGTCATTGTATTTCAGTTTTTTTATAATTTAGCTGTTATTAAAATTTTTAGATAATTAAATCAGTTTTTGGCTATTTTTAATCAGTTTTCCCCCAAGCAAGGCAAAAATGCCACCAATGCAAATGGCTACTGGGTGTGAAAGAGAATAAAAAGATTTTAGAAGAAACCAGAAACCTGATTCTAAACAGGGAAAAAGGAGTTAACCTTCACTCTTATTCAAAATATCAGAGAGGAGTGTTAACCAGATGATAGACAAACCAATCTTCACCTACTGAGGAGAAAAAAAATTGATAAATAAAATTTCAGAGTTCGGACAGAGACATTAGAACCATAGAGTTGAATTAGATTTTTATGACAAATACATCTAATAACTTCTTTGCTGGTGTGAGATTTTATGAAACAACTCAAAGGTTGTTGATCATATCATAAGTAAATATAATAGTATAATTACTGATATTTCTTGTTTAATATCAGATATATAAAAATTGTCTTCAGTCATCAAAAAAGAAAGATGATATTAAAAAGTTACTGAATGATGGGAACACAACATTAGAAATAGCAAAATAGTTGAACAAAGATCAGAGAACAATAAAAAAACACTGGCAAGCTAACAAATAAAAATGCATCAAAAAAAGATTTTAAAAGTGTCATAATCAAAAAAAAGTAAATTGATTAGCAAAAAATATTTGAAAAATCTGGTGCTGGAAATGTAAATGCCTAATATTGAAAGCAACAAAAATATGACTTTCAGTAAACAACAAAACTTGTAACTTAGGCAAAAAAGTATATAAAAACTAATTTCTCAGCAGTAATTTTTAGTGATGAATGCATAGCTACATTGAATGGATATGATGTTTGGGGAAGAAATTGTGTCCTTGATGGAAATAGTCAATCAACATGACTGGAAGTCAACACAGAGAAGTGAAGTAATGTTTTGACCTAGTATTATAGACAATAAAATTATAGATCTTATCAAAGTTAATTAGAAGAATTATTGAAAGTTCTTTGATAAGACATTTTTTGAGTGGTACTGGTCACAAACAAAAAGCTTTCACCTAAAGTGTATATGCATACAAGACAAGGTTGACTGTTGTCAACTCTGCAAAAGAAGACTCCTAAGAAATTAATGGAATGGACCTCACCCTTTTCAAATATTAATCATAGCGACAATTATTGAACCAACATTGAAAGAGATGCATATGAGAATGAAAAACATTATCAAAGCAAAGATCATCAGTGAAAAGAAATAAAAACAGCTACAAGTAAAAAAATGTTATTAATCTTTTTGTTTTTTATTAAATTTTTAGAATTTTTTTAAATTTCAAATTTTTAAAAGTATTTCTTTAAAATTTCAAATTTGTTAAGTTTTATTGAATGTTTAAAGAGTTCATAATAACATGTAAAATAATTTATTTAATTATATGTGATATTTTCTTGATCAACTATGTTTATTACTGTTTATTTCATTTAGACTTATTTAGTTTGTTTTCATAATAAAACCTGACACTTCCAAAACAAGTTACTATCAATATTGTTTTTAATAATATTAGATACTGGAAATACCCATGAAATTTTCAGAGTTTTCTTATTTAAATTTTCTGATGAATCTTAATTTTTGTTAACTAGAATTGTTTCCAACATGCTGACACATGTTGAAATTCTCACATTTTTTAGTGTTGTTGAAGTTATCACAAATATTTTTTTGTGAAATTTATAAAGTTCACAAACTAATCAATGAAATTTGAATATGTTGATTTGTTTGGAAAAATACTTTGCCAAAAACCGTACTTCACAGTTTAATAATTTCTTTAATTTAATTTTATAGGACATCATGGTAAACAATATTTTTTCAGAAAATTTCTTTTTTTTTCTTTTTCCTTTTTAACAGCAAAGAATAAATTCTTAGGATTTCTTACTCTTGAGCATGCAATATACAATGGATAATGCTTAAATATTTCATTCTGGAGCCAAATTTGGCCTTGTAATTTGTTTATAGTTCTTGTAAACACAGGACAAAGTGGAAACTAGATTCTTGTATATATAAAAACTTAAAGAAAAGATATTCCAAAAACAATATTGCATTTTTATTAAATAAGCATTTTTTATTTTAATCATTAAATAGTTTTAAAATAGTGGGAGTATTTTGTCTGTAAAAAAATGTTATATTCCGTGCTAACATACTTGAAAAACATGGTAGATAAAATAAGTAAAGGTTATTGTAAAAACCAATACAATAAGAATAAAGGTAACAGCTATGCACAAGTCAATCCAGTAGTACTATTGGAAGGTCAGTAGTTCTCACGTAAGTCTGAGTCATACTCAACAGATCCCATCTAGGATACCTAGCTACACCCCTCACAAGGGTTGCATGTGGCACAAGACCAAGTTTAGGCTTGGCCAAAAATATTCCCTATTTGAACCCATAAAAACAGGTTCAGGGTCAGTCTACCTCCCCAAATGAGACTCTGTCTTTCAGCAGAACCTCGTCCGGGTTTCCTCTCTGCCAGAAGACAGAGAGTTCGACTGAATAGCTGGAACAGGTCGCAGCTAGACTCTGTAGTCCATTGCCTTACAGATACTTATAAGTAGTTACTACCTATAGTGTAGTCACTCATGGGGGTGACAGTTTATTCCATTACATCAAAAAATAATACAACTTTAATTTTTCCAAAATATTTAATGAAAATTTATTGTACTAAACTATACACCCTAGTAAAACCAATTGTACTTTGTACCCACTTAATGTTTGCACTTCTCTCAAAAATTTAGTTTCAATCAGTCAATGTATGTCTATTTTAGAGGGTGTAAAAGAGAGATGGACTATCAGCAGTCAGAGAATTTTATATATAGATTGAATAAGCTCATGGCAAATTTTACAACAATAAAATATCTATAGCAATTCCCTTATCACATCATTAAATACTTGAACAACTTTAACAAAATATTGCAATAACAATCATAAATATGAATGCTGATCATTATTTTAAGAAGTAAGGGGGCACAAATAAATATATTTGAAATGGACAATTCTTTTAACTGAAACAGATGTTAAACATTTCTATCTTTCCCTCCTTTCTTTCTTTCATTGAATTACTCATTGAACCAAACTGGCGTCTCTGTTATGTCTTTCCAACAACTAAAACAGAATAATCTATTATATATGATCTATTAGCAGGCCATAACGTTCATGCTAAGTAACTTTCTTTCTTTCATTATCTCATTGAAACCCAGTCTTTTCCATCTTTTCATATAATCAAAACCGAATACATTATTTATGAGGTATTTCCATGGTGTAATGTGCATATATACTAAGTAAATAAGGGAGAGATAAGGACAAACAAAATTATAATAAAATATAATCTGAAACTTATAATGCTCATATAAATATACCAGACTGTTTTACCAATATTAGTTGGTTAATACACATTATTGTAAAGACACTAGCTTGCATAATAAGATCTGGCAAAGTCTGTATGTATGTGTATGCATATATATTTATATATATATATATATAAGCTTTTCCTCCTCACAAGTCCTCTTCTCCAAACTTCTCTTCCTTCAAGGCCTATGGTGACAATGGCAGAGGTAATGAGAGCAGGCTGTGGCTCAGTTGAAAGCCTGTAGTCTCCAAATTGCATGTAGGCAGCAGGTGTGTGATGGCGACATGCCAAAGAAATGAATGATAGTGACTCTGACATGAAGTCCTGCATCTGTGGCTGGGAAGGCCTATTTTTAGGAATTCCCACTGATCCTGTCAATTGAGAGATGGACACTGCAGAAAGAACCAGTTGGAGATGAACAATCCATGCAAAAACAACACCAGAAGCCAAATAGAAGAGATGTAGAGAGCTCTCCATCCCCTGAATCCTTCTACCCTAACCTGCAGTTGCTGTGGACATCTCTTCAGATCCAGCATAGAACTCATTTTGCACAGAAGGAAATGTTAATGTGCACTCCAGTAGTCAGCAACAAGTCCTGCCAACAACAATATGTATATATATATATATGTATATATATGGTAGTGCATATTTCTATAAAGGACAAGAAACTTTTTTTCTTTTAATTCCAACTGAGGTTAATTGTTTCTGAAGAAAAAGATTTGTTAAATCATTTTTAATTTTTTGTTGGGAAAAAGAACAAAATAATAAAACTTTGAAAACTTTTTTCATTTATAAGTCTTCCTCTCAACAACTGAATGTTTTTTGTTGTCAAAAAATCTTTCGAGATAAAAAAATCCCTGCAAATTAGAAAAAAAAACTTTTCAAACGGTTTAACAGAAAATAAATGGTATTAGTCTTAGGAAGTTTTGTATAAAAATAAGATAGATTGTATGCAAATTTAATCATAGACTTACAAAAAAAAGAAGCTAAATTTAACAAGGAGATTTACCAAGTTTGAAAATATCTTCCTTGCCTTTGAGCTAAACAAAGATAAGATGCTATCAATGAATTTAATGTGGGCATGGCTCTAAGTTTTGCAAAAAGATAAGAAGAAAAAAAATAAATCAAGTTAGTCCAAAGGGTCAGATGAGTAGCAAAAGTTTCATAATGTAATTTACCAAGAAAACTATTTACACATTTTATTTTCATTCATTTTTCTGGTCAAATATATTTCTTTATAACTAAAACCAAATTATACTATAATTATTACTATTATTTTATTATGAACTTTTTCCTTCTCTTAATGAAGCTTTTAATTAAAGAACTCTGTGTTGATACACTTATCATTCCGGTAAAGGATGTAATGATGGCATATATGTCATCGAACAACTCCAGGAAAATTTATACCTCCCCAATACCAAATTGTTGACCTTACAGCAGCATATAACCACACCAATAGAGGCTTCCTCTTCTCATCCATTAGAAACCAAATTCCAAACTCTGATACCACTAAATGTTTAGATCTGATAGCGCAGTATTTCTCGACCTTTTTAAGCAACAGATCACCTAGGAGCAAATGAAAATAGCATGGCACACTTAGCAAAATTTTTAAAGAGTACACATTTAAATGTTATAAAATAAAACCACAGATTTAAAAAGAAAAAAAGTACACCCACAAATATGAACTTACTTTATTTTAATGTTTCTATTCAACTATTTGTGCAGCTTTTTATTGTGAAATATGTGCCTGGTATTTTTTGGCAATTTTGTGTCAATATTTCCTGTCACACTAGTGTGTTACAGCATGTTATTTGAGAATCACTGTCATAGAGGAACTATATCGGTCCACAAAATCGTATATATCTGATGAGGACCCCAATATGGGAACATTTCAAACCTCATCAGGATTATGACAAGGAAGAAATGAGAGCCTCAACCTATTTTATCTATACCCTGCACATATACAAGCACAGATGTGAAGAGGTGGGCACTGTCCATTTAAGCATTTCATACCACATCTCAAGAAATTCTCCTAACAGAAAACAGCAGTCCTGCTCTCCTTTCAAATACCAATTTATGATCATGACAGGGCTATGCCAATGACGCAGATATTCATAGTTGGGATGAGAATGATCTTGAATAAAAAAAAATAAAACAATATACTCTTGCAAGTATTCCAAGAAACTGGACTCAAGTTAAACTTTAAAGAAAGAAAATTTATTAGAATGAAAGCAGTGATGACATCTACCTGAGTTCATTATAAAAATTCAGGATATGGAATTAGTAAATTATAAACACTTAAAATAACTTTGTGTATGGATCAGTTACAACAAATTTAGCATAGAAGATAAATAAATTGAACATAGAATAGGCTGCACTATTTGTACATCTGCACAGCACTTCAAATATGAACAAAATCATAACATGAATCTAAAAGATCAAGCCTTGTTACTAAATCGCCTCATCAGATCAAGACTTTTAGATGGATGTCATGCATGGCACCAAACCCATTCAGAAATATCTAAAATGTCAGTTGTATACAACCACATTCTCAGATCAATGGCTAAAAATGGCTTTGTGTAAATGAAACATACAGGACTTAATGAGGATTATCCTTCTTTAAACCTTGTGAACTGGTGCTATAGGATCAAAAAGATCTGTATTAGATAACAGAAACCACATCACTGAAGGACTTTGAACATCAGCAATAACTAAAATGGATAAACTCAGAGAAATAAATGGCATAATCAAGATATGACATTCAACACTAGTCCAAACAAAAGGTTAGGAAGGAAATCTCCCCCATCAGTATTGGGAATAGTGATAACAGCTAGTGGACTTGAAAAAGCAATTTTCTTGAAAAATTGTTTCAAGGGAAAGATTTTATAAATGTCAACTGAAAGTAGTACTGACTGTTCGGTCAATGAATGCTAAATGTTTCCTTATGAGGAAACAGCTAATATTGCAATTACTGTTTCCATTATGTTATTACTGATTTTACTTCATGTCATTATAGTTACTTTATATCACAACACTTGTGTCAATACACACTTTATTAGTCTTATTATTTCATTATTAGTTTTACTCCTTATTATTATTACTGTTTTTTATTGCAATACTCTTGATCAATACCCTCTCCATCATTACTGTTATTTTATTATTAGTTTTACCCCATGTTATTGTTGTTGATTTTTATTAGAACACTAGTTCAATACACTTTTCTTTATTACTATTATTTTATAATGAGTTTTATTCCATTTTATAAATGGTGTTTCTTATCATAACACTCTGAGTCAACTATGTTGTTATGATTATTTTGTTATTTTTACTTCCTTTTATTATTCTTGTTTATTGTTAATATTGCTTTTCATAAAGTTAAAAATCAAATCATTAATAGATCTGTGGCTGAAGTGGTTAAGACAACTTCCCAAGGTGAGTGAATCAAATTTCAGACGCATCAAAGTCTATTATTCTGTTTATGAACTCAGCTCAGTCATCAAAGACACATCATGACAAGAAAGTCTAGAACACTACAAACTCTTCTATTTGCTTGACAATGTACTTAAGAGATAATTACAATTATTGATAAAAACTGATAAATTATAACTGTAAATGAAATGAAAATTAATTATTTTTTTAAAAAGAACTTAAATGACATTTTAATACTTGGTAAAAAAAATTAATGATTTTGTTGTAGTCATTTCAGAATGACAAAACCATTTATTGTCTGAGATTTTCAAACAACTTAATTTCATTATTTCACAAGTTTTTTATTTGAATTCTCACTTTTAGTGTCTGAAGAGGAAAAGTTTATTTCTTTTAAAGAAATAAGAAAAGAAAATTTAAGTATACATCTGAGGAAGGTTGTAAGCATTCACATAGCTAGGGGGGCAAAGGTGGTGGTCCACCCCAGGTGACACTTTTGGTCTACAGAGAATTTTCAGAATAGAAAAGAAATAGCATAATTTCAATAATTTTTGCAAAAAAGTAGCAATAAGGAAGAAGATAGGGTTCAAATGAAACTAATTTGTCTTTGATATGGCTGGCTCAAAGTCAGCCAGCCAGCAGTAAAAAAAAATTGTCTCCAAGATGCTCTATCAGCTGGTGGGGATAACCTCCACTTACAAGGGATGAGCAAAAGGTATGAAAAAAATTTGAACATTTTTAAAGGGTTTGATGTTGGGTTGGATTAAGTGAATTTAGTGAATCCACAGTTTTTTCACACCTGTGTAAGAAAGTCCAGACTTTGGCATCAGTTCTTTGATTTTTCATGTCTGTGTACTGTTAATGAAAAAATTAAATAAGTCAACAAATTTTTTTTTTATCTTATTATAGGCCAAGTTTTAATATGGATATAAAATCATTATTTTTCATGAATTATAAAATAGATAAATAAATTGAAATAATTCCAATGTTTTAAGAATATCACATGCATTCCAATTTTTCCCAGAAATATCAAATGGAAATTTAAAGGAAAATTGAAAATTAATATTTTTTTTTTTAAGTGCAGAAACTTTATTTCAAGTCCAAGTATGATAACATTTATTTCAGTTTTTGAAAATGAAATTAATTTTATCAGGCTTTTAATTCTTAGTCTACTACTTTATTAATAATAACTTCAACTACGTAAAACAAAATAATTTATAAAGACACTGCTGTTTTTATATTGTTATAAGAAAAATGACCGGGTTTCTGTTAACGTGGCATTTAATTTATGACTCCTCACTTGTTAAAATTGAAATAAATATTAAAAAACTGATCAATTATGAATTAAAAGTACAATGTGTTTTTTGTTTTTCTTTTTAAATAAAACAGAGGTTATATAAACAAAAACCAGTTATCTTTCTTTTAATATCGTAAAAAGTTTTTAAAGTTTTCCCGATTTAGAAAAAAAGTAACAACCCTGCTTTTTACATATCCCCAGTTTTATTTTTTAAAATAAATAAATACATAAACACAATCGTACTTTTATTTCATAATTTATCAGTGAGGAGTTATAAATACCACATTAACAGAAACACTGAAACATACGGTCATTAGATTCTGAGAAATGAAGAAAAATATTAAAAATTGATGGATGTCCAAATAATTTTGTCATTGACTGTGTGTATATATATATATATATATATATATATATATATATATATATATACATATACATATACATATACATATATATATATATAAGCTTTAAGGGGTTAATGCGCATTGCAATATTGTATTCCTTCTGGGGAGGGGTGGCAAACTTGATGTCCACCCCAGGTGGCAAAAACACTAGCTACACCACTGGCTACAAGATTAGATTGAATAAAATATTGTGATAGAAACAGAAAGATAATGATATAGTATAGTTCCACTGACTGAATCCTTGTCAAGGGTGACTATGGGAGTAACAGTTTTTATGTTACTGTCTAGGAGGTTATGGAAGTATGAATTTATTTCTTCTCTGTTAACATATGTGGCATGTAAAGAGGCATTTTATCAAGATATCTAGAAATAAGGTTGACTTTTGGAAAAATGGATTCATGCCTTTTCTTCAGCAAGAAGTGAATAAAAACAGTCTCAGTTTGGTTTGCCAATTCCATTTTTGTGTTGGTAACTATAGCAAAATTCACTTGTCTAAATAATTTATACAAGGATTTAGGAACTGGTACAAGAGCACATAAAGTAATAAAGTAGCCAGTGGTGGCTTAAATTAATCTTTAAATTCAATTATTTATAATTTGAATAAAGTGAAAATTCAGTGTTTTAACAATCATTTTTTCTTCCTGAATTATTTAGTTTGTTAGCAAGAGAGATTTGGAGGGGTAGTGATGTCAGTGGGTAGCAAAAAACTTACAAAGAATATAAAAGCATAAGCTCAAAAATAGAACAGCCCAATTCTGTACCAATATGTATAATATATATGGCTGAGCCTAACCTCAAAGAGAATGAGTCATTGCACGTTCTTGGACTGTCTGCTGACATGAAGTGGAAAGATTATATTGAATCAATAGCTAGGTCTACTGTTTGGAAATTTGGTGCTTTGTGTCGTGCTAGACAATTTTTCTTGCCAGAATCTCTCTCACATATTTATAAGTCTAGCATTCATCCTTGCTTTGAATATTGCTGCCACATCTGGCCTGGTCTTCTTGTTTATATATATTTAGAGATTCTTGATAAAATCCAAAGAAAAATCTGCAATGTTATTGGTTCTAACTTGGCATCTCTGCTTCAGTCACTTTTCCACTGCTGTAACATAGCTTCCTATGCCTTTTCTATAAATACTTTCAGAGTAATTGTTCTGATGACCTCCCCTCCATGGTACCTAGACATGATGAATTTCAGCATACTACTAGATTGACAGCAAGGTCTCATCATTTCACAGCTGGAATGGCAAGATGTAACCATAAGTTCTATGCTAACAGTTTTGTCTATTGTACTTTTTTGCTTGTGGAATACTCTTTTACCTTCTTGCTACCCAGTCAATTTTGATCTTCAAACATTTAAATGCCATGCCAATCATTATATTCTGTTTTTTAATTCTTGTTCTTTTATTGTTCTCTCTCCTTTATGTTTTTTTTCTGATATTCTTTAACTCAGTAACCCCTTGTGTCTTAGTGGCTTTATTGCCTTGCTTGCAGTGAAAGTATTAAAAAAAATCCCGAGAATGAATGGAAGTTTAAGTTTTTAATAAATCCTATCATAAACTGTTCTGTTCCTAAACACAGTAAAAAAAAAATACAAAGAAATGAGAAATACGGTCAATTAAGTTCATTGGGGAAATATCTTGGCATCAATTTTAAAAAATCTTATCCCAGTCCCTATGACATTTCCCTGTTTCTTCTAATATTGATTGATTTCATTGGCCAAGCATAAGGAGAAAAAAAAAGAATTAAGATTTGAAGCATATCAGCAGTTTTTTCTTTTATGCACTGTACCTGTTCAGGATGATAGTGATCATTACTGTACCTGTTCAGGATGATAGTGATCATTACTGTACCTGTTCAGGATGATAGTGATCATTACTGTACCTGTTCAGGATGATAGTGATCATTACTGTACCTGTTCAGGAAGATAGTGATCATTAATGTACCTGTTCAGGATGATAGTGATCATTACTGTACCTGTTCAGGATGATAGTGATCATTACTGTACCTGTTCAGGATGATAGTGATCATTACTGTACCTGTTCAGGATGATAGTGATCATTACTCTCTACAACTTTCAATCCTCTGTAGATCTAAGCAGTGTTTGTCATCTTATGATGCCTCCCAATTTCTGTTCTCCCAACTATTTACACAATGGATGGAGAGTAGATAGATTCATACCTTTCCAAGCATATCTGTGTGAAAGTGAATGCAACACCTAGGCAGGAATTTAGAATTGTTGCAATAATCCCACATTGACTGCTGACAACCACTACACTATGTGCACATCCAAATAAGTACATAGATAGCTACAAATGATGGATCCAAGAATTATCAGTTACCTTTTGACAATGCAATATCTTTTAATAATGGAAGTGTTATACACACTATAATCAGGTAGGTATGAAAAAACATGCAATGTTAATTTTTGACTTGTCTTTGCTACATCACACTGCTACCACTCCTCACATCATTATTCAACATTTATTAATAAGGTTCAGAGAGATGTGATAAAAATAACAGAAACTAAATTTTTAAAAAGTGACTAAACGAACACCAATAGCAAGAATGGTCCAGCAGAGAAACTAGTAGAATATAACAATCAATATTATCAGAATTATTATAAAAAGAAACAGAATTACTATAAAAGATGAGTCAAAAGATTAATAATAACAATGATTTATCTTGGAAATTCTCAGAAGCTGTATTATGGAATTTTGCAAGAAACTTTAAAAATCAAATAAATTACTATGAAACTGTTTCAAAATTTTTAAAGGATGCTTATACTTAGAATCAGAAAGAGGCAGGTGAAATTTTTAGGATATATAATGAGGAAATAAGGCTTTCAAAATTTGACATTTGCCAGATATATCAAAGACTGAGATAAATAATGAATAACCTACCAAGATTGCATAAATGGATGGTAGAACAGACAGGAAGAGGAATAATAAAAAGGCAAACACTGCTAAGAGCTACAAAGAATAGCAAATTGCAGAGAGCTGTGATTATCCACATCTTAAAGAGATACAACGCACATAAGAAGAATCAATATTTCATCAGTCCTACGATATGGCAATGAATGCTGGACAATCTCCTCACAGATGAAGAAGAGACTTGTAGCAACAGAAATGTGGTTCTACAGAAAAATGCTGCAAATACCATAGACCAAACAACTGAGCAATGATAAAGCTCTAGAGACAATGAAAACAAAAAGGACATTTATAGTTCAATCAGAAAATTTGACCCAGGACAGATCAAAGGTAAGAAGGATAGAGGAAAACAAATAACCTACCTAGTGAGATTAAGTGAATGGATGGTGAAGCAGGGTTTGGGAGAGATAGCCAAAAGATAAAATTCATTAAGACCTGCAAAGGAGGTGACGTTGTGAACAGCCATGATTGCCAACAACCTGAAGAGAAATAACAGGTGTAACAGCAAAATTGTCCATCCCACAAAATGTTTAATATCTAAAAAAACACTAAACTAATTGATTTTTTCCCAGGTTTTCAGATAAGACATTTAGTCATCTTGACACCATTTGTCATAAGAATCACCTAAAAACCTTTTCAGTTATTCAAGTAAAAATAGAAAGGTTAAAATCATTTTGTGTGAGCCCCACTATCTTCTCAACTGAACAATGGTGAGAGGAAAAAGATCATTCAGGCCTTCAGTAACAGAACCAGCATTCATGCTCTGGCTTCCATCTTCAAAGTCCATTCAAGAACAATCAAGAGAACAATGAATAAGTTTAAAAAAAGAGGGGACATTAGAGAGGAAACCAGATCAGAAAGTCACAACAGGAACTTAGAGCTAAAGAGATCAATTAGAAAAGATCCAACTCAATCCATAAGATCTTGGCATGTGAGAACAGAGTTTCAACTATGACAGTCCAAAGAGCAGTGAAAAAAAGAATTGAAAATGAAATAGTACATGAAATGTGTAAGGCAACTTGTTACTCCAGGACAAAAATTTAGAAGGTTAGAGAGGATGAAGATCATCTTGAATAAATTGGAAAATGATCCTGGAATAATACATACACACACACATATATATGTATATATATATATATATATATATATATATATATATATATATATATATATATATATATATATAACTTTATTTCAATTCTTCATGAGCTTCCGATCCTTAGCTATGATTAGTTAATGATAAAAATGTAATTTTCGTTTATGATCAATTTCATCATGATTTTTCTGTTAAGCTTGAAGAGTAATTTCACATTCTTATTGCTCAAAGTAGAGACCAATAGTGTTATAAAAACCTTGGAGAATTCCAGTAAGATATCTTTAGTCATTTCTAAGATACAACAGTTCAAAGTTTTATCTAACAATTGAACAATTTTGCTGGTATATGATTTGGACAATTTTGCTCTTACACCCACAGTAGAAGAAGATGGTAAGGCAACCAGAAATGAGTGATGATCTCACTTCATAAGTCATAATATACTTTTTTTTTTCAGGTAAGAAATTACTATGTCTAGTGGATGGATGTAGAAAGATTACAACTCTGTATTCTCTTGTTGCAGTTTTAAGGTTTTGCTTTAGCATAAATATTGGTTGGAGCAAGAATGTGAAGTTGAACAAAAGATAAGTCTTTTACTGCAATCCACTCAGGTATCCATTTAATCCGCCTACCTCTGACTGCAAGGATGTTTTAAAACACCTTCTCTGATGCTTCTGCTTAGATGTACTTGATGTCCACTGTTACTATACAGTTTTTACAGACGCTTTTCATATAATCCTACATATACATCCATGGAGTTGACTCACCCTCATTTCCTCCATATTCTGAATTTAAGGAGAATGTTCTACTCAGGCAGCATTTTCCCCCAAGAAATGCTGTTTTGTGGAATAGACTCCCATCTGGTTGATTCCCTGAACACTAAAATCTTAACCACTTCAAGGGTCAATTGTTATCTATCCTCATGATCTTCACTTCCTACTACCTCCTCTCTGATTCATATCACATACTTTATTCATTTTAACCATTTTAACAGTGACTTTCTATCTTGAGTGGCTCTCTAGGATTGTACTGCGTGACCTTTAGTATAAAAAAATACATGGGAGAGCCCATCTTACTTTTTATCTTACCAAATATTAACATTTATTTTTTAATCCCTTCTTGATTGACCTGAGAACTTTTCATCATCCTCATGCATAAATATATAACAACATGATTATGTGCTTTGCTCTCATTTGACCATGTGTTGAACCATGATCTTCTGATGCTAATCCATGCTGTTGAACATAATGAACCATTTTAAAAATGAATCAAAATAAAATCCTGAATGCAACTGATAACTATCAACACCTTCAGAAAACCTTTGAATATAGAAAAATAATTTTAAAATGAAAAGAGCAGCAACATTATTTCATTTAGAATACAAGAATCTTTTCAAAATGGCAAACACAAATTGTGGCAAGTCAGTAAATATAATAAATTTTGAATATGCTATAATAGCTGTAACATTCCTCATGATTACAATGGTGGTATTTAGGATCAGGTTCAGCCATCTTCAAACAATCAAAAAACAAGTCCAATGGGAAATAACCATTAAATCTTTTTTCAATTGAAACACTTTAGTTTCAGACAGAGAGTATTGTTAATGTAATTAATTCAAATTGATTGTTACACCCAAATAGATTTAATGTTGTTTTATTTTCAACAAACACAAATGAGACACTTCAAAACTGGTGCGATTCAATTAATAACACATATCGAATGTCTCGGCTCATTTATATGCCATTAAATCTTTTTTGAGACTGAGGTCTTTCAGATAAAATAAGAACACAAGAGAGAAAATGCAATTAAAATTCAATTTTAAATAAATAAGGAAGAGAAAGAAAGAGGGGAGATTAATGATATTGTTCTTTATTTTCTATTCTCATTTGCATAATAAGATACCAGCTGATATTCTCTTTTGTCATCATCATCTGATAATGTCTATTAATTATTCCTTTTTTTCCCAAGCAATAGAACTAAGTAAAATAATAATGATATGATCAAGGATGTATTTTTAAAAAAGTGAGTAGAAATGGTGATAAAATATAAATATCAATGTAATTTTTGTCAATCTCATGATTGATTTATTTGTTTTTTATGGCTTATCAACCCTTAAAGAGTTGTTTAAAGCCAAAACATATTTTGGATTGTAGGAAATCACTTATAGTCTTGGTGTTCCTATGCGATCATCTAAGTGCTGATCACTGCTTAAATTTGGTAATCAAACAAGAAACAGTGTTTTAGTATTATCAATCTGCGGAAATTAGAAAAAGAAACAAATAAACTGAAAAATTCCCCATTTTGTGACAGGATAATGCAGTGTTGATTTTGCCGGAGATTTTTAGAAGTATTCAAAAATTCTCAGTCATCTAAATCATTATGCCTTCCAAAAGCTAAACTATCAAAATACAGGAAGATTTCATCAGAAACAAAGAAAAGAGTGCTGAACTGATATGTAATACCAATCCTCCTACATGCCAGTGAATGTTAGACAATTTCCTGAGATACAGTCCTAAAGTAGGGTGCTGAGAATTCCTTGGACAGAACATGAAAGCAATGAAGAGGTTCTAAGAAAAATGGAAATAAAAAAACGACACTTGTACTTTGAAGTAGATAGCTGACATTTCTGGGATGCATAACAAGGAAAGAAGTCTTGGAGAACATACTGAAAAGAAGGGAACATTGAGTAACTTACCTAACTGAGCTTGTGTAAATGGATGGCAGAACAGAAATTGGATAAAATAGTAAATTTTTTTAATCATTTCAGGCAATAATGCCACTATGATGCAAGAGGTTACTAAGTGTGAAGGAAAATGAGAATACACTAGTGAGGAGAAAAACAATAATAAAACAGAATTCAGGAAGACAGAAGATGGTGATTGAAGTTGAATTTAAATTTTGGAAGAAGAATGGTGGCAGGGAAGCAAGTAACTGGAAGAGAGTTCCACAAGCGGGAAGTATGAAAAAAGTAACTATTAGAATAGAACTTACATCAAGCTAATTCAACAGTAAAAAAAAAAATGGTTCTCTATGATGGCAAAAACATAGAAGTTACATTTTGAATGTGTTAAAATTTACAATCCAATGCTTATCCCAGTTAACAACTGATGAAGGTCATTTTCAAGATCAGCTACTAGTTTTACTTCATCATACCTTACTTACTTACTATTAAGACAGGAGTAAATAGTTGTGTCATCAGCATAGATACCAAGTTGGGAACTGATGGCAGCAGGAAGGTTGTTGATAAAGATAAAAAATAACATAGGTCCATGGAGAGCACCCTGGGTGACTCCTGCATTAATATGAAAGGACCGAGAAGAGTGGCTGTTTAACATTACTTTCATTACATAAATTGTTAAGAAAGATTGGATTGACTCAAATATTCATTCAGAGACACCATAGCCTTTCTGCTTATGAAGAAGGTCAGCATGCCAAACCCTATAAAATGCTTTTGAGATATTTAAAGTTGCAGCCTGGTTCTCAGCATTCTTATCTAAAGCATGAAGGCAAATTCAGTAATAATCATTAATACATCAGCAATTGACTTAGAGAAGCCATATTGTTTATCAGAAAGAAAGTTTTGCATTGAAATACCTAACCAATTCACAGTTGATTAGCGCCTATAGTAATTTGACAAGAAAAAGGAAAAGATGATAATTTGAGGGTTCAGAAGGTTCACCATAGTTTTTAAAAACAAGAACTATAGAAGAGGATTTCCATCAAGCTGGAAAGGAAGAAACAGCAAGGCATTTATTCTAGAGTTTAGAGGACATTTCCTTAGGATAATTGCAGATAAAGCAATTGCTCAGAACTATGACAGAAAGTTGTGAAGATTCATAGTCATCCACATATTTAATGGACATGACACACAAAAGAGGAAAATTAACCATCACAAAAATGCACACCCTGGCAAATTAAAAGTAAATTTCATTCTCAAGTATGGATTTAAGTCAATATCCTCAACTAATTAAAAGAATGCATAGCAGAGACTTAGACAAGATAATCTCAAACTGGAAAGAAACTATTTGAACTGGAAATAATTTAAAACCGTCAATGTTTTAGAAGTTTTGGGAAAAATCACGCAAGTTTTTCAAGGAAAACACATTTGTTTTCCATCTTTAAAATGATTTTTTCTATTCTCTAATAACTTTTTATATTTATTAAAATTTCTTTAATTTTTTAAATATAAAACCAAAAATTTTATGAAAAGATAAAAAATATTTGCAATTACTTTAAGCCTGAAATTCAATTTGTCTCTTTCAAAGCTTAAAATCTAAAATCAATAATGTTGATTATATATTTTCACCTTGATTAACCTAGCTTAAAAAACAATGACAACAATGTGTTGTCACACTGGATTTATTTTACCTGTACAAGATGACTGAAAGAGAATTAGAAAACATACCAGTGGACATTAACCTTAGCAATATATCCAATGTAGACAACACTGTGGATGGCAAATTTACAAGAAAAACTGAAAGTACTATTATAAAAATAAAAACATTTATTCTTCCTGACACAAAGTAATGCCAAACCAGATTCTCTGCAACTTCATCAACACATTATATGAAAATGAGATATGCTCTAAAAAAACATTTTTGGCAGTGAAAGAGAGAAACCTTGTTTCTTTATGCCACTTTTTCTCTTTTATTTTTAAAATCACTTCAATTGTCTGGCAAAAGCAATGTTAAACAATGTTTGTTTTGTTTCTAAAAGAGCGAATGTCATTCAGCATGATGAACTTGCAAGGATAATCAGAAGCTCTATAATTAGCTAATCAAGTAGTAAGGATGATTATACTGACTGAATTAAGCCTATGAACCATGTAACTAGATGAGCACCAGCAGCAGCAGCAACAACTAAAATGGATAGTAAATAATGACATAATCAAGATGTTGACATTTCCCACTACTAGAAAGAAAAGTTTAGGAAGGAATCCCCCATCAATACTGGAAAAAGTGATAACAGTTACTGTACTTGAAAAACCTATTTTCCTGAAAAAAAAAAAATCAAATTCATCACATGCAAAGCAGTAAAGACACTAAGACACAATGTAGCCAGAGGGGTGTCTCACAAGCGAGAAGTGAAAGAAAAGAAACTGACAGAACATATGGGTACATCTAGCCAATTCAAGTGTGAACTGATGAGACCATGCCATTAATCTAGTAGCATGCTTAAATTCTATGAACCATGTAACTAGATGAGCACCAGCAGCAGCAGCAACAACTAAAATGGATAGTAAATAATGACATAATCAAGATGTTGACATTTCCCACTACTAGAAAGAAAAGTTTAGGAAGGAATCCCCCATCAATACTGGAAAAAGTGATAACAGTTACTGTACTTGAAAAACCTATTTTCCTGAAAAAAAAAAAATCAAATTCATCACATGCAAAGCAGTAAAGACACTAAGACACAATGTAGCCAGAGGGGTGTCTCACAAGCGAGAAGTGAAAGAAAAGAAACTGACAGAACATATGGGTACATCTAGCCAATTCAAGTGTGAACTGATGAGACCATGCCATTAATCTAGTAGCATGCTTAAATTCATAAAGTTTAGGTACCATAGTAAAGAGATCATCTGAACAAAAGAAACTGAGGAAAGTCAGAACAATTACCATGAAAGTATTTATAGAAAAGGCAGAGAAAAACAACTTTACAGTGCTGGGAAAGTGATTGAAGCTGAGATGCCAGATCAGCACCAATTATATTGCTGATTCTTCTTTTGATTTTATCAAGAATCTCTAAATATATAGCCAGAGCACTGGGCTATATGTGGCAGCAGTATTCAAAGCATGTAAAAATGGCAGACATACAGAAATGAGATATATTCTGGAGAGAAAAATTGTCTAACATGACATAGTGAACAAACTTTCTTAGCAGCTAACCTAGTAATGGATTCAATATAGTCTTTCCACTTCATTTCAGCTGAGAATTTTAGCCCAGGAAGGTGCAACAAGTTACTCTTCTGGAGGTTAGCATCAGCCATACTGATGGAAGGCAGAAAGGGGTCTTTCAGGTGATTAATGGAGAGCAGTTTTGTTTTAGAGGCATTAAAATTAACAAGCCATTCTTTGCATCAGTTAACAACAGATTGTAATCCATTTTTGAGATCAGCTGCTAATTCGACCATATTGAACTGATCAAGCTTACCGTTGTTACCATTACCAGATGATAAGGAAAGAATATTCTTGTTTATTAAAAATGAACATTTTACACCTTGAAGGTGAATTTTTTTTTAAGGATATCTTCAAGTTTTATACAGATATGCCAAGTTTTCCAAGAACTCTTTTACTTTTTATTACATTCTTGTTCCATGCATTTGACAACTTAATTCAGGTTTAGTCAACATTTCAGTTCATTACACAAAATACGTTATTTTGTAAAAAGGTGTAATTAAAAAACAAAATTAATTTTTTTCTGCATTCAAAAGTTCTTTATTTTCTTTTACAAAATTTACCATTGAAAATGACGTGCCTTGGAGCATTATAGTTTCAAATTGGAAGCGGGATACAAAAGTGGAACTGACTATTTTCATCATAATTATAAATTGAGAGAGCTACAAATTTTGTACCCAGACACAAATTCAAATAATGAAAGCTTCACAAAGTGTGCTTGCAAACATACATTTTGCATTTTGTGAAAAATTCCTAAGTGATATGTGCTGTATCTAGTCTGAACGTAGGCAGTCTTGGGACTTTGGAATTGATCTAACTTTGTCCTAACTCAAAGAATTTGTGAAATTATGATCATTTGATATTGACTTGCATATCTTTATTTATCTATATCAGTGATTCTCAATGTGGTCAAGATGGACACCAGTTGTCTACATAGCATTTTTAGTGGTCCACAGAGAATTCATAGCCATAAAAAACTTATAGCCATTTCAGAAAAAATGTACCTAAAAAAAAGTAGGAATAGTCCATTTGAATTTTTTTAAGAAAAAAATGATTCACGGGCTGAAAAAAGTTGAGAAGCACTGATCTATATCAATCAAGATAATAACCATAGTATGATATAATACAAGAATATTGACAATTACATCTCAGAAAGGAAATACTAAATTATGAAAAGCAGTACAAACCCACCATCATAACCAAATCTCAAAAACCATCTGGCATTGAATATAAAAGACTAAAAAAAAAAAACAACATTAATGTCCTTTGGGATGGTGGTGTAGAGGATATAGGTGTTGGTTATATATGTGTTACTATACATCTAGTAGTCATGAGTTCAATCTTTGGATTTGGTAGCAATGCATCTATTCCACAGTAACAAATATCACTATGATCAACAGATATTCCATATCAGTCAATCAATGGACACCTGATGAAGACCAGAGTGTATTTGGTCGAAATGTGTCAATAATAACATCTATATCAACTAAGATGAGACAAGCAGTTTGAAATAATACAAGAATATTGACATACTAATTCACATATCTTTAATTATTTGCTTTTTGATGATCAGTTCTGGATAATTGCTTTCTGCCTTGTTTTTCTAGGAAAGTCATTGGAATCTCATAAGTGACAGACACATCTAACTAGATACTCTTTTAAAAAAATAACCTATATCAAGTTGATTTTGGTGTCCTCCAATATTATTGGTCCTGAATAGTCAAAGTAATCTTTTGCCATATTTTACCTGTGTTTTTTGTTTCTGATGTTCCAACTTTGAATAACATTAACAAAAAAATGTGTGGGACAATTTTTTCTCCTTTTTTAATGTAAGTTTCCAAATATTAAAACAACTTAAACCTTCAAAATGTAAGAAAAGTGTTCTTGGAATAATGTTTAAAATGTATTTAATTCTTTTCAGACTTTAAATTAATCATTATCTACTTTTGGTAACATGCACTGGGTACTGAATATCAGTTGTTGACAAAACTTGTATTTATCAGAAAATCATGATATAGACCTCTATTTCTACATTTTTTTGTGTATGTGTTGAATTCATTTCGGCATAGAAAGTCCTGCAAAAAAAGGTTGAAATGGGTTAAATGCAACAATTATGCTCTTTTCAAAAATTTTGACCCATCATCACAGACCAGGATTTCTATATCTAAACCCATTTTTTTTTTAATTAGAAATTGTTTTGTTTCAGTTTTCCTCTTAACTACAAATAACATTAACACTGTTTCTTAATTGAGTTGAAAGTCATTTGAGGGGGTGGGATTAAAAACATAAATGTCTGCTTTGCTCTATTGTGTGAGCTCACTCTGTCTCATGTATAAGTGATTAGTTATAAATATAGAAAGAGAAAAATTTGCTCTTCCACAACATGTGTAAAATAACAATAGATTGTTGAAATTGTATTTCATAGCAAATAGAGCAATCATTGCTGTGATCTCAGGTCAAAAGAAATGGTGACATTAGTATTCTTAAGGTCTTATATTAATTCCCCTCTTCTTTTGTCTGATTTTTGCAGAATAACAATCATAGCTTTGGGCTATAGCATTATATTGTGGTTTGCATTGTTTTGTTCTCTATAGTTGTAGGAGTAGCAGTTATCATATATGTGGAAACTTCCATTTGATAAGACAAAATTTTAATGTGATGTTTACTCAATATCTTTGAAAGTTAACAGGAAAAAAATTTCAGAAGTATTGCCACAAAGCAAATTTTAAATCATGGCTTAAAATTTCTTTGACCAATACAAGGTACATGGTCACTCCAGAAAGGGGCAGTTTCATCTACCCAGAAAATAGAATGGCTAAACTTTAAACCAATTGTGACATAAAAGATGCCTAAACCTACTACAGAGATGCAGAAGATGATTAAGTCACTTTTTACAGGACAAATTTACTAATGTCCTGAAAATTTACCAATCCAATTCATTATATATATATATATATATATATATATATATATATATATATATATATATATATATATAAATCAGCACTGCACATATATATGTCCACATTACCTGTATCTATAAACACTCTTTCTTATATATATATATATGTACTTTGGGAATTGGGATCATATTTTTTTAATTTTTCAACCCCTGTTGTGTGTGTGTGTGTGTGTATATATTTTTTACAGCATTATATATATATATATATATATATATATATATATATATATATATATATATATATATATATTTAAATGCTGTAAAAATATATATATATGTGCATATTGCATCCAGCATGAAACAGCCTGTCACCTCTGAGTGTTGACTTCAATGTTCATTTTTATATTTATATTTACATACACTCTAGCTCTGATATTAAGCACTTTATCCCATAAGTATAGCACACCTTAAAACTATATTTCTTTATTTATTTATTTATATATATATATATATATATATATATATATATATATATATATATATATATATATATACACATATATAAATGGTGTGAAAAATATACATACACACACACACACACACAACAGGAGTTGAAAAAAAATTATGATTCCCAATTCCCAAAATGACCAAGTATCAATTTTTTATTTTTTATCTAATACTTCTTGGTCATATTGAGAACATTTCAGCACCACTTGATATATATATATATATATATATATATATATATATATATATATAAAGAGAAAGAACAGACATATTAAGAATCCACAGTTCTTCAGCATTTACTTTTTTTTTTAAGTTTTTCAATACAACATAGAGCATAATATTTCAATAATATTTTTATTTAAAATATTTTACATTGTGACACAGAAATTTTGAAGACTTTAAAATTTAAACCTATCATCATATCTTAAAAGTATATACTTATGGCGTTGCATGTTCACATGAAAGCTCATATAGACATCTATGAATAACACCTCTCCCTTACCTCCTAACCTATATTTTTAACTTTTCTGCTTTAGCTCTGACCTGTCTTTTGATTAGTCAACAGTGACATACCCATAAAATTTTGAAATCTTGACCCCCCCCACCCCTCCTTCTGAACTCTTTAATAAGCCACCGTATTGTTTTCTGTTTTCAAAAGTAAATCTTCTTTCAGCAAAAGTTACATAATATTGCCTGATGACAAGACAAAAATTGTTAAAGCCCTGAAACACAATAATTTCTGTGTCGTAATGTAAAATATTTTTAAATAAAAATATTATTTATATGTGTGTGTGTGTGTGTGTGTGGTCAAGAATACAACATTTCTTAATTTTTACTTATCCTGTTGTAATATTCTTTTCATCAATGCTTTTTTTATGCATGGCACATGACTGTGTGGTCATCATTGATGTTACCTTGTGAACGATAGATATTTCTGTTTGGTAAATAATTTTCTTATTTGTTTGTGCATAGCAAGGCAAAATGTTATGAATGTCAAGTAAATGGCAAGAGGTTTGTTAGTAATCCCAATTTATGACTTGGTCATTTGGTTAAAGTAAGAGAGGTCAGACACCCAGGGTTGGTGCTAAAATGAGGTCAGCTGGTTTCTAGTGTGGAAAAATGGTGGTGTTTGTGAGTGGGTCATGTGCACTAAAGTTACCATAGTCAAAATCAGACTGTTGTTTGTTAAATGAAACTCTCTAAAAACATCACAGATAGTTGCAGAGAGCCATGTTCAGCTAATGGCCTGAAGTGACATAAAAGAAGGAAAACATCTCAAATTTAAAAGATTAGATGATATACTTATTGTGATAATGTTATTAGTAGTACTATCTAGTCCAAGGAATGACGGTGGTTCTTTTCAAGCGAGGGTATTATGAGAAGGATTATTTTGTCTGGTTCAATGGCTGCACATGTCCAGATCCACTCTCTTGACATCTGTCTCCAGGATACCACTGCAAGTTATGATCCAGAACATCTGTAAGAAGCTCAGTTTCAGTGAATGTCCAAATCAAGCCATGTTCCTTCTATAAAATCAGCTACCAAATTTAAAGAAACATCGCAGAAGTAATGTCACAAAGGATACAGCAATTCAAAAACCAACATTGATTTTAAATGTAATTTTTGATGTTAACAGTTATTAGGGAAGATTGGGCTTAATGCTGCAATTTTTAAATAAATGATAAATCTAAGATATTTATGACAATTATTAAGTGCTATGTAATGGCAAATTATATTTTTAATGGCTTTTTAATGTTGTTTATAGTTAGGACACATCTATTTAAAAAAGAATAATTGTGTTTTTAGTTTTATTTATATTATGATTGGTATTACTTCCGAGTCTTTAAAGCTAATTAATTTTATTTCTTAATTAACAAGATAATTTGGGAAAACATTAAGAATTATTTGTTTTACATGATTCAATTCTTCATAAAATAATGTGTGGAGAAGAAATTAGTTTAGCTTCATTTATAACAGCTATTTAATATTTATGAAAACATTCATTTTGATAATTAAGAAGACACCATCAGCAGTTATATCTGCTTGTATATCTCCAGTACAACAAGGAAGAATCAATGCCATCACCAAAGTTGAATGTCAATGTAAAGGAATATTCCTGAATTAAAGATGGCTTGAAAATATTTCATTCCACATATAATAGTTGGATATCCTGTATCCAAAACTTCTCACATTCAATACTGTGGACTGTAAGTTTTTGTTAAGTTAGCCAGTCAGTTATGTGTCTTTCGATACATGACTGACAAGGCAGATTTTTTTCCCGCAGTAGGTTGACATTTCTTTCTGTGGTAGACCAGTTGCCATCCAAGGCTATAGAACCTGATCTGTACCACTATTTACTCATAGCTGGGGGGGAGAAGAAGAGGATTCATACCTTTCCCAAGGGTATCAGAATGTAAGTGAATGTAATGGTTTCAAATGGAATTTGAATTCAGCTCTCCGATTCCTGAGTCCAAGCCACTATCCACTACTCCACCTTCAGAAGCACCATAAGCATAAGCCATAGACAAAGATAACAGGGGACATTTTCCCATAACCCATATGCAAATATAACTTATTGCAGTCAGTTTTAATGCTCTCACCATTTCATACAATCCAGTTTCTTTGCTGATCTAGACACCACTTGTGTAAACATCATTAGTATAGGCGGAGTACTTGGCTGAGGTGGTATCACCAGATATTATCCCATGCAGGAGGAGTTGTTTCACCCTCAGCTCAGTTAGAAAAGGTCACAAGGAGAAAACATACATGCAAAAGCAGATGCCCTTGACAAATAAATGTGGACATTATGCAAATATTCAATCTTAGTACATTCACTTCCACCTGTGCTCCATAGATCAAATAGAGCAGGTGGGTCCAAGTGTGAAAGTCTGGCTTGAAATGAATGACAGGCAAAACAGCCTCCAGGAAATGATGGTTAACCTATTAAATGGCTAGCTGTAATTCATCAGTGCAACTGGAGTGTTTACTTTTTCAAGGATCATGCATACTAAATGCAGGTTATTTTGGATAGCCTTACTCTTTATAGTACGTGTCTGTTCAGGGTCTATGAGACAACACAGCACAGCCTGCAAATGGTTTACTAAGATCTTGGAAAAATCTTGAATTCTGTATTCAACAAAGTTAATAACTGAAAATTACTAATCCTATCCCCATCATTGTTATTGTTCCAGGAAAAATGATCAACAGCTACCAGTCACTGACATTTATGGGATGGAATTGAATGCTTTCATAAGGATGAACCTCTACACGCTGGTGCATATGGTCAGAAATCATGGTTATATTTCCTGAACTGGATGAAAAATATGATCAAATGAAATCCTCACATATATTGAGGACTCTCATATGCAGCTACCCTGACCCTCCATGAAATATAAAAAGAGCTGATATATATGGCCAATGTGATATTTAGCTGCACATTGTACAGTATGTATGTTCACTTCATGCCATGTTACTGCTGACCGCATAACATCAGAGGAGAGTATCTGTCTGTGCATATGTAATCCGATCCTTTCTGATTGGTTAACAATTTACATGAAGGCTGAACAACCAATTCCCAAGACATTAAAAAAGGACAGATACATTTTAGACAGAACATGTCTAAAAACAACACAAAATCAGGAATAATTTCTCTTTCCATATTTATCATCTTCCCTTGATTTTTACTTGATGCAGACTATCCAAAGCTGATATAAACATTACTGTTTTTCCTTTTGTTTTGTTTTTCTAGTTGTTCCATCATTATCCCATGATTCAAGGAGGTCTAAAAAGATAAAGAGACTAGAAAATTCCTCTTTTAAGACCGAGAAGTATGTGTAACAGTTTAAGCTACCCCCAAAACCCCAGGTTATAATGCAATTAAGATTCCACAAGAACAAAAAGATGCAGTGAACATAATTATTAGATTTATGTTTGTAGGATTTCATTAACCTTATATGCTGTGGAGTCCAATATATAACAAGATTCTGATTAAACAGAAATACAGATATAATATCTACTTTGTAATTAAATAACATCAGAGCTGAACACAACGCATAAGAAAAACAATAAATTTTCATCTGAATGGAAGTATAGCTCAACTCTGGGAATTTATGTAAGAGAAAAGTCTTGCAGTTCACATATACTATGCAAACTAATGTTTACAGAGTCCTCAATACAAAAATCTAATTTGTTATTCAAAGTTTTCATCAATGACCTTCCCGATATAATCAGCTCTCAACTCATCAGCTATGCTGATGGCACAACTATCTACTTCAGTCTTAATAGCTATTCTGATTGGTTCGATAAGGTCAAATTGGCAGCTGATCTCAAAAATGACCTACAATATGTTGTTAAATGGGGCAGAAATAGCTTGTTAATTTTAAAGTCTCCAAAATTAAAATGCTATCTATTAATCATAAGAAGAAACTTTCACTTAGCTTATTACCCATAACAGTTACTTTGTGGAACAGACTCATGACTTACTACAAACTTAACATTTTGAAGTCTAGGTTCAACTGTTATCTATCCTACATATCCTCATAATAGGTACTTTTTACTTCCTACATTTATGTCCTTAAAATGACCTCATTAAGTAAAACTCTATCTTGAATTGTTTTTGTGTCTTGTATTGGGTAATCAATAGTATAAAAAATAATTGAAAACCTTGGCTTTTGACCTTGGCTTAAAGTACTGCAAAATAAATATTTTAACAGAGGACAGAAAACATGACACTTAAATCCAAAGGTACACTTAAATCCAAAGGTACATTAAAATAGTGAAAGATGCCTTATGAAAGCTAAACAAAGTATTAAGATACAGAAAAATTTTGTTAGAAACAAAGAAAAGAGTGTTGAATTGCAATGTAACCTCAGTCCTCCTATATGGCAGTGAATGCAGGACAATTTTATAACAAATGACTAGGAGATTTTACACAAGAGATATGGTTCTCCAGAAGGATGATGAGAATACGATGGACAGAGCCTGTAAGCAACAAAGAAGTTTGAAAGAAAATGGAAACAAAAAAGACATAAGAGTAAGGAGGATTTGAAATTCCTAATGAAGAAAGTGGGATTATTTAACACTCACATGACATATTGAAGCCAAGAGGGGCATAGACATCAATTAACCTAATGAGCTTCTTGTATAAATGGCTGGCAGAACAAAGAGCAGGAGGAACAGTAAAAAGTCAGACACTGCAGAGAGCTACAAAGGATAGGAAGTTATGGAAAACCATGTCTACCTACATTCTAAAGGGACATTATATATAATAGATGAAGAAGAAGAATGTGCAATTAATGCAGTCAAGGTTTCTCATAGCCAACATAGATTTGCTAAGCATAGCTTAGCATGATACAAGTCACAATGGACAGAAATTGGTTTGTACCAGTCTTCAAAGTGAGAAGGGCTAATAATGAAACAAACTACTTAATAGATATTTCCTTAGCTTAGCATATACAAGTCCGAATAAAGGAAAATCAAATTGCACCAATCTACCAAAAAGGAAATATTTGTCAGTCTTAGAAATCTTAATTCAAATACTTGGCATCATGTAGAAGCCAATGGGAAATATGACTAATGTGTCTTTGTGAAAAAAAACTCTTCAATTAAATACCTAGAACTAAGGTCCATAGCTTTCATTGTTAAGCCCTGTTCTCTACTACTGGAACCATGCTTGCAAGTAACCTAGCACTCAGATATACTATCACATCTAGGTCTGTCTGTTCTGTGTCATTTGTCAAGCCTTTGTTACATCTTACAGATCAATGTATGCCACTGTGTTCAAAGCTGACAGGTGAAGTGAACTCCTGGACTGTAAGATAGAATTATGAAAACAAGATGACATTTCACTGATGAAAAGGCACTCTCAAGATATAATAATTTGAAATGTGAATGCTCTCCAATTGAGAAAGCTGAAGAAATTCCCAGAAATCAGTGCAATCCTTCTTACATGTGAGTTCATTTCTGATCAAGTTTCACTTTGAGTTAAACTGAAAAATGTGGACTCCATCATGGCTGAGATGGTTGCATTTTCCCCACAGGCAGAAATATCAAAAGCCAGGATTTTATATGTTGCTCTTCAAAGCTTACAAACAGGTCCTCCTCACATACAAGGCTGCTGCAACACAATCTTCTGTTTTTAAATTATATTTACATCTGTCAGGATTGTCCTGGATTAAGCAAAATGTGTGTATGAAGCAAGAGTTCATATGTTCTTTTTCCGTCTTTCAGATTAAAAAAAAATAAAATTTATTTCCAATAAAACTTAGGATAAGCTAAGATTTATTTTAATGCCATGTGCCTTCAGAATGTAGGTGATCATGGCTCTCCACAGATTCCTTTTCTTAATTATCTGTGAATTGCTATAAATTCTTGTGCTGGTATTGTAACTTATACTAAGTTAAAACTCAACAGTTAATAATGCACTGACAGATTCATAAGCTCCATACAAAAATACATATATTTGAATGTAATCCCATGGGTGGTACCCCACTGCCATCTCATTGTTCTTAATTTTTTTTCCTTCTACCTTTTATCTCTATTTTCTGATATGCCATGCCTCTGCCTAAAGTCAGTAATTTTATTTACTATTTTTTTTTTCATCATTAGGAATATATAGATTCACCTATCATCCAGTTCATACTCCTCCCCAGTCTTTTGAACAGGAGTAGAGGGTTTTCCCTTGTTTCCAATTTAGGGTGGGGTTCCCTGTTCTGTCTATTGGAAGCTTACAATAAGTAAGTCTAATAAGTCTGAATTGTACTCAGCAGATCCCAGCTAGTCTCTGTTGTCCGTTGCCTTACAGATACTTATAGTTAGTTACTACCTATAGTATAGTCACTCATGAAAGTGACAGCTTATTCCATTACATCAGAAAATGAATATAACATGCTAGCATGGAATTTGAACTCAGACCAACAATTTCACTTTCCAAACTAATATCTGTTACACTACCAGCACACTTAATAGATTTATAAATAGAAAACCTGCCTTGACATGTATCTGAGGTAAAGTCATATTTCCTAGTGGTTATTGCTCAAATGCAGGTCAAAATCCAGGATTTTGAATGCTGGTTTTCTCGGTAGACCAAATTTTTCAGACTGGTGCAACACAATTTTCTTCACCTCCATTTTACCTTATTTAGCTTTATGCCAAACTATACTAAGTTTTATAAATATGTAAAGTTAAGAAAGGAGAATTCTTCCAGTCAGTTCTTTTTTCTGGTTTATTTCCCACTGGCTTTGAGCATATGTAATCTGTAATGCAATAAGACATGAAAAGAAAAATAAATCTTATCTATATCCATTCAGTAAGTATATGCAAAGAATAAACCAATCCAATCTTGACAACATGGAAATGTAGATCAGTTCTGGTGGCCAAGAGAAAGGGGAACATTTTCAATAGACTCACAAAACAGAACACTACATATTAGAATTTGAGTCCTGCTCTTTTTCCCACCAACCCAGTTATATATATATATATATATATATATATTTTAGAATTGGACATTGTCCGACAATTTATTTAAAGACATTTATATATTATGTTTATATATTATGTTTGTATCTATAAAAAGAACGTTAAACATAATATATAAATGTCTTTAAATAAATATATATATATATATATATATATATATATAACTGACGATTGCTTCTAGCATGAAACAGTCTGTCACCTCTAAGTGTTGACTTCAATGTTCACTTTTATATTTATACATGCTCTATCTCAGATATTGAGCACTTTATCCCATAAATATACCACACCTTAAGTGTATATTTCTTTATATATATATATATATATATATATATATACATATATATATGTATGTATGTATGTATGTATGTATGTATATATGTATGTATGTATGTATGTATGTATGTATATATATTTCTGGTTAGCTCCCTTATATTGGGATGATTGTTTTTGCAAAATATTCTATAACTACAACAGGTAAATTTAAAATTTTAAAATAATTATAACAGGGAGTGTTCATGCATGTTTTCGAAAATCCCATCACAACAATTACAGATACAGTAAGTTTGTTTTTGACATCCAGCCCTGATGATGATCACAGGGGAGATCAAAAGTAGTTCGTTAAGAAAAATTATGGCGCCTTCCTCAATGAATTTCATCTTAATACCAAGAAACGTGTGTGTGTGTGCGTGTTTCATTATTAATGACTGACTAGGTACTTCTGTTATTATATTTTGCTGGGTTAGATGTTATCTCACATAATACAAAGCACATATCCCATGAGATGTACATCATTGTGTGTGCGTGTATATATATATGATTGTGTATTTTTGCAGCAATCCCTCTTTTCTACAAGTTTCATTAAAGACGGCTGACAAGGTACTGTGATTAAGGTTTTTATTTAATTTTTCTCGCATTTGTACAAGTGTTTTCTTTTCTGGACATAAAGTGTGTACCAAAATGTTCAAATGTTCTGCATCTCCAAGCACTTTTGGCTATTCTTTTAACCATTATCAAGAGTGTTTTTTTTTTTAAATGAATATGTATATTTTTATATATGTGCATCTATAGTGATAGGAATGTTTTTTTTCCAAACACAGTTGGCATGTTGTGGCTATTATGCAATATATATTATTGAGTGTTGGCCCTTTCTGTTTTATTATTAATATATATATATTACTTGAAATTGAGTCACCATGTGTGATTTTATTATGTCAGTCCAAATTTTTACAATAAAACTAGTATAAACTAAGTAAATAAAAATTTCACTATATACTTACATATCAATATGTCAGATTAATGATATAGTGAATTAAGTACATTTTGAATAATAAATATCTTTTGTGCAAATCAAATCACTTACACATCATCAAGCTACAAACTTATTGATGGACCTACATATACATATATATATATATATATATAGACATGATATTCTATTATGCAAGTCAATGTTTCTGCAAATTGGAATTTACCACCCAATGTTGATCAAATTTCCAGCATATACTTATATTTATAGGACAGATATACCATGAATTTTAGCTTAAAAAAACTTTTTTATTTGAAATATTTACAATAATTTATTTGATGGTGCGAAATTTTATCATGCACATCAAAGGTTGTACATCAGCTTTTAATATATATAGAACTGTACAGATTTTGATATTTATTTTTAATTTCACAAAGACAAAGGTTGTCATGGATTGTAAAAAAGATGTAAGCTCAAAAGAAACAAGATATTGTATAGCTACTGAGTGATCAGGACAAAGAACTGAAAATTACAAAAATATTGAACAAAGATCACAGAACAACAAATAAAAATGAATATAAGTGTATAAAAAAGATTATATATATATATATATATATATATATATATATATATATATATATGTATATGTGACAATATAAGTATATGAAAAAAGGTGCTTTTGAGAATGTCAAAAAAGTGATCTGCAAAAGTTAAAACAGTAATAAGCAAAAAATGGAGACCAGAATAAACATATTTTAAGGAAAATATTTTGGGAAATGTAAATAGAGAGAAAAGAGGTGAGATATTAAAAATGCTAGCTAAAAACATGAGAACAACATAAGTGCTACCTTCAAGTAATCATCAGACTGAAAAATGAGTAAGTTTAGCAAAGAAGAATATAAAAACAGATTTCTTAATAGTCATTTTTGTGATGAATGAACAGTGTAGAACTATATTGAACAAACATTATGGCTGGTCTAGAGGTTTGGTCTGTGGTAGAAATACTCAAGCAACATGATTTAGAAGACAACAGAAAGGAGTTGGAAGAATGTTTTTGTTAGCATCATAGGCAGTAAAATTGTATGTCATTTCAAAGTTGATAACAGTTCAAGATAAATACAGAAAATTATTATTTTATATTTTTTTAACAACACGTTTTAAACTAAAACTTACTACACATATAAGTATATTTGGACATTTTTACCAATACTGTTTTTAATACCCAATTTTTGTGAAGTAATATTGAATTGGAAATAAAATGACATCGTATGTGCCTATATATATATATATATATATATATATATATATATATAAACAGAATATCCCAATAATATATATACATGTGTGTATGTGTGTGTATATATAAATTTATATATATCTATATATATTAGGTTGGTGCAAAAATAATGTCGTTTTTTGACATTCAACTTCATGTGAGAAAACGACATTATTTTTGCACCAACCTAATATATATATATATATATTACTGTTGTGATGGCTAGATGCAACTATTCTATGCTAACAGTTTCTTTTATGGCACTTCTCACTTATAGAACATTCTTCTGGCTCCTTGCTTCTCAGTCAACTTGGATCTTCAAACATTTAAATGCAATGTCAATTGTTATCTTCTGTAGTCTCAATTACTGTTCTTTTATTGTTCTCTCCTCTTAATAATGCTTTTTTTTTCTCATATTCTCTAACAGTAACTCTTGTATCTTAGTGGCATTATTGTCTTACTTGGAGTGAAATGAAAAAAATATGTGTGTATATTCCAAACTACTCTGATAATGAGCACTTTTTCCCTATAAATAAAGTAAAATTTAAATATATATATATATATATATATATATATATATATATATATATATATATATATATACTTAGTTGTATTCATGGAGTTTGTGACCCTAGTTTTCATGACCTTACAATCATCTGACAATCACAAGGGTGTGAAACCCAGAGTCACAAACTCACATCAATACAACTAAGTATGTTAGTTCTATTACTGATATTGAGCACTTCCCAGTAAGTACTGCACATATATAATATATAATATATAATATATATATATATATATATAGTTATTAGTTAAATTTTGTAGGTGTTATTGTTAAAAAAGAATTTGAAATAATGTCTAACTTAATACTTATAAAGCAATCAATATTTCTAAGACACTTTTCCACCATTCATAATTCAAGAAACATTTTTATTCTTATCTCTGTATTTTAATAAACTCCTACTCAGCCAACAAAGTTCAGTCTTCACCTTTGTTAGACATCTAAGAAAGCAAAAATGCAGTCAATTTAGCTTTTATTCAACCCAGAGCAGAAGGCCCCCTGGGCAAAACACTGTAGCTCAAATGTTTAAATATTCTGATGAATTATGATTAGCTGTAAATTCAGTAATCTATTAGAAACTGTGCATTTTAATATCTACTTTGAGATCAGTCTTTCAGCAGTGTACCAATGCCATTTCTAATAAATCTAAAAACTGATACATCCACTCATATCACTGATGCAATATCGCAATTAAGTTGGATTTTAGATTTGATTCTAAAGCAAAAAGATCAGGTAAAATTAATAGAAGAACAGTACCAAATTCAATTGATTTATACTTTCTATTAGAGTCTACTAGGAATGCACAAAAAAGATATCTTAACATATAAACAGGACTATGGCAACTCTGTGCTACACTGTCCTTTCTCAAGTCAGACGAATGTCAACTGAATGTCAACTTTTTTAATCAGTATCACCCAGTGCAAGGCAATAAAGCCACTAAGACACAATGGGTTACAGGGTGTGGAAGAATTATGGAGAGAAACATTAATAAGGAGCAAGATGAAGAAATAGTAATCAGGAGGACAGTAGATAGCGATTGACATTGCATTTAAATATTTGCAGATTAAAGTTGGCTGGAAAGCATGGAGCCAGATATGAGTTCCACAATTGAGAAATGCAAGAAAAAAAATGGTTATGGTTACATCTAGCCTACTCAACTGCAAATGGATAAGAGCTTGATGCCAGTCTAGTACTACACTTCAAAAAATCTAAGTGAAGAGCTCATCCTAACACTTACCATGAAAGTATTTATATACAAAAGGCACAGAGAGGCAACCTTACGGCAATGGGAAAGTGACTGAAGCAGAGCCACCAGATCAGCACAAATAATATTGCTGATTCTTCTTTGGATCTTACCAAGGAGCTCAAGGGAAATCGCAGGGGCACTAGACCATATGTGGCATCAATATTCTAAGCATGGGTGAATGGTAGACTTATAAATATGTAAGATAGATTCTGGAGAAAAAAATTGTCAAGCATAACACATTGAACCAAATTTCTTAACAGCAAACCTAGCAATGGATTCAATATAGTATTTCCACTTCATGTAAGCTGCAAATGTTAGCCCAAGAAGGCACAACAAGTCACTTACCTGATGGCTAGCATCAGCCATGCTGATGGACAGCAGAGAGATATACTTATTTTTATTAGAAATAGATAAAATCCTTTTATGATTTTAATGTGTTTTCTTGGACAATAAATACTTCTTGATTTCAATATACTTGATTTTAAAATAATGTGCATGAAAGTTGTTTGTTTGTTTTTTTTTTAATTTACAGTTGTTTAGAAAAAAGTGCAGATAAATGTCTGTATGACTATTATTAGAGATTTTTTAAATTTTCTCAAATTAGAATGTCTGCTGGCTTTTATATTAGAGGGATGAGTAAGAATCAATAGTAGAAATAAACAATCATCAAAATGATTGTAATCATTGTGTGTGGATTGATATTTCAGAGCTAAAAATATCACCGGTAATATTTTTTTAGGTTTGAAAAGTGATCAAGATTTTGATCTCCTGCCATTTTGGGGTCATGCTGGGCAAAGATTCAGACAACACGAGACAAATATTATGGAAGCTCAAATTAGCTACATTTTTAAACAATGCAATTAAATACAACAAAAGCAAACTGAATATATTTTCTGTCATTCTTTTTTTTTGCTTTGATGTACTGGTATAATTGCAGCATATGTGCACAAGAAAAATTCTATACACCATTTTTTTAGCAAATCCAGGTCATTTTCATCACACAGAGGTAAAGAACTGATTATAAAAAACTGCTGAGATTACATAAATATTTCAGTACAATGATGTCTTACTTGAAATTGAATTAAACTACTAATCAATTGTTTAACTGTTGAAGGCATAACAAAGTCAGAGGTCAGTAAGAATATCATATATATATATAAATAATGGATGGCTACTTGTTTCTGAGCATACCCATCTTCTTGGGTGGCTAACCAATTCTTGTTGCAGAAGCCTGCTTAGACACATTTTTTTGTTCAATACCCACAGAGCCCACCTGTGATTTATACTTCAACTATGCTGAGCAGACCTTAGTTACAATTTCTGGGAGAGAGCACATAATTTGGTATATTCATTAGTTTAAACAATGCCAGTGTGCTAGATCAATTCTAGATTAGCTGTCATACAAGGCCAGATAGCCCAGTCTACACTACTATTTAATCTATACCTTGGAGGAGAAGAAACAGATGGAGATGATCATAGTCCTCCACAAACTCTTTCCTTTATTACCTGTGCATTGCCATACATTCTTGGGAAAGATAGTGGAGTGATTTACCACTATCTGCTTCATGGTTTTGGTATTTAAAGTTTTCATTTGCTTAGACTCATTACCACCCAAGCCTAGGGAGTCCAGTCTTCCCTGCTATTTAACCCATAGTTGGGGAGAGAAGAAGTAAATTCATACTTTTTCCAAAGGTATTTGGGTGAAAGTGGATGCAACAGCATCGGTTAGAATTTTAATTTGCTGATCTTTACTACACTATACACACATCTTGAGATATCTTATGTCTCAAAACCATTCCACCATTAATCTATTTTATCAGTTTAAATTCCTTGAATATTTACATAGCATCACACATACACACACATATATATATATATATATATATATATATATATATATATATATACTACACACAAATGATTTTATAGGAGTAATATTAATCTTGTAGTAATGTTAAATACTTTCATAACCTTTAGTAATGATGGCAGAGAAAATTCACAACTTCTGGAGTTGAACTATAACAAAAATAGAAATAAAAAAGAGTAAGTGAGTTTCATCGATAAATTGTCTGAATCACAGAAGAATGATTAATAGCCAAAAGGAAAATGAAAGAGTTGTTATCCATTTTTCATTTTTGTCCCCTGTATAACTGACATGACAATGTTCATTATGCCCTGCCATCTAATACAATTGCCAATTATTAGAAGCACTCCTCATTTTTATGAGCTGCCAAATGCTTTTGACCTACAATCATTTCCTAACTAAATTGCCTTTTGCTACCTGCAAAAACATCAGCCAATGCACTTCCTGTAATGATCTTAACCAGTGGGAAATGACAGACAAAACTGCTTTGATTTAGTTACTTTGCAAAAGTATGGCCTGCATTAACTCCTGACTGACACCTCAGTTGAAGGTAAGAGAGATAAGTAATTCAGATGATGACAATTTAGGATCAGGCATTAATAGGGAGATGATTAAAAAAAAAAGATTCAAGTCAAAGGCGATTCTCTGCAATTATTTTCTGAAGCTGAATGCTTTATAAAAGAAAAGTCTATTGGCATTTAACTAAGGTTCTTGAGGTCTTCAATCTTAGCTAAACTTTTTGCAAAACTGAGAGAATATGAGCCATTCATAGGAGCAAAAATCTGCTCAGCATTGAACTTGATCTATTGTTCAGTAAGTAATCCCTGACCATTAGTTTGATAATGACTGCTTTTCATTGCTTTTACTTAAGATCTTCAAACATGTTTGTCCTCCTGTCTATTCTAGAGAGCAGAATTGCTAATGTAAGTCACTTTAATATTCTTTTTCTTTTGGAAGTGAAAATATTTCTTTCTAGTTCCAAAAGTGATCTTTTTAAAGATTTAATTATAAATTTTGTAGGGTTCATCAGTGAATAGAAAGTGGTTTACTTTATTTTTTTAAAAATCAAAGCAATAAAGCTACTAAGACACAAGGGGTTACTGAATGTTAGAGAATATGAAAATAAACTACTATTAAGGAGAGAGGACAATAAAAGAACAAGGATCAAGAAAACAGAAGATAATGACTGACAATGCATTTAAATGTAAATTTTTGCAGATCAATGTTGGCTGGGAAGAAAGAAGCCAGACGAGAGTTCCACAAGCAAGAAGTGTGGTTATGGTTACATCTAGTTATTTCAAAACAGAAAAAATATTAAAATAGAAAAAGATGATTAACTTACTCTAAATTAAAATTACTTTTGGGTGTATCATCAACTATGTAAAAAAAGTTTATTTGGTCATACTCATCTTGAAATATGGCAAAAACAAATTAAAGTTCTTCAAGTTCTTTATTGGTAATAATGTTCACAGTTTTGCAGAAAATCATTTTTGGTAAAATGTAATAAATTTGTTCTTTATTAGTTTGAATTTCTGGGTTGTTACTCTAAAACACTGTTTCTTTCTTACCATTATGATCATCTTTTTTTTATTTATCACAAATTCAATTTATTCAACATTCTCAGATGGTTATCAATTGCATCAGATGTCCTAACAAGATCAGGGAGTACAGTGGTCAAAATGGTGTGTTATAAAAAATAAAGACGTTGAAACCTGACCCTCAAATCAATTTGTTACTATGCATTCTAACTGGCTTTAAAAACTAGGTTTCAGACTTCAAAGTATTTAACTTAAAAATGTATTGGTTTATTTTTCAACATACAGAACATTTTCTAAAAACAATTCTTAAATCACAATGCTACTGAGTCAAAATAAGAGTTGCACACAATCTGAGCAAGGAAGTAAAATAAAAAATATCTGAAATAAAATGAAGATATAATTTACATGCAATGACAGGAAGAAAATTGTCAGATATCAAATCTCTTGATTGTAACCAAGACACATAATTGAAATTATTTAAATAATAATTTATAAACAATGATTATACAGTAACTACAGTTAGCCATAATTGTTTATTTTTAATTAATTGAAAGTAAATATAACCATTTCTAAACAATGTATTGGATAAAATAAAAATTTAATTTGGTTTATTTAGTCAAGATACAAAAACAAATTTTATACACTATTTACATTATTCAAACTATTGTCCTCATCTTTGTCGCCATATTTATTACAATGTTTAGGCCGTTGTATGCTCCAGCCTTCTTCAGTTGTTTGGAATGTCAAACTGAACCCTTTATTTCGCTCACTGGGGTAGACTGTTCTAGTTCCATGTGCTATGTCTAATGGATATCAGTTATCAGTTATCTCCTGTTAATTCCCCTTTCCAAGTACTCCACCACCTTAACCAGGTATTGAACTCACACTCTTTGGGTCCTGTCACTGGATCTAACCAATGCCTTTATCCACTGTGCCATATGTCCTTGAGGACATCTGTGTATGAATTTCTGGGTATTATAAACTTAATGTCTTAATAGTCCGAATAATGTAAATAGTGTACATAATGCCTCATCTCAGAAATATAAACAAATTTTATGTTCATTGAACAACAAATGTACTGCTTTGATCGACGATCATTTGTAATCTTTGACACAACTTCATAATTCTAGCATCTTAGAGTTTTTTAATATTCCTAAAATGTGGTTCTACAGAAAGATGCTGAGAATATCATGGACTGAACATTTGAGCAACAGCAAGATTTTGGAGAAAAAAAGGAAGGGAAATTTATACTTAACATCAGAAAGAAGCAGTTGAGATTTCTGGGGCTTGTAATGAGGAAAGACAGCTTGGAAAATCTGACACTGATTAATGGAAAGAGGGACAGAAGAAAGCAGCACATAACATACTTGATGAGCTTGAGTAAATTGATGGTAGAACAGAGTTTGGAAGAAATAACAAAAAGACAAAACTTATTAAGAGCTACAAGGGGCAGGAAGAGGTGAAGGGTCATGATCGCCTATGCCCTGAAAGGACACAGCACATAAAAGAAGAAGGAAGCAAATAATTGCATGTAGTACCTTTTGCAATTGTTCTGGGAATTTGATTTTTTTCTTTAAAATAATTTCATTAAAAACAGAATAAATGCTAATGGTGAAATAACTATTTTTATATAGGAAATATTCAGTATTCATTAACTAAATAGTAATACTGTACATTAAATTTTAAAAATCTTTCTCTTAAAACAGTGTTTCAAGAAAATGGACTTCTCAAGTTTCCAAACTGTTATCATTCTTTCTGCTACTGATGGGAGTTGGCTTCCTAACATTTTGTGTGAAAAGTGCAATAAAGATTGTTTTAAAAAATGGTGTGTTTACTTAAATACAGGCATCCACTAAAAATAACATTTGAAGGATTATGAATATATATATATATATATATATATATATATATATATATATATATATATACGTATATATGAAGAAATATAGTCTTAAAGTGTGCTATATTTATGGGATAAAGTGCTCAATATCAGAGATAGAGCGTGTGTAAATATAAAAGTGAACATAGAAGTCAACACTTAGAGGCGACAGAAATAGACTGTTGCCTCTAAGTGTTGACTTCTATGTTCACTTTTATATTTATATATATATATATATATATATATATATATATATATAAATTTAAGTATTTTACTGTTTAATACAAGGCAGGAGTGCCACTATCATGCAGGGTGGGGTTACAGAGTGTGAAAGTGAGAGGAAACAGTGAGTGTAGGGGAAACTGAGGAAGTGAAAAAAGGACATGAAAGGCAACAAAAGATGGCGATTGAAGTTGCATTTAAATTTTTGAAGATTGTGAAGGGAAGCACATAAATGGAAGAGAGTTCTACAGATGGGAAGTGAGAGAAAAAACTGTTGGAGTAGAAGTCGTTGCTGCATTTAACTAATTCAACAGTAAATGGGTGAGACCTAGATACCAATCTGGTAGCACAATTAAATTCACATAGTCAGGGCACCAGGAAAAAAAGCTCATCAGAGCATTAGCCATGAAAATATTTGTAGAAAAGACAGAGGAAAGTCACATCACATCTGTGAGAAAGTGTCTGAAGTCAATAAGTCAATTTAAGACTGATTACAGTACAGATCCTTCATTTTGTCAAGAACTTCAAAATGAAGGGCAGGGGCACCAGACTAAATATGGCAAAAGTATTCAGTGCAAGAATGAATAGTAGATTTGTAGATGTGTGAGATGGACTTCGATGAGAAATACTTTCTGACATGACTCAGTGAACCAACTTTCCTTGCAGTAGATGCAGCTATTGATTCACTTCAAATCAGTTGAAAATGTGAGGCCAAGAAGGCGCAGTGAGATGCTCCCATGGAGACAAAAATCAGCCATACTGATGCGAGGCAGGGATGTTTCTTTTTGGTGGTTAAATGAGAGCAGTTTAGTTTTGGAGGCATTAAAATTTACAAGCCATTTCCTGCCCCAGTCAACCACTGACTGAAGGTTCTTTTCAAGAGCAGTGGTCAGGTTACCTTTGTCAGCACTGCCAGGCTTAATAATGAGACAGGAGTAAATGGTAGTGTCATCTGCATAGAGTCCTACTTAGGAACTGATGACATCAGAGAAATCATTGATGAAAATCAGATATAGTGTAGGACCCTTGGGCAACACTCATGTTAATATGAAAGGAAATGGATGAGAACCTGGTCAGGACAATTTTCATTTCCCAATTTCAGGTCATTTACATGCACTCTGTCTTTGAAATTAAGTTCTTTTACACATAAATATAGTATACCTTAAAACTATATATATATATATATATATAGAGAGAGAGAGAGAGAGAGAGAGAGAAAGAGTGAGATGAATTGATCATCTTAATTAAATCTAAAAAAATGATTACATAAAGAAAATATTTATAAATTTAATATTTCCCTATTTAGCTTCATCTGAAATATTTGAAAGTGGAATAATATGGATTTATATTCCAATTTTTAAATTCTACTTTTTTGTTTTCATTGGGTGCGTAGGCATAATGCAATTATGGTATTTGTATATATAACACAAATATATTATAAATACCATTGTCTATATAATATATAATAGTGTATATAACATAAATATATTGCAAATACCATTCTATATATAATATATAATTGTGTATATAACACATATATATTGCAAATACCACTGTCAATATATATAATTGTGTATATAACAAAAGATTTACTGCAAATACTGTATATAGAACACAAATATATTGCAAATAGTGCTGTCTATATAATTGTATCTATAACAGAAAGATATTGCAAATACCACTGTCTATATAATATATAACTGTATATATAACACAAATATATTACCAATATAATTGTCTATATAATGCAAATATAACAGAAATGCCAGAAGATACATAAGGTGACGTCTACACAATCAATGAAAACAAATCATAGCATTTAAAAATTCAAATATAACTTACTATTACATTAAATTTGTAAAGATTTTCAAACTTGTCTCTTATTTAATCCTATATATTTATGGGGCCTAGTTTGATTCTCTTCAGCCTTCTTCTTTTTATAACTGGTGAGTTGTTATTATCACCAAAATAAAAAAAATCAAGGATGTCACCAGACATTTTAACAACTGGGATGGCAGTTTATTTTGAGGCAGCAAAATTTTAATGTGAAAAATTCTTATCCCATGTAAGTAAAAAAAAAAAAAAAATCTATTTTTAAGGAAACTGTTTTATACTACATCAACTATTTTTGGTCACTCTATGAGGGCTACTGTTAGCATCTAATTCTGTACTACCTACCACAGATTGAGACATTTGCAATTAAACCAGTCACCCACCAGGCTTTTCTGGTGAGGAAAGGAAGAAGATAATCTTCTTCTATCTTCCATGTCTCTTCAGGATGGCTCTCCACATTTTCCTGTCCTTCATAACTGCTAATAAATTTTGTCTTTTTGTTATCTCTCCTAAACTTTGTGCCACCATCCATTTACTCAAGCTCATGAAGTAGGTTATGTGTGTTTTTTCAACTGTCCCTCTTGCTTTCAATCTGTCCTGTGAGTATCAGATTTTACAAGCTGTCCTTCCTCATTACATGCCCCAGAAATTTCAACCCTCTCTTCCTGATGTTAAGCATATATTTCTTTTCTGTTTCCATATTCTCTTTGTTGTTGCTCACATGTTCCGTCTGTAGTAGGATTAAAAGTAAGAACAATCAAAGGGCATATGAAGATTCTTGTGGGGTCAATGGCCAGCTGGCACAATAGGGCAAACTGTATTCCTTAGGTATGGATGCAGCCAAGGATTAGAAGATGAATGCCTTCTCTCAGGTTTACTTGCCACATTATGCATGAATGAATTAATACCTCTTTTGCTTTCAATCTAGATATATGGAGGGAACTTGTCAAGTGATCAGCTGTACAGTGACTCTATGACCACATCAGATTATGGGACTCATGATGCTTTCCCCCATAAAGTTAATACTATGAGTGATTTTGTAAATTCAATTAATAAAACGTCTCATCGGAAAATTTCATTTTTAATTTTATGCATGTTAATTTTGTATATTCAGAATAATTGAAAAGTAACTCCCTATTTTATATATGATGGGCTCTCCCATTTTGTGAAAATTATAGTTAGACTGCCCATCATACATAAAATAAGGAGTTACTTTTTAACCACCCTGAAGCCTGGTCTTTGATTTTTGACATTCATTCATGAGATTCCTTTATAGGTACCAGTTGTTATGCTAATGAAATGACAAATTATAAAGCCCCAGATTTGATGGCATATGAAATGTTTCATGAAATGTCAATATAAAAATAGAAGCCAACAAAGCTGAAACACAAAGCCTCCAAAGTCAAAACATTTAACATTTATTATTATGGAACTTTACACTGAAATGTGTCAAGTTTCATCAAAGACATTTGAGAGCTTCATTGAAATCTTAGTTTCAGAGTCATTTACAAATCAGTCAGAATCAAATATTATTCTAAGATGACAATTCCATTTTGTATATATTTCAGCTTAATAATGACAACATCTGAACTTTCATTCCATATCTTGAAACGTCCATCTGACATGAACAATACGTGACTAGGCCACAAAAGTCCATCAGCGGATAAAGAGAAGTTTTCGTCAACTTGCAATATTTTTACATATTTCATTTTTATTTCACAATAAATTAACATATGCAAAACAATCTGAGCAGTGAAATAGGAAAAATAGCCTCTAATAAGTTTTAAACTCATATCTTATATCCTGAGAAGCTTATTTCCAATGGACAATGCCTTACTGATCAAGCCACATAGGCCCCTCAACAAACAAAATTAAGTTTTAGTCATTCTTACTTAGCTGATTTTTATTTCACAACAAATTAAGAAATGTAAAATAAACTGAGCATTGCAATAAAAATCACAATAAAATGAAAAATAAATTTCTTAAAAATGAATGTCAAATATTAATTTAAGAAATTCAAATTGAGGACAGTTTTATACTCTCCAGATCTCTTGGGAATAATGTCTTCATATATTTCCTTAAATATATATATGACATATATCTGTGCAGAAGTTAATCTTGTGCATAAATCAATCCTTGAATTTTGACATGCATTATGTATAGAATAGTCAATTTCTTATGCTAATCGAATGATAAATCACTCTGCCAAATCACCATACATTACACTATTTAAAACAGGTTTAATGAAACTTCATTCTATGAAATCAGGTTTGGTATGCCTGTAGCACCAAGTCCCAAAAGCAAAATGTTTATCATTTAAATTTAACATCTGATGCATCATTAATTTCGGATTATTTTATCTAGCATCTTATTTTTATCAAAAAACTTAATCTGCTTTATGTTTAATGGTAATATTGGCTGTTTCCTTATCATTAAACATTCAGCATTCATTAGCCAAACAGCCAATCTTTCTCTTACAATAATTAATCAGGAAAATCGGTTTCTCAAATCAGTTTCTCTGTTATTGCTCTTTCCAGTATGTATAGATGCTTTTTGCCTAACCTTTTGTTTGAAGCAGTGCGGAACATCAACATGTTAATTATGTTATTATTTTCTCTTTGAGTTACATGTGATATCTATTTTAGTTATTACTGCTTTTGAAAGCTAGAATGCTATTTTCTATTGGTAGAGTCACTGGGGATGTGATATGGAATGCTTAAATGCACCTCTCTTCACATCTGTACTTGTATATGTGCAGAGTATAGTTTCAGAAGAGATTAAATAGATTGTCATACTCCTGATGAGGTTTTAAATGACTCAGTATTGGGTTCTATATCAGACATGTATGATGAAATAAAAACTAATGAAAAATGCAGCAAGAAAATATTTAAATTCCACATATTCAAACAATTTGTGACTATTATATCTATTATTACAAGATGTAAACAAACAATATAGTATGAAGTAAATGGAGTATAGAAAAATAGGGTTATATAACTTGTATGAATTTTACTTGTTGATAGACTGATATAGTCTAATTGGTCAGCCAATTTCTTTATTCCTTAACACATGCTTCTTGCTTAAAAGTTGCAGAATGTAACAAAAACTTTAATATTAGAATAACAAGCAACAAAAATAAGATGAAAGACAAACTACTCTGAAAGTAGAAAGAACAATATCATTCTTTGTTTGAGTCTTGATTGTATATTACGGAAATACATAATTTCAGCAAACATGAATGTATTAAATCATACAGAAAATTACTTTTAGAAGTGGGTCAGGCCAAGAATTTTTCAGCATCCCTTTATGTATATCTGCATGTAATTTTACAGTAAAATCATTTAAATTATATGACAATGAATCAATAATTCACCATGTAACACATACTGACTTGATTTGATTTTTACAATAAACCCTTTGTGGCTTATTTAAAGCCAAAATAGACTTTTGAGATTCTAAGAATAATTCTATATTTTTGTGAGCAAATTTTACTTTAGCAATTTCTTGAGAATAATATGATTTTTCCCATATACTAGTCCTGCTATTTAACCTATAGATGGGGGAGAAGAAAGATTCATAACTTTCCCAAGGGTATTTTTGTATAACTGAATGCAACAAACCAGACTGAAATTTGAACTTGATTCTCCACTTTCTCATTCCAAGCATCTATCCACCATAACACATAATGATGAGCTGAATTTTAAACAGAAATTTATACTGTATAATGTACAATTGATGTCATCAATATTCAACATATTGACAAGACAGGAATTTATTTTTTCTTCATTAGCTTATATACTTGTTGATGTAATTATTAAATATTTAGTTGATTGCAGCAAATAAAATTTACCGGATCCTCTTGAAATTTTTGCCTGCGCTTTCTTAGATTAGACAAATTGCATCTTCTCTCCAAATCACAAGTGTTTGTGTATGTTGGATTAATTCATGCCAAATACAGGTAAGAATCCTTAACCTGATGTAGCATTTTATTAATAACATCTTTTTTTAAATGCCATGTTCGTTTAGAATGTAGACAACCATAGTTTACCACAGATTTCTTTTCTTTATTAATTGTGAATTTCTATGACTTCTTGAAAGTTTACGAAGTAGTTTCCTGTTGACTCCTTCATAATTTCGAATACAGAGTAGCCTTTCTCCTACAGTGGTTGTCATTCAAGTGTAAACAACCAATTCTACTCTGCTGTTTAACCCATAGCTGGGGGAGAAGAGTTGGATTCATGCCTTTCTCAAGAGCATTGGTATTAAAGACAATGCAACAGACTAGGTGAAAATTTGAAAGCTTACCAATTCCACTTTTCATGCCAACAGCTGTAACATAACCAGTGTCAGAACCTTTGTCAAAATAGGTGGATTCTTCTCTTTTCTAAAGGTATTATTTCAAAATGAATACAGGCTACTTGAGTCTGAATTTGAACTCAGCTAGCCAATCCAATTTTCACATTAATAACTGCTACAGCTTCTTGCACATTTATGGCTTCAACAGATTTAGAGGGAATCACTAAAACTAGATAATTCTAAAATATTGTCATTTGGGTTAATTATAGCATTGAGATTACCAGGAAGGAAAAAAAAATGAAACATGGCTAAAGTGTGGTTGGCTCCAAGAAGCCCATCTGAACGCTTATGTGCAATGAAAACAGAAATGTCAAATCAATATCTCTCTTACATGGCACACTTCACTCACCGTGAATGGTGTAATGAGTATATACGAGTTCTTCTTTATAGTTTCTTTTTATTGGCTGTGATAGAGTATTATTTATTATATACACTTTTACTAAGTGTGTGTGTGTGTATATATATATATATATATATATATATATATATATATATATATATATATATATATATATGTAAAGTGTGTGTGTAAGTGAAGGTGTGAAGCATTTAATGTAGGCCAAACATCCACTGTCATAAGTGTTTTTCCTTTCTTGGCTATTTGTAGGCTCGATGTTATTAAAGTGTCTTTATCTATATCAATTGACCATATATTAGCATATGAATTTATATGTGAGTGTGTGCAGTTGAGGGAGTATGCAACAGACACATACACATATGTGTGTGTGTGTCTGTATAAATATATATGTGTGTAAATTATTTTAAGACAGAGTGTATCTTTGAAGGAACAAAACGAATAAAAAGAAACAAGAGGAAAAACTATTCTTAGCTGATGTGTTTCATCCTCTGAGGGAGTCTATCAAGCCAATGTGATAAAGTCCCTTGGCATGAAACTTCAAAGATTCAGTAATTGTAGTACACAAACACACACTGATATGTGTATATATATTTTTTTAATCATTTCATCCCAAGCAAGGTGGGAATGCCACTAATATGCAGGGGGGTTACAGGGAGTAAAAATGAGAGAAAAGAATGAGTATAGGGAGAATTGAGGAAAGGACATAAGATGAATGTGATTCAAGAAGATGGCGATTGACATTGCATTTAAGTTTTTGAATATTGTAGTTATCAGGGAAGCAAGTAAATGGAAGGGAGTTCCACAGGTGGGAAGTGAAAGAAAAGAAACTGTTGGAGGAGAAGTGGTGATAGCATTTAACTATTTCAACAGTAAAAGGGTAGGACCTAAATGCCAATCTAGTAGCACACTTAAGTTTGTGTACTCAGAACACCAGGGGAAAAAGCTCATCAGAGCAGTTGCCATGAAAATATTTGAAGAAAAGACAGAGAGAAACCACGCCACATCAGTGAGAAAGTGACTGAAATCAAGATGCCAAGTCAGGATTGTTTATATTACAGATCCTTCTTTGGATTTTGTCAAGAACATTGAGATGAATATGTGTGTGTATGTGTGTGTGTGTATTATATATATTTATTATATATATTATTTTTAATGTTCATGTGAACTGTTTGCTGAGATCATACAAAAACCTATTTCAATTCCATTGGCCTATTTTACAAAAATATTATGAATTTAAAAAAAAAGAGAGAATCAATTCCTAATTTCATAGTTAAAAGTTTGAAATGTAAAGGTAGAAAGAATCTGTTCTTAAAAAATATGAACGCTACTTTTATTTATATACATGAAAATAAAAGTAAATCTATAATTTATCTAATGAAAAAGCTATGCTATGTGAACACACACACACAAATATATACATTAGTTTTGTATGAAACCATTGCTTCCAATATCAAGCATGTTTAATGAAATTCTCAAAGTCTTTAAAAACACACCAGGTAAATTTTATCCCTTAGAAAAGTGCAAACACACTACCAACCTTGCCCTGTTTAAGACTGACAGAGAAATTATAGACTAACTTTGGATATACTTATGTGCATAAGTAAGCAGGTGTAACTGTAGATATTGACCATAGTTTTGCATGACAAAAGGCTAGAGTATATGAACATACGGAACATTATTTTTCACCTATATTCTCAATGGAATTGGTCCACATGCCTTGAAAATGAACTTTTGAAATTTTATTTTGAATTGTTAGTAAATATACAAATGAATATTTATTATTAGCCCACACACACACATGCACACATATATATATATATATATATATATATATATTATCGCTCTCGCATTGAACTCGACGTATGAGGGTCAGAAAAATCAGTTCCCAGAAACTGACAGCCACACAGGATTTGATTATAGTGGTGAAGGCCTTGTGCAGGGCCATCCACACTTTTTGGAAGGACGAATACAGGGACCTGGTGCAACGGATACCACAAGGTCCCCAAACGACCCTCCCCAGATTTTGAATTCAGAGAATTCCTAGACCAGTTGCCATCCAAGGCTATAGAACCCAGTCTGTCCTGCTATTTACCCATAGTTGGAGGGAGAAGAAGAGGATTCACACCTTTCCCAAGGGTATTAGCACATAAGTGAATGTAATGGAATCGACTGGGATTCGAACTCGGCTCTCCGATTCCTCAATCCAAGCCGTTATCCATTACTCCACCGTGCCTCCTATATATATACATATATATATATATATATATATATATACATATATACATATACATATATATATATATACACATATATATATAGATATATATATATATTCACATATATATATATATATATATATATATATATATATATATATACATATATACATATATATATATATACACATATATATATAGATATATATATATATATTCACATATATATATATATATATATATATATATATATATATATATATTCACGTATATATATATATATATATATATATATATTCACATATATATATATATATATATATATATTCACATATATATATATATATATATTCACATATATATATATATATATTCACATATATATATATATATATATATATATATATATATATATATATATATTCACATATATATATATATATATATTCACATATATATATATATATATATATATATATATATATATATATTCACATATATATATATATATATATATATATATTCACATATATATATATATATATATATATATATATATATTCACATATATATATATATATATATATATATATATATATATTCACATATATATATATATATATATATATATATATATTCACATATATATATATATATATATATTCACATATATATATATATATATATATATATATTCACATATATATATATATATATATATTCACATTCACATATATATATATATATATATATTCACATATATATATATATATATATATATATATTCACATATATATATATATATATATATATATATATATATATTCACATATATATATATATATATATATATATATATATATTCACATATATTCACATATATATATATATATATATATATATATATATATATATAATATAGATATATATATATATATATATATATATATATATATATATATATATATATATATATATATATATATATATATATATATATATATATTCATAATATATATATTATATATAATTATGAAATGGATACTGAAGTCAACACCAAGCAGCAATAGTATGGTTTCATGCTTGAAATTAATCTTCAGGCTATGAAAATTGTGTTTAAACATGAAACAGTTTCTCACCACATGGTGTTGACCTCAGTGTCCACTTGTATGTGTATATATATATATATATATATATATATATATATATATAAAAACACAATGAACACAATATTATTTTTTTAAATAAATAAACAAACACATGTCTTTGGTTGTGATAGAAAGGGAGGAAGAAGGAAAGTGAAGAAGAATAAGAAGTGGGAGGAGAAAAGCAAGGGTATTATAAATATATTGACATGTACATTTTTTATTTTTTAACCAGAGTCATATGAGCTTAAGAAGAATTCATATATATATATATATATATATATATATATATATATATATATATATAGATCTAGATAGATAGATTTATTATTAGTATATATATATATATATATATATAATATACTATTAGTGTATATACATATATATGTATCGATAGATCAGTATATATATATATATATATATATATATATATATATATATATATATATATATATATATATATATACATATATACAGTGCTGTTTGATAAAAATGACTCACATGATAGTTTTTACTAAAAATATTTTTTGACTCTTGTTTTTGGGGTTAAAATAACTTTTAATCTTACTAATATAAAGACCCCTTCTTGACCACCTCAGAAAAATTCATTCACCCTAAGATATTCTACTGACAATTATAAATTTGGATATAAATGAGATTCAGGAAAAAACTCTGTGCAAGAAAAGTGACTCAGATATTGCATTCTAATGATTAAACTGGTAAATTTAAAGAGCTTTTGACAAAATATTGAAAACTATTTTACAATACACTCAGAACAATATTCTAGAGAATTTTAGAACAGCTTAAGTTAAATCTAGAGTATTCCAGAATATTCCAGAAAGCCTCATACAGTATAAAAACAGCTTGAAATAGCCACTCAAGTCACTTACCAGATGAAAGGCTACAAACACGCATCAGAACCACTTAAGGCATTTATTATTGCCCTCTCAAAAGCAGGCAAGTCTATGAGAGAAATTGCAGAAATTCCTATAACCTTGCAATCAACTGTCTCTCGAGTGCTTAGGGCACATAATGATGCCACTCCTGCTCCAAAGAAGGAAACAAAGGGACGAAAGAAAAAGATTGATGATAGAACTGGCAGGATAATCAAGAGAGAAGTTGCGAAGAATAGGACTATAACTAGCCAAGAAATTGCAGCCAGTCTAAGCGAAGAGCAAGGTGTTAATCTTGCCTCTTCAACAGTCCATCGGTGGCTGTTAGAACAAGGCTACAAATCTTGTACACGAGGGTTTAAGCTGCTAATAAGCAAAGCCAAGAGACTTGAATGGGCTGACTATTACAAAAATTTCACCGTAGAAGACTGGAAGAATGTTCTCTTCTTCGATGAAATGCAAGTTGAGCTAAATTCAAAGGATAAGGTGATTTACTTTTATCGAACAGCACTGTATGTATGTATATATATATATATATATATATATATATATATATCCAAGTATACTTGGATATTAGCTCCTATTACTGTCGAGCACTGTCTATTATATTCTTATAATATGGATAGAATCAATTTCGAATTATCACTTAAGAACATTCCCACCACGAACAAAAGGGATTATTTCATCCATTTAACTCAGCAAATTGAAAACCTTATATTGAAGAATGAGATGGAAAGCTTACTTCTTTCTTCAAGATAAGTAACAGTTATGTGAACACGAAAATTATGGTTTTAGAAGATTGAAAACAGCACCTATTATCAAGGAATTATCGGGTTTTGAAAATGACCTCTTGGATATCATCAAGGGATTAACCTTCCATAAATTCAAAAACACTTTCCAAAAAAATCTTGATGTTATTGTCAAGGATATCAATAAATCTGGTGACATTTATGTTAAATCAGATAAGACGGCTAACTTTTATAAGTTATCCCTTAAGAATTATGATACATTAGTTAAAAATAGTTTAACTAGTAATTACAAAAAAATTGATACTAATAATTTTAACCAAATAGATAAGATTAACTGTATCAGTAAATCAATTACTGATAAACTACAGATTAGTAATCGGGTCAGTAAACTACAAACTAATGAAGCATATGTCTTGTTAAAAGATCATAAACCCGAATTCAGATCTAAGCCATCTACTAGGCTTATAAACCCTACTAGACCGGAAATCGTCAGGATCAGTAAGAATATCTTGGAAAGAACCAACCACTCCATAAAAAACACCCTTGGACTACTACAGTGGATAAACATTTATTCTACATTCAACATCATCACTTGATAAGACACTGGCTATTTTTGTAGTGATTTTATAACATATTTATATTATAATATTTAAATAAATAATTATATATATATATATATATATATATATATATATATATAGATAGATAGATAGATAGAGAGAGAGAGAGAGATTTAATATATATATATATATATAAAAAGAGAGAGAGATTTATTATTAGCATATATATATATATATAATGTATATATATACTATTAGTGTATATACATATATATGTATCGATAGATCAGTATATATATATATATATATGGAGAGAGAGAGAGAGATTTAATATATATAAAGAGAGAGAGACAGAACTATATATCCTTTATCCAACCCCAAGACTAAGGATTACTTTAATCTGTGAAGTCTAAATATTGATCGCTTTTCATGAAGCTTATGTTAAATGTGGTAAATCCTGGCAAGCCTGTGGAGACATTTATCAAAGTATTTAATACAAGAAATAATTGATTTAATTTTATAACAGCCCTCATGCTTTAAAGCTATGAGATGTGCATAATTAGTAGGTTAACAGTATATTAATGATTACATGACCTGCATTGGCCTGGCAAAATGGATAAGCTAGTATAATTCCAGAACGAAAGGTACTGGAAAATCCATAGATTACGTCTATTTGCAGTTCGAAAAGTGATTATTTTGAGATGAGTGAAGAAGAAAGATTTTCTCCCTAGCGTAGGAGGAGAGTGTAGGAACATTATTATTATTATTATTAATATAAATAAATAAAAATAAAATATAAAATAATAATAATAATAATAATGAAAATTATAAATAAAATTTTTTGCAATGCTCATTTGTAGGAGAGATTTTGTAAATCACAGGTACAATAATAGTAACACCTATGAACAATACTCGGTCAGAAACTGCTAATTCCCATATATATATATTTTTCTTTTACCCATCATGTGATCTAATTATTTCAAGATGAGGTCAACTGTGCTTGCTCTCTGGCGATCTGTGTTCAGGCCCAAGTGTCGGCAGTGACACTTTATTCCTATATGATAAAAATAAAATAAAACGATAACAAAAAATTGTTGAACATAAAATAAATTAAATAAAAATTAAAAATAATAAAAATACTCTCATTATGCAACAGAAACTGTTCCTGCCAGAAATATGGACATCCCACCAAAAGACGTTAAATTCAATCTCTTCACCATGAACCTTGGTACAGGGAAAACATATCCAACTTCTCTCTGCGATATGGTGTGTTCTAACACAGTGAAATTTCTCCCTTTTATCACATGTGTACCCTAAAACAACTGTAACCTAAAAAATACAGACACCAATACAAAAAATATAAATAAATTGTATGAAATTAATATACAATTTACCATACTTTTCCTGTTATTTGTATACATTTTATTTCCTGTCAAGTATGCTTTTATCTCTGTGAACACAAGGCTAATTTCTGCTGCTAGGATGCTAGTGAATCTCCCACAAGAGCACAAAAATCTATGGAAGACAGCGACAGAAATTCATTCTCTGAATTTTGATAGACGCTGTATATGTATACTATTCACATTATTCAGACTATTGTCCTCATCTTTGTCGCCATATTTATTACAACATTTCAGCCGTTGTATGCTCCGGCCTTCTTCAGGTGGTTGGAATGTCGAACTGAACCCTTTATTTCGTTCACTGGGGTAGACTGTTCTAGTTCCACGTGCCATTTTTAATGGATGTCAGTTATCTCCTGTTAGTTCCCCTCTCCACAGCCGAAACATTGTAATAAATATGGCAACAAAGATGAGGACAATAGTCCTAATAATTTAAATAGTGTACATAATACCTCATCTCAGAAATATAGACAGATACTGTATCTGCGATATTGATAAATCAGGCACCCATATTTACATCTCAAATCCTATACCATTAATTTTAGAATATTATGATTCAATTTTCAAGTTTCGAAACCAAATTATAAAAGCAGTTCAAAGTTGGTACAGATGCTGCACTTTGTTTATCACTTTGAGGGCAAATCTAAACTTTGGGTGAAAAGAGTTCACTGTTTGTTTAATTTTATTTAATAGAAGAAATCAGGTTGGTTTCCCTGAAATAAATAATTTGAAAATTGATTGCAGAAAAAGTAACTAAGTAAAGTTTTTTTTTAATATACTATTTTGAGTCACTTCAATAAATTAAATTAAATTTTTAAGTACTTCCTGATTTAAAATAAATTACCAATATTTTGGTAAACAGCAAATAGTTATCAAATGCTGCATTATATGCTCAAAAAAAAGTCATAATATTTTATAAATATTTATGTAAACTCTCTGCAATATTTCTAG
>OZ038480.1:51879220-51996720 GCA_964036315.1 Acanthosepion esculentum
CTTGCTAGAATTCTCTGAGGTTTTTATAACATTACTGGACTCTAAGCAATAAGAATGTATTTAGCTCTAAGTTGAAATGATGTTTCCTCTTGGAGATTTGACCTCTTGATTCAGTTCCCCTCCCACTGCACCCTCTTTTTTAAACTTATTCTCCATTCTCTTGATGGTTCTTGGACTTTGAAATTGGAAACCAGAGTATGAATGTTCATACCATTATTGAAGGCCTGAATGATCTTTTTTCTCTCGCCATAGCTCATTTGGGAAGATATAGTAGGGCTGACACAAAATGATTTTAACCTATTCTTTTTCTAGATGAATAACTTAAGGGATTTTTAGTGATTCTTATAACAAATGGTGTCAAGATGGCTAAATGTCTTATCTGAAAACCTGGATAAAAAAAACTCAGTTAGGTTTTTAAATATTAAACATTTTGTGGGATGGACAATTATGCTGTTACATGATTTGAACTATTTTGCTGTTACACCCAGTATATATATATATATATATATATATATATATATATATATATATAAGTTTCATTAAGAATGATTGACAAGGTACAGTGGTTAAGTTTTTTATTTAATTTTTCTTGTGTTCTTATAATTTTCTTCTTCTGTGGACATGTAGAATTTGTCAGAATGCACTGTATGTCAGAGCACTTAAAGCTATACTTTTAGCCATTACCAAGAATGATTTTCTTTTTCTTTTAACTGAATGTTTGGATTGTTTAATGTATGTATCTTCAGTGATAGGAATGTTTTATTTTCCAAACATAAAAAAATCTATTGCTATTTTCTTCCTGCTCCTCTTATATTTAGTTTATCCTGTAAGTGTCAAACAGCCATGGTGCTTGCACATTTCTTTCAAAACCTCAACCAATGCAGTAGGTCAACTTTTATGTTTGGTTGTTTCAACTCAGCACAAGATTGACTTGAGAAAGACCATTATAATGATGCTTATACTGACTTAACCTAACTTCTGGACTAAGAAAAAGAAAACAGACATCCCATAATAATGTTCAAACCTTCCAACAATAAAGTAGAAACTTTCCTTTGGTTGTTCCAATTCTGCACATGACTAACTTGAGTTTGACCATGAATAAGATACTTGTACTGACATTCCCTAACTTCTGGATCAGAAAGGGAACGGACATACCCAAGAGACATGAAGAACTTTGTTTCATTACAGTAACTATAAAATGAATAAACGCTCATGGTAGAAACTCAGGTTTTTGTATGCTTCTTCTAAAATTTTTAAATATGAACACACACCAACATAAAAGACACACAAACACTACAGCCTGTTAACTTTCATACTCTTCTGTTGTTCAAACCACCTGATAAAAAGAAGGTATATATATCCTTTTTCATGATGAAACATGGAATTTATAAATTTATCACAAATAAACGTCCTTTTTTTTATTTTAATTGTCAAAAAACTGAACAATAAAATAAAAGATTACATATCAAACAGGACAGATAAGTCTGTTCTTTGACACTTTTTTGATTGAAATGAGAATGTAGTTTTATAGGAATACAAGAAATTGAAGAAAAGAAAAGAAAACTAGAAATTTCAAGACAAAGACAAAAATGAAAAATCTTAAAAAATAACAACCCAAAATTAAATTCTTGAGAAAAATCATGGCATCTGCTAATTCTGAAAATATTAAATCAAATTAGATTCCTAAACTATTTCCTTCTACTGTCTTTGCTAATCAGCTATCAGAAACTACTTCATGTTCCTATTCTGCATGTTTAGATTGGCAAGGTGTTATAATCTGTCACCTCTTCACTGAAGAGGCTCCCACTTGACAACTCAAAAGAAAACTGCTAAGAAGCTTTAATGGTGCCAACATGGCTGGTGATGTTAATCTCAATGAGACACTTTATACTCCACCTAACCTGCACATCTCTCTGTCTCTCTCTCTCAAAGACCCCACTCCAACAGACTTTGAAAATCTTCAAAGACTGATCAAAGAAAGGGTATTTAGGTGCAATAAGTTTGAATAATAATAAATTATAACCATGGAATATTAGTGTTTAAGCCTTTTTATTATATTATATATATATATATATATATATATATATATATATATGAATATGTCTTGATAAAACATTTGCTTGATATAAAGTCCATCAGAGGATGAAATGCATTGACTAAAACAAGTTTTCCGTTATGTTTTTATTCATATTATTCCTTTACAGATATATTTTTAGTTATATCTAAAATTTACATAAATATATATATGTGAGATAATAATATATAAACTTTTATATATCAAGAACAATATTGGGGAAAAATGTATGACAAAATGGAAATGTTTTTCTGTGATGTATTTCATCCTTTAGGACTTCATCTGAATAATTTGTTATGTTGATGCGACAACACATGTGCTCAAACAAGGGATGCTGGGAATTTTTACATAAAAAAAATGATACTCTGATCAAAGAAGAAAACGTTCACTAAGACAAAAATGTTTAGAGAGTGCCTTGATCACTAGGTCATCCACAATAAATTTGCAATCTGGTTCTTGCAACACTTCAGCATTCCTAGACCAATTTTATAATCTCACAGTGTGGGATATCTAATAACATAAGTGATGGAAAGAAAAAGAATATAAATGAAATTAGCTAGATTATATATATAAAAAAATTTTAATTTAAAATTCCCAACATCCCTCATTCATGCAGGACAAAACATGTCACACCAAAACTTTTTCCACTTTGTCATATATATATATATATATATATATATATATATATATACCCGATGCAATGAGAACGAAAGTAATATATAAATTCCAACGTTCGCAGCGTTAATTAAAAAAAGAGCTCGATACAGGTAGTAGAGCGATAATTATTTATTTATTATAATTTTATCATATAGACAAAACCATTTTACTCACAACAAAGATGCAACTTGGTTTCAGTGCATTTTAACTGCACATCTACGGGTGAGGGTCGAAAATGGTTATGAACGATCCTGTTTGTAGGCAAGCCCAGATGTAAAACGTCACTTCCTATTTTCCATTTTGTATGTACATTTTTCTTCTCAAAAAAATGGAAAATAGAAAGTGACGTTTTACATCTGGGCTTGCCTACAAACAGGATCGTTCATAACCATTTCTGACCCTCACCCGTAGATGTGCAGTTAAAATGAACTGAAACCAAGTTGCATCTTTGTTGTGAGTAAAATGGTTTTGTCTATATGATAAAATTATAATAAATAAATATATATATATATATATATATATATATATATATATATAAGCATGTATATATGTTTATAGCACATCATGATCATGATCAAAACTGTAAAGTGACTGTTAGTTTCACATGTCAATGTACTGATCTGAGGATCCTATTGAGGTGTAAAACTGATATCTATTGTTTTATAGGTGATGTTGATGAAACAATAAGAGATAGAGTTAGAACCAAACAAGGTAGCAACAACAACAGCACCATGGTAGGAATATATATAATAGATTGTACAAAGTTCCCAGTGATATACATCAGTGTAACATCCAGATACCTAAAAAAACATAGTATATGAACATAGCAGAGATATGTTGCATAACAACATTTTAAACACACTGGTGGTTTCACATAATACACCTAACTACAATTTTGACTTCATAAATGCCAGTCTGATCATGTGAGAAAAGGCTTTTGCTAAGAATAAAATGCAATGAGAGTGTGCTAATCTTATATATAATTCTTATATGTAAATATACACCTCATGATTCCTAGTTGGGATACATCTATATTTCTATGCATAAATATATCTCAAATATGATTTAATTCATTTTAAGGTTTATCTGTGACTTTCAGACACTCTTAAGAGTTTAGCATTCCATTTGTAAATATTTATATTGTCAAATCATGGTTGCTTGTATATGATTGGCACTACCAATATATTACAGACAATAATTTTAAATCCAATTTTTATATCAGTGACAGCTTATGGCCACATCATGTTGAAACACCGGTTCCCATACAATTACCGAGGTTAAGCAACATTGAACCTGGTCAGTACTTAGATGGGGGACCACTTGGAAATACCAGGTGCTGTAAGCTTGGGCATGTGGGAAGTGTAATGGATAATGGCATAGAATTTTAAATCAGAGAGCAAAGTTCCAATTCCTGTTGGGTTTGTTATATTCACTTACCTTGAGAAATGTATGACCCTACCTCTTCTCCTCTTAACTATGAGTTAATTACTAAGATTTGTATCACTAAACTAACTACCCCAAAAATACTTAAAATCTAAAAATATTTTCTGGCTTTAAATAACCTGCAAATGGTTGATAAGCTGTAGAAAATGAATGAACCAATCAATCAATATATTAGTGATGAGCTGTGAAATCTACATCATCAGTCGTAATCTTTCCAAAGATGCTATACAAGTTGATTCCTTGTAACCAATTCTCTTATGTTTTGGATGATTTACAAATAAGTTGTGATTTGTTTGATATCAAAAGTTGTTATTTTGTAATCTGAATAATTATCTTTGGGTTCATTTAATTGTTGAACTTTTGATCAACCTGAGTCCTGTTTTACAAGTGGGAGAGGGTAAAATGATTCAGTTTTGTCTATAATTTTTTTGCTACTTTAGTTTAAATCAGTGACTTGATGTTAAATCTTTTTTTTAAAATCATTTCACAACATACAAGGTGATAATGCCGCTAAGATGCAAGTGGTTACTGAGAGTGAAAAAGAATAGAAAGAATTTATGAGAAGGAACCAGAAACCCAATCCTAAACAGGAAACAAGGAATAAAAACTTACTCCTGTAAAAAAGATCGGGAATGAATGTGAACTGGGTGGTAGGCAAGCCTATGTACTCCTATAAAAAACATTAGTAAATAAAATTCTAGAGTTTCCATAGAGATGTTATAAATGTAGAGTTAAACTAAGAGCATGTGTAATTCAAGTGCATGTATTCAGGTAGGGACTCTTAATTACATAACCACCATTCCTTAATGTATTTTAACAGCTTATTCAGATTTTAACATCTCAACATTATTAGTTTTTGTTTCTAGTCTTGTAATACATAGAAGTTGAATTCAGGATTATGATTTATGGATGATCATTGGGAGAGCTTTGTTGTCTTTCCACACAGACCACTAGCAAGAAAATACACAATTTTACATCTTGCAACACACAAAAAATATGTTCACTTCATCTAAGTAACTTAAATTCAGAAACTGCAGCCAAGGAATTTGTGGAAAAACTGAAATTTAAAAGATGAAGTGCTTTTCTTTCCAGTATCAAATCTCAAGAATAATAATTTTGTAAATAAATCTTATTAATATATTTTAAGACTGTTCTGATTCAATGACTTGTTCTTTCTTTTCAATATATACTACATGTTCTATCAAAACTGCTGTCACTGTTTTCTGTTTCATGATATATTCACTCATTATTTACCCTGATTCCAATGAGAATATATTGTCTGCAAGACAGATAATTCTGGAGTCTTAAAGATGATCATTCATCTCAACTTCAAACAATACTCAAGATGATTCCTGAAGAAGTTGTATCTATTTCATGTTAAGACTTGTGTAAGCAGTTACATTTCCGTACATTCATCCAATTTAGTCTCACTTTTACAATTACCAGTGGCTGGCTTGCAAGTCTCTCATATCTTTTAGAAGATAATTTATGTAGAATTCGTAAGATACTTAGCCATGTTTCTAGTTGATGCAGGAGTGGAATTAATATTGCACAAAGCAAAGTCAATCCTGCCTGACAAAGGATTTGTCATAATGATTTAAGGCAAGGTTTTATAAAGCCAAATGCTCTTCCTGGTGCCCAACTTGGACATTCACAGTAGTCCAAGTATAACTAGTGTTGTTATTGCGACCCCCATTTCTCAGAAGGTTGACATTCAAAGCTAGAGAAGCAATCCTAGCCTTATATATATATATATATATATATACATGCTTAGTTGTATGGATGTGAGTTTGCGATCCACAGACAAACAGAGTTTGTCTAAGGATCACAAAAGCAAGAAACTTTGGGTTACAAACTCATATCCATACAACTAAGTATGTTAGCTCTATCACTGATATTGAGCACTTTCCAATAAGCACCACACATATATAATATATAAATAATATATATATAAATCACAACACAAACACACACACATATATATATATATATATATATATATTATACATTATATATATATATATATATATATTATACATTTTACATATATATATATATTATACATTATATAAATATATATATATATATTATACATTTTACATATATATATATATATATATATATATTATACATTTTACATATATATATATATATATATATATATTATACATTTTACATATATATATATATATATATATATATTATACATTTTACATATATATATATATATATATATATATATATATATATATATATATATATATATATATATATATATATATATATATCTTTATCACTTTGAAGCATTATTTTTAGTGGATACTCATATTTGTTTAGGCACTCTGTTTATTTATTGAATAGTATATTTATTTATTTTCACCTAGTGGCCTGAATGTTCAAGGAATCTTATTAAAGAAAAATTTTTAATTTTAATTAATTTTTGCTTTCTGGAGAGTGCAGATTTTTCTTTAATAATATTTCTCGAACATTCAGAACAGCAGACAAAAATAAATAAATATACTGTTTAATAGATATATGGAGTGCCTATTCAAATACAAGTAGCCACTACAAATAACATTTGAAGTGAGAAAAATCTGTATATATATATATATATATATATATATATATATATATATATATATATATATATATGTAAATGCATGTTGACTATTGGGTCCAATAAGAAGCTCATTTGCACTTTGGATGCATAAAGAAAACTATAGAACTAACTCCAGTCGGGTTGCTTCCCTGGACACTACAATCTTAACCTCTTCAAGTTAAATGGCAACCATTATCTGTCCTTTCTATCCTCATAATCTTTTCTTCCTGACATCTTCTCTTTCAGTGATACTACACACCTCATTCACTGTTACCCTTTTAACAATGACTCTTGAGCTTTGCATTGGGTGAATTTCAATATAAAAGAAAGCATGTTAGTCTATTATTATTTTTTTTATATATAGATTAGTAAGAGTTAGAATATGATATCAGCAGCAACAGTAGTCCTGGAGTAATATCTCCTTTATTGGTTATCTACATATAATCACTGTATACCTATATTAAGAAAAATATCAAGTTCATACATGTAGAGGAATGCTGATGCACACTTGAGTTATAATGTTAGTGTTGAAGGGTATGAGAGATGAGTTTCATATTTGTCTGGACTAAAATCTACAAGAAACATCTACCATAATTATTATACATTTTCCGTTTTGGCTTGATCAAGCAGAATTGAATTTGCTTTTATGGAATATCCATTAATTGCTTTCTTCAAATGTTCTGTGGAAAAGAAAGTGTCGTAACACATAACATTTTCTCCAGAAAATATCTTATAAATCAAGCTGTCAGGATTTAACGTGGAAATGTATAATTTACTTGTGTTACCATGTCCCTTCCCAACATAGGCAATCACAGTTCTCCACAGTTTCCTATACTTTATATTTCTTAATAAATTGGATTATGTTATTTGCTTTGACATGTAACTTCCATATAAGTTAAGCCAAAAAAAAAAAAATTGTATTTAATTTTCTGATTTTTAAATAAACTATAAGTAGTGATGAAAAGTGGATAATTTACAACAGTGGAACACAGGAGTTCATAAGCCAAGCACTGTCTCAGTCATTACCTATTCTCCCAATCCCCATAGTGTTCTCTGCCTACCAGCTACTCTTACATTCATATCATACACCTAATGATATAATCAAGATGTTGACTTTCCTTTTACTTCTTCTGTGTGCTGTGTCCTTCCAGGATGCTGACAATCATGGATCTCCACAATTTCCTGTTCTTTGTAGCTCTTAATAAATTTTCTCATAAACTCTGTTTTGTCATTCTTCTACTTAAACTTGCTTGGTTGGTTATGCATTGTTTTCTTCTGCCCCTCTTGCCTTCAGTCTCTCCTGTGAGTATTAAATTTTCCAAGCTCTCCTTCTTCATTATGTGTCCTAGAAATTTCAACCATCTCTTTCTAATGATAGGTATAAGTACTTTTTTTTTGTTTCCATTTCCTCTAAGACTTTGTCTTACTCATATATTCACCCCATAGTATTCTCAGAATCTTTCTGTAGATCTACATTTCTGCTGCTTCAAGTCTCTTCTTCACCAGTGAGGAGATGTCCAGCATTCACTGCCATCAGAAAATCCATTAGGATTGCAGAGGCATCACAGGTACTGCAGCTGTAGCTGTCGTTTTATGCATATAGAACATTATACCCTGAGCCCATCCCTCTTCAAACTGGTTCAAACTAAATTGAATTTGTTTTCCTTCCTTCTTATACTGTTTGTGCTATCAAGGCTAAAGAGATCAGTATTCCTTATGATTTAACAAATAGTCGGAGGTAGATATATTCATGCTTTTTCCAGATGCATCTGTTGTAAGTGAATGAAACTCACTCAGAATGTGAGCTCAGCATGATGATTTTACATTTCTCATACTGATAACACAATAATTATCTTCAACCTTCTTAATTCTTTTTATATTGTCTTCTCTCTATAATAATATATTTTTCTCATATTCTCTAGCACTTGGTAACACATTATGTCTTAGTGGCTTTATTGCTTTGCTTGAGGTGAAATGATAAAAAAAATGAACTCATGCACCAACTAATAATTTGCTGACTGATATATTAACGTGGAACTTTACAAATTAAGTCTTTTTTTTTATTATTTCACTAGGTTTTACTATTTTTGAGACTGTTATGTTCATGTTTGTAATTTTAATTGAATGTATTGGCTAGTCAACTCTTCAGCCTACCATGTTGCATCCCAGGATCTTTAGAAGCATAACAAGAAAAAAATTTTCAGATTAGTTTATTAAAAAAAAATTGAATACAAAAGCAAATGAAGTATTTTAATACTTGAGGAATGTGTCGATGGTCAAGCAAAGCTAAATAGTGCCTTTAAACACAGATCTTTCTCTGACTCTTAAAATAGACATATCTGCTGTTACATATTCTAAAGTAAACCAAGCAATTTGTCAAGAAAGAGGAATTTTATTTATTTATTAATCCAACAGATTTTTATTACTTAAACGTTATTTTTAGTGGATAATTGTATTTGAGTAAATGCTCGGTTTATTTATTAAAAAGTATATTTATTTGTTTTCATCTACCAGCCTGAATATTCAAGAAATCTTATTAGAGAATAATATGTGCTGTCTAGCAGGATTTGAACTTGTGTCCCCCTGGGGGAAATTATCATTAAATCTGACACGCTTTGACCTCTCAGATAAAGAGTGTATAAAACAATACTCAGGAAAATTTACTAGAGCAATTAAGTATACCTGTATCACAGTTTTATTAAAGACCATCTGAAAAACTTTTGCAAAGACACTATGAACTTATTAATATCTTTTATAACAGGGATCAACAAAAAAAGGCAGATCCTTTGATAAAAGTACACTGAATCCTTCCAATCTTATCTGCATTAACAACGATAAGGAAAATAGTTAAAAAAAATTATATGGAAGAACAAAATATCTCAATTCAGTTATTCAAGTCATGTCCTACCAAGCAAATTGATTTTTCAGCATTGTCAAAATCTTTAGCCACATGCTGGACATCTATTTTAATATTCAACATTTTTTTCTCACTCTAACTCTTAACAGAAGGAAACTGAAAAATACAAAAACTTTACCCAAAGATTAACTTGAACTGTGTAAAGTAGAAGAATATATTTTGATTAGATGTTTCCTCAAGCTATTAACTCGGTGATCTGATAACTCTCATGAAAGGAATTATACATGTGTATGTAGAGATGTAGGTTTGTCCAGGTCATATCCAGCTATTTGGTATATCATGAGAACCAGTTGCACAGCCTTGATGTAACTTGGCTACCAATTATAGGGAAGATTACTACATATGCATAAACATTCTCCCATGCAAATTACTGAACCAGCAGTGAGATATCAATGAGTTAGATTGCATTCTATACGAGCACTGCTTTCAGAAGAATCAAGCATGCAGAGTCTTCATGTCTTGATCAGGATTTTCAGAAAAAAAAAATCATCTCCCTGAGGTCTTTCTGTATGTTAACAGTCCAGATATGACTAATGAATGTCTACTCAAACACATAATAAGAATATATATATATATATATATATATATATATATATATATATATATATATACACACACCTACACACAAGTAGGAGTAGATATATAAGACAATTTGAAAATATTTTTATTTTGGTGTGTTTTGTTAAATATCTAGTTCTATCAGAAAAAAAAGAAGGTGGTTCTATTTTCGATGATACTGGATAATTGGTGAAACATATCAAAATAAAATATTTTCCAAAATATCTAATATATTCATCATATAAGATAGATAGGTAAGTTTATAAGTTGCCACTTTCAAGAATTTATTCTTAGGATTGCTGCTTATACCCCGCAACACACATACACAAAACCAAGTGTTCAATACTTGGTCTCCTAAACATAAAACCAGTTCATCAGACACAGTGCAGTATTTGGATTCAACATCAATGTTTTTAAGGGGAAAAAAAGTGATTCATATCACCCAACCAGTTTTTTCTCTTTTTCTCTCTATCTCTACCTATATTTATGTAGCAATTTTTAATTTCTAGATTTATTAGAGAATACAACAGTCAAGGAACACAATGTTCATTTTTTGTTTTTTATGCAATAGAGTGAATGGATGGTTCAAGATGATACAGAGATTTAAATTAATTATTGAAATTATTTAGAACCCCATAAAAATATAAAAAAAAAAGACTTTCATTCAAAGATGTTTCAGTCAAGTAACATTCACTAACTTGAAACTTGTGTCTCCTTAATTTCAACAGATACAAAATAGTTGTAATAAATAAAACTTTATAAACAATGCTTTAATAATTTCATCTTCCCACACATTATTTTTAAAAGAATTAGATAACATCAAACAAAATCTTATTAACAATAGATTCCTCAACTAAAGTGTCGATGAACAAATAAAATTACTATAAATAAAATTATTCAGAAAAATAATCAGTATAACAATCATGGCATAACCAATTATTATTACATAATAAAATAATTTGATTATAATATTTAGCTTACAATACAGAAATATTTCTTCTATGACCACCTTGTTAACACCTAACACAAATTTGTGGTATGATAATGGGGTCTCCTCTTGACCCAAACATGATCAATTATTACATGTCCAAACTGAAAAGTTTTGTTCTTAAAAGATATGTTGATGATATTTCTGCATTAGCCAAAAATGGAGGCAAAATAAATTTTTTAAAATAAACATTGGATTGTAATTTTCTCTTCCATTTATGAACTTAACATACATGATAAATTGCTCTGCTGAAATATTTTAATTGATTTAAATAGCCACACATTCACTGGCTTAAGGAAAATTCCCTGCTCAAACCCATGCTCGTCAATATCAATAGTGAATTTCCCCATAAATCCAAAATTGCTTTAATAAATTAATTTTTTTTCTAAACAAAGCATTATTAATCACATCAGCTCACATTTTATTTCTAAAAGAATTCAATAATATCAAACAAATCATTATTTACAACAGATGTCTTAACTATATTGTTTACAAACCAATAAAAATTACTCTAATAAAATTAGTCAGGATAATAATCCATACAACAATCATGATAAAAATAGTAATACAATTAAATTACTTTAGTGTAACTAGGTGCACCATAACTATACACTATTAAGAATCGTTACAAACATGTCTGATTAATTATCTATTATAAAAATTTTGCAAGAACCTTAAATCTCATCATCACTTATAACATCAGTCCTGGCAAAAAAACATGATACAGAAGCAATGCAATATACAAATTCTTGTTTTATATGAGACTGCAACTTCAAACAAAATTCTATCTACATTGGTCATACCACAATAACACACTCTCCTAGAATAATTTACAGCTTATCTGGCCAAAGTGCAATAAGATCACATCTGTGCCAAAACTATTTTAATCATGAATAAATTTTAAGCTCTTAACACGCATAATATCCCAACCAATATAAGATCCATAATGATCAATAATATTCACATCTTATAAAACAGATTCTTCAAACACTGAAATCCCTAATAATGAAAATAAATGACTTTCATTGAGTTTTCCAATGACAGCTTCAGATGTGCAGTCTTTGAACTTAAACATGTGAGTTACAAAGACATTTAAAAAAATACTAACTACAAGGAAACTGATACTTACAATCAGGAAGAAAGCTGAAATTTCTTGGACATATAATGAAGAAAGAGGGCCTAGAGAATTTAACACTCACATGACATAATGAAGATAAGAGAGGTAGGAGGAAATAATGATTAAGTAAGTGTTATATTCCGTGCTAATAGGAATATATGCTTGAAAAACAAGGTGGATAAAATAAAGGTTTATTGTAAAAACCAGTACAATAGGAATAAAGGTAACAATTATGCACAAAGGTCATCACAAATCAATCCAGTAGTGAGTACTAGTATTGGAAGGTTGGTAGTTCTTGCTTAAGTCTGAGTCGGACTCAACAGATCCCAGGTAGACAATATCTAGAAACTGCCCAATGCAGTCATATGTGGCACAAGGCCGAATTTAATGTGTGGGTTCCCGAGCCTATAGGCTCGGCCAAAAAATCTCCATAGACCAAGCATAAATGGGATCAGGTCTGTCTTCCTGCCCAGACGAGACTCTGCCCTCTGGCATAGCCTCATCCAGGTTCCTCTATGCCTGAAGGCAGAGAGTTCAACCAGCACAGCTGGAAAAAATTCCAGCTAGACTCTGTAGTCCGGTGACTTACAGATACTTATAGTTAGTTACTACCTATTGTGTAGTCACTCATGGGGGTGACAGGTTATTCCATTACATCAGTAAGTTAATAGGATTCAGCAAATGAATGCCAGTAAAGGACAAGGAAAAATGGTAAAGGTTAAAAAGCAACAAAATACTGGAACTTGTGGAGAGCCATGATTTTGCTCACATCCTTAAAGGACATAGTACAGAAAAGAATATTCCTTGTCTGCTGTACTCAGTAATATATGCATATGTATGTGTGTGTGTGTGTGTGTGTGTGCATGCTTGTAATTATGTTGAAAAACAAAACTGACAAAATAGAAAAGAGAAACTAGTTTATAAACTGATGTCATCTATTAATAACACATGATCACAAAAGAAAACCTATTCACACTAATCTTCAGTCATGGTTTAAAGAGTTCTGTTTGAGTGGAATTTTGGTGCATTTATTGGAAATTAAAGTATCTGTAGGGAAAAAAAAACACAGATAGAAAATGCAAAGCTTTACTTTCCCAACACCTATCAGGCTTATTTTTGAAATTCTGCCAGCAACTCTTGCATTCAATCTGTTGCCAAATACAGTGGCCAAAAAAATACCTTTGGGTCATTTTCACAAGACCAAGATGAAGGGAAATGAGAACTTCAGAAGTTTAGATAAAATAAATCTCCCATCCTAGGAGCTATTAATATTACTCTATGTTATTTACAGAATATATATATATATATATATATATATATATATATATATAAATATATATATATATCTGATGCAATGAGAATGAAAATAATATATACATTCTAATGGTCACAGCATTAATTCATTTGAGGGCTTCATATCTAAATATATGCAATTCAGCTTTAGCTTAGTTTTTTAAAATAACCAAAAAAAAACATTCCCAATTACTACTATAACTATCGTTTGAATTTATCCCTATCTTTTTCAACATATTACAATCTCCTATTCCCACCTTTCCTCCCCGACCCCTCACTCTTAGAAGGCTTGGAAATGCTGTGCCTAAGTTTTTGACCGTTGTTATTGACAGGAATTTTTCCAGTCTGGCCATCACTTTAACACCTCACCCATCCTTGTTCAAACTGCTATCACTCTGTCACCTTTTTGTTTATGTATATTTTTTTTCTCAAACAAATGGAAAAAGGAAGTGACATTTCCCCTACCACTTGCTTACAAGCAGAATTGTTGATAACCATTTTGGTTCTCACCAGTCGAAGTGCAATTGAAATGCACAGAAACAAAGTTTCATCTTTGTAGTGAGTAAACTGTTTTTGTCTATATAAAAAAATTACATATATATATATATATATATATATATATATATAATTTTGTGTTTTGTCAACACTTATCAAGCCAAACTGTTGTTTATATGGCAAGTATGCTGAATGGATATTAGTAACAGTTTCTGGTCGAGAGAAGTTGAGCAGGTCCAGTAAAATCAAACTCTTCATCATGATGACTTCTAACTTCATGCTGACACAAACATCAATGGCTTCTGACTAGTTTTGTCAACTCCATTACATTCACAAGGCTTGAGGGTCAACCTGTGGTATGGTTTTTTAGGCACTTGCCAATGGTGCTGCATACAGGGATCATTTCCCTAGGCTGATATTGAATTCTAACATTCTAACCATTTGACCATATATATATGATTCTCTGAACACTACAATCTTAACCACTTCAAATCCAAGGTCAATCATTCTCTCTCCTCCTTATCCTCATAATCTTCATTAACTAATTCTTCCTCTTATATTCATACCTCGCATTTCCTTAATTAACCTTCTAATTTGAGTGGCTCTTGAGCCTTATAGAGTGAACATTAATAATAAGAAAAAATGCGTGTGTGTGTATATACATATATATATATATATATATATATATATATATATATATATATATATATATACATATATATATATATACATTGATTAAGCACCTTGTGCATCAATGACCAGACAGCTACAGAAGTGTAGTAGTTCCTTATGCCGCTCTCGGTACTTTGCTATGCTGTGCTGTCATGACATTGTTGCCACATAAAAGATTTATCTGGTCCACACTGTGTGTGTGTGTGTATACATATATATATATATATATATATATATATATATATATATATATATATATACATTCATACATACATATGCACACACAAAAACACAGATATACACACACACACACATATATATATATATATATATATATATATATATATATATAATCACCAATTTTCACTCATATATTACTTCATTAGATAAAAATAGATGTTTTCTCATCTCTACTTGGAGTTTCACAAGTGCCAAAATCCATTCATCAGGAGACAAAAATGTTTTTGATTTATTTTCATGTATCCTGTTTTTCTTAGAAGATATTAAGTTATTTGGAAGTTGGATTTTAATGCAACCACTGAGTTAAGTTATACATAATGAATTATTTCCATTTTGGATATTTTCTTTAAATAAATTTAAATTTATATTATCTTAATATCAATTTAATATCATAGCAGGCTTGAAGTAAGAATAATTGCAGTTAATATTATTGAATAAACATAAAAATAAAATGACTGGAATATAATTTAATATAAAATTTTTTTCTGTGTTTTTATGTAACAAAGTAGGTGTTTATTTACATGTTTGCATTTGCACAGGAATTAATTTCTTAAATAATTTAACTTATCTAGACTTTTAAAACCATTTATTCAGAATTTTTCTTTCAAACTTAATCAGCAGTTTTGCTATTAGCACCGCATGAAGTTTCCATTTCTATGATTTCTTATTTTATACTTTGTGGAAAAATATAATATAAATATGTGTGTGTGTATGTGTGTGTGTGTGTTTCATTGACTAATTTAGACATACTGTGTCTATTTAGTTTTATACTGACCCTTTCTAGTTCTTTAATTAGTTTCTTGATGTGAAGATGGAATTTGTCAAGGGAGATTATAGTTTTTTGTAATGCAAGTACTTTTGATCTTTTCCAAGAATATCTTCAGGGGTACAGTACAAAGACAAACTTGTTTAATACTTTTTTTTTTTTAATCGTATCACCCCAAGCAAGGCCAGAGGCCACTATCATGCAAGGGGTTAAAGAAGGGTTGCAGGAAGAGCAGATAGGAGTGGCAAAGGAGGGGATGTGGTGAAAGAGAAAGACAGTGGATCGATCAAGGCAAGGGGGCTACAGAAGATTTGGAGCGAGAGCAGATAGGAATGAAAAATGAAAGGATGTGGAGAAGGGAAGTGGATAGATCAAGGCAACTGGAGATGTCAATTGACGCTACACTTAAAGCGTTGGAGATTGTATTTGTCAGGGAAACAGTAATAGGGAAGGGAGTTCCATAGGCGAGATGTGCGAGACATGAAGCTATTGGAGTAGAAGAGACGTCTACATCTAACAGTTTCCACAGTGTAGGGGTTGGAGCGGGATGCCAGCCTTGCTTATCTTTTGGAAAGCATCTTTTGCTATTCCAGTATGCCTTTATATTTTTGGTGTTACATTTTCCATTTTCGCTTAAAACACTTCCCAGATATTTGAATTTACATACTTGTTTGATTTTGTCACCTCAAATTCATAGCTCATATCTTGAGCTTTTCCCCTTTTTTTCTCTTGCTGACAACCATAGATCCTGTCTTCTTAAAATTCAGCTAATAACTATATATCAGGGTATGGACTTATTGAAGCATTTTCATATGCAAAAACCTTAGAGTTGTTTGGATTTTTTTTCTTGTAGATAAAAATAAAGAATCTGGGCAAGAATTTGAAGAGTAATAAATATTTGTTGGGAATCATAAGGGAGACAACAATATCAATCGAACAATATTTTCATGTTTGAGAGAAGATGATTATGTATTGTATATAATGAATCAGTGATATTGGGCAGAATGAGAAGCAAATGGATTTCTTTCAGCTGTTGATAAAGAAGAGTAAGTTAAACTCTCTTCTGTATGATCAGACTGCTTCTCAACAGAAATGATCGGTTAGAAAATAAAAATCCTGGTAAACAATATCCAACTTCGACACAATATTTAAGGAAAGATATGATCTAAATATATATCAGGATAACAGTGTGTAAGTGAACGACAAAATAAAAAAAAAACTTTTGTATGATATGATTTGTTTCAAGAATCAATTACTTCAGAGTATTAATGGTTGTACTGATGGGCTCGGTCTTATATATAATAAGCTGGGTTAGAAATACAGCAAACACCAGTTACAGTTTAAATCAAAATGCTAAGGATACAGACATCCACTTTTTCCTCTCCATTTTTATTGATTGATTTGTTTTTTATGCCTTATTAACTCTTTGCAAGTTATTTAAAGCCAGAAAATCATTTTAGATTGTAAGAATTATTTTGAGATAATAATGATTTACTGATACATGTACTATTAATTAACCTGTAGTTGGGAGAAGTGGTAGATTCATACCTTTCCCACAAGTATTTTTGTATAAGTGAATATAATGAGACCAAAAGGAATTGGAACTCAAGTCTCCAATTTCCAATTCTGAGCCATTATCCATATACCATCTACACATCCAAGCTAGCACTACCTGGTATTCCTATCCAGGTATTGTCCAAGCTCAACATTGCTCAACTTTGGTGTTTATATGAGAACTGGTGTTTGAACACAATATGGCTGTCAGACCAATTACATCAATAAAACTGGATGTACATGTAGCCTAGTCATTATTACTGTGGACAGTGGGATTGATGTGTCAACTTCAAATCCCAGTTGAGACTGGTATTCCCTTTTGCACAAATACCTTTGGAAAAGGTATGAATCCATCCCTTCTTACCTGAGCTATGGATTATTAGTAGGGCAGAGTGGATTCTCTAGAGTTGGTTGATAACCAATCTAGAAGAGTGACACTGAAGCAATGAGGTGGTTAAAGCAGAAAAAGGATTAAACCCAAAATGAAATATAAACTGGAATACAGACAGAGAATAGAAGACATTTTCTCTGGTAATGTGGAAGTAAAAGAAGAGCCATCTGGATTGTCTCACCCCTCTGAATTGGAATGATGTACCAAAAATTTGCTTTTTTTATCTATCTAAAATCTGGCATGTGGGTAAAGCAAATTGGGAAATGGCTTTATCTCTTTCTTGGGAAATTAGAAAAACCATCATTGGTGAGAAGAGAGACAGATGAAAATTATATTTTCATTAGCAAAAACAAATTGAGAAATGAAAACAGAGAACAAACCTGCTGTGAGGGTTAGGATTATGAAAATTGATCCTGTTGTTACAGGCAGCTGGTCTGGTTTATGTTTTCACTAAGATGGCAAGGATGGAGAACAGCATGTCTCTTTGTTGAGAATTTAGGTAAACAAATATATTTTTGTTAACAAAAACAAATTGGGAAATGATTTTTTATCTATCACTCGAAATGAGAAGCAATGCTCTGGTTTGTGTTGAAGCACATAGGGAATAGTTGGACAGGGAAGGGAGTTAGAGAAATGAAATTAATGAGAAGAATGAACTACACACTTTCACCTACACACTTTAAAAATTAGATTTGTCAAAAAAGACAGTTATGCAAGCCTGGATACGAGGGAAGAGTTCTAATATGAGAAGGAAGAATTTAGTCCCCCTCTGTGTGGAGTGGTGGTGTGAGATGTGAAGTGAAGCAGGTTGGAGTTAAGGGAGGAGCAATCCCTGTGACTACTCCCATGGAAGGGAAATAAGTTTCTAAATTTGGAAAGTTGATTAAGAAACACAAGGCATTTGTTGTAAAGCTTAGTGAGAATATGAAGTGGCTCAGGAGCACATTTCTTTAGGATGATGGCAGGGACCCCATCATATTCACTTACTATGTGGGGGTTAATTTAGAGATGATGCCACAAACCAGTGGCAGGGTTTTGCGTATGTCACTCAGTAAAGCCTCTGTTCTGGGGGAAGAAAATCTTGCAGATGTCACACTTGCACTTATTATGAGCAGTGACAAAGAAACATCTGTTACGATCATAGCTATCACTCTGATATAGTCAGAAGTAATCCCTGTGGGCAAGAGTGGCTGAGCAAGTATATGAGAGCCAGGGTTGTGAACATAGTTTCACATGGTATTTCCAAGCTGGAACAAAAGCTTTGATGCTAGCTTTTACCCAAAAAGAGATCTCAGTAGCACATTTCTGAACAGGATGAGTAAAATATCATTCCAGCGGACAATGTGAAGGAATTCACAAAATGAGTCTCAATCAGCATGTTGATAACAAAAAGAAATTTTGTTAATGGGTGGTTCATGACTGGTGGGAGAGTGGAAAGAGATATCTATAAACGCAACTACAAGATTGGAGTTGCCAAGAGGACAGAGCTGCAGTGCACAACAGGAGTCCAGGGCGGTGATACAGAAGAGATCAAGTAGAGAAGCGTGTCGGTCAGCATTACTGGGAAATGTGTGGAGAAATCTACTATTTGTGTGAGAGACTGTGTAATAGAGAAGTTCAAGGTCTGGCCTCCAGTGACATTAGGGTGAGTAAGCCACCTGACAAGGTGGACACTGAAATTATGAAACACAAAAATATTTGCAGAGAGGATCTTATCTATACTATCAGAAATTCTATCAAACATGCAACAGTCATAAGAGGAAGGTGAACGATAGAGAGAGTTTACAATGTATGAACTATTACTAGGTCCAGAGGTAGTAAGTCAATTTATGGATGTAGATTTAATATGATTTGAAGGAATCTCAGAAGTTCTATGTACTATAGAAATATGTAAATTTTGAACAAACAAGCATATTGATATAAAGCTTATCATTATACTTACTTTGCAACAAGAGGCACAGATTATCAAACTTCAGATCCCATTTGTGGTTACTGAAATCACATGCATATTAATATCCTCAAAATGGCATGAATCTAATCTTCCCTGACTGTAACCATGTCATTTGCTTGTTAATATACAGAGAAGTAAGAGTGAGAGCAAAATTTTATGAATCTCTTTTCTAAAATCTATTTATTTCAATTCATATGAGAATGAATGCAGAACACTTGCCCCGCCACTTTTATAAGCAAAAGCACACAAGTGCATGCTGGGATTTTTTTCTTAGCTAAGCCCAGCTTGCAGTTTGACATAACTCAGTCCCGATCTATCTTGTCTAGAAGTCGGAACGCTACGTTCACCTGTCTGAATTTGCTTTTGTGTGTTAACATCAATTCTTAGTTTGTGAACTCTTGTCTTATTACTGTTAATTTACCTTGCATATATTGTTTGCTTGATATTATTTCATTTTTGCCCTGTTACTTTTTCTTTTTATTGCAAACTTTGTTAATTCTGTTTGTTGGACAGACCTGTTCTTTATTTTGTATTTGACCATGGCTACTCACTGCTCAAAATCAAATTCCCAAATATCAACTCAATATCTTAAATGTAAACTAACCTCATGCTTAGAGACAAATGAGTCTCTATAACTATGGCAGAATAGTACAGCCAGACACAATTCAGAAAAATAATAGTCCTCAATTTCCCACTTTGGGCTAAAAAATGTCCAAGTAATTACAGTTAAGCTATTAATTCTTCTTGACAGACTATGAGCACTGTTAAGATTTAAATAACAGATACAAGTCTTCAGGTGTAATTGTTTCACTTTCTGTAAAATAAAATGAACTATTGTATTTCACAGAACATAAAAGTGCCCCCCACAAAAAAAAATGTTCAGAAGGTAACAGAAATGTGGTTTTAAAGAAGTATACTGAGAATACCAAAGACTGAAGATGTAAATAATGACAAAGTTTCAGAAAAATGAAAAGAGTCTAATTATATGTACAATGTTAAAACATTGTATTTCCATCATGAAAATAACATAAAGAGTGTGATTATCAGTGGTCAGAAATTTATACAAATTATCTTACTACAGAAATAAAGTAAAAATCAGGAAAAAGGGATTGTCATTGGCAATTAAGACAAGCATTACTGACATGAGAGAAAGATTATAAGTATGATGATACACACAGCTACTGATATCAACTACAGAAATGCATTGACAATCAAGAGGAATGGATAGTCAGTTGCCACAAATTATGGTAAGGATTAGTAAGAGAATAAAGGGTAGTCAGTTGCTAAAGAATAATATAAGCATTACAAAGAGAATAAAGAATTGTCAGTTGCCACACTATAAGGTAAGCATTACTAAGAGAAGAAAGGATTGTCAGTTGCTACAAAAAAAAGATAAACATTACTAAGTGAATAAAGGATTGTCAGTTGCCACAAAATAATAGAAACATTACTAAGGGAATAAAACTTTTATCTATACCGAGTGTAACAGCAAATTTGTCCAATTGTTAGATTAAGCTTCAAACCGTTGTATCTTAGAAATGATTAAAGATATCTTACTGGAATTCTGTGAGGATTTTATAACACTATTGGATTGTACTTTAAGCAATAAGAATGCATAATTGCTCTCTAAGATTAACAAAAGTAGCATGATGAAACTGATCATAAATGAAAATGTTCATCATTAATTAATCATAGCTAAGGATCAGAACCTCGTGAAGTATTGAAATGAAGTTCAAATATATATTATTCCAGGATCTGTAAAACCTGTGACCCAGGAACTTCACTGTCATCGCCCCAGCTTGTTAGGCCATGACAGATCGAATCCAAGGCCTGTAACAATGGGAAAAGGGTGGAAACAACAGGTGGAGGATGACAATGGAAGTCACAGTTCCAATCCTGCATGCAGGTGGGTCAGGATACTGGTCATATGATTTTGACCTGGGGACAACAATTTCGTTTGGCAGCACTGTGATTGACCAAGCAGCCTTCTGTAGGGACAGCACTGCTTGCTCCATATGGAGAGAGGCCTAGAAAAGGTGACCTAAACAAAGCTCATCTTTTACATTACCAAGATGGCTAACCATGGTCAACAGGCCTCTTCTCAGTTTTGAGTTTTTCCACAAAAAAAACCTGAAATTCTGCAGACATCTGTAGAAGTCTTTGGGTTCTCCTCAAGGAAGAACAAAGACTGGTTTGAAGATAGCAACATGGAAGTCCAAGAACTACTGGTGAAGAAGAGTTCAACTCATCAGGCCCACTTACCTCAACCCACTTGTCCTGTAAAGAAAGCTGCATTCCATTTCATATGCTGTGACTTCTAGCACAGGCTTCAAGAGATTAAGAATGAGTGGTGGACCAAACTCACAAAGAATTTCAGCTGTATGCAGATACTAGAAACATCAGGAAGCTTTTATGAAGATTTAAAGGCATTATACAGCCCTTGATATCAAGTCCACAGTCCTATGTGCAGATACTACTTACAAAGAAGGTGTCCATCCTAAACCATTGGTCAGAGTATTTCCAGGCCCTGTTCAGTGCTAATTGCTCAATCCAGGAATCAGCAATTCCCCAACAACCAGTAAAAATGCCCACCACTGAAGAGACAATCAAAGCCATAAAGCAGCTGAAGTGTGGCAAGGCAGTAAGAGTTCATGGAATCCTACCTGAAATCTGGAAATATAAGGCTCTGGTGTTGCACACGAGACACCACAAGCACTTTTACTGTTGTTGGGCACAGAGAAAAATACCACAAGATCTCCATAATGCAGTCATCATCACCCCATACAAGAACAATGAGGAAAAATTTGACTGCTCAAACTCTGAACAGACTGGTCCCCATCATCACAGAACAGCACCTTCCAGAGTCAGTATGGCTTCAGAACAAAGAGCACAACAGACATGGTGTTTGTTTTCTGGTAGCTGCAGGAGCAACTTATCCAAGGCCTCTGCTTTGCTGACAATGCTGCCCTTGTTGCCCACACAGAAGGAGTTTTGCAGTGCAACACTTACTGCTTCACAGAGGCTGCCAAAATTTTGGGGCTTGAAGTTAATTTAAAGAAGACAGAGGTACTCTATAAGTCTGTACCTCAGGATCAGTATCACCCATCCCACATCATCATTGGTGTGCCTGAGCTGAAGGCAGTTCATTGGTTTACCTACCTTAGATGTACCATCACGTCAGATGCTGGGATCAACAAGGAGGTTGACAATGAACTGGCAAAGGCAAGCATTGCATTTGGCAGACTGCACAAATGTGTGGTACAACAGACAGCTGAAAAAGGGCACTAAGATCAGGGTGTATAGAGCTATTGTCCTCACCACTCTTCTATATGGCTCAGAGTCATGGGTCACTTACCGACACCATCTGCAACTCCTTGAATGGTTCCACCAGTGCATGCTGCCTCGGCATAATCCTTAGCATCAACTGGAGTGACTTTGTCACCAATATTGAAGTCCCTGAAAAGACAAAGATCACCAGCATCGAGGCCATACAGGGCTGGACACATTTCTAGGATGGAGAATCATCACCTGCAGAAAATTTTATTGTATGGCGAGCTCTCTACTGGCTATCATAGCAGAGGGGCACCAAAGAAGTGATTCAAAGATTGCCTGAAAAAAAGTTTTGGTACCTGTTACAGCAACCATTGCCAATGGGCAACACTAGATGAAAACCATGACACCTGGTGTCTCACCACCAATCATGCTGTCTCCTTCCTTGAAAATACCTGCATGGCTATTCTGAGGGACAAGAGGCAGAGGAAAAAGTACAGCAATGGCATGCCATCGATTTGCAGCTGCAACTACTGCAACCATGTATGCCTATCCTACATTGGACTTGTCAATCACAAATGTGCCTGCAAGCAATGTGTACAGACTATTTTATGATTTGCGAAGTCAGGCCATGATGATTCCAAGATCATTTTCCAACTTCACCCCTCTTTAACCTTCTAACTTTCTGTCCTGGAGTAATAATGTGCCTCACAGATCTCATGTATGATTTCATTTTCAAGTCTTTTTTCACTGCTCTTTGAACTGTCATTGATGAAACTCCTCTCTCATGTACCAAACGACTTATGAATTGAATTGGGTGTTTTCTAATTGATCTTTTTAGCACTAAGTAGAAGTGATAATCCCTTTTCCTGTTGTGACCTCCTCATCCAGTTTTCCTTTCTACTGTTCATTCTTTTTAAAATCTATTCACCATTCTCTTGATGGTTCTTGAATGGGCTCTGAAAATGGAAACCAGAGTATGAATTTTGGTACCATTACTGAAGGCCTGAATGATCTTTTTCCTCTCACCATTGCTCAGTTGGAAAGACAGTGGGTATGGCACAAAACAATTTTTACCTTATCTATTTTTAACTGAATATCTCAAAGGATTTTTCAGTGATTCTTATGACAAATGGTATCAAGATGGCTAAATGTCTTATCTGAAAACCTGGAAAAAGAAACTCAATTAGTTTAGAGGTCTTTTAGATATTAAACATTTTAAGGGATAGACAATTTTGCTGTTACAGCAAGTATAATATCTAGTGTTACAAAAATGTAATATATATATTGCTTTAATTTCCTATATTCATGAGAGTGCTCAAACTTTGGGATATTTGAGAGATATAAACCGGGGTATGATGATCACTTATGGTATGAAACTGACAGTCATCATGCAATGTTAAATTCTATGTCCACACTCTCTCTCATTCTCTCTCATATATATATCTTCAACATAACATATCTGTGTTAGGAGTGCTTAAAATGTTTTACTTTCCCTTATATATATATAACAACATCTAAAATATTACTAGTTAGATTTACGTTAGAAATATTCAAACATAGTTGCATTTCATATCATGTGATGTCCGCGTCTCACGACGGACGCTACTTAATGTAAACAAACTTCTGAAAACAGTCATTTCTGATGAAAGATCGGGGCTGATCTGAAATATCAAATATATATATATAAAATATATAAATAAATACTTTCACAAAAAAAACATTCAATTTTTTTAATTTGCAACTTTTCAGTTGTTTTTTCTATATTATATATATATATATATATATATATATATATATATATATATATATATATATATACATATACATATATATATATATATATATATATATGATTTTAGTACAAGAATGCATTAAAATCAGATTAAAAGGCATTTTCTATGATACGGTATTAAGGTGTGGCTAACAGAATAGCACTTTTATAGTTGTAATAATACTTTTGGGAAACCTTCTTTTATATACATGTATCAAACTATATGTGCACTGAAAGAAAGAGTGGAAATTTGAGTAAAAGAATAGAATAGGAATAGTGTTTCCTGACACTGCAAAAAAAAAAAAATTCCCAAACTTCTTATAAGAAATAATGCAATGAAATAAAAACACTGGCAAAACTGTTCTGTAATAAAAAAAAAAAAAAAAAAAAGATATTACGCAGAATGATCATGCCAATACTTTGCTCTATTCAAAAACAACAGAAGCTTTGAAGGATCATGTATTCGAAAGGCCTATTGAAAAAAATATGACAAAACTGCTGCCACAAGAAATATTACAATGGTATGTTTGTGTAGAGGAAAAGTAGAATGAATGGTTCCCATGTTGCCTTTGCTTTTTATTCTTTATGAGAGTAAGCAATCTCAGGTTGTAAAACCTTTTCATCAAAAAAAGCTAAAGTACATTGTTGTAGGAGGTTAACAGTTGTACAATAATTTCCTTCAAGAATGCAGCTTCTGCAACTAAGGGATCTTATTTTGTATGGATACAGTGTTGATTTACTGTGGTTCAAATCAAAGAGAACAACAGAAGTACATCTTTTCTTTTCATTTGGTTAAATAAAAGGAGCTACTTACATCTACGAAGAGATTTCTTTTTTCACAAATGACAACCTTTACTGCAGCAAAACACAAACACATACGCAGATGCAACAAGGCATCAGAGTTTGCAATAAACCCAGTTTTATGTTGACCCCCACACTGGAATTCAGTTCAAACTAATTAAGCAAAATGGACAGATCTCCAGGCAGTCATTAAGCTTTTCTTTTTATCAGAACATGGAGCAGTTTTTAGCACAATAGGGAGTAAGATTTTATCTGAATATACATTCACCAGTCACACTATTATAAATATTTTTACACTGGCAATGATAGCTGGCATCGTGCAGACCAAGTCCTTTTCCATTGATTTGCTGCTAAATACAGTCATGTCTTTGGGAGATTTGCATGTTCTATGAGATGGTGTTAGTATAACTGTCATAATTACAGCAGTTGAAACATTTTGGTAGTGTTTTATTTCATAAACCTTTCCAAAACCATAACCTGGAATTTGAATGAAAGTAGTAATAACATATATCCTGAAACACTAACACAAGTTTATAATGTGGAATAAATAAATCCTAAACACTTCAAGTACCTTGATGTTTGGATCAGTTATAACCAGCATACTATAGGAAATAAGGAAATTGGGCACAGTGTACATTACGCTCGGATTTTTTTTTTGTCCAGCATCCTAAGATGAAACAAAATCAAACTATTAACCTGAAAACTAGAGTCAGGTTCTTAAATAACCTCATCACATCTAGTATAAAAATTAAATCCTATTTTTTATTAATACTTTTCAACCAATAAAATCCCATCAGTAGGTTTGTTGGATAAATAATCATTACTATGGCAAATACTGCCAAATTATTTGTGGAGGTAATTGCAGACCTACACATGTTATTTTTGGTCCATTTAGAAAATGACAATAATAACTCCCTTCACCACTCCCATAAAATTTGAGAAAAAGATTTTCATGAGCCAATGTGAAATTATTTTCTAACCAGCTAAAACCTTGTATTCAAAAGGTTCATACTTCTGCATGAAAGTAGATTTTGAATCCCCTTATGGATATAAAAATAGAAACATACTGCTTCTCAAGGCTCAAAAAAATTTTGGATGCCAGTTTTATCTAGATGTGCATACACACACATGCACCTACAAACACATGCACACAATGGAAGTGAGACAGCCAGCAGTCACTGACTAAGGCCTTGTCAATGCACACAGTAGAAGAGACTAACCAGCTGCCTACTAAGACTTTGTCTATGAACTCACAAACACATTAGGATGACCATCATATAGTAAGTCTGTTCACACATTTAACACAGTACTAAGAACACTTAATTACTTTATAAATAATTATAAAATATAAATAATTACTTCATTGCAAGAAAAACTGAACATTTTATTGCTATTTTATATTTCTGAAAAAAATATATAAATGTTATTTCAACTGATGTTCTGCTTTTCCTTCAGTGAATAACGTTTTATATGTTTCATTAAAAAGATGTTATGCATTGCATCCATTGACTTTAAGTGAATGAATCCACTAAGTCCTCAAGAAGATAATTCTTCATCAGACTGACGCTAAAAAATCAGAAAGGACTTTACTAAATAACAAAACTGATATCGCTTAAATAATTCCAACAGCAGTAACAATTAAATTGTGTAGCACATGTAAGTAGAAAGAAAAAGAAGCTTATAAATGCATCTGTCTTACAGACTATTAAAAACACTATTATATATATATTTTTAAACTCACAATGATACATGGCATTGTGCAAAAGTGCTTTTTCTCTGTTGTGCTGCTCTATACAGTCATGTCTTTGTTTGAGAGAGCTGTGAAATGTTATTAGTATAACTGTTAAAGAAATTAAAACATTTAAGTATTCATTTATTTCATAAACAGCAGGTTATAATATTTTTTATAATAGTTTATAGATTTTTAAAATATACTATTAAAAATATCAATATTGCTTATCTACTTTTTTTTTACTTTCATAATGTGATTTAAATGCTAAGATAGTTAACACTTTCAGGGCACAAAATGATTTTATGTGAATAACTTAGCAATTATAAAAACCATCAACAAAATGATAAAAGACCATTTTAAAGATCACAAAAGACCAGACTGAAAATGCATAACAACAGTTATTTTGAAAAAATATGTTTAAAGCTGAATAATCAATTTAGTTAAATCTATTAAGCAAAAACTACTAAGTTAGACAAGATATAAGACACATTCTGGTAGGTATAAACAATAAAACTCTACTTCTTTGGTGTCATAGCTTTATGCAATATTCTCTCACACACACACACACATATATATATATATATATATATATATATATATATATATATATATATATATATATATATATATATATATATGCACATAGACATGCAGCTAACTTTGCAGTTTGTAAGGTACTCAAAAGTTGATATGTATACAGGTAAGATGACATTAAAGGAAAAAACACTTTTGTTTTTGGTGCAAAAAGTTTTCAGCACAGTCTTCTGTTAGAGAAATCTTAGAAGTGTCTTTGAAGTTTACACAGCTCTTTACTGCTTGTGCATGTCTTTTTCTCTCTATATACCATATACCTTCAAGATGTGGACAGTCATAGCTCTCCATAGATTACAGCTTTTCTTACTCTCAAAAATATTTATAACAGCTCATTGTTACTGTCATAATTGTTTCCCCATTCATTTGCAGAAACATGTCAAATAACTTACGCAGTTTCTCTCTGATTTTCTTGCTTTCAATGTGTCTTGAAACTGTTAACATCTCCAATACTTTGTTCCTAATGATACAACCGAAAGATTTCAGTTGTCTCTTTTTTGGTCGTTTGTAGTAGTTATTCTGCAGTTCCTGTTCTCCTTTCCAACATAACTCAACCTGACAACTGGAGACCCAATCATCCAGACAACACCTCCTCACTGCAAATGGAGTAAGGTCAGTGATGTAAATGGTTTAGTTTGGTTTGTTTTACGGCATATCAACCTCAATGGGTTATTTAATGCCAACAAATGTTTTATTGCTGGCAATATTTTTTTTTTTTCAAAAATGTATTTCTGGTAATATTTTTTCTTCAAAAGAAATATATAGCTGGTAATATCTTTTTTTTTAAAAAATGTACTGCTGGTAATAATTTTATTTCAAAGTATTTCTGGTATTAAAACCTATTTTTACACTTTTGACCCCAGATTAGGGGTTAACTATTTGCCAATAGCTGGGACCCTAACTGGTGCTACCACCCTGGGTCAGAGTGGACCTGGAAAGACCAGCAATTAAAAGGTAGTTCTATGCTCCTCAAAACCTCCTGATAAGAGGCCTTGCTGTTGGATGTAGTTTATCGTCTTACCCAGGATGCGGATGTAGTTTATTGTCATACCCAAGATGTCAGTGATGTAAATACTTGAGTGAGAAGCACACATTAACCTTTGGTCAAATCTGGTATTAATTACAAAAATTAAAATCTATTAATTATAAGTTTCTACCTAGAACCAACTAATGCCCACCTTCTACAAAAAATGGGACAGTGGTTATTAATGGGTTAAAAAATAGACCTGATGATATTATATTAAATCAGTACCATTGTCCCATTTTGAGTAGTGGGCTTCCTAGAATGAAGTCTGTGGCCAGGGCAGAAGTTTCCCCCAATGGAAGCAACAGCTATGTGTCCATGTCCAAGGCAAGCCTTCCTGTTAGAGAACATAGTTTGACCTGGTTTGAGATGGGCCTAACAATGCCAAGCATGAATAAATACCTCTTTCATTTTCAATCCATATATTTGGAGAGACCTGAACAAGTGCTCAGCTGTGCAATAACTTGACAATCACACCCTGAGGATGATTGACAGTTTCTAAGATGTTATTGTTTAAAAGAGATGATAAAATGAAACAAAGAGATTTAAATAATTTAGATGAACCTTTCTTTTTTTTTGGTTATAAGGGATGGATGAATTTATGAAGGTGGATCATTAATCATTTATTAACTGAATTATTATCTGACATTTTCACTGTATAATATTTGATCTATCTGATTACTATTACCCACCAAATTAAGCACACTGACAAGGAAGATTATCTTGGAAAATATTTGCTACATAAAATAGATACTTTTTATCATTAAACTGCAGACGTATTGATATATTTATGTATATCAGCTCATTTTTAAATATAATTTTTTAACATTCACATATGTGTGTGTATGTATGTGTGTATAAATTTTCTTTCTCATTTGGAGATTCCATTTACATGCTTAAAAAAACATCTAGCAAAGACGATTAAACCCCTACAATGCTTTCACATAAATTAACATAAAATTTATCAGATAATAGTGCCGTAAAATTGTATATTAACAAAAACAGTGCACAAGGCACTTAAAGATACTGCAAAGACACACACAGACAACACAGATATACAGCATAAAGTGTAAAAAAAAAAAAGACTACAAACACTTGAAGCTATCATCATAAAACAAAAAAAAATACATTAAATTTATTTCAGCCTCAGAACTTGTATATTAAATGTAATTAATAAACATAGAATTCAATCTGCATAATACTGCAAGCAATTTACATATTATAAGTATCCTGCAAATCATCAACATTTGTAATATTCACAACACCAAATGCAATGATAGGAAAAAAGATAACAATCTATCAATCTTTCCTTGAATTTCCAAACCATGACAATACCTGTCCTCAAAAAAAACAATGATGGTGATAGTGTTTGAACATAGGCTGAGTCATAAATAATTTCCGTTTTTGTTTCTCAAATTTATTCTTCAAAAACAAAAGTACAATAACATTTTATTCAATTACATATTCACACTTATTTGCAATGACTTGTTGCCAGGGCCAGTGCAGGAGTCTAGTGCCCCCCACCCACCAAGTCTATAATACAAGGGCTCCTACATCTCAATTTTCATATGGTAGTATTCATACAAAATACAAATTTTATTGTAACCTAATTATGCACAATAATGGATCCTCTGCTATAGAGATGAACAAATTCAGTTGGAAAAACTGAAAGTAAATACAGTGCATCTAAATTACAGACTTGCCATAACAGATCATGCCATCTTAAATAAATCAACAAAGTTTTGTGTCAATTTTTAACATCAACTAGCTTACAAAATTCTGATGAGGTGACCTACCAAACATCAGAAAGATTGCTGCAAAAATTCTTACGTTTTTTCATCTGGAAATGGGTTAGGTTAATAACTTTTCAGCACCCCTTATACAGATAGATAGATATAATATATATATATATATATATATATGTAAATTATATATGAATAAAACAAAAAAAATTAGATAACGAAAAAAATTATACAATTTTTTCATTATCTAATTTTCTGTTTTATTTATATATAATTTTTTTCAATCACCACAAGCTGAAACAGCATATATAAAATATATATATTAAATATATATATATATATAAAACTGAAATATGTGATTGTATATATATATATATATATATATATATATATACACAGAAACACACATTTCGGTTATGAATTGTTATGTACTACTGGGACCCCAGATAGTGTGATATAGTCCAACACCTTAAAATTGTGCAAGCCAGAAGACTGCAATTCCTGGAGTCATTCTGCATATCTATCTATCTCATGATCTTTTCAATATCACTTATAAGCCTGCAAAGCAAACATTTGAATGTATTCAGATCCATAAACCCATGGGCATCGAAGACAATAAAATTTCTTATATTTCTTCTTTCTGTTTTTGGCTTGAAGAACTCGTAGTAAAAAATATCTTTACCTGAATATGTAAAAATAGAATTTAAAGACAAAGAAAATAAAATGGAGCATGCTTTTAATAACAAATTGAAATGAAGAAAGCAACATTTTATGCATTTGGGGTTGATGCAAATGTTTTCAGCATTTACTAACAAAATGGTTTTCATATAGTTCATGGCATTCAATAACCAAAGCATTTTTCTTGACTTTCTATAACCTTTTTTTAACTTTGTGCTAAACTGGATGCAGAATTTTTCAAGAGATTTTTTCTTCCATCTAATATTCCAATGGTTAGCAAGGTAATATGGCAGATTGTTGATACATAGAACCATGTTTAGCAAGCTACTCCACTAGTTATAAGTGTAAGGTATTCAGTGAATATCAAACTCATTGCAATACTGACTAGCTAACAATAGCTACATATCAATACAATTTGCAATATTAGGCTGTTAAATGTAGCTCCACTGCTGTACAACATGATGGAGTAGCTTGCTAAACATATATCTTCAGCAGGCCACTCTATAGGATTAAAAACAAGATCTATCAAAGAACAGATGAGCCTACTTATAAAGTCAACAGCAATCTAGCACAATGGCGAAGACTGATCTTCATAGCTATGGATACAGCTAGTGTATGGCATTACTGGGTGAAGAGTTTCCTAGACGGAAATTAATGGCTGATTGAATCAATGATAATATGTCTGTGACCAGAGCAAACCTTCAAGTTGGCATCAGCTGTGGTTTGACACGAGAAAGGAAGGCATCCACCAGGTCTACTTGCTCAAGAAATTCTATGCATGAATACATCTCTGGTTTTCAAGCAAGACATGTGGAGAGAACCAGTCACCTACTCACCTAGGCAGTGACTCTACAACCACACTCAATCATGGGACCAATTATGATATTTTATTCATTAGTAGCAGTAAAATCAGTAGGTAGGGATCAGAAAGACTGAAATTCTACCAAAATATACCAGATTTCAGTCGCAAATTTTTTTTTTAAGCATTTCACCCCAAGCAAGGTGGGAGTGGCAGTAGCATGCAAGGGGTTACAGAAAGTGAGAGTAAGAGTAAAGAGGGATAAAGAGAAGGGTGGGGATCAAGATCAAGGCATCAGAAGATGTCGACTGACATTACATTTGAATGTTTGAAGATTATAGCTATCAGGGAAGCAAATAAGAGAACAGGAGTTCCACTGTCGGGAAGTGCAAGAGAAGAAGCTGTTGGAGTAGAAGAGGTGGTTACATTTAACTGTTCTGACAGTGAAAGGGTGGGACTGTGATGCCAACTTAGCAGCATGCTTAAATTCATGCAGTTGGGGTACCAGTGATAATAGATCATCAGAGCAGTTGCCATGAAAATATTTGTAGAAAAGACAGAGCGAAGCCATATCATGTCTGTGAGAAAGTGACTATAGTCTCATTACATATCTGTTTTTGGATTTTGTCGAGAACCTCAAGATGAACAGCAGGTGCACCAGATCATATATAGCAACAGTATTCAATGCAAGGATGAATGGTAGATTTAAAGTATGGACTCAGACAAGAAAAAACTTCTGGTGTGACACAGAGAACCAACTTTCCTTGCGGTAGGTGAAGCTATTGATTCAATGTATTTGTTCTACCTCAGGTCAGTGGAAAACATGAGACTAAGAAGGCACAGAGAGATACTCTTGTGAAGTTGAGCATCAGCCATGCTGACAGAAGGCAAGGAGGTTTCTCTATGGTGGGTAAATGAGCGCAGTTTCATTTTGGAGGCATTAAATTTTACAAGCCATTTCTTACCCCAGTCAACAACGGATTGGAGGTCTTTTTTGAGACCAACAACCAGGTTAACTTTGTTAGAAATGCCAGATTTGATATTGAGACAGGAGTAAATGATAGTGTCATCTGTGTAAATGCCTACTTGAGAACTGATGACATCAGGAAGATCGTTGATGAAGATCAGAAACAGTGTAGAACCCAGGATAGAGCCTTGAGGAGCACCAGCGTTTATATGAAAGGAACTGGAGGAGAATCTGTTTAGGATGAATTTCATTTCATTGTTTGACAGGAATGATTGGATTAAATCAAATACTCGTCCTGTAATATCATATCCCTGAAGCTTACGAAGAAGGCTAGCATACCAAACCCTATCAAATGCCTTAGATATATAGAGAGCCACAGCTTGAGCTTTGCCATTATTATCAAGAGCTTGGTATACAAATTCAGATATGGCCGTAAGCACCTCAGTGGTAGACGGGGCAAAGTGGAAATCATATTGCTTGTCAGAGAGTAGATCATGAGATGTAAGGTGCTTAACCACTTTGGCATTGATTAAAGCCTCAAAGACTTTGCCGGAGAGTGGTAGGAGACTGATAGGATGACAGATGTGTCAGAAGGGTCTCCAGAATTCTTAAAAACAGGGACAACAGATGAGGACTTCCCACATGCTGGAAAGCAAGAGTTAGTAAGGCAATAGTTTGGAGAGAACTGGAGCCAGATCAGGAGCACATGTATTTAGGACTATGGATGGTAACTTGTCACTACCACTTGCTTTATGAGAGTTTAATTTAGAGATGATGTCCAATACCATCAACAGGGTTATGCTAATCTCACTCAATTGAGCCTCAGTTCTAAGGAGGAAATCGAGTGTGGATACTGTGGACGAGTCGAGTGTTGAGTTAGATGAGAATTTCCGAGCAAAGCATTCAGCCTTATCAGCTGTAAAAGTTAGAACTTCGAATTGATTGAATAGAGGAGGGATTGTGATTTTGCTGTTGTTCAGCACACTCTTGCAGAGTCGCCAATAATCTTTAGAACCAAACTTGCGAGATGCAATATGTTGTTTCATTCTATCAGCAAATAGTAACTTTGCTTCATTGAGAACATGCTTGCACTGACTGCGAGCAGAGACAAAGAGACATCTGGTGCAATCAGACATGTCACTTCGATGCAGACGGAAGGAGCGATTACTATGGGCTATAGCAGCTGAGCAAGCAGCTGAGAACCAAAGGAGTGTCAAAAGGAGATCATGGAATGAGCCCCAGTCTGCTTGTTGATAATGGAAAGATCTTCTCTTAGTAGGAGGTTCTTAGTTGGAGAGGGAGTGGAAGGAGATGTTAATAGACACTACAGCATGATCAGAGTTGCCAAGAAGGCAGAATACTTCTGTGATTATTATTTCATCTGTGATATTATTAGACTGAATGAAAGTTTTTAACATAAACCTACCAGTGATATCATTGTTGGTTGTATTAGTAGATAGTCTGTATACAAGGGTTGGTCAATAAATGCATAGCCTGACATAGCTATAGATGCAACTTTACAAGCCTATCACTAGTTCCATCACAAATGTTTGTACAAGCTTCATTCGTTAGTTCCACCAGTTCAGACTTTATAGCTAAAACTTGCCATGCTACATCTATGGAGTTGAACCACTTCCATTCCTTCTGTATTCCAGTTGTAAAGAGGAAGTTGCACTGGAAAATTTTCCCAAGAAACACTGCTTTGTGGAACAGACTCAAAGATGCATGCTTTCCTAGAAACTACAATCTTAACCTCTATAAATCAAGGGTCAGTCATTTCGTATCCTCTACATCTTCATAATCCAATATACTTCTCTCACTTTTATACTGCACACTTCATTCAGTAACCCTCTACTTTGAGCGGCTCTTGAGTCTTATATTAGATGAAAAAAATTTTTAAAAAGAAGCTGAATTTTGATCTGAAATTTTCACTGTATAATTGAATCAATTACAATTAACATTCACCACCTAAGTGCATTGGTAAATAAGAAAATTATGCTGAAAAGTAAATATTTATAAAAAATAATGTCTTCTTTTCATCATTAGAATATAGAAATACTGATGTACCTACATAAATATGCAAGTAAAAGGGTACCTCGGTGTGGTGTAATGGTTAGCAAGTTTGTCTCTCTAAAACAGTTACGAGTGAATAGTGTGTTCGATACACAATGGGTGCCCCATACTTTCAGCCTTGTGCCACATCTAAGCTATGCTTAGAGAATCAATATACATGCAAGTAAAAATGCCTTTAATTCAAGTGATAAAATCAGGAGTTTTATGTTTTTGTTTTAGAATCTATTTATTGTTCTAAACATCAATACAGAAATATGATGAAAATGCAGACAAAGATGAAATTCTATGAGGAGTCACTTGAACAAATTGACTGTCATGGGACTCCAAATAATTCTGGCAGACAATTAATTTGCTTGGAAAAATAATTGAAAAGCATGTCACCATCAACAGAAATGCAAATATATAATGGCTGACACCAACTGACATTTTAGTTATTAGTGGGATTCACTATCCAATATACCCAGAGATTTTATCCACAAATCTATTTTCTTAGAAAATCAAAGAATATTGAGAAGACAGTTGTGTTTCTTATTGCCATAGTAAGAAATATGACTGTCTTTTCAATATTCCTTGATTCCTCATTCACTTTTCTATCAAATTAGAGTCTGAAAGTAATAAAAGATTTTTACTTTGTCTGGTACAAGGTAACATGTATAAAACACTCAGTGAGAATTAAATTCACTACAACAGTAATGGTCTTTAAGACTGTCTTACTAAACTGTACTGACCTACAGAGCTGTGAGACACAAATGGAAACATTTTTTACACCGCTAAATAAACAACAGACAAAGTCTTAGTAGCTCTATTGCTATTTCCATGGCAAATGTTCAAATGAGATACATTGTTTAGTTACACCAGTTCAGACCTTTGCAGAAAGGACCTGCTATAACATGTACACAAGGCTGAATCATCCTCATTCCATTTATATTCCCTTGTTAAGAAGGAAGTTACTACTTCTTCCTGAGAACTGCTACTTTGTAGAACCAACTCCCAAGAGGATTCTTCACTAATCATTACAATCTTAACCTCTTCAAGTCTAGGGTCAACCATTATCTATCCTACTGTTATATAGGAATAAAGTGTTGCTGCCAACACTGGAGTTTGAACACAGATCACCAGAAAGCAAATAAGGCGATCTTATTTTGAATAAGTAGATCACATGATGATAAAGGAAATGTATATATGGGAATTAGCATGGCATCTAAGTGATGACGATATGGATCACTATTCAGTGGTTACTTTCTGAGTGAGTATTATCAAGCAAGTACCATTAGCGTGAGTGGTTATTGGATGCGTCTGGCACCAATATTGTTTAATGGTATTACTACAGTTATATCTGCAATTACAGATTCTCTACTACAACGAGCATTATGAAAGTGGCAATGAGTATTCTCTGACATCACAAAACCTCCATATCCTCATAATCTGCACTTACATCCTCCTCTTATGACTATACAGTCTCATTAAGTAATCCTCTATCTTCAGTGGCTTTTGGGCCTTGTCCTGAGTGAATAGTAAAAAAAAAAGCTATTACATTGGTTTACATGATTTTAATATTTGGAGAAATACATTTTTCAGTTCTCTTATTAACATATTTTAACATTGTCTATAATTAACATAAGTACAACAAAAAAAAAATTCTAAATATCAACAATTATCAATACAACCAACTTCTTAAGAATTCATAAAAAATTAAAATCAGTAATATCTTCTATAAAATCTACAATGTGATTTTGAAAGAATTAATGGAATTATTTTTAATCTAACATTTTTACAACTTCAAATTGTATTATCATTGATACTTATATTTAAAATAGATGCACCATTTACCTCTTCCAGAAAGCACATTTTCTTTAGGATTTCTTGAATGCACAGGACAGGTCAACAGATTTAATGCATACTGTTTAAGATAAAAATGATATGTCTATTTCAAATACAACTACCCACTATCATGTTTAATGTAATACAAACCTACAACATAGTGTGATGTGTTGTTTTTTAATTAATGTTTTACAGTTTATGAACCTTTTGCAGGTTATTTAAAGCCCAGAAAATATATTTAGATTGTAAGAATTTTTAGAAGATAATAATAATTTACTGATACAAGTCTTAATAATTAATACATAGCTGGGGGAGAAATAGTGGAGTCATAACTTTCCTAAGGGTAATTGTACGTAAATGAATATAATGAACCTGATTGGAATGGGAACTCAGCTCTCTGATTTCCAATTCTGAGCTGTTATCCATTACACCACCTGCACATTCAAGTTTACAGCACCTGATGTTCCCAAGCTATCACCCCACTAGGTACTGACTAACTTGCTTAACTTCGGTGACCATACAAGAACTGATGTTTCAATGTGTTATGGCTGTCTGCTGTGTGATGTGTATGTTGTAATGTGCTGTTATATATATATATATATATATATATATATATTTAACAAGGCAAAAGTACATTAAACTGCATTGAGAGCTCAATTGGAATCAATGGACAAATATGTTTAAAGCTGAACCCATTAATAAACATTATTTTATGGTAAGAAAGCAGTAAGTCTGAGAGACTCAGTGAAAAGGAAATTCATTACAAATGTAAATCATTGCTCTATGGTCAGGCATCCCAGGTTAATTACTAAGTTTAACTTTATCTAGGAAAAGGTTAAAGTGATGGGCCTTTAGTGAGGATTGAATACACTTAACTATGATCTAATAAGATTGTCTTACTAATCATGGCTCTATTGTATGTGCTCATTAGACCATTTTAGGAACCAATACAGCAAGGAAACCCTAAAGAACTAGAAGACTTACCAAGATTTATTCTTGATGAACACGATTTTTGCATCATAAGAAATGCAGATGACACTGTGATGATTGCTGACACATAAGAAAACTACAATTCCCGAAGAAGATAGTAAAGGAAAGTGAGAAGAAAGGACTAACCATCAAATGGATGACACTGTGTTGATGGCTGACACGTAAAGAAAACTGCTAGAATTTCTAAACAAAATAGTAAAAGAAAGTGAGAAGAAAAGACATCAGTCGGAAGAAGACAATGCTTGTTCATTAACAAGAAGGATGGTCCAAGATGCAAACTACAAATTATAGAATTTAAATAGTTAGCTAGTGTTATAACAGATAGCAGAAAAGATGATACAGAAATCCAGAGGTGCATTGGAATAGCAAAAGATGCCTTCCAAAAGCTAAACTATTAAGAAAGAGGAAAGTTTTATCTGGAATCAAAGTAAAGAGTGATGAACAGCTAAATCATATCAATCCACCTATATGGCAGTAAATGCTGAAAAATTTTCTCAAAGATGAAGAAGAGGCAAAAGAGATTTGGTTCTGTAGAAGGATGCTGAGAATTCCATGATTGGAACATGTGAGCAAAGAGGAAGTTTTAAGGAAAATGGCAATAAAAAGGATACTTTTATTTGGAATCAGGAAGAGACAGTTAAAACATTTGGAACATGCAATGAGGAGAGATGGTTTGGAGAATTTGATGCTCACAGAACATAATGAAGGCAGGAGGGGCAGAGGCTAAAAGTAACCTATTTAATGAGATTATGTAACTGGATGGTAGTTAAGGGACTGAAAAAGATAAGAAGTCAACATTTTTGAGAACTACAAAGGACAGGAAGATGTGGAGAGCCATAATTGCTCATGTTCTGAAGAGGCCTGATAAAAAAGAGGAATAAATTTCAAAATTTTCTTTCTTTATTTTTTTTTAATATTTTCCATTTTTTATCAGCTGATCAAGAGGTTAAACAATAAATTGCAACAACCCTTAAATTTATATAATAAAGTATTTTCTGTGCGTGCATGTGAGAATTTCATGAAATTTTTTACAAGAGAAATGTAACAAGATATATGTATGACCATGTTTTGATAAATTCAAACTTGTATCTGATACATTTTTTCTTTGTTTTTTAAACAATTTTCAAATCAATGATTATTAATTTTGAACAAGTATTTCTTTCATCTAAATTTCAATTACTTTTTATTGCAACTTCAAGATTCTACATTCCTGAGTCAGTAGAGCAGAATGGAATAAAAAATAAAACTCTGACAATACAAGAAAACTCACATCCTCTATCCTATTCTTGAGAACCTGTCTTTCCACAACAACAACCTTTCTGATTAAACTGCCAATGTCAACAGTAGCCATCATCAAAATCTTGCCTTACTTTTCTGTCAATATGCTCCCAACTTTTTTATATAACACAAGCAATATTAGATACAGTAGTATTTGAATTTATTAGATGACGCATTGTAAATTATTCCAGAATTTTAACGACTGGGTATGGGAGTTGCCCAAAAATGATTACAAGAGAAAGATAAGTGACAAATTAATAATAATTGGCACTACTTTAAAAAATACAGACATATTTAATTTAATTTTCTAACCAGTAATTGCATGTCTTTCAGTGTTAAACACAAGCTAGAATTCTCTAAGAAGACTGTTTAAAAGTATAGCTAAGAAAAACAACAAAACTTTGATCTGTATCAATGTTTACTTCATATTTAATAAAGAAAAGTGTGATATCTCTTCTGGTCGTAAACGACTATGGTTCTCCATAGATTCCTTTTTCTTTATTAACAATGAATTGTGATTACATCTTGGAAAAAATAGTGAAGTACTTTCCCATGGATTTCTCCACAATTTGGAATTCAAAGTGTTCCTTCATTTAGACTGGTTGACACCTAAGGCTAGAGAGTTTATTCTATCTTGCTATTTAACAAACAGATGCGGGAGATAAGATGGATTCATGCCTTTTTCAAGAGTATTTATGCAAAAGTGAACATAACAAGTTAGACATTATCAAATGGATAAAGTCTGACAATTATTTTAAGACATTTTTATGATTATACATTCTTTTTTATAGATACAAATATTTAAGTAAATGCTCTGTTTATAATAAACAGAATTAACAACATTTACCAGCCTGAATGCCCGAGAAATTGTCATAGAAAATATGCATCCTCCAACAGAAATCGAACCTGTATCCTATACAGAACTGTCATATAACCTGACGTGCTTTTACCAATTTCGCCACAGAGGAGTGTTTCAGTTAGCAAGGTCGATTTTACTGTTTTTAAACTACAATTTTCCATAATTTTCTCACGTACATTTATATCTGCTTGATGCGTATCCAAATGTAAACAAATGATGTCACACATTATGAAATGGACAAAGTCCGACAATTATCTTAAGACATTTTTATGTTTTGTTGAGTCTTGACTCAATGTTGAATCTCGCCTATTGCATGGAATAATAATGCAACACAAAATGTACTTAGAACAAGAATGTATTATAACAAGAAAGTGTACACAATAAGTACATATAGTATTTCTGTATATTTCTGGGAAGACGTTCCTGGAGAATGTGTTGACTAGTCGCAGTCGATCAGAGTCTCTAGTTGGATCTCGTGATTCCACGTCCTTCTCTCGTCTTCCGGTATCAACCATTATTTATATAGTTGGTAGTCACCTATGCAGATTAGGTAGATCCTACACAACATATTTATACATTCTTTTTTATAGATACAAATATTTAAGTAAATGCTCTGTTTATAATAAACAGTATTAACAACATTCTTCGGCCAGAATGTTCAAGAAATTGTCATAGAAAATATGCGTCCTCCGACAGGAATCAAACCTGTATCCTATACGGAACCGTCACATAGCATGAAGTGCTTTTACCGATTTCGCCACAGAGGAGCGTTTCGGTTAAAAAAAGAATGTATAAACATAGAAATGTCTTAAAATAACAAGTTAGGTTGATATTTGAATTGGTGATTCCACTTAACATGGCAATAACCATTATGCTACCAGCAAATCCTAAAATGTAAAATCTAAATACAAACTTTGTTTACTAAAGCTAGCAATATCAAAATTATCACACAGTTATGCTTATTTATTTAACTTTATTTGTTTAGATCAGCCAATACACCGTATATTTGATATCAAACTGCACCTTACCTGACTCAATTTACAGTCAATAATACAGTATAATGAAACTTTGGCATTGGGGTAAGCATGTGCCTACAAAATTCCTCATCTTGACATAAGATTCAGGAGATATTTTTAATCATTTTTTTAGGTAAAAGCAGGGAGGTGGAGCTCTTACTACCTACCATTCTCTTAAATTAGATAATCCCTGAATGCTAATGGCAGATAATTGGGATTATATGAAGTTGAAATTCCTCAATAATGAAATGATTCCTTAAAATCATGGAAAACTTAATTGCAGTAATAAATGCTCATAGCAGACAGTTGGGATTATGCTGACTTGAAATTCCTCAATAATGAAATGAAATCTTTCCTTAAAATCATGGATGCCATTACCTATCATCGCTTATATGAATAACTCACAAGTCATATCATTCTAGTTTTTTGATTTTTAATTATTTCTTCTTTTTTTTAATGAGCTTTTATTTGCTCAGCTCACTAATTAAAATTTGGTTGACCAAAAGCCTAAATAGTTTCAAACATTTCCCTTCTCAACCTATCTGTGACAAGACACAAACTCATGTTCTCTATACATGGGAACTTGTCTTTCCACAGCAATTGCCTTACTGATAAAGCAACCAATGATACTTCATCTACACATATAAGATCCAGAATATATTTTTTAACCATCTTTTAGGTAAAGACAGAAGTGGGGAGTGTTCTTAAATTGAATATTCCTGACAGCTCATAGGAATAAACAGTGATTATGTCAACTTGAAATTTTTCAATAAAGAAATGAAACAATTCATTAAAATCATGGTAACTACTAACACAATGTAAAACACCCAATATCCTGTCAACATCACATTAAGAGATGAGAATTTGCCCAACACAGAAACTATGTTCCTGTAAATTCCTTACCAACAATAAATCCGTCTAGTTTTAGTTTGCTTTTTTTACCTTTTTGTAATCAATTCATTCCAAGCAAGGGGATAATGCCACTAAGATTTATGGGGCTACTAGGCATGAAAAGACTTTAGAAGAAACTGCAAACCCAATCCTAAACAGGGAACAAGATAAAACTCTACTCCTGTTTAAAAGACTAGAGAGGGTGTAAACTGGACAATAGGCAAAACTACTTCTGGTCTGCCTTTTAACTAAGCTGGTTGCATATTTTCTATTGGCATCAGTGAACAATATTCAAGCTTTTGTTAACAATTTTCAAAGCAAAACAAGTTTTTTTTCTTAGGTAAATGAATAAAAACAATCTTCCTATCCAATCTTCAGCCATTTGTTTATGTTCCATGTATTAGAGTTCATAGGCTAACCAAAATGCTTTAACTATTCAGTGATATTGTAAGACAAAGTGTATAGTTGTCAACAAGAAAAAGAGTAAGATGCAAAATATAAACTGGAGAAGTCAAAATCAAGCAAGTATGAAAATTTAACTCTCTGGGAAGGGCTTTCACAGAGGAATGAAAATGGCTCCAAAATACAAAGGAACATTGTAATAGCAGATAATGACTTCAAAAAACAAAACAATGTAATAAGAAACAGGAAAATTTTGTTAGAAACAAAGAAAAAGGTGAAAAACTGTAATATCACTCTTTGTATATTGTAGCGAATGCTGAACAATTTCCTCACAGATGGAGATGAGACTTGCATAAACAGAAATGTTCTACAAAAGGGTGCAAAAAAGACCATAGATGGAGACTGAGATTAACAAGGAATTTTTTAGAAAAATAGAAACGAAAAGAAAAAAAAACTTATACTTAGAATCAGAAAAAGGCAGCTTAAATTTCTCAAACACACAATGAGGAAAAAAGCTTGGAGAATGTGACACTCACAGGAGATATTGAAGGCAAGTTGAGCAGAGGTGAACAGCAAGTAACCTACCTAATGAGCTTAGATGGCAGAACTACAAGTGGGAGTGATAGTAAAAAAAATGAACATTGCTTCAAGCTTAGATAGGAAGTTGTGAAGAGTCATGATCACCAAGGTCCTGAATAGGCAAAGTGCACAGAAGAAGATCTTTTATTCTCATACTTATCTTAGCTAGTGCTAAACCTTTTGTCAAGTTAAAGGCTAAACAAAATCACAGGCATCAAATTTGGCTCAATCTGATTCCGGAAAATTCAATTCCAGCAGGCATTCTCCTGTAAGGGAAAAACATATTCAAATCCTTAAGCACTTTTATGGCTTTAAGGACAACTTTGGATTGGCAGCACACAATATCAGTAAAGGAGATATTAACATAATATAAAGCACCAGTGTCCTGTCAATGTCACATTAAGAGATAAGAATTCTCTCAATAAAGAAACTATGTAGCTGTAAATATTTTACCAACAATATATATTTCTTGTGGTTTACCTCCTGTCCAAGATGATTGCATACATATTTTCTATTGGCACAAGTGATCAATGAGAAGACTGTTTTGTTTCTGATTTTCAAAGCAAGCAGACTTTCTTTGTCAAGACAAATGCAAAAAAACAAAAAACAATATTCTTATCCCATCTGCAGGGTGTGCAGGTGGTGTTATTATTAGTGGGTTGGAATAATAGATTAATGAAATAAGTTTAAATTCCAGTTTACTTCATTTTATTTTATTTTCTTCACCCCAAGCAAGGCAATAAATCCACTAGGACATAAGGGGTTACTGAGTATTAGCGACTATGAGAAAAACTACTATTAAGTAAAGAGAACAATAAAAGAACAAGAGTTAAGACAGTAGATAACAATTGGCATTGCATTTACATTTTTGAAGATCAAAGTTGACTTGGATGCAAGATGCTGGAAGAAAGTTCCTCAAGTGAGAAGTGCAAGAGAAGAAACTGTTAGCAAAGAACTTTCAGTTACATCTAGCTATTTCATTTGTAAAATGATGAGACCCTGCCACCAATCTCGTAGTGCACTTAAATTCATAAAGCACCCAATGTCCTGTCAACTTCACATTAAGAGGTAAGGGAGGTTCATCAGAACAATTTTGTCCTGGGTATGACAATAAACTACATCCACGTCCTAGGTAAGACGATAAACTACATCAAACAGCAAGGCCACTATCCAGGAGGTTTTGAGCAGCATGGAACCACCTCTTAATTGCTGGTGTTCCCAGGTCCACTCTGACCTGTGGTCGTAGCATCTGGTAGGGTCTCAGCTATGTGCGAATAGTTAACCCCAAACTAAGGTCAAAATACTATGAAAGTGTAAAATTATGTTTTAATACCAAAAATACTTTGTAAAGAATTATTACCAGCAATACATTAAAAAAAATATTACCAACAATACATTTCTGAAAAAAAATATATTACCAGCAATACAATTTTGGAAAAAATATTACCAGCTATATATTTTTTTGAAAAAATATTACTAGCTTTACATTTTTGAAGAAAAAATATTACCAGCAATAAATTTTTGAAAAAAAAATATTACCAGCAATAAAAATGTTGTTGGCATTAAATAACTCATTCAGGTTGATATGCCATAAAACAAAACAAACCAAAATCAGAACAATTACCTTGAAAATAATTATAGAAAAACCACAGGGAAGTTATATTATGGTGATAGAAAATAGACTGAAGCTGCGGTGCCAGGTCAGGACCAGTAACATTGCAGATTCTTTGGATTTTATCAAGAATCTCTTTCTATATATACACCAGGAGAACCAGACCAGATTACATTCACTTTCACACAGATACAAATCAAACATCCGCCCTTGCATGGAGTATTGCTGCCATATATGGTCAGGAGCTCCTTCTGTTTGCCTCAAGTTTCTTGATAAGATCCAGAAATGGGTATGCAATGTAATTGGCCCTGATCTGGCTTCTCATCTGCAGTCTCTCTTTCACAGACGCACCGTCGCCTCTCTCTGTCTCTTTTATAAATACTTCCATTGTAATTGCTCCGATGAGCTGCTATCGCTGGTTCCCAGGCTCCATGAATTCAAGCGCCCTACGAGGCTGGCATCCCGTTCCCACCCTTTCACTGTTGAAACTGTTAAATGTAGACGTCTCTTCTACTCCAATAGCTTCATATCTCACACCTCACTCCTATGGAACTCCGTTCCTGTTTCCCTGATGACTATGATCTCCAACTATTCAAGTGTAACGTCAATCAACATCTCCAGTTGCCTTGATCTATCCTCTATCCTTCTCCACATCCTTTCCTCTAACACTCCTATTTGCTCTCACTCCAAATCCTCTGTAACCCCTTGCGTGCTAGTGGCTTCCAGCCTTGCCTGGGGTGAAAAGCTTAAAAAGAAAAAATACACTTAGAAAATGTATGAATCCATTTCTTCTATACCCAACTATGGACTTAAATAGCAGGATAGACTATTCTCTCTAGCCATAGCTGGCAACCAGTCTATGAGAAGGACAATTTTCAATTCAAAATCATTTGGGCATATGGCTTGCAACTCCACTCTGCAAAAAGCTTACTTGCTATGGAAACCACGGCAGCTACATCAAGCATGTTGAGGCTGTGGATTTATAGTCGACATGGCATAATGAGACTAATGAGAGAGTAAGAGAGAACATATCCTCAGCCATTTGTTCCCTGCTTAGCATAGAGGAATCAACATAAAAAAATAATCTCTTTGGTGGCCTATTAGTAAGTCTGCAGTAAATTGGATCCATACTTACGTCATATGCTAAACTAAGTTCTTATTGGTGGACACAATCTTAATAATGTAAGATACAATGCTTGCAGAAGAGAAACAGTAAGTAAACTACCTATTGAGTTTGTGTAATGGATGGCAGAACAAGGACTGAGAGGAATAGTAAAAAGGAAAACATTGCTCTAAGATATAAAAGATAGGAAGTTGCGGAGAGCCGTAATCCTACACATCTTGAGGGGGACACTGTACATAAAAGAAGAAACACTGAGGTACAAAAGCAACAGTGAAACAGTTAATCTTAGCTGAGTAAAAATAAGAAATAATCCTTCTGATGGATATTGGTATGTTTTGTAAATCGGCAGTGAGTTTCATCCTCACTGGGTATCCATAATTATAACCTTTTACCAGACTAAGGTAACGTTAGTTTATATATATATATATATATATATATATATGGTAAAATATAGTTTTAATGTGTGCTACATTTATGGGTAAAGTGTTCAATATCAGGGAAAGTATGTATGTAAATATAAGAGTAGATACTGAGGCCAACACTGATTGGTGATAGCATGTTTCATGTTTGAATGCAATCTTCAGAGCAAAAGATAGCATTCAGGCATGAAACAGATTGTCGCCACTCACTATTGACCTCAGTTTCCACTCTTTTATATTATCTTCAGTAGGTTCTTTATTACCTAGCACTAAGCTTTTATTAGTTGTGTAGGCAATCTTAACATGAGATACAAAGATAAGACTGTACTTGTGGCAAGTACAGAAAGGCAACTATAAGACAAATTAGTAACGGAAAGTTAGAAGAAAGGACTAACCATCAACTGTAATAGGAGACAATGTATCACCATTAGCAAAAGAGACAGCCAATATAAAAGCTCCAAATTGGAGATGTCAAAATGAAGCAAGTACAGAAATGTAAGTGTCTGGGAATTGTTATAACAAACTACAAAAACTGTGACAGTGAAATCCAAAGATGCATTAGAATAGTGAATGATACCTTCCAAAAGCTAAACAAAGTATTAAGAAACAGGAAAATTTCATTAGAAACAAAGAAAAGAGTGCTGAACAATTATCTAACATAATTCTTTCTATATAGCAGTGAATGTTGAATTATTTTCTCACAGATTAAGAGGAGACAACAGAGATGTGGTCCTTGAGAAGAATTTGGAGAATACCATGAGGAACTTTTAAGGAAATTATGAATAAAAAGGATACTTTGAATCAGAAAGAGATAGCTGAAATTTCTGGAATGCATAATGAGGAAAGAGGTCTTGGAGAATATGACACTCAATGAACACATTAAAGTCAAAAAGTGCAATGGATAGCAGAAAAAGGAGTAGAAAGATATAGTAAAGAATGAAAAAATTGCTTGGGGCTACAAAGGACAGGAATTTGTGAAGAGTCATTACTGCTTATGTTATAAAGGGACATTGTGCATAAAAGATAAAGCACCAAAGTTTAAAAATAAAAAATAGTGAGGAAGCTAATCTTAGCTGAGTAAACATAGGAAATAATTTCTCTGATAGACATTGGTATGTTTGTAAGTATGCATTGATTTTGGTATCCATATTTATGGCCTTAAGCCAGACTAAACTAAGTTCAGGATTTCTATCTATACAGTAATTCTAATTACTGTAACCTAGCCTCAAAATTAAAAAAAAAGGAATACTGAGTCGACTAATCTTGCATCTCATTACAAGTCAATTAAGTTTGATTCTCAGTGGGTTTCTTACATTAGTGATCTTGTAGGAGAAGAAGCTCAACTTAATCAACCAGGATAGGGAACCTCAAGATGATCTTGCATACCATTAGAAAGAAAATGAGTTTAATACGCTTTAGGTTCTACATATTTATGACTTGTATCTTAAGTATCAAAAATGAATCTTCCTCTGATAATTTTTTACTTTAATTTTTCATCTTAATTTCAGTTGCTTTTCATCATAAGTATTCAGTCCAGTATGTTTATAGCATGAATCAGAAATAAACAATAAACTCCAGTCAAGATGCACTCTTCTTGAGACTGATAGTCTGCATAGTTATAACAAAGAGACGTTAAAATTAAGATGAAAGAAATACGTGTAAAAAATTAATAAAAATTCAAATACTTCATAAAATAAAATTTCAACAAATCTTTCTTTGTCATTTCAGTTTTTGTTTGAATTTCTAAAATGAATGTTTTGTATTTACAATGAATGCTAGTCTGTCCATGATTTGGTACCCCAAAGAGAATGTCACTGATAAGCTCATCCTTAAGTCTCTAGAACTGATGGACAAATGTTGTTCTCTCTTGAATGACTTGTGAGATGGGAGGCAGATAACCATAAAACTGCATTTTTGTAGGTTTTGTTTGGTTTTATTTTGTTTAATGGAATGTCAAACCTGATGGGTCATTCTATGCTAATCAGGTGAATATATATATATATATATATATATATATGAAGTGTATATATATGAAGAAATATACTCTTAAGGTGTGCTATATTTATGGGATAAAGTGCTCAATATCAGTGATAGAGCATGTGTAAATATAAAAGTGAACATTAAAGTCAACACTTAGAGATGACAAGCTGTTTCATGCTAGACGCAATCGGGCCTGACAATTGCATCTAGCATGAAACAGCCTGTCACCTCTAAGTGTTGACTTCAATGTTCACTTATATATATATATATATATATATATATATATATATATATATATTACATGTAGACTTTCATTTTTTTTTCTAATAGTTGCAGGGGGTCAGCTTGATAGCTATAATTCATTTTGTCAATTTGAACCATTTAGAGATTCAAGGAATATACAGGATTTAGTTATGAAAGCAAATATTATCTTGAAATTATTTCTGACTTCAGATATCAATAAGAGAGAAATTCTCTCATGACTCTGCCATCAAATAAATCATGTGGATTTAAATTGAGAAAAGTCTTTTAAAATGTAAAATGTCATCTTGTTTTGGGATTTCACTGCTTTTATTCCTGATACCAATATTTCAAGAAATTTCCTATTTAAGTGTTTTATATTTTTACCTAAAACTTTTCAACAGTCAGTCATAGAAATGAGATTAATTCATTTTTTTTAAAAATTATCTGAGAATTCCATCATTTCCTTAATAATACTGCCTATTTTGGAGAAATTGAAACCAGAAAAGTTTATGAGACATATCGCATGAAATATCGATTTATATCTTTGGATTAATTTATTTGCAATTAAGTATTAGTCAACAGGAAAAGCCCAACAATAAATTCTAATATTCAGGAAGGAGATTCCTTTTACTCTTAGATTCATGTGAGGTTAGATCCATGCCATATAATATCAGAAAATATATTTCATTTCAATTTATATATTATCTTCGTAATATGAAATAAATATAAAAAAAAGTTGGTTTGCTTAATTAAGTAATGATAAAATATAATTTATATTTTTGGTCTTGACTTTATTCAATATTTACCATTTTGTTCCAATATCATCTGCCAGCAACTTAAGGTTTCTATCCTCCAACAATGCTTTATCTTTCTTTGCAAAAGAACTACTTTAAGTGCTTTTTGTAGTCTTTGAGAAAATTTTGTAAAGACCAGAGAAAATGGTAATCCAAAAGCCCAATATCTGGTGAATATGTCTGATAAGTGAAAACTTCCCAGCCAAGCTGTGACAAAATTTCTCTGGTTACCAAAGAAACATTATTCCATTAGAATATTACATGCTTTTGTCTTACCTAGGTCTACACACTTTTTATTGATTGGTTCCATTCAATTGGTATAATATGCATCAGTACCTACTTGAATCAATCCTATAGTAATCTGGAAGGATCTCATCATATACAACTCCTTTCCAAGCTATATACTCTGCATCATAATTGCTTGATGTTTGGCCTTTGTGTATTTTCTAATACTTAATTTCACTTGTCCCATGACTCTTTGTATTTCATATTGCTGTAAAGTCTTCACTTTACATTACTTCTTACAATGTGTTTAAATACAACACTTGTTTCAGTCAGTTTTATTCGCTTAACTTACATGAAAGCCATACAGTAAAATTATTCACATAACCAAGGTGGTGCAAATGATTTTCAATACATTGTATATGGATAGTGGCTCAGAATGAGAAATTGGGGTGCCAAGTTCAAATTCCAGTCAAGTTTGTTATATTCACTTATACACAAATACCCTTGAGAATGGTAGTAATTCATTTGTTCTCCTACTAACTATGGGTTAAATAGCAGGGCTGGCTAGGCTCCTTTGTCTTGGTTAGCAACCAGTCTAGAAGAAAGTTAAATCTGAATTTAAAACAGGTTAGGCTAGCAACATCATCCCATAAAAAACCTACTTCCTATGAGAACCATAGCAGCAACATTTAGTACTGTTGAGAGCTGGGGCCCAATAATCACCAGTGGAGTCAATGGGATTTGAATATGAGTGCATTTTACAGTTCCAAATCTTTCTATTTATCCAACCAACATTTGATCGAGACATTTTTATCCCCATTTACTATTTGTATGGGTTTCTGTCAGAATATTCAAATTGTTGACTACCCACCACACATATCATATAAGATTGATTATCCACAAGTAACATTTTGGTCTATATGATCATTGTTCAGTGAGAAATGCCTAGCACAAAACCTCACAAACCATTTTTGATAGGTTTAATCATCTGTAGCAACTTCTCCATAAAGTGCCCATTTTCAAGAGATCTGAATTATATTTTTACTTTTATTTAAACCAGAATTTACTGATTGATTCATTTGTTTTTTTATGGTTTCTCAACACTTTGTGGGTTATTTAAAGCAGAAACATACTTTTGATTTTAAAAATAATTCTTTTTTGTGTTTGAGCGAATAATGCATTCACAATTTTTTAGAGAATAACAATCACTTTTTTCAAATACAGGTCCTTCTATTTAACTCATATTCGGGGGGGGGTTGATGGAATTATACGGTTCTCAAGGATATTTACTTGTAAGCGAATGTAACAAACTTGACTGGAATTCAAACTCAGCTCTTCAATTTCTCATTCTGAGCCACTATCAGTTACAACATCCTCATACCCAATCATAAGAATCATGTACCAAAAATGTTACTTATTTTATTCTATTCTCAATGACAGAATCAATAAATAAAAATATATAATTATGATAGTTTTTTAACGCACTGATAATACACTATCACAATAGAATCAATTTTTGAAATTAGATTAGTTAAAACTAAACACTCCTCATGCCTTCTCATAACAAGCAGAGGAGAAAACGTTAGTTCAATCAAATAACACATTCAGGTGTTAAGTGCAATTTTAACAGACAATTTTGGGTACTTACAGCAATTTCAGATGATGACATTTTCAGACTTTCCTGAATTCTGAATTGCTTTAAACTGCTAATTAGTTTACATCAAAACCAAGTAATTAATTTAATTTTGGCTTCCATATTAAATAACTTCAAGAATATTTCTTGAAATAAAAGATAATTCATTTTTTGGTAGATTAAATTTGATATTGGAATTGTAGCTGGCCTTATGTTTAACAGCAGGAAAAATAGAATCAGCAAAAGAAGTTCAAATTCTGGCACTTCTGACATTTTCTGTTCACCTCATGTTCATACCCTTGGGAAAGGCATGAATTTGCCTTTTTTCACTTCAGCCCAGCTATGGTTAAAATGGTTAAGATTTGCTTGCCAACTATAGTAGCATGACAGAAAATCCAAATAGATTCATTAGACACCTTGCAGATTTGTATTTCAAAATTGAAAGGATTAGCAGTGTTTAATATGTAAAATAGGTTAGCACGACATTTTAAAATATTTGAAAGCTTAGAATAAATTAAAAATATCTATCATTACAATTATGAGCAAATCAACAAACATATTAATTTTGGCAGCAAGGAAGTTAATTAAATGCTATTAAGAGAATTCTCATTCTGATGCAGTATTGCTTACTCTGAAGATTTGTCCCCTATATTTTGGTATTATACTGTTTTTTAAACCTTTTTTCCTTATTACTTTTAATACATATATTATACAAGTTCTACACCCCAACCTCTAGTAGTTCAACTTCTTTTAAATCCAAACCTAATTCGACCAAAGTTTTTTATTTGATATTTTATTTACTATATTACTGTATTTTACAGGATGTCTGGGTGGTGTAATGGATAGTGGCTCAGAATGAGAAATTGAGGTGCCAAGTTCAAATTCCAGTCAAGTTTGTTATATTCACATATGCACAAATACCCTTGAGAATGGTAGTAATTCATTTGTTCTCCTACTAACTATGGATTAAATAGCAGGGCTGGCTAGGCTCCTTTGTCTTGGTTAGCAACCAGTCTAGAAGAAAGTTAAATCTGAATTTAAAACAGGTTAGGCTAGCAACATCATCCCATAAAAAACCTACTTCCTATGAGAACCACAGCAGCAACATTTAGTACTGTTGAGAGCTGGGGCCCAATAATCACCAGTGGAGTCAATGGGATTTGAATATGAGTGCATTTTACAGTTTCAAATCTTTCTATTTATCCAACCAACATTTGATCGAGACATTTTTATCCCCATTTACTATTTGTATGGGTTTCTGTCAGAATATTCAAATTCTTACAGTCTCACATTCTTTCTACCCAAATATCTGATAGTCTTGAAATGGTAACCTTACTTCATCCATCTGTGAATATTTTTGTGTTTGGTGACATTAATGTGCATCATGTCAAGTGGCTTAAACATTTTAAAGTTACTGGTGTTGCTGGTATTCAAACTTTCACTTTTTCCATTGCTCAGTCTCTTACTCAAATTGTGGATTTCCATAATTCTTTCCCTAATAAATCTGAGCCACATGCTTCTTTATTTGATTTGTTCCTTACCTCCTCTCATAGCTCTTGTCATGCTTCATAAATATTGTCCTCTTGGCAGCATATCATGCCACAGTATCTATTGATATTTTATCCCAATCATCTATTAGACACGAACCTCCTATTAATAAAACCTCTTTCCATTACCATCATGCTGATTAGGATTCACTTTGTGACTTTCTTTGAGACAACACTTGGACAGATATTTTTAAACATACTATTGAGGATTGTGCCAGTGAGGTTTCTTCTTGGGTCAGCACTGCCATAGACACATTTATTCCTTCGCAGAAATACCAGGAAAAACTTCAATTTTCTCCACCATTCACACCTGCATGTTCTGCTACTATAGCCCACAGGAATCACTATTTCTGGCTATACCTGCATGACAGTGCTTATCACAACAGACACCTGTGTTTGGCTGCATTATGTAAACATGGCTACAAAGGAGCTAAATCTTTGCTGAGAGAATGAGGCATCATATTGCATCTAACAACTTTGGCTCTTGCAATTACTAGTAGATCTGTAATTATGTATTAAATAAGAGTAAGTTTTCTATTCTTTCTCTCTTCAATCAATCTAAGGTATCAACATCTGCTGATAAAGCAGAATGTTTCGTCTGTAAATTCTCTTTCAAATGCACACTTGACTCATCTGGATTATCTTTGCCTTAGTTTCCATTCAGAACTGAATCTCTGTTGAGTGATATGCATAGAACCCCTTCCATGATTTCAGCTATTATCTCTAATCTGGAACTCACAAAGGGTGGTATCCCTGTAATAGTTTTTAAGAAAGGTGCTCCCAAACTGGCTTCTGTTCTCTCTAATCTGTATAATATATGCTTCAAATCTTTCTATTTATCCAACCAACATTTGATCGAAACATTTTTATCCCCATTTACTATTTGTATGGGTTACTGTCAGAATATTCAAATTCTTACAGTCTCACATTCTTTCTACCCAAATATCTGATAGTCTTGAAATGGTAACCTCACTTCATCCATCTGTGAATATTTTTGTGTTTGGTGACATTAATGTTAAATTAATCTGTTGTTTGAGTCGTTAAGAATTCAGATGAACTGTCCAACCCTTCCAGCTAGAGGCATATTAGCCTTCTGCCCCTTTTTGGTAAACTACGAGAGGCCCTAGCCAATGCTAGTTAAGCATCTTACAAAGCATTTCAGACAAGCAATATGGGTTTTGTTTCTGTAGATCAACTGCTGATGTATTAAAAACTATTGCAGAAAGTGTCTGTCAAGCTTTAGATAAGAATGGTGAAGCTCAGGCTGTTGTTTTGGAAATCTTGAAAGCATGTGATAGGGTTTGGTATATTGGTCTTCTTCATAAGCTGAGAAGTTATAGTGTCTCTGGACAAATTTCTGAACTGATTCAGTTTTTCTTATCAAAATGTGAAATGAAAGTAGTTCTGAATGGCCACTCATCTAGATCCTTCTGTACTAATGCAGGTGTCCTCCTGGGCTCTAACCTTAGTTCCACTTTGGTTTTAACTTTCATTAACAAACTTCTGGACAACATTAGCTCTGAACTTAGTATCTATGCTGATGACACAAGAATTTACTCCTGTCTCAATACTAAGTCTGATCAATTTGATGAGGTCAAACTGGCAGCTGATCTCAAAAACAATTTAAAGTCTGTTGTTAACTGGTGCAAAAAATGGCTTGTTAATTTTAAAAAACAAATTTTTCTAAAACAAAATTGTTATTGATCATCTGAGAGATCCCTTTCTACCTTCCATCAGCATGGCTGATGCTAACCTCCAGGAGAGTGACTTATTGTACCACATCTCAGGCTAACATTCTCAGCTGACACAAAGTAGAAAGACTATATTGAATCAATTGCTAGGTCAGCTGCTAAGAAATTAGGTTCACTGTGTTGTGCGAGACAATTTTTCTCTCCAGAATCTATCTTACATATTTATAAGTCTACCCTTCACCCATACTTAGAATATTGCTGCCATATATGGTTCAGTGTTCCTACTATTTATTTAGAGATTCTTGATAAAAATCCAAAGAATGAGCAATGTTATTGGTTCCCTCTGACTTTTTATAAATACTTTCATGGTAATTGTTCAGATGAGCTTTTCACCGTGGTACCCATACTTTATGAATTTAAGTGCAGTACTAGATTAGCAACAAGATCTCATGAAGTTGAATTGGTTAGATGTAACCCTAAGTTCTTTGCTAACAGCTTCTTTTCTTGCATGATGATCTTTCTTCCATCTCCATTCATTCCACCCAACTTTGATCTTCAAAAGTTTTAATACAATGTCAATCGCTATCTACTGTCTTTTAGATGACACTACTATTGTTCTTGTTTCCTAATTCTTCCACACCCAGTAAATACTTGTGTCTTAGTGGCTTTACTGGCTAGCTGGGTATAAATTCAATTAAAAAGTGAATAAAATAAAATTTGACTCCTCTGACTGATAACATCTGATAATCCAACTCAAACTGGCTGAAGTGTTGAAATGGGTGTCTATTAAAAATGATATCTGCAAAAATTTTTAAATCATTACAAGGTCTGTCCAGAAATAATTGTTATCATTAATGAAAAAATAAAACACTGTTTACCTATGGCAATAGAAGGTTAGTTATTTTCAAATTTCTCCTTTTAGAATCTTTCACACTGATTCAAGCATTCCTTTCACTTTTCAAAACAGCCTGCAATGTCCTTCATCAGGATCACCATCAGATACCTTTCTCCTAAATCCCATTTTTAGTTTGTGATCTATTGTCTTTCAATTTCAGTAGCCAGAAGTTCATTCATTTTCAGCCCTTTTAGGACCTTTGTTGTTGGATATACGCCCTCCTCTTGATATCTTTGCCATTCATGTACTTGTCTTGACCATCGAGATAGCTGATGCAATTAGGTCTTGTTTTAAATCTGGTGAGCCAAAAGGAACAGCCAGTGATAGATTGCATTGTCGTACCACAAGGAAGAATGAGCCATTACCCTAGTGTGCTGGCCCAACATGTAGGGGAAGATGTGACAACCTTTTCTTCTATTTAACCCATAACTGGGAGACAAGTGATGGATTCATACCTTTTCCAAGGGTATTTACCTGTAATTGAATGTAATGAACCTTGACTGAAATTAAAACTCAGCTCCCTGATTTATGATTTCAAATCATTATTCATCACACATCCAAGATTACAGCAACTGGTATTCCCAAGCAGTCATCCACCTAGGTACTTTAGTAATTGGACAAGAACTGTTTTTTTTCCTGTGATATGCCCATAAGCCCATCCAGAAGTTATAGGGAGCCATATCGTTAAAAGGGTGATCTGGGTGACATGATGTTTTGCTAAAACACCCTGGATGTAACTTTGTTGCACTATGTGTTCAATCACTGTGAGTATGGCAATCACACAAGACACGAGCTTACACAATAGTATATCACTGCTGACTGAATAATTCCATGCGAGAGTGTCTGTTACTACAAATGCTGACAGATCCTCTCTGATAGATTAACAAGATGCATCAAGGTCACACAACTAGTTTTCAAGATATTCAAAGTGACTGAATATTATCTAGACAGATCTCAAATGTTAAGTATCATATCATATATGGCAGCATCTACTTTCCTTTACAAGATGTGCATCGTATTTCAAAATAAATAAATATGAAAGAAAGCTTCACCCACTTTGAAAGGGGTAAAGGAGTAATATAACTCACAAGAGTAATTTTGTCTATCTCTTTCATTTTTATCCCCTACCCTTTTTCACCTACTTTTTTTTTTTCATTTTCCTCTGTCTTATTTCTCCTATATCACTCTACCTAAACACCTTATTTCCTTACTTCCTCCTCTTTCTTGCTTCTCATAATTCTATATTTACATGGAAATGAATTGTTAATCAGTCGATGGCAATATTTTGTTTGTCTAAAATGTCTCACAGAATGTGCAGGTACTATGACATGATCCAAAGCAGAAATGCTATTGGTAATATTAATCATTTCCCTACAAGGAAACATTTGGCATTCACTGACTGAGTAGTCAGTACGGCTTTGAAATGGAATAAAATCTTTCTCTTAAAACACTTTTTTTAGAAATCAGGTTTTTCAAGTCCATTCGCTGTTATTGCTCTTTATAGTACTGATGAGGGTTTCCTTCTATTTGTAATGGTGTGAATTGTTAATATTTTGATGATTTCATTATTTTCTCTTCACGTTACATATACTTTCCATTTTGCTGCTGTTGGCAGACCTCAAGTGATGTGGTTTCTGTTATATGGTACAGTTCTTTGTTTATCATCCTGCAGCACCAGTCTACAACATTCAAAGAAGGATGATCTTTGCCTCAACCCTCAGGCTTTACTTGCTCAAAGTGGCTGTATACAGCTGAGTTTAGATATTTCTGAACAGGTGTGGCTCCATGCATGGAATCCATGTGAAAGTCTCAATCTGACAAGGTTGTTTAAGGACATGACTTGAGTTTTTAGGTTTGTCATTTTTTATTGACACTATACTAGTTTTATATATAAAAAAAGATTCAGCTACATTGCACTAATAATAGCAAACAAAACTGTCCTTTTGTCATTCCCAGGAAAAATGAAGACTTTTTATATAGCCAGTGTTGTAATGACAAATTATGTTAAAACTATGAACTCCAAGATTAAGAGCAATTTGAATGAAAGAGATTGTAAATATATGAACATTACTGTAACTGCCTCATGCAGAAAAAAAACAATATTCATTTGGGGTTTCCATGGTTATAGCATGAAATTTCTAATTGGAATACGATGATTGTGAGAAAAATGTTTTGAATCTGGCTCACTTAGCAAAATGGAGTGAAATATTCTGAAACTGATAAAATCAACTCATGATAATCATAAAAATTCTAATGATTTAATGAAGGCCATTCGACTTTCAAAGTAAATCATTTCAATATCACATATGTCAATTAATTAACTTGGATAGTAAAACTATTAGTTTCTTTGTCTTCTGGTTTCTTTTAAAGAGTCTAGGAAAGTTTTGTTTGAAACAAATGAGTGCTGAACTGCTATGTAATATAGGAATAAAGTGTCGCTGCCGACACTTGAATTTGAACATAGATCGCCAGTGAGTAAACACAGGCGATCCCATTATTGAATTAAGTAGACCACCTGATCATAGAGGAAACGCATATATGGGAGGTAGTATAACGTCCCACTGATCACTATTTTTATTCTATCCTCTATTACTATTCAGATCACCATTTCTACTCTATCCTCTATTACTACATGGACCACTATTCTCTATACTATTTCACTTTACATATTACTATTTGAGTGAGTATTATCGAGCAAGTACTATTAGTGCGAGTGCTATTCGAAGGTGTCTGACACCAGTATGGTTCAACGGCGTTACTATAGCTGTATCTGTGATTATAAAGTCTCTACTATAACAAGCATTATGAAAGTGACAATAAGTATTCGTTGTCATCACAAAAGTAGCAATGAGTGTTGACATCACAAAAGAGATATCGTTTAACAGAAAGATGTTGAAAATACCATGGACAGAACATGTTAGCAACGAGGCAATTTTAAGGAGAATGGAAATAAAAAGGCTACCTTTGCTTTGGATAAGAAAAAAATAGTTGAAATCTCTGGATCGCATATGTGCAAAAAAGGCTTGAACAATTTGACACACACAGGATATATTGATGGCGAGAAAGGCTGAAGGAAACATCAAGTAGCCTACCTAATAAGCTTGTGTAAATTGATTGCAGAACAGTGAGTGGGGGCATATAATAAAAGAACATTATTTAGAGCTACAAAGTATAAGAAGCTGTGGAGGAACATGATCGTCCACATACTGAAATGAAGGGACATGATACATAGAAGAATTTGGTGTGGCTGGTTAAACAGTTAAACATACAGAAAATAGAACTAATAAGCAAATTTTAAATTCTGAACGAGGCTGGCATCCCATTCCCACCCCTTCACCGTTGAAACTGTTAGATGTAGACGTCTCTTATACTCCAATAGCTTCATGTCTCGCACATCTCGCCTGTGGAACTCCCTTCCTTATTCCTGTTTCCCTGACAAATACAATCTCCAACTATTTAAGTGTAACGGCAATCAACATCTCCAGCTGCCTTGATCTATCCGCTTCACTTCTTCACATCCTTTCACCTTTCATTCCTATCTGCTCTCGCTCCAAATCTTCTGTAACCCCCTAGCCTTGATCGATCCACTATCTTTCTCCACATCCTCTCCTTTACCACTCCTATCTGCTCTTCCTCCAAACCTTCTGTAACCCCTTGCGTGCTAGTGGCTTCCAGCCTTGCTTGGGGTGATAAGCTTAAAAAAAAAAAAATTATGTGTTCACTAATATTTTAGGAAAGGCATGAACTTGTCTCACTTTTCTATAATTTGGAAGACTTAACTCTTTAGCTTCGGTTGGAACCAGACTAGGAAAAGGACAACTCTGAATTCAAATTCAGGTGTAGAATCAACTCCGTCTCCAGCAAAGGATCGGGATGCTGAATCCCAGTAGAGGCACAGAGCTAAGAAAAAAAGCTTCTCACCAACCTACAGGCTAAGTATAGCAAGTACAGCCTTATCCTTATTCAAAACTATGATGTTTCTGTCAGCTGTTGGATAGGATATGGTGGGGTTTCTGCTTTTAGGAATGAGAAAATTTTAATGATGAAGAGTTATGGTGACAAGTACTCGAGGAAAAGGCATGAATTCACTTCCCCCTGACTTCTTTCTCAATTCCAGATATCTTAACAAAATAACTTGTCACTAAACCACCATGATAATTAACAGTGAAGATAGTTGGTGAGATAAGGTTTTAGACAAACTGCTTTCTCCTAAAAACTTTTCCTGGTCAGATATATGCAGTAAAAGGCTGCTACATTGCTAGCCAACCTTGAGAGTAGTCTAGAAAATGTAGTTACAGTTTTCTTGAGGTAAAATATTTTGTTACTATTGCTAAGAAGATCAAGTGAACATTTAGAGCTGTAAGAGAAATGAATATATCCGTGGTAGCTGTTTTCAATCAGAGAATTGGCATTCAATACATGCAGGAGAGGAGTAAGCTCCAAAAATGGAGCTCAACACAAGAGACAAAAGATAATTCCAAAGAAAAGACACAGCAAAAGAATTGGCGTTTTTTCTCATGAGATAAGGAAACATGATTTGTGGTTGCAGCAGTGAGACAGTGAAGAGTCCCTTATAAACATAGCAACAAAAATAGGACACTTCTATCTGGGAGGTGAGGAAAGAACTAAAAAAATTACAGGTGCCAAAATTAATATAACTCAATTCCTCTTATTGTTCTAACTTATCTTTTTCTGTAGAGTTGTACAACAGACATTGTGGACAGAAATCAGCATGCTTTTCAGTTTACTTTTTCTTATTACTATAGATTAATCACTCTGTATCACAAATGTTGAAATTATTTTTATTAAATTGTATAAAAGTTAAAAGGGGTTACATTTTGCTCAGTAAATTCATTACAAATTGATCCCTACATGAAATGATTAATTGTATCTGGTGGTTTTCAGAAGTCACTCATTCAAAATTTTCTTCAGGTAACTAAAACCTTTCTGTCAAACCACTGCTTCAGTCGATTTATTCTTTAGGCTTTGTCAGAGGAACTATCTATGAAGGAAGAAGAAAAGCATTTTTTTTTAGAAAAAAAATAGCAACAAATAGTAATATATATATATATATATATATTTTTATGTTTATCACCCCAAGCAAGACTGGAAGCCACTAGCATGCAAGGGGTTACAGAAGGTTTGGAGGAAGAGCAGATAGGAGTGGTAAAGGAGAGGATGTGGAGAAAGATAGTGGATCGATCAAGGCAAGGGGGGTTACAGAAGATTTGGAGCAAGAGCAGATAGGAATGAAAGGTGAAAGGATGTGGAGAAGGGAAGCGGATAGATCAAGGCAACTGGAGATGTCGATTGACGTTACACTTAAATAGTTGGAGATTGTATTTGTCAGGGAAACAGGAATAAGGAAGGGAGTTCTACAGGTGAGATGTGCGAGACATGAAGCTATTGGAGTAGAAGAGACGTCTACATCTAACAGTTTCAACGGTGAAGGGGTGGGAACGGGATGCCAGCCTCGTAGGACGTTTATGTGTGTGTGTGTGTGTGTGTGTATGTGTGTGATAAAAACATATATACACGCACAAAAAAATTTACATACGTATATATATATATATATATATATATATATATATATATATATATATATATATATATATATATTTCTTCCCCAGAAGAATACAGATCACAGAGCTCAGTGTTATGAAACAGAGCTATAAGTATATATTAGTGAATATACATAATATCCAATGTCAGTAACATAACTCGGAGTTTCATGCAGTTGCTGCAATATTCAGGTGCAAATACAATCTGACCTATATATATATATATATATATATATATATATACATATATATATATATATATATATATATATATATATACATATATATATATACATATATATATATACATATATATATATATATATATATATATATATATATATACATATATATATATATATATATATATATATATATATATATATATATATATATATAAATGGATTTTTATTAATTCAACAGATTTGTAACACTTTAAACATTATTTTTATTTGATACTCATATTTGAGTAGGCACTGCATTTATTTGTTAAACAGTGTTTTTATTTATTTTCACCTACTGACCTGATGCAGATTTGATTCCTACCAAAAGGTACAAATTTTTCATTAATAAGATTTCTGAAATATTCAATCTGGTAGGTGAAAATAAATAAATATACTGTTTAATAAATAAACAAAATGTCTACTCAAATACAAGTATCCACTAAAATTAACATTTAAAGTGACACACACACACACACACACACACACAATTTATAGATTTTTTTTCATTCAACATTATTTCTTCTTATTATAAACATTATATTTAGTGAGTACACAGGTTTGAATAGATAACACTGTTTTTTCAAAATGAAATTAATGTCTACCAGCTTAGTGATTAAATGTCGTAATGACAAAAATATGCCTTCCAACAGAAACTGAATCTGTATTCCTCATTTTTAGGTTTCTCAGAGAAAAAAGGGGATACAGATTAATTCCTGATGGGTGGCATATTTTCATTTGATCTCTAGGCGAGTAGACATTAATTTCAGCATTTCCCAAAAAAACAGCAACAAAAAAAAAACAAAAGAAGAAAATGCAAATGATTAAAGCCAGAATTTCAAATGCTGGTTTTTAAGAAGTCAGGCATGGCTTCTCTACTTTAAGAATTGGTAGAATCCAATACTCTTACCAATCCTTTCCCTCTATTTGACCTTCTATTGTAATAAGCAATGCTTTGTAAATATCAAGGAAGACTGAAGATGTTCAATTGTCTGGACAAAATTTGCAATGACTCTTCTCAAAGTTACAGACAATACAAGTAATTTATTACTTTATTTTCTTTTGTTTTCTTGACAAGATGACTACAAATTTAACAAGTACCAAGTTTCATAAATCCAAGAGAATATTCAGATGAGATTGGAAAAAAAAAAGAAAAAAAAGTACCTAAGTACTAAGCTAATACTAAAACATAGAAATTCTTAAGACCACCAGATACAAATTTCATGAGTAGAAAACTAAAAATATCAAAGATGTCTTAAGTCATTCTGTGATAAAGTATTTAATCAATTACAAATATTTTAAGTTTTCTTTTTTTCTATTTTGTTGCCTTTTTAACCACACAATCTTTTAAACAGAATTGTTGACAATCAAAGTAAAGAAGCAGTTTTGAATAAGATGCAAACTTGTCACCCTTATTTTGGAAGCTTGTCTTTCACAGATGATGCCTTAACCAATTAGGCTATCAAAGCCATTATTATAAAACATGGTTAACATCTCAAGTCTTTCAAATGAATTCCATGCTGTATTGTTGAATGTTAAATAATCATAACACTAAAGTTGTTTTGGAGAAGAACAAACATTTAGAAGAATTTACCTTTATTCAAAGCTACTTCTTTATTCTAATTCCTTGCAGTTCAGAACTAATACATTTGTAAGATTAATTTTCCAAAAACAGAATTAACTTTTTATAGAAAACTGTCCATTTTCTTTCTATCTGTCTATATATATATATATATATTACGAAATGGATTAAATCCAACATATTTTAAATTTATTTGTTTAAGCGTTATTTTTAATAGGTACTCATATTTGAGTAGATGTTCTGTTTTTATTACTAAATAGTATAATTATTTATTTACATCGACAAGCCTGAATATTTCAAGAAATCTTGTTAGAAAAGCATATTTTTCTAACAAAATGTCTCAAATATTTAGGGCAGTAGATGTAAACAAATAAATTTACTGTTTAATAATAAAAACAGAACATCTACCCAAATATGAGTATCCATTAAAAATAACTTTTAAACAAATAAATTAAATATATATATATATATATATATATATATATATATATATATATATATATATATATTCACTAAATCAAGAAAAGTTCCAGTGATATATCTGATTGACCAATACAAGACTTTCATGTTGAAATACTCCCCAGGACTAGATATTTGATAAATTCATTGAACTTATTATCAGATCTCATATTGATAAACTCCATATATACTCTCTCACTCTCATAATATATATATATATATATATATATATATATATATATATATATATGTGTAAAGAGAGAGAGAAAGAGCTATCAACACTGCATGGTGACTGTCAATTTCACACTTCAGTGCCCTCTTCAGAAAAAATATATATCTATTCACAGATTGAAAAGGACAGACAGAAAGAAGTATGTTCTCAGAGATAGACATACAGATAAATATCAACGGAATAAAAGTGATGCAGAAATGAATAAAACTGTGTTAGATAGTTATGAATAGATTGAGAGAGAGAGACATAGGCACACACTAACAGGGTGAAATGGATAGTGCATTTACACAAAAATAATGAAAAGTTCTTAGGCTCAACCAGGGAGAACATCTCTGCAAACGTGTGATAATTTGTTAGATTTTGGGAAGTATATCAGATCTCTAAAACCACTTAACACCCAATCTTATATATATATATATATATATATATATATATATATATATATATATATATATGGTGAATTCCTCCAGTTAAATGAAACATTAGTTACAAGGAAGAGTAGTTTATTTGGACTAATTGTGCAAAACAACTTCTTAAACCAATGAGGAAACACCAAAGAGAAATAGAGATAAATAGGAACAAACACATTATACATTTTGAAGTTTAAGGCTGGTTATTATCAGAATGACCTAAAAAATCCTTCTGAACCCAGTGCAAAATTTCCCCCTGTATCCCTATATATATGTGTGTGTGTGTGTGTGTATCAAGTTTCTGTTCTAGTCATCTGATGATTGCACAAGTATGAAACTCGAGTTACAACTTGAGCCATCCTTTCATAGGATTTAACATTGGTAAGTGTTTTTTGCGTGGTCTAGGCAAACTAGGCTTTGAGAACTTTACTGAGAAAGTAGGTTTGCTTTTAGGCCTTTTTTTCTCTTTCTCTTTCACAGGTATTGTCGGTTTTATTCAAGGCTGTATCTGGATAAGAATTTTAGGTTTTGGCAAGTTGGTTGTTGTTTCTACCAACGGTTTTATTTTTCTTTAATATATATATATATATATATATATATATATATATATATATATATACACACACACACACACATAAGAGAAAGATGTGTGTGCATTTGAGACAGACATATATATCTATATGAGCAGACAAATTTATGAATAGATTGTCACAGATGAATATGTGGCTAGAAGAGAAAAAAAAAGATATGAACAGACACAAGAGATGGATAGAGAGATAAAAGAGAAATAGATAGGAACCATGGCAGGAGTAAAATAGAGAGATGTAGAGATAAACTGATAAGTAAAGGAAGAGACTCAGGGAGATAATTTGCAGAAGCCATAAGGTCTTGTTCATAAGAATTGAAAACTGGAGAAGTGGCATAAAAATGCTCAAGTTTTCAAAACAAACATCTTCCATTTCAACCATAGCATCCTGCAAATACAATAATAATAATGAGAGCAACAATAACTTGGAAAGGAAATGAATAACCAGTATTGTAGCTCAAATAAATAGGGACAATGAAGCACAACAGGGAAGAATACAAACAACAATGTTTTGTATTTACATGCCAAGAGCAGAGTGAAAATTTTCGAATATTTATTTACCAGAAAATAATGATTGTAAATAAATAAATAAAAAGTTAAAACATAAATAACTACCAGTGAGAATAAAAGTAAAAAAAAATAAAAAAAACAATATACGAGAGAAAGAGAGAGAGAATATGAAGGATTCATAGTGGGTAATAATGCAAGCTTGGCTTGAGCCCTGTCGGCTTAATAGATGTGTAATCTTTCTTAACAATGAATAACCTACTACAACTACTGTAGCGAGGAAAAGAGTATGAAGGATAAGGGATGAAGTAATATACAAAAGAACAAGGATAATAAGGTGCGTTGAATGTGGAGGGTGGAGGTTGGCAAATCAGGTTGAGCTACGAAACAAGACAGTGGTGATGATAAGAGATGGGCACTGGCCAACACGTAGCTTCTTTTTCTTTTCTTTTTTCGGCAGTCTTTCTCGATCACTAAACTGGTTAAACAGTGAACCAGTATCACATTCGGAATGGAATTAAGAATGAACGTGCGTTCGCTTGTGTGTGCGATTTAGATTTTATTTTAACTTGAGCGTGTATCTGCTAATATACAATTACATATTTTTAAATAAAATAACACTATATAAACACAAAAAATCGACATTCGTGTAAGAAGCCTATGCAATAAATACAGTTTTAACTTCGTATGAATGTATGTATATGTGTAGTGTACCTATGAAAAAATATGTGCGTACAAAAAAAAAAAGAAAAAAAAAAGAAAATTGTGTGCGGTACACGTAAAATTTATTATTTCGTTTTTTTTTTTACACTACTAAAAATAAAATCGTGTCCACACCACTTGCATACACTTTTAAAATTAATTTGTATTATTCAAATTTCAAACATTATTTCTGTTCACTAACGATGGCTGAAGCAGCTGCGTTACCGCCAATGCCATTCGTCAGCGATCGAGCCCAGGTAAAACTTACCCCTGTAGTCCAACAGATTGAGAGTAGAAAAGAGCGCAAAAATAGATTAGAACTCCACTACTATGAATGAAAAGTTATTCCGTTTTTTTAATAATTTTGTGAAGTAAAATACTTATACTAAAACTTATTCCTAAGTTGTGTATATACGGGTGTAGTACGAAAATAAAGACGCTGCTTGAATTTGCTCCCCCTCTTCCGCAGAAAAATATCGGCCCCCCAGTTACCCCTCTCCCACCTACTTTCAGAGTTCCAGAATCGCCAATGTACATCGCATGCAGTTTTCACAGATAAGCAGAATACAAGTATTTGTTTTAGTTCTACTTTCCAAGTTTATGTAGTTTTCAATTTTTAGAAACAACTTTTTTTCTTAACCAGGGAACCAAACTTATCGCAGAAGAGAACTAAGGAAACAAGTTCCTGTGAAATATGAAGTATACTGTAAAAAACATACTGAAAAAGTTTTCTTCACGATCCACTTCCCAAGAGTTGAGCAAATAAGATTTAAAAAAAAAAACTTTTCTTGTTTGGGTTGAGAACTTTTCAGATCTAATGCGGAGGTTACGTAATTAATTTACACAAACTGTTTGAGATGCTAAGAGAAACAATTTTTTTTTTATCTGATTAAAAAGTCGCGCAAAATAATGTGCTTACTAGGTCCGCGCGACGGGTACTTAAACGATCAGCGACCTAATTAACGAACACACTTTGACTTATCGACTTCCACCAGTTATGTCAACTTTTTTAGACATTCTTTCGGAAAGCCACATTCGCTGACTTATAATAAGTGTTTTCTATTCAAGATTTAACTTTTCATTCACTGCATATACCTCTTGCTACACATTTCGTTTCTAATTTTTTACTCTAACAAATAGTAAGAAAGTTTGGTAATGAATGACAATGAAAATCATGTGCATTTTCAATTTTCATCATTATGAATTTTGTCATGATTTGACTGTTCTACAAGCAACGAGTACTGTATTTCTACTTATCAAAGAAACTTTACTTTATGTATTCATTCAAACATTTGAATTTTAAAATAATATGTGCACTGTTGCCAAAGAAGAGGGTTTGGCTCAATGCTTAATTTGTAATTTTTATTTTCTCTTGCATCGGCTTGTTTGAAAATCTGGCTTGCGTTGGAACTACCGTTCTGAGAACGGTTCCGTACCATAGTCAAATTGTGACCCTTTGGTAAAAAAAAGTATTGATATTGTAAAAAGAGAAAACGGGGGACTCTTTGTAATAATAATAATAAAAATATTAAGGCATATTCATAAAAAGATTTAAAAATACCCAAAGAACAGAAAATGAGACCTACATTTCTAGTCTGGTCTAGGCTATTTCCCAGCTTCGCACGGGCCTGTTGAAAAATAATAAGCTAAAAAATTATATTTTTGAATTTAACTGTATCATCAAAATGTTTAAATCTCCTTCAGTATTTAGGAGAATGAAATTGAAAAATAGTCTTTATTTATGAAAACCTGATACTGGCTCTTCTAGGAAGTTAAGTTTCGACATCGTCCCTAATGCAACCTGTCCTTAGCCCTTTTATCACTTTGCATTTTTACCCTAAATCGCTGGAGGCGGGAAACGTCAGAATCATTTAAGGTGGTTGTGGGTTGCCACAGATTTTTAGCTAATTGATAAATCCGAAAATAAATTGCAAGTGTTCTACATACATTTTATTTTTACAACATATAGACACGTGCAAAGTACAGAAACATATGTGCACATATTTTTTTGTCTTTTTAGTTACACTTCAATGAAAGAAGCGCAGATAGATACAAAGATTGAAGTGAAAACAGATTTAGGTAGAAATATGTGAGAACAGGGATAAAGAGATGCCTACGGTTAAGGGGACTGAGAGAGAGTTGTCGGCACAGAACGCGCGTTTCAAATATGAAACACGCAACTTCGTATGCGTGTACTCTTTTCACTTTTGTCGTGGTTCGCGCGCAGACCATGAGGGGAAAAGACACTAGAGGAGTATTTAGCTTATTCTATGGAATCAATTAGGCTTCAACTTATCCTAGTAAAGGAAGCATGAACTTCAACAATCCAACTACAGAGCTACCAACTTAAAAGGACAAGGCAGAGAGAGAGAGAAACAGTGTGATCGCGCGTGTGTAAAAGGAGGAGGAGGAGGGGAGAGAGAGAGAGTGAAAACGAAAAGAGGAGGGGAACAGCAGCGGAACTGGTAGAACAGAAGCTGGCAGAGGAGGAGGCGGTGATCACGCACCGAGGTACAGGTTGTCAGTCTTTCTTGGGAAATGGATCTATGAACCATTGTGGAAACAGAGTTTTCACAGCTAACTCAAAACTTATCTATTTTATTTACTCCACAAGAGAAGAGATGTTGGATTCCTAGTTGTGTCCACGGTATTATTGTTGTTTTGCATTTGCATGATTCTACCGGCATCTGTCGGAGTTGAAATTATCAGCATGCAAAGTCCTAGAATTCTGCATCTTTAAGCAAAGAAAAAGAAAATATCTCATCAACCAAAAAAAACCCCCCAAAACAAAAAAAAAACATACACACGCGTACACACAAACAAGAAAAAAAAATTAACCCTTCCCCCATTTAAACAAAAACGGATGTAAAAGAAAAGAAAACGAAGCAGAAACAAAAAGGAGAAAGAAAACACGGGAAGTTATAGGAAAAAAATAAATATTTGATCTTTAAGGTTGCTTGGAATTTTTTTTTTTTTTTTTTTGTTAATATCTCTTCTTCGAGTTAAACTTATGCTGTAAACTTGTGAACAGACACAAAAAACAGGTAAGAAATACTTTAATTTACAAAAGACTTTTTCTTTTCTTTTTTTCTTTTTAAGAAGTATCCAAATCAAGTAACTACTTACTTATGAAATCAATTTAAATGAAAGTATTATCTGTTTGTTTGTTTGTTTTTTGTAAAATCGCAAATAAATGTAAAGTGAAAAAGATAATGATAATGCTTTTTTTTAGTTTGATTTGGGGAAAATAAACAAATTTAATACAGCATATTGAAAAAGAAACACACATACAAAAAAACGTTTACAAGGAAACTGAACAGCAGCATTTTTTCCTTTTTTTTAAATATTTTCTTTTCCATTTTTTTAACATAATTTAAATTAAAATGTCTAGTTTTACTTATACTTAAAAAACTTTAAAAGAAGTTTTCCCTTTCTTCCAATTTACTGTCGAATCCATATTTTTTAAATAAAATTATTTTCATTCACAATAATTGTAACTTACTTTTTTTCTTTCACACAATCGGGTTTTTTTTCATTAGTTGAAAAGAGTTTTTTACTTTTTTTGAATATCGATTTTTTTTTTCATTAGTTGAAAAGAGTTTTTTCCATATCGATTATTTTCTTTATCCTTAATTAATTTAATCATTTGTTTTCTTTTAATTCACCTTAAAACATTTTTAAATTTTCCAATCAGTCAATCAATAACCTTTTCAAAATAAAATATTGCAAGGGAGACTCTGTGTAAAGCATTAAAAAGAAAATTGTATTTATTTAGGCTTTTTTATTCACGTAGTTTGTGTTACTTTTTTGCAACCACAATTCAATTTTAATTTTTAAAAATTTCCATTACCACAAAAATTCACTAAAATTCTTTGATTTCGACTTCATCACCCTGGAAAATTAATAATACTTTTTAAAAAATGTTATCACTTGTGTTCGAAGTTTTATTTATTAAATGGTCACCACTCTAAAATACAGTGAGTAACTATATACAATTATCAAAAATTATCAAGAAAGGTCAAGTAATTGAGAGAGTTATATGTAGTCCCCCTCACATTATTTGTAAACATTACACAAGAAGAGAGGAGGAGCGGTATTTCCTGGTTTTCGCGCGACTTTTTCCATCACAAGCAGCAACAATACAGAATTCGTATTTGTTTGCTCTTTCATTAAGCAAGAAGAGCACACGACTCACTTAATACGACATAATTTCACTTCTACATTTATTTACCCAATGAAAATTTAAATATTTCATATCCGCAAATGAAATTAAAGTGGTCCGAGTATATACAAGCTCACTCTCAAGAAGAGGGAGGTCCACGCTCAATGTTGTTATTGCTTGTTGTGTAATGTTTATGCAGAAGAAGCCTATTATCTTCCACAAAGAAGAAATAAAATACTTAGATACAAGTTTGCCGACTCAAATAGAATGTTACAACCACTTTCCCTTTCACCTATTTAACGAGGAATGCCACACATGAAAAATGATTGCTACCGGACCAGCGTAAAACGGGACTTCCTGGACGCACGCGGCAAAGGTGGTAGTAGCATGACGGACTTTTAAAAAATCTTTGTGGGTGTAGTAGAGGGGTCAATTTAAGTGCTGAATCAAAGAACATTTTCATTCAGAGGTTCTTCCAGTTAAGGACTCACACAAGTGAAAAAGCTGGTGGTTGTGGTCCTGTGCTGAGTACTGAACTGGTGAAGATTGTTAATGTTACAACACATTTTCGGATTCTGTTCTTGCAAAGGGAATTATCCGTAAATTAAAAATCGGCATTGCTTTCTGATAAATAATGTTTATTCGCTAGTTTTACAAGGTTGCTCATAAGAAACACATGATGTAATACCAGATTATTAATTAAAGAAAAGTCTATGGATCACATTGCTCGACTTGGTCAGCTGATGGAAGAAAAAAAAAACATCTTTGCCAAATGAGCCACGTCGTCCGCTAACAACCGTTGTAGTCATTGATCAGTATTCAGTAGTATTTTTCCCAAAGTCTGCGTCGGAAAATGTTACTATCAAAAATGCTTACGCTTCAGTTATGGGTGTGTGATTCACTGTCCAAAACTTGTCATTTAGGAAAGCAAGTTTCCAAAATGACTATGTAGGATTGAGGACGGCACCAACTTCAGATAATTATTTTTTTATAATTTGCTTCCTTTGTGTCGTCTGGACGGAGTTTATTTGAACACGAAGGAAAACTAAGCTGAATGTTGCAGTAAAATCAAAAATTTTAGTAAATTGAAAAAAACAAAAAAAACAAACCCTTTTCCTGAGTTTTTTTTTTCTTTTAGTCGGCATGTGAATTTTAAAATAAAATCCAAGTCACAAAAAATTTGTATGCCATGCACGAGAAGAAAATTGTTTAAAAAAGAATTTTTCCCAGATGATTGATGACATACAAAAACACTGACATAAACTAAAAAATCCGCTAAATTCAATCTATTTATCTTTTTATTTATTGATTAAATGTTTGAAAAATAAGGAGAATTCTTGAGTGTTGTTGGGGGCTCGTGTTTTTCTTTCTCCCTCTCTCTCGCCCCTTATCGTCGCAGAATTAAAAAAAAAAAGAAAGAAAAAAAAGTAATCCGTGATACTACACAACTTAATGGTTGTGCTATAACTTATACAATCGGGTAGTCCAGCTGATCTAATTTCAGCGCGAAGCAAAAATTGTTATTGCTAAGAACAACAACAGAAACGATGAGTCCGTTTCGGAAACACACTTAGTGTCAATTTCTCTAGGATGCACTTCTTACTGATTTGGCTCAAGAGGTCGCTGACAGTTACCAATATGAGCTGCTCTGACATCACCGATTTGTTATCACAACGTCTCCTTTTAAAGGATTAAAATACCAACAAGAATAAATGATGGCCTTTTAAAATAAAACTAAAAAGTCTTGTAGTGGAAAATATTTGAAAATAATATTCATGGTTAGGTATATAGAAAGATTGAAAATTTTTAATTAAAACAAAAAAAAGCAACAACTATTTCTCTGGGATTTCAATATTTTCCTTCTTTTATTTTAGTTTTTTAAGTTTCACAAAGAAAAAAAATCATTTCCATTGAGTTCATATACGAGAGAGCGAGAAGCAGTAAAAATCGTGATTTTAAAGATTAAATAGTAAATAAGAGCAACTACACAACTAGGCATGTGTTTTTATTCACTGCATATGTGTTTGCATACACTACACGAATGGCATTGAATAAAAGATTGTTTTTTCTTTCTGTAGTGGATTGAACATAAAAAATCCATCTTTAAAGTCTGAAGATAGAAATATATATACAGAAAGAAAGCGTTTGGTTCTTTCATAGATTACAATAAAAAAAAGAGAGGAAATGTTTCTTATGTTGTTCACTGAAGATGAGATGTTCTCACATCAATCAGTGCCATAATTTCCTTAGTGACTCTCTTCTCTTTGCTTATTTTGTTTGGGTGGGTAGTTGTCTATGTGATCAGAGATCGACACGTTTTTTTTTTAAGACACCGAAGAAAAGTGAAGATTAAGAACTACGTTCGTTTAATCACTGACTGAGGACTGAAAGAAAGATAGCGAAAAGACAGTTTTGTAACTTGTTCCTCATTTCGGTAATAGACAAAAGAAAAGAAAAAACAGTTTTAAACTTGAACTCTTAGTGTGGCTAAAACTTAAGTAAAACGAAAAAAAAAGTAGAAAAGAAGACTATTTTCAAAGTGATCCCTGTATTTCCAGCTTAAAGAAAAAAATAGAGAGAGAAGAGAAAGAAGTTAAAATGAATGAAAGACTGAATGACATGTGAGTGGGCTGCTGTTTAAAAAGACTCTTCGCTTCTCTATTTCTCGGCTCAACTTTATTCATCAGTGATTTACTTACAATTCTTGAACCTTTCTTCATCATCTTTCAATAAACCATTAAAAAAAAAAATGTAATTTCTTTCGCGTCCCACTGCAGTCTATGATCGGGCTTCTTTTTCTTTTTTTGATTTTTAACTATTTATTTATATTTTTACCAGGAGAGGAAATTAAACCACTTCTCAAGGAGGCGAAGAGCGAAACGAGCCATCTCATTTTTATCACTTGAATTTTATGCTATGGTTATGATTCGTTATGATGATAATAATAGCTTTAAAAAGATGAGAGAAGAACCGAAAAGAAGTAGGGGGAGAAACAAAAGAAAGAAAGAAAGAAAGACACGATATCGACAGAAAGAAATCAAATAGGTAGAAGAACTCTTTCTCTTTACTTTGTTTTGACTTTTGTAGTAATCCAAGTAGGCAGAATTACAATTTATTTGGTATTTATGTTTTGTTATTAATTTTTAAAAAAAGAAAGTAGTACTCAATATTGTTTGATAAAGAAGTAAAAATCTTTTGAAGTGTAAAAAAAAAAGGAATTAGTCACTAAGTCAGTTTCGTTTTCCGATTTAAAAGTAGTAATAGCATCCAGGGACTTTTTGAAAAGTTTTTCGCGGACAATCAGAGGTGTGATGTGATGAGGTGACAGTGGCTAGGAAAACATCTGATATTTTTCTTTCTTTTTTTTGTCTCTTTTAATAATAACCGAAACACGAATATGACTACAGTCTGGCACAAGGCTACGCTTATTGAGCACCAAGTTTTCAAATTCACTCGCAATAAAGGGTTCTCTTATGAAAACGTGAAAAAAAGTAATAATACACGATGTTCCTTGTACTGACGACGCCATGTGGCAGTGTCTTTGTTATAATGGCGGACTTTTTCTAGATCGTTTACGAAACTGGGAGATAAAACCCTCTTCCTTGAAAAGAGTAGTTAAGTAAAAAACAATTGGGAAAATTAATGTCAATATTTTTTTTTACGAATCCACATTTTTTAAAAAAATCAATGAAATTAAATAATTTCCTATCTAATTCTTTAATTCCGGAATAAAAATAGCTAAAATAGTTCTAAGAGAAAAATGTTTCCAACTAAGAAGTGATTGATATTCAATCAAACCAAAGTTCTAAGAAAGTTTTTTTTTTTTAAAGCTAAAATAAAAATTAAAAAAACAATCAATCAGTAATTAAATTCGATATCTGAAAAGTGAAAACTAAAGTATTAAATTTAAAGACGAACATAATTCTTTACATTTCCATAAAATGTTCCCAACCAAAAATGCACAGATGCATAAAAGAACAATATGATCATTATTCATTTGTAACATTTTATTGCCGCAATGTTGTGAATATTGTGGCTTTCTCATTTCACACTTGTTTACGATGGCTGCTGTCTCTTCCTGTATTCACAGATGACATAAAATTTGATAGGCTTTTTCATAGACAATTTTTTGAAAGTGTAAAAATGCAAAACAACGTCGCCGTTTTATTTGGCTGCTTTTAATTTTATAATAAATAGAATAAATAAATAAAGCTTTTATTTATTTTATTTGTATTTTTGTTTTGTTAACTCACTAAAAAACGTATGGCTCTCGCATGGCATCAAAATATACTGTGTAAAAAAATGGTTCTATGTTTGAGACAAGAACACTTACGATCTTCTTCATTTATGTACCGTGTCCCTTCAGAACGTGGATGATCATAACTCTCCACAACTTCCGCTCCCTTGTAGCTCAAAGCAACGTTTGACTCTTTCTTCATCATCCTCTTTGTGACTTTATCCCTGCTCTGTTATTTCACACAAACTCACTGTTTCCTTCTGCTTTTCTTGTCTTCAATGTCCCTGTGAATGTTAAATTCACCAAACCCTCTTTGCTCGTTATGTGTCCCAGAAATCATGGTTAGAAAGCACTGACAATATTTTTTTTATACAGTCGTTCACTTAATAGAAGGCTCGAGAGCCACTGAAAGTAGAGAGTTATTATTAAAATAGTTATGACAAATGAGGTGTGTGATATGAATGAAAGAGGAGGTGGAAGTAAGTAAAGATTATGAAGATAAGGAGGATATACAACAAATGACCCTCGATTTGAACAGCTCATAATTGCAGTGTTCGGGGAAGCCTCACATATGGGAGTCTGTTTCACAAATGGACAGTTCTTGGGGAAAATCTGAGCAGAACATTTTTCTTACATTTGGAATATTGGGGAAATGAGGGCGATTCAACTATGTGGAAGTAGTATGGTGTGTTCTAGATGTAAAGGCCAGAACTAGTGGGACTTATTGAACAGCAACACTGAAAAATTCATAATGCTAAATTTTATTTCCTTTCACAATGGCGTACAAGGGGGTACTGAAAAGTTTTTGAGCTGATCAAAAAGGGATACCAAAACAAATGTTTTGTCACTTGTCAAATTTTGTGAAACGGGTGGGGCTGAGAACTTTTCAACTACCCTTATGTAAACAGATATTTACTCATCTTAGTTTTGTATGGCACAAGGCTGAAAGTGTTGAGCACTTCATGAGTATTCAATTCACTTCAACTGTAATGATCTGCAGAACAAGTAACTTTCTAACCCTTGCTTCACAGAAAGGTGTATGTACTGATATTTACTAAGTTTAGCCTAGTATGGCACAAGGCAAAATGGGTGTGAGTAGGGATAAGAAGATTCTTTTGCACCAATATTGAAAGTGGTAAGTACCTGTTTGCTTTATGAATCAGCATTCAAAATTATGTCTTTAGTTTATGTTCAGACACCAATCAATAGTATAAAGTAACAAGTGTGGAGCAACTAGTGAGAATCAAACTTACTTGTAACAATTCAAGATACTAATTTTCTAATTATCATTACATTACAAGGTACCTCTGACAAAGAAATATATAAACAAAATTATCATTTCCACATCTCCGATGTGTTTGCATTATTCACAAAGCTATAGCAATGTATCTGTAGCCTAATGATGAAAAATCATTTATTAGGCCGAGTCATAAATAATTTCTACTTTTGGTTATCAACTTTATTCTTTAAACAAATAAAGTACAGTTATATCTTATTTAATTATGTAATGCCCATTATTTGCAAGGACTTGGCAGCTCTTTGATACCTGTTGAGTAAAATCCTGCAGATTTTGATGCGAAAATATTTTGATGATTTTATGAATCTGGTATTCATTAGAGAAAGTTTTTCCCATCAAAGTGTTTTTGAAAAATGTAATAATTAGTTGGTGGGTAGAACAGAGCAACTGAATTCCAAAATTCCTCCTGTTATTTCTTTTCTTTATGTGACCAGGCATTGTCATGGAGGGGAACAACATTTTTCCTGTTGATGAGTTCAGGTTGCTTTTCAATCAAAATTTTATTGACACCTTGCAGCTACTGGATATATACATGTGCATTTAGTGTTTCACTGCATTTTAAGAATTCTAAATTAATAATACCAGGCAATCCCATCACATGCACAAGATTACCTTTCTTCTATGCATTTGGGATCAGTTGCAGAAATTTATCTTTGTCAATTCACTGATTTTTCTGTTGAACATTGTTGTATGCCACACACTTTTCATCACCTGTTAAGATACAGGAACAGTTAGGATGATACATTCATTATTACAGTTGGTTCCCAAAAACAGAAATTGTCTATGACCCAACCTAATAGTTACCATGTTTTAATTTTTCAACATAATCTCCTTTCTTATCACTGCAATTAATTCAGGTAATAATTATCTCAGACTATGAACTTATTGTCTGATCCTCATTTATGATATCTGCCATTTATTTTTATGCTAATAAACATGCAAATAATGTCGTCCTTTTATTACCACAAATAAAATAAATATTATTGCCCATTCTGATAGGTAGTTTCCTAAATATGGTATCAAACAAATCTTTAACTAATGAGAAAATAAAGAAGGCCAAATAATTGAGGCTTACTGAAATATCTGGAGGAATGTGAAAGCTATGAAATATAGTTATCAAAATAATGAAGATGATAATGTTCATTAAATAAACTTTGGAATCATGTTATCTAGTTGTATGTATGGTGAATTTATTCAAAAATAAAGAAGTCAAGTTTAAACAGTTTGATTCTATCTTGTTAAATGATCTGTAAAAAAAAAATCAGGTTTGAAAAATCTAATTTGAAGCAAGAAATATTTAAACAAAGAAAAGTTTTGTGTTCACATTTCTTGTTAAAATTTTTAAAAATAGAAGAAAAAAAACAATAAAAAGAGATTCAGCATCTTCATAGTTTCCAACATTCCATTTAAAAACAAAGAAATAAAAAAAAAAAAGAATTCAACTTGAAATCAATAATGATTGTCAATCCATTTTATTCTACCAATAACTTTTTATGCACGCAATCCAACAAATGTTTCAAGAACTATTATCTATATTTATTGAAATGAGCCTGCAATTTGACAAAAAAAATCCAGCAGTTAGATTTTGGACTCAAGGGGAAAAAAATCAACATTTCTAATAGAAAAAAAAAATCTAAAAAATGTAACAAAAATTCCATCCTGCTGGAGCTATTTTCTTGTGTTCTGAAATTCTTTTTTTTTTTTTTCTTTTTCTTTTAGCGATAGAGAAATAGATATGAACTGTCTGAAATTAATGTTAATGTCAAGATTCTAATTTTTCAGATAGAAGAATAGTGAAATCAAAAGAGAATTTCCATTTGGAGAAATGCCCAACTCAAGAAGCAAATGTAAGAAATAAGAGAAAATTTGCTTTTCTTTTCTAGAATTTACATAATTTTCATAATATTTCAAAGGTTTCATTTGCTTCTTTAAAATAGAAAAACAAACATAAAAAGAAAGAAGATCAAAATATCAAAGTATTTTAAAAACAGAAAGCATAAAGTAATTCTTTTTTCACAAAATTTTCAAAATGTATAACACATTACTCATTTTCCAAAATTAGAAAAAAAATGTTGCACTTCAATGCATCCATATGCCAAGAGCAGACTAAATGCATTTTTTAAAACATTGCATTACTGTATTAATGTTGGTAAACTGTAACAATATTACAAACAAAACTGTCCTATCATTTTCTAAGGCAACACAGAAAGATATATATTTGGAGTTGAGACTAAATCAAAAATATATGTAAAATATAGATTAAATGAAATTAAAGTTTCATAAAAGATTCTACTCATCAAAAGTTTGTTTCAAACATTTTCAACAATATTAACCACTTCCCTGCCAATTATTTTGGGAAAAACGTTTCATTTTCAAACAAATTGTTTTGTTTCTTTTTAATATAGTAACTAAGAAACTGAGGTACCTTGAAGTACCCAAGTTGACAATTGGACTTGTTCCAAGCTCAAAAAGCATAAAAAGAATCAAGATCGACATATAAACACATCTGTAATTGGTTTTGGATGTGTTTATTCATACGTGTATGAAAAAGACAGTTTTGGTTAAAATGTATATATGTGTTAACACTGAAGGGGTTAAAGCTGATCTTTACCACAGCATAGGTTAGAAATGTGAATAATTTTAAGTGTTAAGATGAATATGTTTCTACAGAAGGATACTGAGAATACCATGGACTGAGCATGTGAGTAATGATGATGTTTTAGAGATAATGGAAACAAAAAGGACTTTTATACTTAACATCAGGAAGAGTTGAAATTTCTATGGCAGATAATGAGGAAAGATGGCTTAGAAAATTTGATACCCACAGGACATATTGAAGGAAAGAGGGATGGAGGAAAAAAATGCATAACCTACCTAGTGAGCTTGAGTAAATGGATGGCAGAGCAAGGTTTAGGAGAAATTTTAAAAAAGACAACATTTATTAAGAGCTACAAAGGACAGGAAATTGTGGAGAGCTATGATCACCAACACCCTGAAGGCACATGAGAATATCAATAATTTTTTATATTACTTTCATATACTCATTTGAACAGGAACAGATACTTAGACTTGAATTCAAGTTGACTCAGCTAAGGTTTAGAAGAGTGTAACAATTTTCTAACAAATTTTTGAGATATTATACACAGTTAAGACTATCATTGTCCAAGGAACACTGATATTAATCATAGATTATCCATACTAGCATACATAAATATATTTTGTTTTAATTTGAACAGTTTTGCAAAGATTACTCTAGCTTCTTAACAGTTATTAATGTTTGCTTTCTATGAAATTGCTACGAACATCATAACTAAGCTCTATCTTAGTTGACTATCTTGAAGGTGACTGAATTTTTTACCAAATAAGACTGTATAAGCTCATTTCTTCTTCTTTATGCAAGTATCTTTCTTGCACTCTCATTCAGCTGCAATCTTGGTATGTTCGTGATATCTTTTTAAAAGAGTATTTGTATATATACATACATACATACATACCTACATACATATATATTATAGGATCAGGAATAAGTAAGAAACATTTATAAAGTCAACATGTTTTGCTTTTATTTAAGCTTCATCAGAAACAAAATATAGAAGTTCCTTTTACTATTATTCTGTTAGATTCTATTCTATATTTGACCTGTATCTGATCCATACTTGACCCCAATTCATTATATATATATATATATATAAAAGGAAGAGGTTATAGTAGTTCCAACGAGAGAAAAGTGTGTATATTAAAAAGAAGAGAGAAACCAAAAATGTTTTTGGTTGTAATGTGGATCTTTTTAAAGATCCACATTACAACATTACAATCGCCTGACGATTGCACTAGCATGAAACAGACTGTCGCCTCTAAGTGCTGACTTCCATGTCCACTTTTATATTTACACACGCTCTATCTCAGATATTGAGCACTTTATCCCATAAATATAGCACACTTTAAGACTATATTTCTTCATATATATATATATATGTGTGTGTGTGTGTGTGTGTGTGTGTGTGTGCATGTGTGAAAAATAATATTGTTAGAAAATTCTGTAGAAAACTTGTATGGAGGAAATAAGATTTGGCAAAAACACCTAATATTTATACTTATTTATATGTAATATTTATAATACATGTCATTTTACAGAGAAATATTACAATTAAAATTTTGTTACTTACAAGTGGGTTGTCAGATTAAATTGTTTTACTTTTTTTACTTTAAATTGTTTATATGTTGCTTATGGTAACTGTTTGTAACTGTTTATATTCCCACGTGTTGACGCCTGTGTTTTGAACAAATGAAAACATCAAGGGGCATAACTGGCTTTATATGTCGCTTATGGTAAGGAATATATGGTAGAATTTATTTTGAGGGATGTGCCTCTGATTTAAACTTGTTGATAAAAATGTTTCTTTATTAATTCACTTTTATTTGGTGGTTTTTGTAGTCACATTGGTAGAATGGAAAGTTATTAAAATTTGGTAGATTTCATTCACCGCATTCCGCTTATGTTGGCTAAGGGGTAATTTTCTGGTGTGGGGATCCCTAATTTATTGACAATGAAATGTTCCCCTCTGCTGGAGTGTCTGGCCAGTTTATGCAACTACCTATTAGAATGGCCATGAATTTCACTTCAAAGACAGATTCATATTCAAAATTAAAAATGATTTCTCATGCAACTCAGAGAATTTAATATATATAATAACATGCAAATGTTGCCACAAACATTACATTGACCAAACTGGCCAGACACTCCAGCAAAGGATGACAGTTCATTGCCAGCGTATCAGCTTTTTGTGGGTTACTTTAATGCTGAAATATAATTTAAGATTTTTTTTTTTTTTGAGAATAACAATGATTATTCTAGATACAAGTCCTACTATTTAATCCATAGCTGTGGGAAGAAATGGATTCATACCTTTTCCAAGGGTATTTGTGCATAATGAACATAACAAACGGATCAGAATTCAAAATTGGCTTTGCAATTTCTCATTTGAAGTCATTAGAATGATAAATAGGTGTCATTTTACCATTATTATTTACTGTTTGTTTTGCTACAATTTATTGTTGCTTTTTGCTGTAGCATACCTACAGACGATAATGGGTATGTCCCCAATTCACATAAATATAGTAGTAAATACTGTATGTTGGTCTGTAGTTGGAGATTCATTGTGGAATTCACTTGGCTCACTACTAGCAGTTGACTATTTCTTCTATATGCCACTGGTGAATATTATATGTGTTGTTCTTGCCTTAAGTGTTATTATTCATTACTAACCTCCGTGTGATAACTCTGGGTTGATAAACTCTTCATTGTTACTATAATTTTCACTCCATCTTATTTCTGTGACTTTTTATCCCAATATCCTGGATCAATGCGCACTTCATTATTTTATTATAACCTTGACTTCATCTTATTCATGTTGCTTTTTAACAGAACCCCTTGAATCAATACATTATACATTATTACTATTATAAATAGTTTTTGAGGTGGTACTGAACAGTTCTAAGATTGACCCAACTTGTCAAATGTGACCAAATATCAGAATCCTTTTTTTAACTTCCTTCCTGGTTTGGTTGAGAACTCCATCTTATTAGTGTAGCTTTTTATCTGAACATTCTAGGACAATCGGCTCTTAAATGTTATTATTTTATTATTAGTTTAACTTCATTTTATTATTGTTGCTTTTTATTCTGACATCCTGGGTCAATACACTCTTCATTGTTTCTATTGCTTTATTACTAGTTTTACCTCATTTTATTATTATTGCTTTTTATCACAATATTCTGAGTTAATACACACTTTATTAACACATTATTACTAGTTTTGTGAGGAAGTAAAAAATGTTTTTAGTCTAAACTAACTCAGAAAATCTAGTCAAACATTTTTGGGTTCACTTCTTGATAAGGCTGAGAACTTTTCAATACTCCCTTGTACTCTATCTTATTACTCTTGCATTTTTATCCCATCAATACACATTTAATTATTAATATTTTAATACTTTTACATTATATTATTATTTTGACTTATACCTACACTCTAGGTGAATAGAATCTCCATTATTACTGTTATTTTATGACTAGTTCTACTCCATCTTATTAGTCTTGCTTTTTATTCCAACACTTTGTGTCAACACACATTTCATTATTAATATTATTGTATAACTAGTTTTAGTCCATCTTGTTTTCGTGGCTTTAAAAAAAAATTATTATTTACTTCACTGGTAGCTACTTTTTTATTTCTAATTTTGCATTGTTTTCTAGGGAGGTCAAAGAGTTCAGACTCAAAATATTATAACAATAAGTCAAAAGTAAATTGGAGTAAAAGATAAAAATCATGATAATAACTGTGTATTGATCCAGTAATGATTTGATAAAAAGCAACAAAAATAAATGATTGAAAATGCTTTGCCCAAAGAATTAAAAAAAATTCCTTATAAAAATCAGTAAAGCTACAATATTACTCTACATGAAAAGTACTTCTTTGGTATGGATGATATATATATATATGTAATATATATATATAATATATATATATGTAAAGCTACAATATTACTCTACATGAAAAATACTTCTTTGGTATGGATGATATATATATATATGTAATATATATATATATAATATATATATTATATATATATGTAAAGCTACAATATTACTCTACATGAAAAGTACTTCTTTGGTATGGATGATTAAACCTGACTCTTGTAAAAAACAAAAAATTATTTAATCTTGAATAATGAAAAGTGTTGTAATAAACAACAACACTCATAAGATGAATAAATGATAGTTAAAATAAAGATGAATCCCATTGTCAAATTCATTAATTTATTATAATTAAGAATAACATTTATGGATTTCTCCATTTAAGTATGTTTTTATACTGCAACCAGCAATTTCTTCTGTCCTAAAGAATCGATTACATATTGAGCATCTGTGCGAAATAATGAAGCTCTGATTTTGAAGTGGACTGGTGCTTACAATGGCTTACCAAGACAGGGTAAAGGAAGGTGTGGGAATGTCAAGCCTGACTTAAGAGATTTATTTACCAAGTACAGTCAGTGTATGAAGACTACAACAGAATGCAATACTTGAAAACTTAATGTAAACATTGAGAAAGGAACCAAGCTATGTTTGAAAGGTGAATTGTAGCCAATCAAATTCTGCAAGATTAGGTTCAAAAGTTGCTGATCCAAGGAGCTGCTTTTTAAAATGGATTTCAAATCCATGAGCAATTAAGTGTGAAGAGTGGAGGCAATATTCCAAGAAATCAAATATAAGACATCCTGATTTAGCAGTGTCTTTTTATCACAGTCCTCTTTGTATTCAAAGATCAGTTTATCTACAATAAGGTTAAAGTACTCAAATAGTAAGTAAGTTTTCTATAAATGTATGGAAATATGTGATTATTTTCTGAGGCTAAAGAAGAGCTTTTAGTCAGTATTACCTTGGCATGAAAAATCCTTATCAGAGAATGGTTTGCGATATGCTTAGTCACTTTTCTTTCGACCATTATATCATAAAAGTGATGAGAAAATTGTACAAGCTGTCACTGGATAAAAGATGCAGGGATATATATATATATATATATATATATATATATATAATGGATTCTCTAGTCAATTTCAACTTATGAGGATCTGACAACTTTGTTCAGTTTTTGTTTGTTTCGTATGTAACACTTCAGTCCTGCTAGTGACCTGCATACAAGTCCACATATTGTGCAACAGCGATGATCTCAGGACATAGCAACAGGAAAATTTGCTGATGCTTTTTGTCATTGTCTTTCATCTCTTAGCCGGTCAGTACGACTGATTTCAAAATTTCTGATACCATCCTGACACAAATATCTTCAGTTATTTCTATCAATGGCAACTTGCTCAAAGTTAGTATGAGGCACATTGACAGCTGAGAGGTTACTCTTTAACTTGTCTTTATACCTGAGACATACCATCCAACACTTCTTTGTCCACTGTCAAGCTGTCTATATATATATATATATATATGTGTGTGTGTGTGTGGTAATAAGTAAAATGTTCACTTATCTTGTCCCTCATCAGAATTTGTAGAAATGGCATCAAAAAAACATTAGATGTGAGTGTAAAAATTTAGAAAATGGTCTCCTGATGAGTAGATGTAGGAACAAAAGAAGTGAATATTTAGTTTTATTTATAATATCTGTTGATTCAGATTATTGTAACTGCAAAGAGTAATTGTCTTAAAAATGTTATCTCCCAAAAATACCCGAGTCAACCATTTGTTTTTTTGTGTGTGAAACATAATCTTTGTTATATATATATATATATATATATATAGATGGATTGATTAAAAGTGCACTTGTAGATGCTCACTAACATCTGTAACTTTTAATGTTGCCAGTTTAAAGAAATCATTTCCCTTGCACTGGCAAAGCCAGGTGGCAGTGTCTTTGCTATGACAATAGTGAAATGCTTGAAGATGTTTACTTTGTAAACGAAAGAGCAGAAGACAACAGTTATAATTGGAAAACATTTTTTTTAAAGACTCAAATAAATAAAGCCTTCTTATAATAATAAAGACTTAACAAAATATCCTTTTTGATGGCACAAGTAAACAATACACGATTTATACATTATGTAAATACATTAATCTTTTCTGTCAATTTAATTTTAAACTTGCCCTTTATTATGTCACATAATCTAATCTGAAATTGTGCTTTTTAGTTTTTAATAAATTCATCCCAAGCAAGTTGATAGTGCCACTAAGACACGAGGGGCTACTGGTAGATTAAGAAGATTTTAGAAGGAACAAGAAATCTAATCCTAAATAGGAAACAAGGGATAAACCTCTATTTCTGTTCAAAAGACTGGGAATTATATATATATATATATATATATATCCATGTGAAGTGAGAATAAACAGAATCCAATTCAGACGTTTGTAACATTCAATTTAAAAGAGGGATAAATACAAAAGTAGAGCAATATTCTTTATATATATGTAAAAGTGAACACTGAAGTCAACAACTAGAGGCCACAGTCAGTTACATCCTAAATGCAATTGTCAGGCCACAGTTATTGCGGTTAGCATGAAACAGACTATCACTTCTGGGTGTTGACTTCATTATCCACACTTATATTTACATATGCTCTATGCTCTATCTTTGATATTGAACACTTTAACCCATAAATATAGCATACTTTAAAACTATATTTTATCATTCATATATATATATATAAAAATATTTAAAATTTCCTATATATGCTGGAGAAGAGTGCTCAATATCAGAGATAATGTGTTTAAAGATACAGACTGTGTAGACATAGAAATCAACACTGCATATTGACTGTGCAATCTTTCAATGTTGATTCCAATGCCTACTCTGTATCTATCTATTGATATATATTTATTTATAACCAATCAGTTTAAATGCAATCTCACGAGACATTCTAGATAAAAGCCTTAAAAACCTATCAGGAAAAGAAAAAGAAATTAATATCTGCTGATATTAAATAGTTTTGGATGTTTAGATAAAGAATATCCACTCATTTCAAATCGGGGTTAAATCATTCAGCAGAATGAATCATAATCTAAAGATGTACACAATATCTGTAATAATTCTCTTTTTCTGCCAAAGTAAAAAAAATTTCAATTTTTGGTTTTGCAGAGAATCTTATATATTTATGAAACCTAAAACAACAATATGTTTAGATGCAGGCCAACACAGATCAATAGCTTCCATATTCACAAGTGGTTAATTCAATTTGGAAACATATGTGGACAATTAGAGGTTTTTTTATCATTATTCCTATATAATAAAGAATTTTGCACAGTCTTTAATGTAGAAGCATAAAAAACAATTAAAAAAAGGTGAATTTACATATTAAGCAAATGCACAGGATATTCCATGATTATTTCCATTACATGTAATGAAGAAATGCAATTTGAGGAATAGGTTTTTGGCACCAAGACAAATCAATTTGCCACTTCCATCTGAGAAAGAAAGTCAAAATTGACAAAATCTCATGCCAACAGAACAAGACTCTAACAATGTGGGAATGGTTAGTCTATTCTTAGAACACTTAGCTAAGATATCTCCAAAATAAAACAATTGGTGTAATTAAACAATGGAAACATCATTTAATGCTAACTTTACTCTCACTTCACAAGTGTTACTACCATGGTCTCATTTCTAAAGTATTCTTAGCCTATATTGTTTCTGTCTTGAAATGGAAACTGTTTCATGAAAGTTGAATTATATTTCATTGTGCTTTGTAAGGCTTTCTTGACCAGAATGCAACTCCAAATTTGCAGACATTGTTAACTTTTATATATATATATATATATATATATATATATATATATATATATATATATATATATATATATATATATATAAAGAAATGGGATACAATGAAGTTAGTTACATCTAATACATTTATATAATTTTCTGTCAGCATCTCTCTGAAGCTGAAATCTTAGAAATCCACATCTATGTTGTCATTGAATTTGTTCTGTATAGTGATTACTTGTTCTTTAACGTCTTTTTTTAAGGATATTTTTGAACATTTTTAACCAAGACTGAAGACAGCTTATTGATAAACAGAGAGATAAGAGTGAAATTAGATGTAATCCTGTTCTAGATTTGACCGAGACATAAAAACTGATCTATTTTGATATTTAGCTAAAAAAAAAAATGATAGAAATATGATGACATTATAATGACAAGAGAAATAATGAACTGTTTTGTATTTGATCATTGCTTTTATATTTTCTTTCTTAGCTAATTAAGTTGAATTTAATGAGATTCTTAGTGGAAGTAGAGCTATATAAAAAATACAATGATGACCCAGAAAAGTATTTCAACCTACTGTAATAGTAGTCTAATTTGAATCTGTCAAAAGTGGAGACTATAAATAGTCTCACCAAGACATTGTGTCTGAGTACTTACTTTAGTATTGGTCACAACGTCTTCTTTCATGTGCACTGTCCCTTCCACAAATTCTTATCCTATGTAGCTCTTAGTAATGTTTTTATTTTTACAACTCCTAACACCATTCTGTCATACATGCAAACTCATTCGGTAGGTTACTCACTGTTTCCCTCTGCCCATCTTGCTTTCAATATGTTCTGTGAGTGTCAAATTTTCTAAGCTCTCTTTTCTCACCGTGTCCAAGAAATTTCAACAGTCTCTTTCAGACTGTAAGTATAACCATCTACACGAGTTTAAAATACTTTTGTGCCGGTGAGACGGAGAAGTACTAGGAAGAGGAAAAAAGTCAAACAATTATGTCCTGACCCCAAAAAGAAGAGGTATTGAGCAAAATTTCATGGGAAAATTAGCGCGCGGGGGATGTTGTTGTAATGGAATGTCCCACTCTCACTATCGCCTATTGTGGACTGACTATATCAGTAGACATAGTGTGCACAGGATATCCCTGGTGACTTCCTTCATAAATTACTAGCCTGTCTTTCAGTAGTGTATTCTCTTTTACAATAAACCTCTCTTTCTTTCATCTATGCCAGTGTTGCTGTTCCTTTCACTTGAGTACCACCTTTGTCTGTTTGTAACCTTCTTTAAGGATACAAAAAATACTACAAATGAAAATAAAGAAAATAATACAGTAAGTTTCTTTTTTGCCTTCATTTACCTTAAAACTTCCTCATTGTTTACATCGGTAGTTTCGAAACTATTTTTCTCTGGGACAAAAATTTGCTCACACCTCACCAAATTTTATGTGATAAAAAGTACATTTAAAAATAAAAAAAAAAAAACAGAGAAAGGGTTAAATGGATATAACTGTGGATTTGAAGTCAGAACTTTATCATTGATAACTCTCTCCTCCAATTTGTGGACCTTAGTTACTATTTTCTTAATACTTGATATAATGTAAAAATATCACAATGATAAAAATCAATCACTAATTAATTATAACTATTTATACTGGGACTCATGCATGCAATTACAAGTAATTAATAATAATATTTTAAATTTTGAAATCATGTTTATTTTTAGCATCTGAATTTTTAAAACTGTTTCTAAATCTTTGATTGTCTTTCAATCATTCTGCCTTAGAAGCTATCCTCTTCTGTCGCACCTATGGGGTACGCCACACAATTAGGAAACCTCTGGTTTACATGCTCTGTCCATGCTATTCTCAAGTATTCCTTGTCTAGAGCCACAACTATGTTGCCTAAAGTTTCCTCTTCATCTGTAACAAAAGTATACACAACTCCCTTTCATTTGTAGTTCTAAATAATGTTTGTCTTCTTACTATCCCTCCCTGTTCTATCATAAATTTACACAAGCTTATTATTATTCACTATTTACCGCTGCTTCTCTTGCCTTCAGTATGTCCTGTGAGTATCAAAATCTCCAAGCCCTCTCTCCTCGTCTTGTGAGCCAGAAATTTCAGCTGTCTCTTTCAGAGTCTAAGTATAAGTATCTATACAACTTTACAATACTATACACAAAAATAAAGAACATAATACAGTAATTGGATGACTAAGTATTTAGCTATATGATAAAATCTGAATGGTGACTACTAGTTAGCTTTTGTAACCTAATTGGTAAAGTGTTACCCATATAAAACAGGCTCTCAAGAATATAAAATTTAAGTTCAAATTTTGTTGCAGGCTAATTCTTTATTTCCAACAACTACTACTTACTTATTGGTTGTATAATGTAATAAATGACCTGACACCTTGCAATAAAAATAAACACAAGATGAAAGAGGAACTAATGAAAAAATTTGTTAATAAAACTCTGTATGGTCTTTTCATCATTAAAAAAAAAATAATACACCTAGAAAAAATTAATCTTTTTTTTTTATGTAACAATAGACTGATTTATGGTGTAAGACTGGTTAGTCCTTTACTGTTATCTGACAGACAGCATTTTGAAAGTAATTATATCACATGAAAAAAAGAACAGTTACAACTTAGGAACATAAACAAACAATAAGTGTAGGACTATAAAGACATTGTTCATTTCGTCTCTCCTAATTCATTAAGAAATGAAGTGGCACAGCAATCTTACTCTGAGATTCATTACAGTATGTCAGATGTTTCACTGATAATTGTTCAAAAGACTTGGAAATTATATCATACTGGAAAACAAGATTTCTGAATACAAGAATAACGTTGGAAATTTTTATATTTTTGTAGACTGGGTCAACTAACATTGGATGGCAACCAGTCTAAGAGAAGGAAAACACTGAATTCCAAACTGTGGTAAACCATTCCACTATTTTTACCAAGAATGCATGGTAATTTTCAAAAACAAAAAAGAAAACTATTATCTGAGGAGTCATTGCCTACATCTTAAAACTACATGATATTAATAAAAGAAAATATAACTTTATTTTTTTTTACCAAAGATTCTTGTTTGTCAAGTTCATTTAGTTAAATTAAAATGCATACACACCATGAAAATTATTTTTATAGTACTTTTCTCCAAAGCTTATTTCATGAACATATCTAAAAGACTATGACTGCACTATTAATATTATCAATATTATTGAACTTTAACTTTTGTTTCAGAAGTGAAAATTAAGATTCTGGCTTTTTTGAGGTATTATTTTAAACTGCTACCGCAAAGATGATAAAACGACTTGCAGAATTTGTTAAGTAAAAGGAAATAAAAAGAAATGTTTAACTGTAAAACCTAAAACTAGTTTAAGTATTTTAAGGGTGGTGACTTGACTCTTGAAATAAAGCCTGGAAATCGATAACTTATCATTTGCCAATTATCATGCTTTAAAATACAATGTAGAATAAAACACAATCACATGCATTCAGAAATTTTCTGGAGCACTGTGATCATTGACAGAAATTATATGAAAAAGATAACCTTCAAAAAGCAAAAGAATTGGTCAAGAAACAAAAATAGTTTTCATATGTCCAATACAAGGAGGCCTGATCAATACGCCCTGAGAAGTGGATCAGTTTGGGGAGTTTTTAGCATCCCCTGGTAGGTAGATAGATAGATAGATAGATAGATAGATATTCACTCAGTTACTTTTGGCAGGATATTTGAGTAACAGAACATCAGACAATACCAATGATGTTCAGTCCCTGAGGTAAGTTTTAAACTTAAAAATACTGGATTTTCTGTTTATAAGATATTTTTACTGTCAAATTGTATATTTCTGATATCGATTCAGCCATCTTGTATGACTGTTATTAGTTTGTTAATTAATAGGCAACATGATTTAAGAGATAAAATATATAGCACTGATTGCTGAGATATTTCCCAAGAGCCTGAAATAAGGTAATTAATTTGATAGTATATATCCACATTAAGACGAGGAAAGTTTTCCAAAAGAAACGAAGAAAGGAATCTTGTTGAAAAAAAAACTAACATGAAGCATAATTAGTGCTTGATTTTAAAGAACAATTAGCTTCTTAAGATAGGAGAAACAGGTAATTAACTGACAGACAAGTATTACCTAAGCACAGCAGGTGGGCTGTATTGATGATAAGCCAATGATTTTGTTTTCCAAACTCTAGAAGTAAAAATGTTGCCAGGTTCAATCAATATCTATCTTTTTGCTTATGTGATTTGTAATAGTGAAGTATTTTAGATTATCTATGGAATTCATGGGAAATGAACAAGAATCTTGTGAATTTGACTGCATTCAAACAATGAGAAAGAAAAGAAAATATTGATGATTTAGGATTCAATAAACTTTCCACCCAAATTTTATTATGATTAAAAAGCAACCACAGAGTATAGGTTGAATGTAAGTTTTGTTATATATATATATATATATATATATATATATATATATATATAAAGAGAGAGAGAGGTGGGGAGAGTGATGGCTTGAAGATTGCATTCAGGTGTGAAGCAGACTGTCACTACATGGCATTGACCTCAGTGTCCACTCTTATAATTACTTTTATACATGCTCTATCTCTGATACTGAGCACTTTTAATCATAAATATTTTATCTATCTATTTTAATGGCAAATATATATATATATATATATATATATAGGATAAGAAAAGAGACTATTTTTCCCTGATTATGTACAATCATATCTTAAAACTATGCAAAACAGAAACATAAATGTTAAGATAATTAAATTACCCAATTAATAGAAGTGTTTTTTCCGATGACACTGCAATCATCAATATCGTAACAAAGTATATGCTTGAAATCAGAAAAAGATCCTCTGCTCATCCTACATCTATCTATCTATATTAGGGTTATGCCTTTTTTAACCCTATGTTCCCATGTCATAAATCAACAAACTTTTGTTCAAAAAAATTAATGATAAAGGCATTTTAATTTGTTTTAGTTCTTGAAAAAGGTCATCCCCCAAACTGAAAATTTCATTTTATCATATACTCAATAAAGGTAAAAAAAAAAAAATCAAAATATTTCAGCTTCATTTTGCAATTAGCTAAAAATGTAATTGAAGAGTACTTATGTAATGTTTAATGCATTTAAGAGTTTGTAGTTATAGCATAACATACAACCTTACAAATAAACAAAAATTTCAAACTTGCAGAAGCTTTATTTTTCAATGTGTTAATAATGTAATTGGGTAGTACTTATGTAATTTTAACATATTTAACAGTTTATTGTTATAGCATAACATACAAATTCTAGAAGGCTCCAGAAAGAATAGTACTACTATACTTAAATACAATTTTAGAAATTTTTTGTTGAGGGCAACATTTTTTTAAAAATAAATTGAATTAAACCCCTCTTCATTATTTTTGAAAATTCATTGAATTATGATACAGTAAATCAATTATTTTACAAAAAGCCATAAACCTAATATATATATATATATATATATATATATATATATATATATATAAAGGGAAGAGGTTATGGTAGTTCCAACAAGAGAAAAATGTGTATATTAAAAAGAAGAGAGAAACCACAAACATTTTTCATTGTAGTGTGGATTTTTAAAAAAAATATATTATGCTTTTTTTTTTCCATAATTTTGCTACATGTGTTTCCGGTGTCGCAACCTTCTATTGAGGATATTTAACATAAAAAAACATAAGAGAAATTAATTCCTTTTAATAATATGAGGAAATATCCACTCTTTGCCCGATGAAGGTCATGAGACCAGAAACTTGTATAGCAAAATTATGGAAAAAAAAAGGCATAATATATTTAAAAAAAAGACATTACGACCAAGAATGTTTACAGTTTCTCTCCTCTTTTTAATATATATGTATATATATATATATATATATATATATATATATATATATATAAAAGTGAACATAGAAGTCAACAGTCTGTTTCATGCTAAATGCAATCGTCAGGCCATGAGAGCTGTTATTTTTCTCGGCTATTTATATATACGGGTTAGTGGTGCATTGTGGGTAGTCTATTTTGTGTTTTTGTGTATTAAGTGTTGATTTCTATATTCACTTTTATATTTACACACGCTCTATCTCTGATATTGAGCACTTTATCCCATAAATATAGCACACTTTAAGACTATATTTATTCATATATATATTTATATATATATATATATATATATATATATATATATATATATATATAGATAGATAGATAGATCGATCGATCGGCAGATAGAAAAGAGAGATATGTTTAATCATAAAATAAATCAGTACAGTTACACATACATAGGGGCACTGTAAATTCTCAGCTCAACCCACTTTACAAAATGTGAGTAAATGTCTAGAATTTAGAAAGGGTTTCTTGGCTGAAAACTTCTTAGAGTATATATTTGTATGTGTAAACACACACATACAGATATATACTAACACAGATAAAAACTGACATGTTAGTCGTATCATGTAAATGTTAAACATGGCTTTAGTCCAAACATTTTACCTATACGCTTTCAGGGACAATTGTCCATAAAAGAGAACAATGGGTTCAAACCCAGTTGTTTGATTTGCCAGTTCCAATTTTATGTATAATAAGATTTGTGACCCCTCTGTTGAGCCAGCAGCAGACCTGGAAACACTGAGATTCTGTTGCAGATTTTTCTTTCTTTTTACCTAAGATAGTGAAAGCTACAGCAGAGCAAAGCCATAATATTTGGATAATACATGCCAACGACATTAATTGATCTCCTCACTTGAACACTATAAAATCCAAATCACATGATAATGAAAGCTGAAAGATATAATTTAAAATCATCTTCAATTCCAGTTTTCAAACAAAAAGACAAAACATTCAATAGCTATGTATGTATTAAAAATATGTGTAGGCATTTATACTTATATTATCTTTATTGCTTCAAATGTTATTATAGTGGATACTTGTATTTGAAATAGATGCCCCCTTTTAATTTTAAACATTGTGAATTACATCTATCAAAATGTGCTTTCTAGTAGGGATCAAACCTATATCCCTTTTAATTGGAGAAGGTTTGATCACTGCTAGAGAGCACATTTTCTGTATTAAGATTTCTCAAATGCACAGGCTGATGGATGTAATACACATCATTTAAAATAAAAATGAAAATGGAGGTTTTACTTCATATCTGAGTATCCGCTGTAATAAAAAAGTCAGACTAAAAATAAATACATTAATTCTTCCAAAATTTATAATGTCTGTACATGTATAAAGATACATGTGACATATATATATATATATATATATCTATATATATATATATATATTGCTGATACCTTCTGATGAGTGGACAAAGTGATTCCCAGAGGGCCTGTTTACAAATCTCTTGAATTGGCATGATGAAGATCACATCAATTAACCATTTATTTGTATTAGTCCTCTCTCTCTCTCATATATATATATATATATATATATATATATATATATCAATTGAAAATTAGTAGGGATAATTCCAAGGAGGACATTAATCCAAAGAGAGCTCAATGTAAGTAACAGAGCAATATAATAATGAATACAGCTGATCCTTAAAAATCCATTCGGTTATAATTTATTTCATGAATATACAAATATTCATCTCTTACGACAAAGTTTCTTTAATAAATGGAGTCAGTTTATCCAGATGAAGGTAAAATGAAGATGTAAAAAGAAAAAAAAGGAAAATTTTTAATATTAAAAGAGGAAGAAAAAAAATTAAAATTTCAATACAAGGTTTTTAAAAAAAATTACCCCATCCTCTCAAGCCTTCAATTTGGTAAATTTCTATACCAAAAATTAATTGATGAGTAATGTGCATGCAAATAATCCCGCAGAAAGACTGATGCTTGCAAAGAGCAAAAGCAGTGGTCCAAATGTTTAAGTCATTTTCACCTTTAATATTTTCATCAATGAAGAAATCTTGATAGCAACCACAACTAGACATTTATTTTGGGGATTGAGTGACTTTTATCATTTATTACTGTCGGTGGTTCTCGGTCCCTGAAGTCTTTTTCATTTATATTTCAACAATTATTTACTGCTATATGGATGTGTGGGTAGCACAATTGAATGTTTGGGTAGTATGATTAGATAAGTAGGTTAGGTGACTAGTAGCAACTTGGAAACAGAAATCGGTAACCTAAGTTTGAATTCTGGAAGCGTTTGTTATTTTCACTTTCATACAAATAATCTTGGTATGAAAGGTATGAATCCATCACTTCTCCCTCAAGCTATGAGTTAAATAGCAATCTAAATATGCTGTCTCTCCTTTGAGGTAGCAACCAATCCAGGAGAAACAAAACACTGAATTAAAAAACTAATTTGAAGAGAGATTGGCTCCATCAGACTACCTTGTTGGAGACACTATTGCTGTTATAGATGCAGTACATGTATTGCTCCTAAGACTTTAATGGATTACAGGACTCATGTTATGGTGTGAGTTATAAATCTAAATCCATTACTAATATTTGTACAGAGGGAACAAATGAGAAACCAAAAAATTTTTAAAAATGCAATTTCTAACTTCAGAATTCTATGGTGAGTTTGGCACAATATCCCTTCAAGATTGTTAGAAATCCTTTCTTCTTCAGGACATAGGCAATCATGGCTCTCCACAAATTACTATCCTATGTAGATCTTGTATTTTTGCTATTCCACCAAATTCCTATTCTCCATCCATTTATACAATCTCTTGAGGTAGCTTACTAGATGTTTCTCTCTTCTTCTCTTGCTTTCAATATATCCTGTGAATGTCAAATTCTACAAGCCCTCTTTTCTTATTATGTATCCCATAAATTTCAGCTGTCTCTTTCTGGTTCTAACTATAGGTGTCCTTTTTTCCCTAATTTCCTTAAAACCTCCTTGCTTACATTCTCTATCCATGCTATTCTTAGTATTCCTCTGTAGAGCCACTTCAAGTCTCCTCATATGTGAGGAAATTGTCAAGCATTCTCTTCCATACAGGAGGATTGATATTACACAGGAGTTTAACACTATTTTTTTTTTATTATTTCTAATGAAATTTGCCTGTTTCTTAATAATTTGGAAACTTTTGAAAGGTAACTTTTGGTATACTAGTGTGTCTTTGTATTTTGGTTTAGGTTGATTATAAGTATAATAATGAAATGAGGATATTGGTCAAAAGAAAATAATTGAATGCTAACTCTTCTGGTATGTCTGTAATCAGGAACAGGAATATTGATAATACATAGTCGGTCACTGTTTGAATTCTTCAAAAGATACATGGAGCCTTGGAGACAATAACTACAATACTGACTTCAATTAAAGATAATTGTTATTTGCCTTTCTTTTTCTTCTAAACACTTTAATATGATTTTAGAAATTTAGTTAGGACTTGGCTCAACATTAAAAAATAAAAACAAAAGAAGATTCTGTGTAATTGATCAGTAAATGATGTTTAAGAGAAGTGCATTCATTAGAAATTCAAGCCAATTAAAAGGCAGTTAATTGTGATTAAGTATCACTTAGAAATATAGGGCAGAATAAAAAAGCACAAATAAACAGGTTTCTCTTAAAACAATTTACATCTCTTATATTTTTTCATGTCACAAACATACCGTAATTTCCGTTTGAGAGTTTATTCTTTATTTCTTACAAATGCATTCTTTACTGATGGTCTGAGTAGTTGCATTAAAAAATTAAAATGAATGAAATATGACTAAAAAATGAATAATGTTTGACAATGTTTCAGCTCATAAAGATTCAAGTGAGTTATTTTTCATCCTACTGCACAAATACACACACATATAAGTAACGCTCTTGAAAGAAAAGAAAAAAAAATATATTTAATCATTTCACCCCAAGCAAGGCAATAAAGCCACTAAAATACAAGGGGTTACTGAGTGTTAGAGAATATGAGACACTATTAAGGAGGGGGAACAATAAAAGAACAAGAATTAAAAAGGCAGACGATAACAAGTGGCACTGCATTTAAATTTTTTGAAGATCAAAGTTGACTGGAAAGCAAGAAACTATATATAGAATGAGTCAAGCATCAATTTTGGCAACAGTAGCCAAACAAACATTTTGGCACCTGTAGACCAGGTTCTGGATAGCCATAGCACAAATCAGAGCAAATGTCACCACAAGAGTGTCAACAGATAGTTGGAAATAATTTACTTGCAGCAGGAATATGGACACATATAGAAACCGAATTTCTATTACGACTCCCCAGGCATCCATATCAGGAGAGCATCTAATGAAAGAGTGAAATAAAAATTTAGTTTATATCTAATTTGAATAAAGTGTTTATTTAATGTTTCATCTGTTTTATATATTTAAAATATCTTCCTTTCTCACATTCGTTAGCACTAGTCTCTATAGGTTCCCCTACTTGAGTCAAGGGCATACAATCAAAGAGTGCATTATGGGTAGTAAGGTATGTCGTATTATCCTGATGGTTATTTGGTAGATGGTAATGGTTATGTTTCATATTATACTAAAGGCTATTCAGTAGAAATAATTGTCGATCTGAAAGTGGTTATTTGTTAACTTTTTACTCGTTATTTATTATTGATTACTAAATTAATTGTAACTGATTATTATTATTACATTTACTTGTGTTTAGGCATTCATTCATAGTTTTTAATATTTACTTTGTTTTTTATTTAGATTTTGTTTTTTTTTTTCAGTGGGGGGGATTATCTTGTATGTTTAGTTCATATAGTTATCTTATATGTTTAGTTTATATATGGTGGACTGTCCCATCATATTCGATGTATGAGGGTCAAGCAGCTCAGTTCCTAGGAACCAACAACCCAGACAGCAGCACATATGATTTGATTATAATGGTGAAAGCTTAGTACAGAACCAACCACACTTTTTGAAGGGCCGAAAACAGAGACCTGATGTACTACATGCCACAACTTCCCCAAACAACCCTCCGCAGTTTTTGAATTCAGAGTTGTCCGTCACCTAGACCAGTTGCTATCCAAGGCTATAGAACCCAGTATATCCTGCCATTTACCCATAGATGGAGCGAGAAGAAGAGGATTCATACTTTTCCCAAGGGTATTAGCACGTAAGTGAATGTAATGGATTTGACTGGAATTCGAACTCAGCTCTCCGATTCCTTAGTCCGAGCCATCATCCACTACTCCACCATTCCTCCTCATAGTTTATATATGAGGTGAGTTACATATTATTAAATGCACTAAAATATATATTGGTGTGTGGATATATAACTTTATACTCAGACCCCAAAAAAAAAACCATGATCTCCAATTTATCTATTAAATAAGACAAAGTAATACCCCATCACATATACAGAATGATAGTTTATCCCTCTGAATCTGCCAGTGCAAAAATACAAGAAAACACAAGCAATATCCTGTCTTTGGAAAAAGATTATTAAAAATTTCCTTTTTCTATTGTGTTTCAATGTAATGTCTTTAATATTGCTTTAATCTTGAATGAAGATAAAAACATGAAAGCTGACAAAATTGCCTTCTTTATTTGATACCAGGATCTCCTTTAGCAAATACTTCCTACCTGACAAATGAAACCCTGGTGAACTTGACAACCTCACATCTTGCTCTCCATCTTCAACCCGAGAAAGATGAAAAGTGCCAGCTGCCTTTAGAGGAGAAATTTGAATAACAAATACAAGGTTTCCCATTTAGCAAAGACAGCTGAATACCCTATCAATAGAGTTTTGTTGTTTAGATTAATTTGCGCTGTCCAAATTCTATTAATCAGTAATCCACAGAAAGCAAAACCAAAACCAGCTTCATTAATGTATCTCTGCCTAGCTTATCACTTGTTTGTCGTTAGCTGAAATGATTTGTTTGAAGGGATTTTCAAATCAGGTACATCCAGTCTTTTGTTTTATTGAACACATCCATAATCTACACTCTGTTCTATTTATAAGAAGTACAATTAGTAAAAAGTAAAACTGATCAACTGTGTTGCAGTTACAGAGAATAGTGCCATTTGTATGTTTGTGTCTTTATATAAGGTCTGAAATTAACTTTATCTACATTCTATATCCACAGACTAATAATGAATAAAATGTTTATCATAATACATTTCAACATAATATTGTTCCTTATTAATGTACTTAATGGTGTGTTGAATATTAAACTGATCAAACATACAGTGAAATTTTTAGATGAGGATTTAGCTAATAATGTCAGACTATGGATTTACTGATCCATTCTTATATACCACAGCATCTCTTTAACTATAGTATTGGCATTCCTAGAAAAATAAAAAGAAGAGGAATGTTGCTTAAGTCTCCTTCATTACAATCCATTGAATTTGTAAGTCCAAGTTCTTTCTTTGTGAGAAATGATTTCAGAAATAATTCCACTTGCCTTTGTAAAACCAGAATTATTCCAGCATTTCTTGGCTTTTTTTTAGAAAAAAACGATTGGAATGCTAAATTTGCTTTTCTTTGTAATTCACTGTGGATCATAAAAAAATCAAAATCTGCGTTCTTGTTATATTCTAGCCCCCAAGGATCTTATATTACTGTTTCCTCCCCATTAGAACATTTTATAAAACCAGATTTCAATTTTTGATTAAAGGCCAAAGGTTAATAATTATCTTGGCTCCGGGAATCCATTTCTAAAATTATCTTGACACTACACGAAAAGTTGGGTTCATGGCATTTCCTCTTGTCTGCTGTAATGAGGATGAATTTCATTTTGTTCTTGTTTTAAAATTTATCTTTAAAACTCTTTCTGATTTTTTGCTATGATCAAAAACAATATATTATTAAAACAATATATAATTGTTAGGAAACTGCCTGTTTACTTTGACCGACATCACCATCATGGCTGGATTAAGCTATTACAGAGCCTGTAGCACATTATAATGAGGCCCTAAATTTAAAAATAAAATATACATAAATATCCAAAGAAGAATTAGCAATACTATTGGTTCTTATGTGATAGCTCAGTTTCATTCACTTCCCCACCACTGTAAGGTTGCTTCTCTGTGCCTTTTCTATAAATACTTTCATGATAATTGCTTGGATGAGTTCTTCACTACGTAGGCTTTTTGAAGTTAAACGCAATAATATACTGGTGTCTCATATTACAGTTGAGCTGGCTAGATGTAACTGTAAATTCTATGCTAACAGTTTCTTTTCTCACACTTCTCGGTTGTGGAACTACCATTCAAGCTACATGCTTTCCAGCCAACTTTAATCTGCAAAAATTTAAATGCAATGTCCATCACTATCTACTCTTCTCCTGATCACTCTTTTCTCTTCCTGCTCATTATTAATGTTTCTGTTCCTAATTCTTCTACACCCTGTAACCCCTTGTGTTTCAGTGGCTTTTAAAAAATATTAAATCATAAATTATTTACTAGCAATAAACAAACCCTGAAAAATATGAGGCAAAAGATTTTAGCATGATCTTTAGGTCGATTGAGTAGCATTGACATAATGTTAAAATAATGAATAATTAAAGATTCAACTTCCCTGACATGTAAACCTTAACACTGCCAGATTGCAATTTCACTAGTCTACTTAAAAATATTTCATGTGAGGCCCTCAAGAGTATATGGCCTGTAATACTTGCTACTTTTGCTAATAGGTTAATATGGTATGGATTATGTTCTTAAAAAATTCAGGCATTGTCCCCAGCACCACATAATTCCATGTTTTCATTTTTATTTATCCTATAAAAACAAAAAGAACACTCAAGACAATATTTGACAAGAACATTAAGAATTAAATGATATATCTATAATATTATAAATTGGGTATTTGAAAACCACATGGTACTAATGCATGAGAATACCCCACAGTACTAATAGAGGGTTAATTATGATAACTAAAACATTAAAAGAAAAACTGATGAGTCCATTTTTAGTTATGACAGGTATTGGTTTACACACGATAAGATCTTCATTTCTTGACAAATCAACCTATTTATTTTTCATATTATTATTTCACAGGGTAAAAAAAATAGCGAATGGCAGTGTTTTGTCTGATGGTAGATATTCAAACTTGATTTCTCTTGGCCTGGAGTCTAAATCTTTTGCAACAGAGACAGCAACCATGATGTTGCCAGACATGACTTATCTGTTCTGCAACAAGATACAATGCCAGTTCTCAAAGTATGTGTTACATCTGCAAGCCACACATGTTTTAAGAAATTCTCTTGAGAGAAATAAATGGCTCTAAGAAAGTAGATTAAATCCCATTTGACAGACAGTAACATCAATAACATATAGCATGTGAATAGGAGATACCCAAACTCTGAATACCTGTCAAAGGGTGAAATAATTTATAAGTTAATCAAATCAGATATCATGATTGCGTTCCAACATCTGCAATGTATACAATATCAGACGTAGATATGGTTTCTGCGGAAAGGCCTAGGAACTGAGAAGTGGACTCCAGTGGAAGAGAATACATGTAAAATCAATTAGTGAAAATGATTGTTTCAGTGTCTAAAGTGTCTGTGAGCTGAATAAGGGTTTTCCAAAGTGGCAAGTAAGTAAATACACACTTGCTGACTTAATATTCTTCCAACATCTCAGACTAAACAAAGAAGATAAATATACTCACAAACTTTTGTTTGGAACATCGCTTTAATACATGTTAACAGAGAGCAAATATTATTACTGAGAACTACTAGTGATTACTAGTGGCCAGATGATGCCAAATCAACTACTAACACTTTAAAGCCAGAAGTGACCAAATGCATGAGCAAGTTTCACATGCTTACAGTCCAAGAGTACCTGAATGGGCTTGCAGTCAGGTAACACTGTATTTCAATAAACAGCATTAAGAACTATCATAATCAACTCAGTCAGTTATGCCATATGTCATACACGTTTGTGTGATCAGGTCTCTTTTCATTCATGACTGAATAGGCAGAAGAGTTTCCTGCAGTAGGTTACTGTTTTTTTCTGCAGTAGACTGGTTGCCAACAAAAGCTCTCGGGCCCAGTCTGTTCTGCTATTCAACCCATAGCTGGGAGGAGAAGGGATGGATTCATACTTTTCTCAAGGGTATTTGTGCTTAAGTGAATGTAATGAACTTGACTGGAATTAAAACTCAGTCAGTTATATGCCATGCGTGATACACGCTTAGGTGATCATGTATCTTTCGATACTTGACTTACGAGGTAGATTATTTTCCTCCAGTAGTTTGCATTTCTTTTTTGTGGTAGACCAGTTGCCATCCAAGGCTACAGAACCTGGTCTGTCCTGCTATTTACCCATAGCTGGGGGAGAAGAAGATTCATACCTTTCCCAAGGGTATTATCATGTAAGTGAATGTAATGGATTCAAATGGAATTCGAACTTGGCTCTCCGATTCCTCAATCCACTACATCACCATGCCTCCTATTAAAACTCACCTGATTTCTCATTCCAAGCCAATATCTATTAGACCACACGACACATCTATGAACAATAAGAGGCACCAAAAATTTAGAACTTTTACAAAGTTGTACATTTCAAAAGCAATATCTCATACCCAGCAATACCAATATATTTTTAGATATGTAATTGTACTAACATCACATATTCATATTTTTAACAATCTGGTCAAGACTCCAAGGATTTAACAAATTCAAATCTCTTCAGATCTCTGAGAGGGTTTTAAACAAGATCACTGTAATCTTAAATATTTACAGTTTTGAACTGAAACTTGTTTCCTACCAAAGAAGGATATGACATTGGTAGATTCACTTTCTCCAAAAGCAACCAGATAATACACAAACCGAATTTCATTTTCAGATTTATGCCATATAGCTGCATATCTGACAGTTCATTTTTTTTTATCTCATAAATCTGCTGACCGCTGAAAAATACATTGAAGACTACATCATCAAGGGACATTAGAGACAGAAGGGTAATGAGCAGTAATATTTGGTTAGAAAATTTCTTCTGTTATCCCTAAGAACCAGCAATCCACAGACAAAAATGCATGTTCTGATCTATATAAACAGCATCCACTTGTTGAAACAAAGAACAAGTATAATGGCCATTTCACTGCTACTTTTTGAGCAGAAGGAGATGATCATCTGATCTTTTTCTTCTTTATGCACCATGTCCCCTCAGGATGTAGGCGGCCATGGCTCTCCACAATTTCTTTTCCTTTGCTACAAATAAATAATAATTTTTTTTTTTCCACCATCCATTTAGTCAAGTTCACTAAGTAAGTTATGTGTTGTTTTCTTCTGTCCCTCTTGCCTTCAATCTGTCCTGTGAGTATCAGATTTTCCATATCTTATTTCCTTATTATATACCCTAGAAATTTCATCTGTCTCTTCCTGATGTTAAGTTTTTTTTGCTTCCATTTTCTCTAAAACTTCATCATTGCTCACATATTCAGTCCATGGTATCCTCAGCATCCTTCTGTAGAACCACATTTCTGTTTCTTCAAAGTTCTTATTCATCTTCAAGGAGATTTTCCAGCATTCACTCCTATACTCAAATATTTTATCTGCTAATGTGGCATTTTTTAATACTGAAGTATAAGGTTATTGCACTCAAATTATAGCATTACTGTTAATATGGTTATGAAAAGGTGTATGATATGAATGAAAGGGGAGGTTGTCAGATATGAAATGTAGTAGGAAATGGTATGTCTGTAAGCAATCTATAGTCAAGATGACTGGTGATGGGACAGTAGAGACAATTGGAATTGAGCACTATATTTACAAAGACAACTGGCCTTAAATATGTTATCTAAAAGTATTACGCTGACTGACCAATTTTTGGCAAAATACATTCTTTGTTATTGCTTATATATATGTGTGTGTGTGTGTGTGTGTGTGTATGCGTGTACATGATATGCAACTCTGTTTCTTTACATATGATATCTATAGATGCAATAGATATATACATATAGCTATGCCTAGAAAGTAACATATATATTGGGTTGGTGCATAATTATCAGGCGTTTAAAACAATATTAATTATGAAAAAAGAAACATAACAATTCAGCAATAACATTTTTAAATGATTATTCTGGAGCATATGATTATCAACACATATTTTTATAACCTGAAAATAAAACAATAGTTTTATTCAAAAAGTAAACAAAATAACAATTTTTATTAACAAATAACTCGCCTACAAAAACGCTTGATAATTATGCACCAACCCAATGCATGCAGATATACTTATATTATATATGATATACAGCACTCTCTCTCTCTCTCTCTCTCTCTCTCTATATATATATATATATATATATATATATATATAACTGGTATAATGATAAGGTGTTTTCGTACATTAAATTCAGTTTGAAAAATACAAATAGTTTTTATTAACTTTTCATTTTTAGGAATGAGAACAATGATACCTAAGAGCAGCAGGTTAAAAGGAAAAAGATGATTATGTTAGTAGCTAATAACAACCAATATAAAGAAAAATAATCCTGCAATGTAAATCAAAAGTTGCATAAACTCAGCACATCAAACCCTTTGGTAAGCCCTTGATCTGGGGATAACCCATTCTGCCCAAATGTATCCACAAGCCATCAATGAAAACCAGCAAAAAGATATAAGCGCTTCTGCTTTTAAAATAGCAGCAATCATATTTTGCCTTGTATATCATTTGCTGTGCTCCTCTGAACGTCTCCACTATAAAAATAATTGATTGCGATGATCCCTGTTTATGTGAAACTAAAAATCTAAGAACTTGTGGTGAAGCAGGTTGTTTGGGGAATATAGCTGGAACAAGTTCTCGAAAATGGTCTTCTACAAAAATCGAATCATTCCCATTGTAACTGAAATGGTTTCTCTTCTATTTTTCGTCTCAGTATTTTGAAATCATTCATTAGTCTTCATGGTTATCTGTATGCCTTCATAGAAAATACCGATGATATTGCTAAAATGTGTTTAAAACTTCAATAAATAATGATTACAAATGAATGTGAGGACAGATCCTCTGTCATCATCACCCAATTTTTATGAAATTTCTCTGTAAATAATGGTTAGAGATTTTCTGATGACCTTAAACAAAAAGTGCCCACTTTAATCTAAAAAAAAAAAACTCTTTCCTATTTACTGTTCTTACTAAAACAATATTGCTTTAGTTGTAGAATCTAATGAATTAATTACAGTAAACAGAATCATAAAAATCAATAAATATTAATTGATAGTCATGAAAAGATTGTAAGAATATGATTGTTTTGAAAAAATAAACTATAAAATTGTATTAAAGAGAAAAATGCATGTCAGTAAGCATAACATTTAAATTGAAAAACAAAACTGAAGAACTACTTTATCAAGGGTATCTCAGAATGATAGCCATTTAAAGATTGGTTTTTGATTCTGAAAAGGAATACACATACACCCATGGTAAGATCCAGGATTTGGAGCAGATAGGGTCATAATGGAAAATTTATGAAGGGGCACACTTGGTAACCAATATCTTGGTGTGAACTTTTTAAATGTTCTTTGCCAGAACATGTGATCTTGTACAGAAACATAAAAAGATGCTGCACTTTTTCTTGCAGTGTACAAAGTCATTGAGGATAAGGAAGAAACAGATTATGTATGCCCCCTTCAGAGTTGCATTCAAACTGGAAACTATATATTTTTTCCAAAATGACTGATTTAACAGAAGTTAACCTCAATTCCTACAAGAGTCTTAAAGGCATCATAAATGAGTTTGCCGAAAATGTTCTCTTGGACTTGTCCAAAAGAACAGAAGCATTCTTAAATACATTTCATTCAAGTGATTGGTGAAATTTTACAAGAATTAAAAAGCAAATAACAGAAATCTCTTTTGCTTAAATCTTGATTGAATTTCATGAAGTTAAAATATATTGATAAAATATTATTTTGGTGTTTCTTGTATAAAATCCAGTTTTATAATAAAACATATTTAATGAATTCAAATTTAAAAAACAAGAATATGATGTTAAATCTACTGCAATAAGTCTGGTGTTGTTATAGATCGAAGCCTTAAATTTTAATTATTAAAACAAACAAAGGATCCAAAGAGAAGTCAGTTGAAGCCATTCTATTTACAGGAGCAAAGACAAAGTTCCAAAGTGTATTAATTATAAAAAATTATCTTCATTTTCTACTCATCTTTCCTTTTTATGCCTTTAGAAATGGATATTGTAAAAACTATATATTTACATAGCATGTTCAAATATATTAAAACAAAGAGGAAGGAAGAACAAGTTTATGAAAAATATATTTTTCAGTATAAATTAATAAAAAAATATAACCAAAATGAAACAACAAAATAAATGCTAATTGGTAACTGCTCCTTGACCTTCAGAGATCAATTGAGAATAAAACATATATGTGCACAACAACTAAAAAAATGAATATATATATATATATATACATATATATATATATATATATATAGACACTACAAGAAAAAATATATACCCCCAGAGAACCAGCAATATGAATCACAGATTACATTAGGACCTAGCAACCATTCCTTCTGCTTATGGAGGGAAGGCTGATAGACTTGATATATAAGGCCTCAAGTGCTTTCAAATGATAATCCGAATGTGTTTTGATGACAACTGTGAAATATTCTTTGGTAAAAGACAAGGCAGAAATTTGATCATTTATTAGGTGTTCTGCAATCACAGAACCAGAGGTGTAAACAAATGTTGGCAAATTTTCACACTGCTCCCCAAAGATCTTAGTTGGTAAATAGTGATCAATTTTAACTGCCAACATTTTTTTATATTTTTATTTATTTATTTTTTTTGTTTCAAATGATAGCAAAATGGCTACTTAGCTGATGGAGACTGCAAAATTTGACTTACCTGAAAAGAGAGAGAAAAAAGAAACATTATTAGTGAATAAAAATGCAGGAAACAAAAAATAAAACAAAATTTTTTTCATCATATTAAATTAATTTAGCCTAAAAAGCATAATCAGCAAACCAAGTTCAAATTATAACAGAGCATAAATTCATTTTTACCTTCTATCACCAGATATCTTGACAAAGGTGTCATTACTGGAATGTCACATGTGACAGAGAAGGTATATCAATTAGCTTCTGCTAACATGTATTCCAGTACTCTTCTTCTGTTACATAGTAAGGAGAGGAACACCACTAAATAGGCTTACTCAAGAGATACCCTGAATGTAATCAGCCATTTTCTTCAATTCTGAACCAGCAAGCATTTAGCAGACTTAAAATTCTAGTCAGCAATGAATTTGATGACTTAAAGTCAAAAAACTGATAGACAATTTTTTCTCTTGATTGAAAGAAGTAGATATTTCTGGCAGGTACCAATGACCAATATTCAAGTCTAAGTAAAAGTGAGGATTTAAAATGCTTATTTTCAAGGCATGCAGACCCTTGATACTTAGAAGATTAGCACAACACAATTTCCATACTATCATTTTGTACCTGTGTCTTAAACTCAGGAAATGTGTGTGTGTGTGTGTATGTGTATATATATATATATATATATATATATATATATATATATATATATACACACCATTCCAGGAAATTAATAGTTATTTTTTATCTGGCATTATTTCCTACAACTGCACACACACATATATATATATATATATATATATATATATATATATATATATATATGGAGAGAAACCAAAAGTTTGACAATATGTTTCAGAGTAAACATTAAATAATTATATATTATAACATTTTAGGGACACTAAACTAAGCTTTAGTGTTTATATATGAAATTATATTTTTTATTTTTCTTATAAAATAAATGACCTCTGTCAAAAAACAAAAACATTTGTTTAAATGACACACATTAAAAAGAATGGTTGAATCTGAAATGAAAAATAGTAAAAAAGCAATACAGTTGTAAATTAGCTGCCATAATTAGTCATTAAAAATCATTTCCCATGATGAAATCTTTTAATAACACATTTTCTGATACTTTATCTATGTTTTATTTGGACAATTATTTATGCTGACTATAAAAGTGCTTATCTACTGGGAAACAAGCTGACAAATCAATCTTATTGAAAAGCAAACTTTAGAAAATGTCTCATTCTCTCATTTTTTGTTCTCATTCTTTTTTTCTTTTAATTTAACATATGGCATCCATATTGTATTAAGTGAAAATGAGAAGAAAATGAAATAGATCTATCTATGAGAAGTTGGCCAAATTTTGCTCTGAATTTGTGAATACGTTCATGATGAAATTGAAACTTTTTATTTCAGAAAATCATAACCTATTGCATCTAATATTATTAGTGTTTATTAATAAACAAGTGGTGACTTAATAGCAACTGATTGATTGATTGTTTGTTTTTTTTACCGTTTATGAACACTTTGTAGATTATTTAACACTTTGTGCCCTGACCACCGCTTTACTGATGCTAGAGAAAAATGACTTAATGCCCAGTCACCAGTTGAACAATCGGTAAACACTTGTAACTATTTTTATATCTACTGTGAAATATTACATAGCAATTATCTGCAAATTTTGACCGAGGGACTCAGGCAAAAAGGTTAAAATTGTTCAGGAACACAGATCTCAAATATTTAAAGCTAAAACATATGTTGGATTCTAAGAATAAAATTGTTTCTTGTATCTAGAAAAATATTTGTTCTTCTAAAAAAATGTTAATGCAATATTCTGTCGCTAAGAATTATTCTCAGAATCCAAAAATATTCAACACATAGTTGGGGGAGGAAATGGATTCATACTATTCACAAGGGTATTTCCATGTAAATGAATGCAATGAACTTGACTGGAATTTGAACACAACTCTGATTTCTCATTCTGAGCTGCTATCCATTACACCATCTGCACCTCCATAATGGCAATTAGAGAAATAAGGAATTAAGCCATGCAGCTTATTTGATCAATGCCTACTGGGAAGCTCTCCATAGCCAATATGGTTTAGCCTCATGAGTATCAAGTACGTGGGACATATTCTATACTTTCTGCTAGAATTTCTGGGATGAGGAGTATCATTATCTACATGCAAACTATTGACTCCATCATTGTTGTTATCATCACAATATTTCAGATATTATGGTTTCTAGCCTTCTTCAGTTCCTTGTCAACCTGGGCAATGTTCAAGGAATTTTGAACTGAACTTTTTGTTCTCATTCCACTGTGTCTAGGAATATCTCATCTAATTCTTATTTGGCACTTTTCAAATGTCTGCTGAGTTCAAGTACACAATACCCAGACAAGGGATTGAACTCACAATTACTATGTCACCAAATTCATGAACCAAGGCTTTAATCCATGAGGTTATTGTCCCATGAGACAATCCTGCATAGAGCCTTGAAATTAACCTGGTATACTCATATGCAACAGTAAGTACACAGAAATCAACACTGCATGATGACAACAGTCTTATGTGCAACTGGTATGTGAATTTCTGTGTTCACATTGTTTATATCTACATACACTTCATCACTGATATTGAGCACTCTCACACCATAAATATAGCAAATATACACAATTATATATATATATATATATATATATATATATATATATATATATATATATATATATATATATAGGTGAAACCTCAAAGAATTTAAATAAAAGATTATAAAAGCACAAAAAAGTTTTTTTAGAAAATGCATTGGTTGCTCGCTATAATGAGATTGACCCTAATTTTGATTTAAAAATGCTACTCTAATTAAAAGAGAAAGCAATTTATTAAGATGAAAATGTTTAGAAAGTGCTTTAATTGCTAAATCATCCATAACAAATTTGTGTCCCCGGTTGTTACAACATTTCACCTCTCTTGACAGATCTTCTATTATCAGATTTAATTAGCATTTAATAACAAAAGTGATAGAAACATAAGCAAAATGAAAAAGAAAATAAATGAAATTGGCTAGACTATATACCCAAAACATATAGTAAAAAAAAAAATTTTTAAATTATCCATGTCTCCTCTCCTTCATGCCCATGTGTAATCACATCAACATAAACATCACTTTAGTCTGATGAAGTCTTAAAAGAAGAAACAGGTCACATGAAAATGTTTTCCAACTTTGTCATAATTTGTTCTCTAAAATGATCTGTATTGACAAAAAATTTACATGTGTGTGTGTGTGTGTGTGTGTGTGTGTTTAAATATGCACATATGTGCATACATCAAGAATGTAGGGCCAAGTTCTTTCAGGACATAGGTGATCATGTCTCTCCACAACTTCCTGTTATTTGTTGTTTTAAGTAATTTTTTACCCTTACCATCCCTGTTTGTCTTAGTTCTACCATCCATTCACAAAAAACTTGTTAGGTTACCCATTGTTTCCCTCGCTTGCTCATCTTGCCTATTCTATGTGTTTTAAATTCTCTTGGGGTTTTTTTCCTCATTATGTGGCCCAGAAATTTAAGCTGTTTTTTTCTGATTATAAGTTTCAGTTTCTTTGTTATTCTTCTTTTCCTTAATACACTTACAAAGAAGTGAATTCATAACAGTATTCAGGGACTGATAGATTAGTTTTCAAACCATTGCTTGGTTACTCATATTTAAATATATACACACATACACATATGACTAAGAGAGAAAAATAATAATGTTTCTGTATTACTGTACTTGATAGCATATAAGATCACATTTTATCCACAAATATTAGAATTCCATAAAATTGTAATAAATGCACAAAAAGAAACTTGTTTCGAACAGAGCCAAATAGGGAACCTGGATAAAGTTCCAATGACAGTTGATGTCTCATCTAACAATTTTTTCTCGGTATTCCCTGGATGAAATAGAAGAGAGTTTTTAGATGCTATTAGATATGGTACTCAAATAAGCTTTAAGGTTCATATTTAAATGGAGAAAATTGAAAATCAGAATTGGAAAAGAAAGTCAAAGGCGTTTTTGACACACACACACACACACACATATATATATATATATATATATATATATATATATATATATATATATATCTTTATTTGTTGTAAGATTTTAGTTAAGAAAAAAATATGTTATCAATTATTTATTTTGATTTCAATATTAGAACATGTAATCCTTCCTTAAATCATAATAACACAACCATGGAATGTTTATAGATGTTATGATATTTTTCTAATCATTTCACCCCAATCAAGGCAATAAAGCCTCTAAGACTATTGGCTCATGTCTCTTTTCCATATGCGATGAGACAGTCCAACATGATTGTAAACTGCGATTCTTCTATTTTACAAACAGTAAGTGAATAATTATATACTAGGTGAGATGGATAAATTGTCGTCTCAAATATGCGAAAATGAAAATAACATTGACATTTCATTTTAACAGATATATTTACCGAAATTACACAAAAATATCTTGATATATTAAAGAGTAAATTTATTCAATAAAATTGCCATTGCCTCCAGACAACTTCAGAATCTCCTCCAACTCTTCTGGACAGTTTCCTTGTATAAGTTGGTGAATGATGCCATAATCCTTGCCATCAGTTTGCATTTGGTGTTACAAGGAGTTTTGTTGGTCTCTCACTCAACTGCACTCCACACACAATAATCATGGGGCTTGCAGTCTGGAGAGTTAGGTGATCAGATTAGGTGATGTGGTCACGGAAATTGTCTAACAGTAAAAATATGCAGTAAAATCTTGATTTAACAGACCGCTGTTATAATGGACTTGAGATTTAATAGACCTGATTACAGTACTTAAATTGTGCCTGTCCACTGAATTTAAAAAAAAATATCTGTGTTAACAATGTTTTTGACGGCAACTATGGCTGGTTATAAAAATGTTGGTACAGTTTTGGGGATCATAAAATAAAATTAGGGTTACAAACCTTTCTACTACACTGTTAAAAGAATGGAAGGATATCACATATTATTTATTATAATTCAATAATTTTATATTTGTTGTGGGAGTATGCTGGTCGAGTGTTTAGGTGGAAAACATGTGTCTCCTGGTATATTTGTCCCACAACAAAAATGGTGGACTTGGAATGTGAGTCTGGGTAATAAATGTCAAAAGTAGCCACAAAACTATATATATATATACCTAAGTGTGGGATTGGTATATACGGAGTAAATTCCAATAACCAACAATTATTATTCTTTAAAGAGTGCTCAATACAGAGTAGAGCAGATATAATCATTTATTTAAATATTATAACATAAATATGTTATAAAATCACTACAAAAATAGCCATTTTGTTTCAACACTTCTGTTGTCTTATCAAGTGATGATGTTGAATGTAGAAATCTAGATTTCTGCATTCAACATCATCACTGAATGTAGAAATCTAGATTTCTGCATTCAACATCATCACTGAATGTAGAAATCTAGATTTCTGCATTCAACATCATCACTGAATGTAGAAATCTAGATTTCTGCATTCAACATCATCACTGAATGTAGAAATCTAGATTTCTGCATTCAACATCATCACTGAATGTAGAAATCTAGATTTCTGCATTCAACATCATCACTGAATGTAGAAATCTAGATTTCTGCATTCAACATCATCACTGAATGTAGAAATCTAGATTTCTGCATTCAACATCATCACTGAATGTAGAAATCTAGATTTCTGCATTCAACATCATCACTGAATGTAGAAATCTAGATTTCTGCATTCAACATCATCACTGAATGTAGAAATCTAGATTTCTGCATTCAACATCATCACTGAATGTAGAAATCTAGATTTCTGCATTCAACATCATCACTGAATGTAGAAATCTAGATTTCTGCATTCAACATCATCACTGAATGTAGAAATCTAGATTTCTGCATTCAACATCATCACTGAATGTAGAAATCTAGATTTCTGCATTCAACATCATCACTGAATGTAGAAATCTAGATTTCTGCATTCAACATCATCACTGAATGTAGAAATCTAGATTTCTGCATTCAACATCATCACTGAATGTAGAAATCTAGATTTCTGCATTCAACATCATCACTGAATGTAGTAATCTAGATTTCTGCATTCAACATCATCACTGAATGTAGAAATCTAGATTTCTGCATTCAACATCATCACTGAATGTAGAAATCTAGATTTCTGCATTCAACATCATCACTGAATGTAGAAATCTAGATTTCTGCATTCAACATCATCACTGAATGTAGAAATCTAGATTTCTGCATTCAACATCATCACTGAATGTAGAAATCTAGATTTCTACATTCAACATCATCACTGAATGTAGAAATCTAGATTTCTACATTCAACATCATCACTGAATGTAGAAATCTAGATTTCTGCATTCAACATCATCACTGAATGTAGAAATCTAGATTTCTGCATTCAACATCATCACTGAATGTAGAAATCTAGATTTCTGCATTCAACATCATCACTGAATGTAGAAATCTAGATTTCTGCATTCAACATCATCACTGAATGTAGAAATCTAGATTTCTGCATTCAACATCATCACTGAATGTAGAAATCTAGATTTCTGCATTCAACATCATCACTGAATGTAGAAATCTAGATTTCTGCATTCAACATCATCACTGAATGTAGAAATCTAGATTTCTGCATTCAACATCATCACTGAATGTAGAAATCTAGATTTCTGCATTCAACATCATCACTGAATGTAGAAATCTAGATTTCTGCATTCAACATCATCACTGAATGTAGAAATCTAGATTTCTGCATTCAACATCATCACTGAATGTAGAAATCTAGATTTCTGCATTCAACATCATCACTGAATGTAGAAATCTAGATTTCTGCATTCAACATCATCACTGAATGTAGAAATCTAGATTTCTACATTCAACATCATCACTGAATGTAGAAATCTAGATTTCTGCATTCAACATCATCACTGAATGTAGAAATCTAGATTTCTGCATTCAACATCATCACTGAATGTAGAAATCTAGATTTCTGCATTCAACATCATCACTGAATGTAGAAATCTAGATTTCTACATTCAACATCATCACTTGATAAGACACCAGAAGTGTTGAAACAAAATGGCTATTTTTGTAGTGATTTTATAACATATTTATGTTATAATATTTAAATAAATGATTATATATATATATATATATATATATATATATATATATATATATATATATATATATATAGATAGATAGATAGATAGATAGATATAAAATGATAATGTATGTATTAACAAAGGAAAGGTTTACATAGACAATAGAAAATTGTTGCATGTTACAAAACAATGAATATGAAAGAAGAAAACATTTAAACTAGTGAAAGTGTTTGTATAGAAGTAAGTGTAACAAGCATGTGTGATAGACACATGTGTATATATGCATGTGTGTGATAGACACATGTGTATATATGCATGTGTGTGATAGACACATGTGTATATATGCATGTGTGTGATAGACACATGTGTATATATGCATGTGTGTGATAGACACATGTGTATATATGCATGTGTGTGATAGAGTTCAAATTCAACAGAGGACCAAGGGAAGCAGACACACCTCAGTGGTAACATTCTTATCTACGTGCAACGACATCTGAAAAGCTAGAAAATAAAAACTGAGAGAAAGAGAGTGTGACAGAATGTCACAGCCTATTCATAGGCTTAAGGAGCATCCTCTAGTGACAATCTTTAGGAAAGTAAGTAACTCCGCATATTCTATATTATTATATCTTATATTAGAGTTTATTTCTTTTCATGCATTAGAAAATAAAAAAATCGCCAATGGCTCGCTAGGTTACATTCAATTTAATAAACTTTTGGTATTAATGGACACTCGTTGCCTATCATTAGTTGATTATATTTGTGGTTTACTGCAGATTTAATGATTTGAATATTTATGACTATCAGTCTTTCTAGCAACAAGTAGGAGAGATACAAGGAAATGTTGAAGAGAAAGAGAGTGAATAAAACTACAGCATCTTGTTAAATGTTGATAAATGATTCAATTAGTTGACATTTACAAGGCAGTGGATAATAGATGTGAGCATTAAAACCATTAAGATACTTTATCTTAACTGGTTGACTTTTTAATGCAATGAGCACCATTTCTGAGATAAGTACACACAAAACACTGTACTGCTAAGTGTGCTAAAACTCAGAAAGATATAGGTAAAAACCATAGAGAAGAGATGGTGCATAGGTATGTATAAACACATACATAGACTTACATAAATGGAAGGTTGAAAAAGAAAATGTACAGAGCTCATTACAACTTATTTGTATAGGGAAAGAAATCTTCTTTAAATCCTTAAAAAGAAAATGAAACATTCACACAAATGGCCAGACATTTTAAAATCCTAACTACTTCAGTTGATGAAGTCATTGAACAGAGGTCAATGAAGAAAATAAATAAAGATGACAAGTTTAAATGACCATACGTGATATATTTAAATGACCATATGTGATATTTTCTATATACCCTGAAATATCATTTATCCAAAATGATAAAAAAAAATAAACTGGTATTGATTTTTATTTTTGTTCGAACTTTGTATGATATATGTATTCTTCTTTTAGAATTTTGAAAATAAAAATGTATTCTTCATATTCTAATTGAACCATTTCTCTAGCAAGAATTAAGAAATAAAATCAATATGGTTTTATCAATATCATTTGCTGCTATTTTCACAGATTTTCTCAAAATGAAAAGAGATTGCAAGTCTGCAATGAGACAAGTGCAGATTCACTCAAACCGTCATAAAAATGAGGCTAGTTTGTCTGCAATCTGAGACAAAAAATTATCCCTCATCCATTCTAATTGGACCATTTCTCTTGCAAGAATTAAGAAATAAAATCAATAGGTCTTTATCATTATCATTTGCTTCTATTTTCATAGATTTTCTCAAAAGTCTGCAATGAGACAAGTGCAGATTCACTCAATCTGTCATAAAAATGTGATTAGTTTGTCTGCAATCTGAGACAAAAATTTATTCCCATCCATGAAGAAGATTATTTTGAATTAATGAAATACTTGATGACTTTCAATGTTAATTTTTACATTAATCAACAGTTAATGAATTTAAGAAGAACAAAAAAATCCAAGCATGATTAAATGAAAAACATTCATGTCTTTGGAATGGTACTCATCAGTAATGCATAAGTAGTCATTCTAAATTCCATGAATTGTTCGGTCAAGATGGACTTTGATGTCATCATCAAAAACTAACATTTGTCCATGTATTGAATACTGTTGCCATATCTGGTCTGGTGCCCGTGCTGTTCATCTAGAATTTCTTGACAAAATCCAAAGAAGGATCTGCAATATAATCAATCCTGACTTGGCATCTCAACTTCAGTCCCTTTCTCACAGACATGATGTGGCTTCCCTCTGTCTATTCTACAAATATTTTCATGGTATCTGCTCTGACAAGCTTTGTTCCCTGGTGTCACAACTGCATGAATTTAAGCATGCTACTAAACTGGCATCTAGGATTCACCCTTTTACTGTTGAAATAGTTAAATGTAACCACCACTTCTACTCTAACAGTTTCTTTTCTTGCACTTCCCAACAGTGGAACTCCCTTCCACTTACTTGCTTCCCTGATAACTACAATCTTCAAAAGTTTGAATGCAACATCAATCCCCATCTTCTGTTGTCTTAAACCCAGCTCATCTTTTATCCTTTCCTCTATCCCCCCACTATACCCAGTATTTTCTCTCACTTTCACTCTCTTTAATCCCCTGTGTACTAGTAGCAATCCAGCCTTGCTTGAGGTGAAATGATTAAAATAAAACTACTAGAAAATAACCTACTATATGAACAATGTACTTGAGAAAATCAAAATAATACATTAGCTGAAAATGTGTGATGAAAAAAATTAAATACAAGAACACTAGGCCAATTAGGAGAGAATCATAATTAGCAAAGTGGATTGACCAAAGAGACTTACAGTAGTGTGATCAAGGGTCCCATCTTGCATATTTAATGGGACAATGAACTTGATGAAGTCAGTCAACATAATCTAGTCATATGACACAAGAACCTGTCATGATTATGAGTTTTGAACAATGTATAACCAGTAAATTACAGAGGACAATAGTTATGTGTTGAAACATCTGTATCTGTAGAGCATTCTTTTTATGTGTGTGTGCTATTCAAAGTGCAGCATCTTTAAGTCTTTGGATGGGGTGCTTCTACTGTATTGTTGAAACATCTTATTTTATTTTCATTCTACCTAAGAGTATAAGAAATCTCAACCACAATAACAGAAGGCCACATTGCATTTTTTACACTCCTTTTAAAGCTAGTCACCAGCTTTGCAAAAGTTGTATTATTATATTTGTCCTATGGTATGCACCAATGAGAAAGAAGGCTCAAATATACAGTGGTTGAAAAAGTGTGATAAAATAACAATGTTGATACTCATTCTAGTAATTTGTGGAATAATAACAATTATTTAATTAATAAGGAAGACAAAGAATTTATCAGAAAAAGTGTAGTGTTAAGAACAGCAACAATGAAAATACAATCCTGAATGACTTATATAATAATGATGAAAGCTATGGAATTAATAAAGATTTATAATAAGATGGAGTAAAAAAATATTTACTCTAAAAGTTTCAAAATACATACATTACAGTTCAAAAGTTTGAGGCCATCCCTGGTAATTTTATTAAATTGGCTCAAAAAGTAGTTGTTTTGTACTTTAAGTAAGAGAAAATTCTTATACATGGTTAAAAAAAAAGTGAGGCATGATTTTTCATTAGAAATTTTATTATGAGAAAAAATTAAAAAAAGCACTTTATGATTAAATTTTGCTCTTGTCAAAATATCCCCTTTTAGCATTGATTACTGCAGCACAAATCTTTGGCATTCATTACAAACGTTGATAATTGACCCCATTCTTTTTTCCAGAAATCTAAGAGCTATTTTTCATTTTTTTTTCTTTTCACTCTTCTGGCAAGTTTATCCCATGCTAATTCTGGGAGTCCCTTCAAACTTTTGAACTGTTGTGTACCTCATTTCATTTCCTTTTTAGATATCTATTAAATATCTTTTAAGTTTTTTCCTTATAACAAATTTTCTGGATTTACATTATCTATATCTTCATTGTTGTTATCATACCATTTCAGCAATTATGGCTCTGGCCTTCATCAGGTGTATATAAATCGAGTTAACTTTTAGAAAATTTCAAACTTAAAGCTTTATTTAATCTACTGAGGTAGATTGTTCTCATTCCACTACCCACAGATCTAAGGACAACTTGTTTGGTTCTTTAATCCACTAGGTTATTATCCTGTTGGCAATATCCTAGTGGATTCAAGTTTTGAATTTGCTGACATAGTAATTGTGAATTCAATCCGTGCACCAGGCAGTATGTACTTGGACTCAGTGAAAACTGGTTGATCAATAACTGTTGAGATGTTGAGTGTTTCCACGTGAGTATATGGTAATAACGAACAAACACAGTCGTAGGGCAAAATACTGGTATATTCAGAGAGGTATTTACATCAGAGAGATTAGTAGTAGAACGAACGTAGGTTAGTAGTAACAATAAGTAATAGTAATAAAGTCCAACGGTATCTTCCGGTCGAGAAATGGAAGTGTAACTGATCACTACAGAAATCTCACTCTGCACTGCACTACACTGCTACACTGCTCACAGTCTCTAGAACTACTGTTCTATTTATAATAATAGGATCAGTCTATTGTGGTTGTGAAGGTGGGTGCGCCCCAACAATAACTGTGCAGTATTAAATAAAAACTAGTAGGGATATTCCTAAACACAGACAATGGAACAAGAATAATCTACCCTAGTAGATCAAATATGGGGTTTCATTTCAAAATTCCCTGTAGGCTACCGGGCTTGATATACTCCTGATGAAATCTGGAGGGAACAATGCCCAAAACATTGTGATGACAATGATAAAGATGAGGACAATAGTCTGCATGTAAATAATCATAATTCCTCATACCAACAAGTCAAACAGTAATTTTCTCTACTTTAAAAATTGATTTGCTTTTCAGCCATTTCCATGCCAACCTCCTATAATTCTGCATAACCCGTGATAATTGTTCTGGAATTAAAGATTGAGAAACTAGATAACTATACAAACTAACGACCAAATCAAAATGGCTGCTGTTATTATGCGTCTTAACAATAAAGTTACTATATATGAAAATAAGTTGTAACTCAAGGAGAACAACTCCTGCATTCTAGCTACACACATTTATATGTCTGTTATAGTTGAAAGAGTCAATTCAAGGGGAACAAGTTTTGCCCACA
>OZ038480.1:52001720-52146720 GCA_964036315.1 Acanthosepion esculentum
ATCTTAGGCAAAAGCTAGCCAACTTTACAACGGGCTATGATGGAAAATACTGACCCAGGATTTTCTTGCCCTGAAATCTTCCACAATTGTAGGTGTTGGCATTTTGGTTTTATTGATACTTTTTTTTATTTCAGTATCAGAGGGAAAAGGTGAAAAGAATCAAAAGAAAAAGGAAGAAAAAAATGATTGATCCAACAGCTAACCATTCCAAGATAACATGGTGCATGCTCCATGAAAATGGTCAGCTTTGACAAAAGAAAATAAATAACACTTAAAACATTATCAATCATTTATTTCTATTAAGTATTTTATTTTTCTCCCTTCACATCTTGTAATCAAAAAGAAAAGGATTAAATAGAAAGACAATGGAAACTTACAATAAATACTATATTCACCGACACATAAAGTGCATATTTAATTTTTTTTAAATGTAAACAATGTATTAAAGGGTTTACTAGCCATGAAATGTTGCTCAAAATGGACAGTTATGAAGCTTGGAGTTACAGTAAGTGACCATTCCCCCATCTACCATTGTAAACGAAACATCTGACAATTAAATTATTTGCAGTTTTAAAAGTCAAACAGCCCAATGAGAAATGAAAAAAAAACAATAGATTTTTATTACCTAAACCTAAAACCTACTCAGATATGAGTAGATGCTTTATTTACTTATTAAACAGTGTATTCATTTATTTTTGTCTACTGCCTCTAATAAGATTTCTTGAATATTCAGGCCAGTAGACAAAAATAAATAAATATACTGTTTAAACATAAAGAGAGCATCTACTCAGATACTAAAAAGAACATTTAAGTAATAAAAATCTGTCAAATTAATAAATAAAAATTCCATCCTATTCTTCAAAAATTGCTTTGTTCACATTAGGATATGAAACTGAGCAGATATGTCTATTTTGAGAGTTAGAGACAAATCTGTGTTTAAAGGCACCATTCAACTTTGCTTGGTCATCGATACACTCTGTAGCTGAGAAGTCCAAAGCTGGCTAAATCTAATGATGGTTTACTTTAGGAGAATGCAGGTTCAAATCCTGCAAGAGAGCACATATTTTTCTCTAATGTCTTGAATATTCAGGCCGATAGTCAAAGATGAAATAAATAAATGGTGTGTCTACTCAAATATGAGTATCCACTAAAATAACATTTAAATAATAAAAATTTGTCACATTAATAAATAAAAATCCATCCCTTTTTTTAGACAATGTAAAAGATATATAAATATTTTTTTAATCATTTCACCCCCAAAAAAGGAGATAAAGCCGCTAATTCCTAAGAGGTTACTGAGAATGACAGAAAATGAGGAAATGTTAATCAGAAAAAAAGACAATCAAACAACAGGATTTAAAAAAAAAAACAAAAGATGGTGATTGACATTGAATTTTTGATGATAGTAGAGAAGAAAGCAAGAAGCCAAAAGAGAGTTTCACAGGCGAGAAGTGCGAGAGAAAAAAGTATTAGAATAGAACTTATGGTTACATTTATTTCAACAGTAAAATGATGAGACCTAGTTACCAATAACGTAAATAGTTAGAACTTAGATAATACATGATAGTTGAAGTATATATCGTCTGTAACGATATATTAATAACAATGAAAACAAATACATTATGTAAGTTTATGTCAACATTGGAAATGTTTTTAACAACTTTTTACAGTTAAAATGGTTTCATGCTTTTGCTACTGGTATTATGAAGGGGTGCTAAAAGGTTCTCAGCCCAAATCACTTTCTAAAATCTGATAAAATAAGCAAGCATCAGACACATAAAACATTATCAATCATTTATTTCTATTAAGTATTTTATTTTTCTCCCTTCACATCTTGTAATCAAAAAGAAAAGGATTAATTAGAAAGACAACGGAAACTTACAATAAATACTATATTTAGTGAGGAAAGACTTCTTTTCCATAGCCCCTCATAGTTTTAAATGAATATCAACTGCCTTAACTGAAATTTGAATTTTCTGATTACATTTTCGATGCTGATAACTGTGATCTTACCTGGCAAAGAATATCTACAGAATATTGAAAGGAATAAATATCAGAAAATGTCTTCATGGTTTTAATTCTTTGATTTTAACCATTCATCATGCTATGCATGTATCATTTGAAGTGCTCAGCAAAATATTATGAAACAGGAAAATTTAATTAGAAACAAAGAAAAGAGTACTGAATGGTTATGTAATATCAGCCTTCCTCTATGGCAGCGATTACTGGACAATCTCCACACAGATGAAGAAGAAACTTGAAGCAACAGAAATGTGGTTCTACAGAAGGATGTTGAGAATACCATAGACTGACTTTATGAGTAACGATAAAATTTGAAAGAAAATGGAAACAAAAAGGACACTTATACTTGACATCAAAAAGAGATAGTTGAAATTTCTGGGGCACATAATGAGGAAAGAGGGCTTAGAAAATTTACCACTCACAGGACTTACTGAAGGCAAGGGGGACAGAGGAAAAGAGTATGTCACCTACCTAACGAGCTTGAGTAAATGGATGGCAGAACAGCGTTTAGTAGAGATAATAAAAAGAGAAAATGTATTAAGAGATACAAAGGATGGGAAATTGTTGAGATTCATGCACACCAACGTGTAGACGGGATACAACACATAGCAGAAGAAGGACCATTTTTAAGACAAGTATTTTTGTTTTTTTCTAATAAAATATGGAATCAAAAAAATTAAAAAAAAAGTTTCAGTTGCTTAATTCTCTGCTCTATCTTGTGCATAAGAAAAATAACAATGTTATGTTAACAAGTAAACCATGAAAAAGACTTACATATTTTTTTTAAGCACTTTTTTTTAATCACATATTTCTCCTTAATAAAAAAAAAATACAGGAATGAAGTAAATGATTTTACACAAAACTGTTTCCAGTGGTTCAATGAAATACACAGAAAGGAAATTTCAATAGATCAATACAGAAGTGATTCCCGATAACCCTCAATTGAATAGTGACAAACTCAGTTGTTATCCTTATTCATATCAGTTAAGATACCAGGAAGAATTACATGACTATTACTTACTGCCAGATTATCACAGTCTGTTCAAATTCAATTCACTTTGATTACAGTCTCTTTTCAGACAATAGTATTACACCTGCCTCACTCGACTAACACCTGTCTATAACAATCGGTTCATAGCTAGCACTAAAAAAAACTGTATTTTTATGTCTAACATGATCTTGTTTATTATACATTGAGGCTACTGTTTTAATTTTTGTGATTTTTAACACAATATTCTGCCTGACATATTTCTCTCTCTCTCTCTCTCTCTATATATATATATATATATATATATAAATAACAACACACAAAACAGATTGGTTGTTCACCATAACAATTTTGACATGAAAAATGTTACTTGAGTTAAAAGAGAAAATAATTCACTAAGACAAAAATGTCTAGAAAGTGATTTAATCACTAGTTCAGCCACAGTAAATTTACATCCAGGTTCTTACAATGTTTCACCATTCTTGGCAGATTTTCTGTAATCACAATATGGAATATTTAAAAACAAAGATGAAGAAAAGAAAAAAAATATAGGTTAATTTGATTAGATTGCAAAAATTATTTCAAAACATTTTGAAGCTACCAGCATGATAATGAATGAAATGTGTTACGAGTAAACTTTTCCATTTTGTCTTATAATTTCCTCAATACTGTTCTTAATATATAAAAATATATATCATTATCTCATATCATATATATATATATATATATATATATATATATATATATATATAAATGTGAGTGTGTGTGTGTCTATATAGGTTTTGAATACATCATCATGCTGCAAATTGGTTTTATGTATCATGAATTCTAAATATTAAGTTAAATTTTCATTGTCTTCCCTTAAATTTTCATTGTCTTCCCTTAAATTTTCATTGTCTTCCCTTAAATTTTCATTGTCTTCCCTTAAATTTTCATTGTGTTTAACAATACTTAAAGCCTAAACTTAGTAAATATATATGAAAGTGTGGATATAGGAATTAACACTACATGGTAACAAGGTATTCCATGCCTCAATGTTATCTTTATCTTCTCTGATATTGAGCACACTTCCTCTCTAAGTATAACAAATTTTAAAGTGTATATATATATATATATATATATATATATATATATATATATATATATATATTGTTAAAATTTGCTATATTATAGGAGTAAAATGCTCAATATATAGACATAGACAATGTGGACAAAGGAATAAACACTATATAGTCACTATCAGTTTCATGCTTCAATGTGATCGTCAGACCAAATTACATGCAGTCTTTATTCCTATATCTTCTCCATTTCTCTCTCTTTATCATATATATATATATATATATATGATGAACCTTAAGGAACTATCAGTTTTTAAGGAACTTACTCAAAATGCATTTCAAAATCTTTGGAAATTACACAAATCTATCTTACTCTATAGCAGACTAAACTCTTAACTTAAATTCAAAACAACTCTAGAAGAAGAAAAATTCTGAATTCAAGCCATTACTGTATTGTGGTTATCTACAGTAATATAGAAACTCTACACAATCTGGATTGGGATCCCTAAGGTGGATGGATGACATAATGTGTTACCTTCTGGTAACATCTGCAACTGTGCCACTGGTATCAAACTGTAATGGTTTCTCCTTTCTTTTAGACTCTCCTAGGATTGTTGAGAGGAAGATCTTTATATAGAGACAGCCCAAGATATCCATAACTCCTGCTCTGTCTGTGTCTACAGAAGCTTTTTTAGTTGGTTACTCTCTCTTTCACACTTGACTTTGATATGTCCTGTGTCAAATTTTCCAAGCCTTCTTTCCTCATTTTGTGTCCCATAAATTTAAACCCTCTCTTTCTGATTTTGCTCATTAGATAGATAGATAGATAGATACAAATGTTGTTTTGTCTCTGGGTCTGAGTCCAAACTTGACCAGCAAACAATAGCCATTATTTCTAGGTTAGTTCTATTTATAACGGCTGATCTATCCAACCTCTTCAACTAAATAGCAACAGATTGACTTGGAGAAAGCTATGAAAATTGTCATTACAAATCATCATGGCTACCATTGCAATATTCAGAGTCACCCTGCCTACCCAGCTGCAAGAAACATGAATATAACTAAAAGAAAAAGCAATGGTGCTGTCATTTGTCTTTCTCTCTCTCTCTCTCACCACAAATGGCAGGAACATGGCATCGACAGAACCGATTACACAAGGCAAGTACCCAAATCTGAAATCCAAATCTTTTTTTTTCCCATCCAATACTTACCAATAAAAATGAGATTTATTATAAAGGTAAGGAGGAAAAGACAAAAACAATAAAAAATATTACTCCACAATCTCACATATAGTTTTAAAAAAATAAACTACTGCATTTGTCAAAGTCATTTGAGAAGATATATAGATTTATGAAATGGGAGGAAGGAAGAAATGAAGAGAGAAAAGGCAAAAAATTCCAAGAATGGAATCTGCACAAATGGTAAATGCATCTGCAGAGAATTTGCTTCTTTGGCAAGAAGTGTACTGTCAGTCAATGTTATTGAATTGGCAAGAACACACTGGAATCTTGAGATTGTTTATTGGGAAAGATTTAGATGAAAAAAGAGGAGATAAAAACAAATCAATGAAAAGTAAAGAAAGAAAAAATTATATAAGATGAGTCCACAGAAACATACCATTTTATAGCTGATAAGCTTATGTGTGTGTGTTTGTGTGTATATATATAGATATAAATATATATCATACAAACAAAGAGGTGCTTAAAAGTTCTCAGTTGACCAAGAAAAATGACTTCAAGCCTTGAAATCTACGTGCTATTCCACATATTCACCCACATTTACTCCCAGCACATTGTTTTTCTATCAAGCCTGGTCAGTACCTAGGTGGGTGACTGCTTGGGAATACCAGGTGCTGTAAGCTTGGACGTGCAGGTGGTGTAAGTGAAAATGGTTTGAAATTGTTATTCCAATTCCAGTTGGGTTCATTATATTCACTTACATGCAAATACCCTTGGGAAAAGTACGATTCACTTCTTCACCCCCAGGTAGTAAAATTTGTATCACTAAACCATTATTACCTCAAAAAAAATTCTTAAAATCTAAAAATATTTTTGGGCTTTAAAAAATATGCAAAGTGCTGATAAGCCATAGGAAATGAATCAATAATAACAATATTTTAAATGTTTGACCCATGAAATTTCTATGTGTATTGATAACTAAGATTATCCATTATCTCATGCCTTGGCTCTTCTCTCAGTCTTATTCTCTATCTTTTTATTCTCTCACTTATCTATTTCCACAATTGTTACCTGGCTATAGTTTTATCTAAATGTTATATAACCAGATTAGTTTCATGTACAAAGGAAAGAATAAACAACACATATTTTTTTTTTAATGTCTTCATCTTCGCTCTATACTTCCTTTTTTTATCTTTAATTTGTAAACTCTTGATATCCAGTCATCTAGACTCTTTCTCAAAGTTTTCCTTTCATTTTCAGCTCTTTATATATTCAAGAGTGCTGAAAAGTTCTTGACACAACCCACTTTCTAAAATGTAACCAAATGATCAAACATCAGATTTTTTTTTGTCTTGAAGGGTTTCTTGGTTGGGCTACAATCTGTACAATACCTCATCATATATATATATTTAATTTTTCCTTTTATCAGTTTTTTTTTTTTCATTTTTCTCTTGCTTTTTTATCTCTTACCTTTTCTCCTTTGTTTCTCAATGTGATACACAAATGTAGATAAGTGGAAAAACTCCACCAAAAACTGGCATGAATTGTGACTCCTTTGACATTCCTTTGTGGATGTAGAAAGCTGAAACTAATTCCAACAGAGTATGATGATAGACTACATTTGGCAGTAAGGCCTTGATTGCGAGATTGGAGGTTTTGAGGAGCATGGAACGATGTTTTAATTGCTTTTGTTATCACGTCTACCCTAACCTGGGGTGGTAGCACCTGTTAGGGTGCCAGCTCTGTTTGAACCTCCAAACAAAAACAAAAGAGTATGAAAATACATTTTTATAGTAAAAATGCCAACAATATATCTTTGTATAAAAAAAATGACCAGCAATACATTTCATCTATAGTTGAAGGCATAGAATTGCATTCAAAATCTTTAGAATTCAGCATTAAATAACCCATAGAGGTTGATATGCTGCTAATCAAACCAACTAATTCCAACCGGCCTAACTATCTAAACATCAATCCATGAGCACACACATCTGACTAATTAAGCATGTAATAACCCTCTTTCCTTTTCTCACCCACTGCCCACAATTTTTCCTGTCTAATATTATTATGTAGATTTCTCAGTCAGAAAATCTGATTCCAGTTCAGAAGGCTCAGTAACAGATACTACTTTTTGATCCTAGGACACCCTGAACACTACAATCTTAAGTCTACTTTCAACAACCTCATTCAGGAACTCTCTACTGTGAATGGCTTTTGGGCACTGTATTGGGTGAACAACGATTAAAAAAAAATAGTCAAGAGTCAAATGATATCTATCCTAGTGATCTTCATAATCTTCACTTGCTACCACCTCCTTTTTCATTCATGTCATTTATTCATCATAACAATTTTAACTAACAATTACCCTCTACCTCGAGTGGCTCTCTAGTTATGTGTTGGGTGAACTTTAGAATAGAAAAGGGAAAACATAACAGTCATACATAAAAACAGGCAGAATAATAGTATAGGTAAAATAATAATATGCCTTATTTTGTGAGTCAGTGAGTTGTTTTTCTTTTTAGTATAGAGCCATGGTTTCAGTAACAAAATACATTATGAAAATGATTTATATTATTATTATTATTATTATTATTATTATTATTATTGTGTAGGGTCCAATTTTAGTAATGGCTACTGCTGGTAAAGAGCTGATATAGGAACAAACAGGAGATTATGAAACAAATTCAGGCATGTCCTGATTACACAGTTCAGTGGAGATGTGCCTCAACAAGAACAAGAAAAGACTTTTTCTAAATCATTAAACACATTTGATGTGAGTAACATCCTCACAGCTCAGAAGATGCACTCTGTTTCAGTTGTAAGAAGATTTTAGCTTTTGTTACCAGCTAAAACAAGAAAGAATGACAATAAAAATGTTTTGCACAAAGCTTTTCAAGATTCTACAAATGTAAATGTTATGAAGTTGTGTCAAAACGGAAAAGTTCAATATTTGTTGTATTGTCCAACGAACATGCACAATGTTCCGAGCTTTTTACATTCTGTTAGGAAACCTGTAATGGTAATATTAACTGTTTCCTTATAAGGAAACATTTCACATTCATTGACTGAGCAGCCAGTACTATAGTCAGTTGAAATATGGAAAATGTTTGTTTCCTTCTTTTAGGAAAATAGATTTCTCACATTTAGTAAGTGTTATCACTCTTTCCTGTATTTTCTTTTTTTTGAAGAAGAAGAAGAAGCCAACACTCAATAATATCAACTATGAATACAACCACAATGTGCTGGCTGTGTTTGGAAAATAAAACATTCCTACAGATAAATGCATAAAACAATCCATATATTGAGTTAAAAGTGAAAATATAATTTATCCTTTATAATGGCTAAAAGTAGAGGCGAAAGTGCTTGGCCATATAAAACATTTGTACAGTTTTTATATAATTTACATCCAGAAGAGAAAACAAAAATTATAAGAACACATGAAAAATTATCTGAAAACTTAACCATAGCACCTTGTCAGACGTTTTTAATGAAACTTGCATAAAAGAGGGATTACTGTCCAAATACACAAGTATGTATATATATATATATATATATATATATATATATATATATATACAGGGGTTGGACAAAATAATTGAAACACTTGTTAAATTTAAAGAAAATTTATTTAATATGGACTTGGTCCTCCTTTAGCCTCACATACAGATTTAATACATCTAGTAATGGAATCATACAGCTTCCTGACTTCATCCAGAGGAATTTTCAGCCATTCTTCCATTAACACCTGCTCCAGCTCTTTAAGGACGGTCGAGGATAGTGGCTCCTAACTTGTCGCTCCAAAATGCACCACAAATGTTCAATAATATTGATATCTGGAGATTGGGGAGGCCACTCCATGTGTTCTAGTTCACGTTCATGCTCATCATACCAATTCTTAACCACTCGAGCGGTATGTATTGGAGCATTATCGTCTTGGAAGATGCAGTCACCATCAGAAAATAAAGTCTGTGCCATTGTATGAACATGATCTCCCAAAATGTTCAGGTAATCTTTGCTGTTGATTCTACCATGCAGGGCAACTACTGAACTGAGACATTTCTATGATATGGCAGCCCAAACTATCACTAATCCACCTCCATGCTTCACTGTTGGAAGAAGGCAGTCAGGGTTGTAAGCTTCTTTGGGCTGCCTCCACACATAAACTCGCCCTGAAGTAAGGAAAAGAGAAAAACTGGACTCATCTGAGAATACAACTTGCTTCAATTAGTCTGCAGACCAGGCATTGTGATCTCTGCACCACTTCAACCTCTTTTGAATGTTGCGAGTGGCGAGAAGAGGTTTCCTTACAGTGGCTCTTCCACTATGCAGCTTTATGGAGCTCATGATGGACAGTTTTAGCAGAAACTGGATTATTCAGATGATTATTCAACTCAGCAGTCACTTTGGCTGCAGTAGTCAGATGGTTGTTTGCCACATTGTGTTTCAATGCACATCAGTCCCTGTCAGTACGTTTGCAAGTCCGGCTCGAATTGCTACAGTTGCTAGAGGTTTTGCCCTGTTTCTTGAATCGCATCATAGTTCTTGATATGGTAGCTCTTGAAAATCCAAACAGTTCAGCAACCTAAGTGATCAAGGCTCCTGCCATGCGAGCTTCAACAATTTTCCCTTTTTCAAACTTGGAGAGGTCATGCATTTATCTTAAATTTTACTAAATTCTAAAAATAAATAAGACAAAGACAGTGAATTAGATAAATAAACATATTTACAATAGATATAACTTGCAATTACGAAGTTTTAGTTAAAGTTCTTAATAGGTCTTTGAAATATAGTAGTGGAATTTGAACCTGTTCCAATTATTTTGTTCAACCCCTATATATATATATATAAATTTAGTTAGAAATTGTTTCAAGAATAACTTCTAGAAAATTTAAACAGGATAAATTACTCTATTTTAAGATGATCAAAATTCTTTTTATAATTTAAAAAAAAATTTTGAATATGAAGTAGTGTCACTATTTTTTTTACAAGTTGGAAATGATGGTATTATTTATGTATGGATTTGTACTTCTACTAAGGATTAAATTATTTCTCTGTGACCATCTACATAAGATCAGATGACACTATCTGTGCATTCTGCCAAGAAGCAAAATGTATTATCTGTGTCCTCTGTGAATGGTGTTACATAAACAAAAATGTAGTCACACAATTAATTTTATATATGTTTATTACTGGAATTAAAAACATAGACGGTGGAATCTGTAAGTGGAGTTCAAATTCAAATTCTAAAATAAAGAAAAAAATACTAGACTATTTTTTAACTACCTATTAAAATGACCTTGTGCTGTATTCAATACCAGTGAGCATTTTGTGAAATACCTGAGCTGAAATAGTTTGTGTTCATATCATATGAATTTTTTTTTTAATCATTTCACCCCAAGCAAGGCTTGAATGCCACTAGTTTGTAGGTAGTTGCAGGAAGTGAAAGTGAAAGAGAAGACCGAGAATAAGGAGGACTGGGGAAAGGACAAAAAATGAAGGTGATTCAAGAAGACAGAATACATCAATTGACATTGCATTCAAATTTTTGAAGAATGTAGTTATCAAGAAAGCAAGTAGTTATACGGAAAGGAGTTTCACAGGTGGGAAGTGTGAGAAACAAAACTGTTAGATTAGAAGTGGCAGTTGCATTTTAGCTATTTCAGCAATAAAAGGGTAGGAACTAGCTGCCAATCTTGTAGTATGCTTAAATCCATGTATTCGGGGCACCAAGGAAAAAAGCTCATCAGAGCAGTTGTCATGAAAACATTTATAGAAAATACAGAGGAAAGTCGCAATATGAATATATTTCTTTTACTATATCAGGTCCAGAATTACTCCCTTTATTGGTACCATATAACCCAATATAGTCAGCATGTTACTTAGCATTGTCACTTAAAACCTACTGTCCCTAGAGATAGCATGAAGGAAACAACTAAGGTCCTTGACAATCGTCTAGGTCAGGGGATAAATGATTTTGATTTTATTTCTAATTTTGCTTTATTTTATTATTGTTACTTTCTATTTAAACACTGTGTCAATTCATACTTCAATAATACTTTATTACTAGTTTTTGCAAATATATAAGACATTTTGGAAAACACTTATTTTGACATGTTTCACTGTTCGAACTGTGTCATCAATAAAAAATATTGAAATTAAAATTTGTATTAAAAAACCCAGCATTCATAGGGTTAACTTGGATCACATTCAGGCTTGCCAACATAGATTTGGTTGAAATAAAATCCATTTTTTTAATGATGCTGTTTGATCAGCAAAACATTTTCAAACTGTCTTAAGGTAAATTTAGCCATTTCCTTATAAGGAAACATTTGGCATTCACTGATCAGTCAGTGTGGCTGTCAGTTGAAATTTATAAAATCTTTCTCTTAAAATAATTTTTCAGGAAAATAGGTTTCTCAATTCAGTAGCTGTTATCACTCTTTCCTGTACTGATGGGTGTTTCCTACCTAACCTTTTATTTGAAGTGGTGTGGAATGTCAACATCTTGATTATGAAATTATTTTCTCTTTAAGTTACATGTGATATCCATTTTAATTGTTGCTGTTATTGCTCTTTCCTGTACCAATGGGAGTTTCTTTCTTTGCCATTTGTTTCCTTATCTCCTATACCAGTTTGGTTATAACAGATCTAGGCACCAAGGTATATGAAGTGTTTTGTATTTACTAATTTGGCATAATGAATTTTTATAATGGATTCAGAGTACATGCCATCACTTCTTTCATTCCAGTTCCTGTTTATTTCCAAGTTGGACTGAAAAGGTTAAAAGGAAATTATATCTTATCAGAAGCAGGGTCACCTCTAAATACTTTGTACAAAAAGGAAAAATTCTTCTTTAATCTTTATACTATTATTCCACTTTCTAGTTCATTGCAGTTAAGTAATATTATTTGAACAAATGAAAATTTTAACAGAGCAAAAATAAAAGCTTCAGCTTTTATTTTTGCTCTGTTAAAATTTTCATTTGAAAATGAAAAATGAAATGTAAAAACAAAATAATGAGTAAAGAGGTAAATTAAAATGTTGATTAATTTTCACAATGTAAACTTTGAAGAATTCGAATAAAACGTGTCAGTAACTGGAAATATTTTTCTCTTTTTAGTCAAACCTTATTTAATCTGAAGACAAGAAAGAAAAAAAAATCTAAAATCATTTCAAACAAAGTTTTTAAAAATTACAAAACTGTCGGAACTGTAATTTGAGCAAGAATGAGAAAGGAAGAAAAATACTGGATGAAAGCTAACAGAATCATGTGGCTTTACTTTAAAAAATAGGAGTGGAGAAATAATCCTTAAAGACTGTTTAAAAGCTTAGATTTAACAACAATTACTGTCATGAATTTTCTTGTTTTATGATACTGTATTTTATTATTCTCAAGTTACCAATAGGATTTTTTTAATCATAAAAAGTCGGTGGCTTCTGAAATGTTGAATAAACCATTTACAAATAGTAAAATAATACCACTGAATGGGAATCATGCAACAAAAAAATGTTTCCTCTTTTAATTTTATTTATTTATTTATTTCTATCCTTTTAAATCATTTAATGTCTGTGAAGATCTTCAACTTGATAAAATAAATAAAATACTTTGTCATTAGCAAATATTTTCCTTTTGCCTCTGCGTTTTCTTAAGAATTTTCTTTTTCTTTTTTTAAATATGTGTTTGTCTTTCTTTCCAGCCCAGAGTAATGTAAAGGTCTCATGGCTAATGGCTGAAGTCTTAAGAAACAATAAGCAATAGCAAGAAAAACAAAAATGGAACAATAACAAGTAAGCCTGAGCAGCTTAATGTCCATTTAAGAATTGCCTCATAAAAAAATAACAAAAACAAATGGCCTAAAACCTGAGAAAGCTGTAGAAACTGCCTTGAAGGATTTTGTAATTTAGCCAGAAGGTTTAAACTAAAGAAATCCTTGATCTTTCCAACCTGACAATAAATCTTTGATGCAGTGCAGGCTATTTAATGAAGATTTAAATTAATGATGCTGTTTAGTGTGAGAGCATTTCGGTTTTCAAAGTGCCTCAATGGATTGCCTTTTGTTGTTCAAATGCAAAAATAACTGAGGCCCAGAAATGGTAATGCAAAAAGTGAACTTGTACTTGGTTGCATGTGTGCAATTGAGGTGAAAATTACTGGGTGATGTTCTCACCTTTGCAGTATTCAATGGTTGTTGTATATGTAATTATCAACAAATACTATAAATATTTGAAAACACCAAGTGCTTAAAAGTATTGAACAATTTGCCCACATACATGAACAAGTATTTAGATTTTTGCAGATGTATATAAACATAGACATTTACAATACAGGCATGCACATAAAGCTGACCCCCAGAATTCTAACATGTTAATTCAGATATATTCACTGGAAAAATCCTACCACAATATATATGTATGCGTATATGCAAATACTCTCAGACAGAGTGTGTCTATAGAGGAGACAAAATGAATGAAAAGAGACAAGAGGAAAAACTATTCTTTGTCGATGCATTTTGTCCTTTGATAAAGTTCGTCACATGCCAAAATGCATTGAAGAAGTTTTTACACTTGTTCCTTTCCATTTATATATATATATATATATATATATATATATATTGACACATTCTAACCACTCGGCCATGCATACACACACACATTATATATATATATATATATTTATGTCATTCACAGACAGTACTGTTTCGCTGTATCACAGCTCCTCAGTGCGACTAGACTTCCGAATGCCTCAAGCCAGGATTGAAACACAACTAATTTGGAGTCAGCCAGAGCTATCTTCACTCGGTAGAGTTACACAACTAAATCGAGCATATATATATATATATATATATATATATATATACATGCACGCATAACCAAGTGATTAGAACATTCACTTTCTGACCATGAGACCCGGGTTTGAATCTCACCATGGTCGATTTGTTGGGAAGGGTACTTCCTGATGTTACTGGAATGGATTGAGGTCAATCCCAGCATGTGGCACCTTTGAAAAGTGTCTGAAAACCATACCATGGGCTCACCCAAGCCTTGTGAGTGAAATTGAGTAGACGAAAATCTTAACGGCCATCAATAGCTGTGCTAGCACAAAGCCACAAGTCATCGTGGCCAAGGGCTTGAGCGTGCTGGCCTTGTTCAAAATGTTGATCACACCAGATAACACGCTCTCTCCCAGAAACTGTAACTAAGGTCTGCTCAGCATAGTTGCAGTATAAACCACAGGTGGGCTCTGTGGGTATTAAGCAAACACAAACATACCTGAGTGAGTGTCTGTAATAGGGATTGGTTAGCTGCCCTAATAGATGGGTATCCTCAAATACAAGTGGCCAGCTATTTTATATATATATATATATATATAAACACACACACACACACATAAGAGTAAGATGTGTGCGTATTTGAGACAGACATATATATCTATATCTATATGAGCAGACAAATTTAGGAATAGACTGTCATGGATGGATATGTGGATAGAAGAGAAAAAAGATATGAACAGACACAAGAGATGGATAGAGAGATAAAAGAGAAATAGGTAAACCACAGGTGGGCTCTGTGGGTGTTGAACCAACACAAAATGTGCCTGAGTGAGCGTCTACAATATGGATTGGCTAGCCGCCCTAGTAGATGGGTATCCTTGAATATGAGTGGCCAGCTATCATATATATATATATATATATATATATATATATATATATATATATATATATATATATATGGTTCTATTTTCCTTTTATTAAGAAATGCACACTCCATTCTTCAGATTTTCTCAAAAGCCCATATGTTTAATTTTGTAAAAATGTTGGATTAAAAGTAAATCCATTAAGTCTTTAGAAATTGCTTTGTTTACATTTCAGATAGGTTGTATTTTATCCATTATCAGAACTGTAAGTATTACACACAGGTTGATACAAAGCTATTAATCGATCAGTGAGAAATAAGTTAATGTGATGGTGGAGTAATGGATAGCAGCTCAGATTTCGGAGTTGGAGAGCCGAGTCCAAATTCCAGTCAAATCCATTACATTCACTTACATGCTAATACCCTTGGGAAAGGTATATATCCTCTTCTTCTCCCCCTACCAGCTATGGGTAAATAGCAGGACAGACTGGGTTATATAGCTTTGGATGGCAACTGGTCTACTGTAGAAAGAAATGGCAACCTACTGCAGGAAAAAATCTGCCTCGTCAGTCATGTATCAAAAGGAATATGTATCACGCAGGGCACATAACTGACTGACTGACTATCATCATGCTTAAAAGATCATAAAGAGTATGGCAAGCACCAAAAGGATGTACATAGTTCACTATAAAGAAACATTATTAGTCATTCAGTTTTTTACTGAGTCATTTTTTCACTTTATTTCTGTAATCTTTTGCTACAAACCACAGATTGTTGTTCTTTTATGAACTAAAAATAAAGAATAAGTCTCCAACAAGAACGAAAATCACATTCCCCACCCCTGTCTTTCCATATTTACCAATATTTCTTTTATTTTATATAGTGGTTGCAGAATAAGAATCTGTGAAGAGTAGCAGAAAGAGAATGAAAGACTCGTTAATAATAAGGACAATGCTTAGTGCTGGACTAAGTTAAATAAACTATAACTTAGGATCATACACTTTCTGGGATTTCATTTTTTTTTAAATATATTATTAGTTTTTATTATTTAACCCTAAATCCTCAAAAATTATAGATAATAATTAATAAATAATAATCATGTATAATTATTTTAAATTTTTTCAACCAATGTTTTTAAAAGAATGGCCCCAAATTTTATATAGCTTAGAGCCTCAGCAGGTGAAAGTCTGAACTTGAATGCTTCCTTTAAGAAATTTTTAGACTATTACTTCTAATACTACTAGGTGGAAAGAAGCAACAGAAATCAGGTAGAAGAACAATTAGCCCAAAATTAGGATGCAGGTTAACATGTTTCTCCACAGATTCCGTTTCTTTATTTAGTATGAATTGCAGTAACTTCTTTTGCCAAAATTTATTTCCTGTTGAATTCTCTATGGTTTTTAATGCCAAATTATCCCTTTCTCAAACAGGTTGCAAGCCAAAGCAGGAGAATCCATTCTACTGTGCTATTTAACCCATAGCTATAGAGGGAGAAATGATGTCTTCATACCTTCCTCAAGAGTGTCAACATGAAAGTGAATGTAACAAACTATATTAGAAATTTAAACTCAGTTTGCCAATTTCACTTCCCATGATGATATCCATTATACTGCATGACCATCCTATTATTATTAACAATGTTTTAAATGTTTCCTCCCTGAAATTTGGAGACTTACATTAATAATATCAAAATATTTTGAGAAATTAAGACTGCTGTGGGTCATCTTGTACATACTGCCATACTTTTTGTCAGTATTGTAATGAGGATGCAACAAAGGAAGTTTTTAAAACTACCATGAATTAGTTTTTTCACAAAGTTGTAAAGAAAACATTTTGTAGAATCAAGAAGTGAGAAATTATCTAAGTTAAAAAAGTCCATTGATATATTAGAAATAAATTCTTTTTCATACAGTTAACAGTCAAAGACTTATACAAAGGGAAAAGGAAGACAGTAAATAAGCTTTTCAAGATGGAAGTTCTTTCTTTTAGGTTGTTATTTTTTCTGTACACATGTAGAAATCCTTGTGCCAATATTTGGGATGTTAAATCATTAAAACGTCATGCTAACAAATATAACGTGATAACAAATTACCAGAAAGACAAGAATTGCTGACAAGCCTTTTTATTGGTTTTGCTGCAGCTTTTATTTTAGGTTTCGAAAAAAATTCTTTTGGCTGTCAGTAAAGGAAAAAATAGTGTTTAATAATTATGGGTTTGAAGGAATAGAGGAAAGATGAATCTGAAATTTTCAGCTTGGTTGGGATTTTAAGATCATTATGTGTTTGTGTATATATTTAGATATATATATATTAAGATAGACATATATGAACAGATATGTATATTAATATGCATATATATATACATTTATACATTATGACCACATGCACACAAATTATATATGTATGTATGTATATGTATGTAAGGCATATAAAAAGACACATTGGAAGTGATGATGTTCAAAGTCAACTTCCACCATCAGGAGGTGATTTTACATGTCATATATAACAAGAAATGCAGATCGATGGCTGGCTTTATGAGCCACTGTCGTTCACACAACAAATGAATGCAGTGTTGTTGGGGGTAAGCTTAACTGATGGGCTGGATGTGTCAGTGATGGTCATACTCGCTTTGTGAGTTGACAGCCACTATATACCTGCATACATACACACTTTTACATTATCAGCTACTTCATTTTTTATTGATTCTTATAATAAATACTTATTGGAACATAGACATTTATTTACTCAATGATGGTAACATCCATCTCTGCATTTAGGATAAAAGCCAATTCACTTTGTACAGATGTAAACAAACAGCAAATTATAGAAAATTTCCAGTTTTCATTTTTCAAGGATTGTGTTTTGTGCATGGTTATGCAACTGTTTTTCGTTCATTCTGCCATTTTCATGTTTGTTGGAACCAATTTTAAGTCACTCAAGTTGACATCATTAAAATGGTCAAACTGGAATTTTATATAAATATTTTTTATAATGCTAATCAACATATTTTCTACAGACTCTCTCTCTCTCTCTCTCTCTCTCTCTCTCTCTCTCTCTCTCTCTCATACACAAGTAAATAAATTAATTAAAAACAAAATAAACAAAAATATTCAATAACAAGCACTGCAGAGGCTAAAGAAGTCACCATAAAAATTTTGTAATATCCAAAATCTTTATCATACTCCCACATATCATCTAAATGAAAAACATAAAAAAATCAATGAAATTTGAATAAACTGATTTGTTTGAAAAAAAAGGACTTCATGGTAAACAATATTTTTTAAGAAAATTTCTTTTTTTCTTTTTTAACATTGAATGTTAAAAAAGAAAAAAAGGTTAATTAGTATAACTTATATCAGTAAATCATTATCATCCCCAAAAATCCTTCTGTCTAAAAATATTTTCTGGCTTTAAATAATCAGCATAGAGTTGTTAAAAATACAGATCATTCAATCAACATAGAAGAAAATAATATCACTAATGAAAATTATAAATAAATAAGCAATTAAACTTGAATGGAATAGCATGCTCAGTTTCAAAGCACTGAAAACCCAAGCCTTAAAAGAAATTTTAAGGTAATTGGTTTTAGTTAATGCAGACTTGAATTTTAGGAACTAGAATTTTGTTGGCAATACATTGACGTGTGTTGAAATCCTCACAGTATTTCGTATTGTTGAAGTTATTGCTAACATTTTTTGTCAAGATTTACAAACTCTACGTTTCATTCAATTTCGCAAACCAATCAATGAAATTTGAATAAACTGATTTGTTTGAAAAAAAAAAAAAGGACTTCATGGTAAACAATATTTTTTAAGAAAATTTCTTTTTTTCTTTTTTAACATTGAAGAATAAATTCTTAGGATTTCTTACTCTTGAGCATTCAACATACAACTGGCCATGCATAAATATTTCTTTCTGGAGCCAAATTCCAACTTTTTGAAGTATTTGGCCTTGTGATTTGTCTGTAGTTCTCACAAATGCAGGGCAAAATGGAAACCGGATTCTTGTATATAAAAATTTAAAGAAAAATATGCAAAAAAACAATATTGCATTTTTATTAATTTGTTATTTTAATCATTAAATTGTTTTTAAAATAGTGAGAATGTTTTGTATGTTAAATAATAAAACTTAATTTTTCCAAAAATATTAATTAAAATTTATTGTACTGAGCTATGCACCATAGTAAAACCAACTATACTTTTTACCCCCTTACCTGTTTGCACTTCTTCCCAAAATTTGGTTTTGATCGGTCAATGTATGATTACTTTAGAAGGTGTGACAGACAGATGGACTAACGGAAGTCACAGAATTTTATATATAGATATATTTCTTTGAAACTTAAATCAAGGTTAATATTATTAAGTTAATGATTTATATTATAAATCTATATGTGATCATCTATTTCTGTGGAAGTTTCACATATGCAAATTAAGTATAAATTTCTGCTATCTGTCAAATATATTTTTCAATAGTAATATTATCTGTTTATATCAGTTAGCTGTAATATTTCTTATGTTGATCCTATTGCTGGTAACTCTTTGGATATTACTGCTAATAATAATATTTGTTGATACAAGTAATATTTTATTTAGCTGTCATGTCATAATTTATGAGAAAGCAGAAGGAAATACTTTACCCTCACCTACATGGATTGTTATTTCTAGTTTTTGGTCATCAAAGATTTTCATTTCTTTATTGATTTTTGAGAAACATTGCTGAGAAAATGTAAACAAACTGACTGAATTTGGAAAAACTTTAAAAAAAAAATACGATTGAAACACTACATTGTGAACAGTTGTTTTTTTTTTTTATTAATCAAGATTTTAGGAAGTCAATGTTTTCTTGATAGGGGGTTGTTGGTAATTGATTTTATAAAAATTGAAACCATTCAGAATGTTCATGATGGAAATATTTCCTTAAAATAATGAAAAAAACTAAAACATACTACAAAGAAATCATATACACCTAAATGCCATTTTCCACTGACATGAAGTAAAACAATTACATATGCTGCTAAGAAAGCTGGTTCCATATGTTGTTCTAGGCAATTTTTCTCCCAGAATATATCTTACACCTTTATAAGTTTACCATTCACCTATGCATTGAATATTGCTGCCACATCTGGTCTTGAACTTCTGTTATATATCTAGAGATTCTTGACAAAATACAAAGATGAATTTGCAATGTTATTGGTCCTGACCTGGCATAATGACTTCAGTTACTTTCCCACCCCTACCATAGCATAGCATCCATGTGCCTTTTCATGGTAATTGTTTTGATGAACTTTCCTCTTTAGTATATAGACTTTATCAATTTCAGTGCTATAATAAATTGGTAGTTAATCCTCATTTTATTATTAAAATGTTAGATGTAATTGTAAGTTTTAAACTAATAGTTTCTTGTCTCAAACTTCTCATTTGTGGAACTCTCTTCTGACTTCCTACTTTCTTGTCACTGTCAGTCTTCAAAAATTTAAATGGAATGGCAATTGTTATCGTCTTTCTCCTTGAATCCTGTTATTTTATTCTTCTCTCTGTTTCTTTCACTATCAGTAACCTCTTGCATCTTAGTGGCTTTATTGCCTTGCCTGGAATGAAATTATTTCCAAAACTCACTTTCACATGAATGCTTTTCTTTTTTCTAATAGCTATTGACCAACTTTGTTAGCACCAATATTGATTTACTGTCCCCACCCTTGAATTGACTAGATACCAGATTTTGTATTTGGCAGTTTCTGAATTTCTTATGTGCAGACACCAGGGCATGACTCTCTTTTTACCAATAACATGCAGAAGGCGGGTGGCAGAGGGTGCAGAAACCCTGTGCATCCATATCAGGAGGGCATCCCATCAAAGAGTGAAATGAAAATTTAATTTTTTAACTTTTAAAATGGTCCTGTTAACTTTCTTGTATTAGCACCCTATAGCCCCAGAAGCTGGTGTGAATATGGAAACATGCTTTGATAAGCAACATCAGATCAGGCAACCCCGCGACTTGACTATTAGGGGCATATAATCAACGAGTTGGCCTTGGGCCTCACCAAACCGTTGCACATCACTGGTTTTATGCCTTACTCTTTAATATTAAATAAACAAACACTAAAAAAAATGGATACTTCAATGTCTGTAAAAAAAACAAATTAATTTTGAAAAATGAAAATAAAGATTTCATTGAAACATACAATTTTGTTTTTCTCTTAAAAGATCGAGGACAGTAGTTTTAGAAATTCCTTACTTAAAACATCTTACTTTTTCTTTCTTTTTTTTTTTTTTTTAAGCGTATCACCCCAAGCAAGGCTGGAGGCCACTATCACGCAAGGGGTTAAAGAAGGGTTGGAGGAAGAGCAGATAGGAGTGGTAAAGGAGAGGATGTGGAGAAAGAGAAAGACAGTGGGTCGATCAAGGCAAGGGGGTTACAGACGATTTGGAGCGAGAGCAGATAGGAATGAAAAATGAAAGGATGTGGAGAAGGGAAGTGGATAGATCAAGGCAACTGGAGATGTCAATTGACACTACACTTAAACTGTTGGAGATTGCATTTGTCAGGGAAACAGTAATAGGGAAGGGAGTTCCATAGGCGAGATGTGCGAGACATGAAGCTATTGGAGTAGAAGAGACGTCTACATCTAACAGTTTCCACCTTTGAAGCTACTTTTATATGAAATACATAGTTCTATTTTTAGCAAGAGATAAAACAGCATTCTGAAAACAATGTTATGTATCTATAAGCAATAATAATGGAAATTTCATGGTGCATTATATGAACTCTATAATGAATTCAAGCTTCTTTATCTTTTACTGAGAGACTATATAGTCTATCAGATATTAATATATATGGTCTCATTAGCACTTAGGAACTATATATTCGGAAAGCACTTTCCAAGGTCCGGAAATAGAGAAAAGTGAAAGTCAAATGTAACATTTGATAACATTAAATTTGAATTTTACTGGTATAAAAAAAATAATGTATTAAATTATTATAATGCAGCAATCAGAAACGCTCACAAACCGACAACCTACGATTTGAAAAAGTAATAAAAATGATCTGACTTGTGTAATGTCCAAACTAGCTTTGGTCATTTCAAGTACATCATTTTAATCAAGAAAATTTTAAATTATTTAGGTTATCATAATTGTCCAACATGAAAATTATTCATTAATTTTAGGACAGCAAATGCTTAAAAAAAAGTACATATTTTTATATTAATTTTTATTAAAAAGAAAAAAAAGAAAATATGCTAACAAAAAGGAAAATATTATTTGCCTGTGGGTGTGCTTGCTATTTCTATGAAAAAGAAAGGACAGTTATTGTTTTTTTTTTTTTCAAATATAAAATAAAAATAAAGATCTTATATAATAAAAATCCTGGAAAATGGACAAACTGATTTTCATAAGACAGAAAAAATTCCTCTTGTTATTGTATCTTGTTTATAGTTGGGACAAAATTATCTTATTTTTATTAATTTCTCATGGTCCTCCCTGATAATTCTCTGTAAAATGTGATATGTTTCTGCATATAAAACACACTTGAAATTTTAAATGAAACCTCATCCTCACTATTATTCTGCATCCTACATAATCAAGGTCAGACTTGGAGTCAAACTTGGAATCGACAGATTTCTCTAGTGAAGTCCAAGGCACGTTCAAGTCTATTTTTCTCAATGTTAGTTTTCCTGTATATTACACGTTAGAGTTAGGCAACATCCTTTATTCTAGTGCGTATCTTGAAAATATAATTTGTTCTCTTGCTACTATAAAACATTTTTAAACTTTTAAATAAATGTGAATTTTGTTTAAATAGCTAGAATTTTTTTTTAAAATTAAATTAATTGGTAAGATTTAAATGTCTGAGAGACAGTGAGTGAATTCATATTACTGGAATATTTCAAGTAAAAGCTTATTTTGTTATGGATTTATTTCTGTAGTTCATATTTTGCACTGACAGTGAATAAAATTGGCATTGGTTCCGTAAAGAAACGAGAAGAAAATATTTTAACAACAATCTGAAACCCACAATTATTTTTCTAGAAAAATGTTTAAATTAAATTTCTTCAAATGTGAAAATTTATGAATTGGCACTGTAACTATTCTAAAAAAAAATCCCTGAAACACATTTTTACATTCAAACTATTTTTCATGAAGTTCTTTTCATTTTTCTCTCTTCTGTTTTCATAAAAGTAATTTAAAAATACAAAGTTGAAAAAATAGTTTTTTTCACTCAAAATAGTTGATTGCATAAATCTAAGTTTGCTAAAAAAATTTTTAAATGGACCTCATCTATCTTGTTTACCTAGAAGATTTATCTTGCAAAGAAACTATGCAATGAAAAATCAAAAATTATTTTAATACATTTTTTTTTTATTTGTTTGGCAAAAGATTTCATTTTTAGGCTGTGGAAAGTAAAAGTCTGCTATTCATTCATGCTTAGAATATTGCTGCCACATAGGGTCTGGAGCTCCTTGATAAAATCCAAAGAAGAATCAGCAATGTTATTGGTTCTGATCTGGCAGCTCAGCATCAGTCACTTCCCCACCACTGTAAAGTTGCATCCCTGTAACTTTTCTATAAATATTTCCATAGAAACTATTCAGATGAGCTTTTTGCTATGGTACCTAGACTTTTGTAATTTAAGCTCAGTACGTAACTAGTGATGAGGTCTCCTCAATTTACAGCTGAGTTGACTAGATGTAGCCGTAAGTTCTATGCGAACAGTTTCTTTTCTAATACTTCTTGCTTGTTTTCTAGCCAACTTTAATCTTCAAAAATTTAAATGCAATTTCCTCCTGATTATACTTCTGTTCTCATTCAGTAATGACTTCATTTAGTAATGTTTCTATTTTCTAATTCTTCCACACCCAGTAACCCCATGTGTTTTAGTGGCTTTACTACCTTGTTTGGGTTTTTTTTTTTTTTTTTTTAATCTAAGTTACCAAGAATAAAAAGTCAACATTTTTTTTTTTTTATTCATTGAAGACATCTTTAAGCATTCATGAAAGAAGAAGGTGGTTCTATGAAAGGATTACAGTTTAAATTTTTGTTCCTTCAATTCTGGAATCAGATACAGAGTGGGTTGTTTGTCTATACGTGCCTGTGAGTATTTCTCAGGGGATTTCTGCTTCAAGTTTCTGGTGGCTCACTTTTCATAATAAATAGCACAGAGTTCCCAGAAATAACAGATCATATTCAAATGGAAAATAAATCATAAATATGGAAATTGATTTTGTTTTGATCGCCAATTCAAATACAAGTGATGCATGAGTTGCTTCGAGCAGAAATGCCAAGCTGGATGACATCAAAATCTTGAATTACATGGATAGCACCCCTCCTGACAAAAATAAATAAATAGGGAAAGGTAAGAAAAATAGTTAAAAACTTCATCATTTCTGCTACAAGGCTAACTATTACTTACATAATATTTATTTAATCAGTCAAGATTTTTACATGCTGAGATAACTGTATTAACTTTCTTCAGTGATCTTCACTCACTAAATTATCACCACAAAATACATCATTATAACAAAATCCTTTAAATTATATAAATAAAAAACAAAAAAAGTAAAAAAAAATAGCTTGTTGCTATGAAAAAAATGAATTTTTTTTCTGTTTTTTAATGAGACTTGATAGCTATTTTTGATTACCCATACTCACTGTCCTAAGAAACACTCAGAAATTTAGGTGAAAGACCATGAAAGCCAACTAACTGGCAGGAAAAAGAAATTTAGGTGAAAGACCATGAAAGCCAACTAACTGGCAGGAAAGAGACACCTGCGGTTGTCACCCTATCAGACTTTCATCACATATGGGTAAAAACGAAGAAGCTGACTCAATATCTACATGATCGTTGAACCGAGTTAACAGGTTTTGTGAATCACAAAGCAAGAAACAATGGCTGAGAGAAAAATATGAAATAATTGTTCTCATTTAGTTTCTATTATTATTAAAATTACTACTTTTATTAGCTGTTAGTTTTTATATATAAATGTGCATTTGGGGAGCAATACGTCTTTCATGAAAGTTTTCTTAAAAAATAACTGACAAGGTACTGAGGCTAAGTTTTATATAATTTTTCTTGTGTCCTTATACAGTGTGACCCGGATATAAGAGAAACCGTATACGAAGTCTCTTATATCCGGGTTTGGTCTATTATATATAAATTAACACAGGCTCTAATTTGGGACCAGAGAAAATCTCTCTTATATCTGGGTTTATCTTATATCCGGGTCTCTTATATCCGGGTTACACTGTAATTGTTTTTCTTTTCTGGACATAAATTATATAGAAATTGTCCAAATTTTCTGTATGTCCAATTGCTTTCAGCTATTGTTTTAGCCATTATCAAGGATGATTTTACTTTTACTTTTAAATGAATGTATGTTGTTTTTTTTTATGCATACATCTAGAGTTATGGGAATGTTTATTTTCCAAACATGGTCAGCACATTGTGGCTGTTTTCATAGTTGATGTTATTGTGGGGTTTTTTTTATCAATAATGCTTCCATTATTTTCAGCCTTTTTTATATGTGGATGAGGTGATTATATTTGTATTGTCAATGAATAGGTTGTGAATGGATTTTGGCGGGTCTCTGTGTATTTAAATGTGACCTAATTGAGCTATGGTCCTTGATAATGGCTAAGAGAAGGGCCAACAGCAGACATACAGAACATTTTGACAGTTTCTACAAAATTTATGCCCAGAAAAGAAAAAATTATACGAACACAAAAAAATAAAGAACTTAACTGCAGTACCCTGTCAGTTGTTTTTACCAAAACTTATATATATATATATATATATATATATATATATATTATTCTTAAAATTTTATTATTATTAGCCTACTAAATTTATCTGGCTGTATATACATATATAAGAAAAAACAAAGAGAAAAACAAAGCCTTATTAAGGTGAAAGAATTTCCTCAAGGAATGAAACACATTGGTATAAAAGTATAAAAAGTTTTTCTCATGTCTTTTTTCTTTTATCTATATTGCCTTTGCAGATATATTTTATTTATATCTGAATTTTTACAGACACACACACACACACATATATATATATATATATATATATATATATATATATATATATATATATATGCGTGAGGGGTTAGAATTTTCACTTTCTCACCATGAATCTCACTAAATTGATTTATCAGCAAGCAGACTTTGTTAACATCATCCTAGGGAGGTGATCTCAGCATTCTGCATCTTTGGAAAGTGCCTGAAAACCATGCAGCAGGTTGACCCAAATCATGTGATACTTGAAAATGAGCAACCAGCCATTATATATATATATATATATATATATATATATATATATATATATATATATATATATATATATATATGTGTATGTATGTATGTATGTATATATATATATACACTAAATTTTCCCCAATAAAAATCTTGAGAGCCACTCAAGGTACAAGGTTGCAGTAAAAAATAATATAAATGGTGAAGGAGGTGAGTGATATGGATGGCAGCAATTATGGTAAGAAATGTAGATTATAATAATAAGAAAGAAAGGTGATGATTGACTCTTGATTTAAAGCAACCACACAGAAATCTGTTCTACAAAGTGACAGTTCTTGATAAAAAGCTGTTTGTGAAACTTTCACCTGACATTTGTAGCACCTAGGAAAAGAGGATGATTCAACTCCTTGGAAGTGGCATAATGTGTCCTAACTTTAAAGGTCAGAACTGATGAAACTAAAGAATGTCGCTCATCTGAACATTTGCTATGGAAATAGTGAATCATGATAGGTTTAAAATATCGAGTCTCTGGGAAAGAAGTTGATACTACAAATAGGATTCATGAAACACAAACATCAATACAATCAGTTCAATATGTATATATTTAGTAAAAGAGTAGATTCTAATGTTGGGATGGACAGAATAAAGCAGTAATTAAGAGTAAATTTTAGTCATGACTAGTTTTAGGTTATTCAAAAGTTTGTTGATCTTGAATAAGTGTATTACATATTTGTGTGTCAGACCACTTGCAAGCCAACCAATTTTCTACACATATTTTCAAAATATATGCCAAGTAAGAGTCGCTATCTTTTTGACCTCTGTCTAGAAGAGCAACAAGTTATGAGGTAGAGAATCATTTCCATTTTCTCCAATCCTTTTCCTGATAGAAACATCAAGCCATATGACTTCTCTGTGCTAACCTATGGTATCTTTTTCTAACATTTTGTTAAAGGGTTGAACAAATGATTCAGTTGCCATAACATGACAAGTTTTAGTTAATTAATATCTGGCTTATCAAGTATCAACATGACATTGAAAGTCCCGAATAAATGCACTTCATTCCATATTCTTGTAAAATAAAATGTACATCCATTGTACATGATGCTGTTTAGCAGCCAAGCTTCTTTTCATTTTTATTCTATGGAGAGAAAAAATTTGTTTTAATGGAAATTGTTATGGTGTACTTAGAATTTTATTCGCTTACCGTAGTTTCTGCTTTTCATATTGCAGTTGACTAACTCAACCACTGAATTAGGAAGAAAAGGATTGCCCATGGTCAGGAATTAAAGAGGGCATTACTAACAGAAGAGCACTGCTACATGTATAATATAAATGGATTGTTCATGGTTTTGTTATGGAAATGCCTTGAAAATGAAGAAGTAGAAGTTTGTCAGTTGTCATAAATTAATACAAGCATTAATAATAAAATAGAATTACCACATATATGATATAAATGCATTGATAATCATTTTATTACAGAAATGCAATGAGAATTAGTGAAAAAATATATTGTTAGTGGTGTGGGAAAAATGAAATAAAGCCAATAAATAAAATAATAATAATGAAGAAAAAAATTCATTTTCCCATGATGCAAGTTATAAAGAAACTGGAAAGGGTTTCTGGTCACATGTGTAATTTTATAATCCCACTTCCAGAAAGAACAGAATCTTCCTCTTTCTATTTCTCCACTTGGCTTCAAGATGTGAACCACACAGTAATAGCATTCCCACTTTGGAATGTTAGTTTCCCCAGAACCTTTTTGACTTTCCAATGAGATTGTTCGAACATGTTTTAAGCAGCCCTACTCATGAAGTAGAGATTTGGCCAACCCAATTCAGTGCAAGGCTGAGTTGAGATCAACCATCTTTACCTGTTCTTATCTACAGTTCCAATAAATTATTTCTGAACCAAAGAGGAAAATGGACATACTCAAGAGACATTTAACTTTGTTTCAATGCAGTCAACAAAAAAAGGAGTAAACATTTGTAGCAGAAACTCAAGTTATTTTTTGTATGCTTATTCAACACTTTCTTGTTTACATATTAAAAATGGACCTTCAGCTAAAACATACACACAAGATTTATGAACTTTGATAACATCCACAGTGGTTAAGAACTAAAGCAAACATTAAGGACAGAATAGAACTATTATGTGTATGAGACGATTTTGCAAGAGAAATGCAATAGAAGAGTATAATTTAATATTGTTGTCTACATGTTTGATGGGAATATGTATTATGTTTTCCTATATATTACCACAAGTTATTGTTCAGCAAGTATCCTTGAAACTATTACTAGTGTGTAGTCAATTTGATCCTCACTGAGTACCTTGCTTTTATTGTTTTGTGCTAAAACAAATTTTAGTAATTACCAACATGTAGAGAAAACCAAAAGTAATAATGTTTACTTATCTGCTAAACTGAAAGAAGAAAGTATAAGACTGTTATCATAAGAGCCTTCTCTCATGGAAATTTAAGCAAGATGACAAAATCAGACTAATTTTTCTGTCCTGTAAAAATTTTCAGTTAAATGTGGGAATTAAAAATCAGTACATTTGGAAATAGCTTGCATAATAGAATAAAAAAAAGAGACAGCTGAAATGGGATACATCATAAAGAAAGATGGCTTGGAGAATTTAACACTCACAGAACATACTGAAGGCAAGAGAAGCAAGGGGAAATAGTGAGTGAACTACTTGCTGGAGCTTTGTGAATAAATAGCAAAACAAAAATAAAGAGGGATAATAAAAGTTCCTTAAAGCAATAAAATACAGGAAGTAGTGGGGAGTCATGATCGCCTAGGTTTTGAAAGAGAAGATATGGCATACAAAAGAAGAACAAGAATAGAATCAGTAAAATAAATCCATCATCAGATCAAAGATGAGGAATAATAAAACCAGTTATAAATCCTAAAATTAAATTAAATGAGCAGATGCTGAAACGTTCTGTTGGAACAAGAAGGGATTCCAAAATAAATTTTCATCAAATTTTGGGAAATGAGTCAAGCCAAGAAATTTTCAACACATTCTATATTTCTTCCACATTATTCACAAAGACAAATTATGTAGTCTACATTTTCCTATTTAAGAATATTCATGAGGAATAAAGTTTACATTTTTACTGATAATGTTTGTCAACCTGATGCCAAAATTATAGAAATACTTGAAACTTATACAGTCTAACTGCTTTTTGATTTCTTGTTTGTTTAAATGATTGTGTGCCAATATCTGGTTAAATTCATTTTGTTATATAAAAAAAAAAGAGAAGACAGATGTATTCTGTTCTTTTTGAAAATTAGGAATATTAAAAAACAAAAAAAAAAAAACAAGGTAAAACCAAAATTAAATATGAGCAATAATAAATATAATTATAAAAATAATATCACACATAAATCAAAATAGAGAAAATTTAATTAAAACTCATGCAAAATCCTGCACAGACGAGAGAAACAAAATCTATGACCATGTCTAGAATTAAAATCTTGAGGAAATTAAAATAATGATAAAAAATGATAAATAATGATAAAAAATGTAATGCTTTGGTCTTTATTGTAGATGATGGAGAATAAAAAAATCAAAATGCCAAAAATTATTTCAAAACATAAAATTTTGATTAAAATCAGATTAATTTCAAACATAATCTCTGCATAAAATTGAAGTGAAAACCAAAAAAAGAATGAAAAAAAACATCAATTCAATCAAGTCTTCATAATAAAATAAAACCACACAAAAAGTAGCAGAGAATTACAGAAATAATTAATAATGAAATAGAAGCTTTTCTTAAAGGTAGACTTTATATATAATGTATATATATGTGTGCAAAAATGTATAAGCATTCCTAAGCCCATCTGCAATCATCCCAATGTAACTGTAAAGATGAATATTTGCAAATATGTGTGTGTGTGTGTGTGTGTGTGTATCCAAATTCATGAAGATATCTGTCCCTAAGCTAGACAGATGAATACAGAGAAACACATATTTGGATATCTACATATTTTTGTAGTGAGTGCATTTTATATTCAAAACCTTGTATTGAAATCATTCCCGAGAGATTTTATTTCATATCATAATACAGATTTCAGTTCATATTTTTTTCTAGCGCAAGAGTATTTATAAAGCATGTTTCATTTTTAAATTTGTCTTTGCAAGCACTGATTATATATTCAGTTATGAAAGTTGTCAATATCACAGACTGTATTCACTGCGGACAAACATTTCTTTTTTATTCCACAATAAAAGCTGATAATGTTATGGGTCCATTGAAAGTCAGACTGGCGTAACACAATCTTCTCCTTTCCATACTACTGATTCCCTCTACGATTTGCTGTCTGAAGTGCAAACTGAAAATTTAGTAAATTTGAACAGGTTAATCAATCTGTTAACATACACAGCTACTCTGTTGCTATTTTCATGGCAAATGTTTAGATGAGTTCTGTTCTTTAATTCAACCAGTTCAAATCTTTACAGTTAAGAAACATCATGCTACATCCACAGAGCTGAATCACCCTCATTTCCTCCACATTCCAAATGTAAAGGAGAAAGTCACACTCAAACAGCTTTTTCCTAAGAAATGTTACTTTTTGGAATCAAACTTTGGTGTGAATGTTTCCCTGAACACTACACAATCTTAACCTTTTCAATTCAAGCATCAGTCATTATCTATCCCCCTTATACTCATAATTTACACTTTCTACCAACTCCTCTTTCATTCATGTCATATACCTCATTCATCATTACCATTTTAACAGTTAATCTCTACCCTAAGTGGCCCTTGAGCCTTGTATTGGGTGAATTTTAATATTTAAATAAATAACCCATGTCTTGGTAGATATTTCACTTATTTTCAGAATCACTCAAACCTACAATGAACAACCTTATTTTCTATCAATTTTTTCCTTTCTTGGATGAAGCCATTTTGTATCTGAAGTTCCCTGAACATTTGAACAGCACCTTATATAAAGTTAAGTTTAGCAAATATCAATAAAAAGTAAAGGTGACAGTAGTCAATAAGCACGAACGTTAATATTGATATTTCACAGCAACATTAAACTTCCTGTAGGTACAACTATATGCATTTAAAGAGCAGAAGTTATCAATTTCCTATGAGGAGAAATTAAATCTAAAGTTACTTCCTCTTTTCAATATCAATATTTTTCTCTCTCTATCTATCTATCTATCTATCTATAAGTGGATCACAGTCAGGGTTGACTTTGGAGGTAACAGCTTTTTTCTTCTACTACATGGACTGATAAAAGTAGTTATGTGAGAGTAGAGTCTGCCCAAGAGCTCATTTACTTTCTTTTCTGCCAACCATAATTATGGCATGATAGTGACAAGACTATTTTGAAAATGAAAAAAGAACATAGGAAGAAACAGATTTGAACACTTCCTAATGGAATTAGTGTAAAATTAACATAGTCTTAGCCAATGTTTGAACTTGGCTTGCTGATTCTGTTTTCTGCATTGCTTTATAGAACATCACACTACACACCCGATATGTATGTATGTGTATATATATATATATTTTTTTTTAACATACAACATGTATTAACATGTGCAATACCCTGTCTTCATCAGCCGCTGACCAGGGGTGATATCACAGTTTCGGTGGCTATGGCGGGACCACCACCACTGGCGCCACCAGCAGCGTTTGCCACCAGGCAGGGTATGAAGATAAGCTAATTGATCATTCCTATTTGTAAATTCTTGTAATGAAATAAATAAACAATTGTTGCTCGTTGCAACTTCTATCTGTAACGAAAGTTCCTAAACGTGAAATAGAAATAGATTGGCAGAAATATTGTACATACATACATACATATATATATATATATATATATATATATATATATATATATATGTATTTATGGTAATTTATCTTATGAATATCTCTTCTGTGAGTTTCAAGGAATCACACTGACTGTTCACAATGTTCACATTTCTAAATTGGATTTATTTTCAGAAATGATATTTTTCTTAAAAACATTATTTTATGGAGTAAACTTATTTGTATTTGCTTATAGATATTAGAACATTTCTTGTATAATCAGAAGTTGGACATTGATGCAACTTTTGAGGTGAACTATGTGTCATCAAATATTTCTGTTATTTATGGAGTATATATATATATATATATATATATATATATATATATATATATATATGAACAGGTGCTGAAAAGTTCTTGGCCTAATCTGCTTGCCAAAATTTGATGAGATAAAATTCCCTTTTTTAGAAGGACTACTTAGTCTTCCTGAGAATGTTTCAGAACCTCCTTATACATAACAACTGATTGTCACTATTAACAAGAGAATTAATACTTAGCAATTAAAAGTAAAGCAATCTTCAGTCACTGATAGGAATGGACTCTTTGACAGAGCTGAGAGGTTCCACATATCCAGTGATTTATCCTTTAGCATGAATAGCACAATTAGAAAAGTTTCCTACTATAAATTGAACAAAGAGGTTGGCTCAAAATTTTAAAAAATACTACTAAATATAATGGAAACCTGATGAAGACAATAAGGTACAATAAACCTATATGTTGTGACTAGAACAACCAAGATGAGGAGAATAGTTAAAATAAATCAGTGTATAAGAAGTTATCAAACAGAACTGGTTCTTAAATGACATGAATAAGATTTTTCAGACAGCCAACTTTAGCATTTTTGATTTGTTTTATATACTTTTCCTGACAGTCCTTTATCACTTTTATCAAACTAACAGATCAAAGGTCAAATAAACAATTCGTACCTTATTTTATTCATTTTCTATTTTTATGAATGAAGTGGAGGTTTTCACTCAGAGAAATAAATCAGAAACATTTCATCATGTCTCCCTCAAATTTCCTTGATTATACAGATCTGATACAGAATGTTAAGGAACTGTAATAAAATTGTCAATGAAAATGTCTTTTCTTGAAATAAAAATGCCCCCTGAGTTCATCTCTCTTGTGCTCTTGAACTAAGAACTGACAATAAAGTCAAACTTTCCTTATTCACAAGTTGAGCCATGAAAACAGGTTAGAATGAGGCAATCGATGAACACTGTGACAAAATTCATGCTTGAGCCAATTACCCTTCTTTGTATCAAACATTTACTGAATTTGGTGGCATATATGAACCCTACTATTTATATTCAATCTTACAGTATCATAAGCTAGGCACAAGTACACTCGTAATTTATAGTATATGGAGAAATATTAGCTTACCAAATATATCAACTTTGTATACATAAAGGCTGGGAGATATCTTCTGAGCCGGGCAGGTAGTTTTATAAACTATCAATTATGCTGTACATAACTGATATTAAATATTTATTTATCTGGATATATTTTAAATTGCATACACATGTATACATGTCAGTATACATTGATAGAAAATAATACCCACAGATGTGTGTGTGTGTGTGTGTGTACAATGCGGGTGGTGATGAAAAATTTTCATCCTGCTCAGTTTCCAAAATCTGACCAAATGATCATTTTTTTTTTTTTGGAATACCTTTTTGGTTGGACTAAAAACATTTCACTACACACTAATATATATATATATATATATATATATATATATATATATGAAAAAAATAAACAAGTGGGCCACTTGTACATATTGTCCTTTTACAGATATATTTTTAGTTATATCTGAAATTTCATATATATATATATGAAAAAAAAACAAGTGGGGCACTTGTACATATTGTCCTTTTACAGATATATTTTTAGTTATATCTGAAATTTCATATATATATATATATATATATATATATATATATATATATATATATATATGAAGTTAATGTAGTCCAACATGCTTACAGATATTCCAAGATTTGTTGTTTGTATATTGTTTCAGTCATTCTCTATTCTATTCTTCTTCAAGTGTACAATCAATAAGGAAAGTATGAAAGCCTTGTAGATTATGCACCTCATGAAGGCTGTAGAATAGATTGGCAGAAATATTGTACATACAATATCAGCAATACATAGAATGAATCCAATTATCCAAATAAATCAATTAATATTCATGACTCTTCTCTAAGTTAGAGAGTAATGTTTGTAGGGAATCAATATTTAATTAACAAAGTCATGATTGATTTTGTTAATAAAGTGATATTTATTTAAACAATCTTCAGTATTTCAGGAATGTCTATACCCTTCAATTAATGGATGTGTGATAGAATGCATTATGCACTATGAGTCCCAGGTTTGAATCTAACCATGGCTGATCAATTAAGGAGTTAACATTCACTTTTGAATTAAGAATATTAAGAGATTATGTTGAAAAATAAATACTTTTTTCATCTTTCCACTACAGATTTACTTAATGAATAAAAGTTCAAAGACTTATCTGTCATCTCTGAGTTTCTCAGAAATAACTCTGCTCTTTTTTTTTTTAAAATCAAGCTCACCCCAAGCAAGGCTGTAAAGCCACCGAGATGCAAGGGGTTACTGGGTGTGGAAGAGTTAGAAACAGGAACGTTGCTAAGTAGCAAGAACAGAGAAAGAGTAATCAGGAGGACAGCAGATAGCAATTGATATTGCATTTAAATTTTTGCATATTGAAGTTGGATAGAAAGCATGAAGGAGAGTAAGATCAATATACACACACAACTTAGTTTTACATATATTCACAACCACACAATGTTATAGCGGTATACAAAACCTTCTATTTTTGTGTCAACTTTATAATATTGTTTTTTCTGGAGTCATTAAATTTTCCATCCTAAAATCCCTTTCCCACAGACAAAATGTTGCAAGCCTCTTGTTGCTCTATCACTAATTCGAGGGAGAATGTTCAGATGAACTATATTCCTTAGTTCCACCAGTTCTAGCCTTCACTGTTTAGATCAGCCTTCCCATGCACATTGTTGCTAACCACCCTCATTCCCTGTATATTCCATTGATGAGATGTAAGTTGTACTTCCTGCAAACCACTGCTTTGTGGAATTGACTCCCAAGTGGTTGCTTCCCTGATCAGTATGATCTAAACCTGTTCAAGTCTAGGGTTAACTGTTATCATTACATATCCCCATAAACTGAGCTTCTTACTCTGTATCCCGCTGCCTCAAGGGTGAACATCATTGCAAAAAAAAATTAACTAGTATCCTAAAAGATTATTAAAGTATACACCTCAGCTAAAACACACAAGTAAATAGTTATCTCATACACACATATATTTATGTATGCCTGTCTTGCTACCTTACAGATAAATATATTATTTACTATGAGAAAATGTTACTTTACTCTTCATATTAAAAAGTGATACTCAAGTTTTTTTTTTTTTTATTCCTTTCTCATAACATAGAAGCTTTGAAAATGAAATCCATAATGGTGAAATTCCACCTATCTTTTTCTTTCACCTTGAGTAAATTTTTCTTCTAGAAAATGAGACACAGTGGAATGTGAGAATTATAACAAGCCATTAATACCATTTTATCTGAAAGATATCTTAGCAGATCTAAGTTTTTCCAATTTTTTTCAGTTTTTATTTGGAGTTCTTCTCATAAGAGAATTGGATGCATATGCTTTTTATACCAAAAAAGAAAAACACAAAACAACTTGAGAAAAAAAAAACGTCTTTATCCACTATAAATATATGTACACAGTCACATTTTCAAGGTGACTGACTTCTAAAGATCTCTTATTTATCTCTTTGGTCAGTTGTATCACTAGAGTAGCTTCTATATATATATACACAAGCCTGGTGCACAAAGCATCCAACCATTTAATAGCTTACCAAAGGCTGTGGAGACTTAATCCCCTTCTAATTACCATACTTAAGACCTCATGCAATTATACCAGAATCCATTCCACTTTTCAAAGCAGGATCTTTTGGGATTACTATCAGCAGTTTTATCACCTTCTTAATATTTTATATTGCATTTCAACAGTAATTTTAGTTTTGGGAAAAGCCAGAAATTACAGAGAGTGAAATCAGAAAGGTACTGGAGTGGTGATTGATGTGATTGATAGGATATAAAAAAAACTTTCACAAGATGTGAAGTATATACATACTTCACATCTTGTAAAAGTTTTTTTTTCAGTTATTCAGTTGTTGGGAATGTGGTAGTCGTGTGACTATCACATTCCCAACAACTTCACTTAATAGGTGTCTCACTGCCAACTGGGTATTTTCATGGAAAAACGTCTGCCTGCATTGTAAATTCCATCTTGTCTGGTTGCCAAGGAACATCAAAGCCATACAAACAGCTCTTGAAATATTCAAAATGGCTGCATATATTTCAAATAGTCTTCTCCATACACTAAAATGTATTATGGATCATAATTTGTACAAATAATGGATATCGAAACTATATAAGTGCCCACAAAATAAGAAACATATGAGCAATGATAAAGTTTTAGATAAAATGGAAATAAAAAGGACACTTATGCTTAACATCAGGAAGAGATAGTTGAAATTTCTAGGGCAAAGAAAGAGGGCTTGTAAATTTTGATACTCACAGGACAGATTGACGGAAAGAGGAAAACAACACATATCCTACGTAAAAAAAACTCAAAAATGTGTATATGCATGCATGCATGTATGTATGTATGTGTGTGTGTGTGTGTATGTATGCATGCATAGATATATATGAATAGGCATCTATATATGTACATGTATGTGCAAGTATTAAAAAAGACTCTAATATATGTATATGCCTACATGGGTGTGTATCTCTGTACAAGTATATAAATAAAAACACTCTCTAGTTTCAGTGGACTGATTTAAAATCTAAGAGACACCAAACAGCTTATATATATATATATATATATATATATATTATGAAATGGACAAAGTCTGACAATTATTTTAAGATATTTTTTATGTTTATATGTTCTTTTTATAGATACAAATAGTATTTATTATAAACAGAGCATTTACTTAAATATTTGTATCTATAAAAAGAATGTATAAACATAAAAAAATGTCTTAAAATATATATATACATATATATATATATATTTCAAACAAAAACACAGACAAATACTCTCTGGCCATGAATAATGGTAATTTGATTTATGAACCCCACTTATCCTCAAAGATCCCAATACATTTTTCCTTACATACAGTTTTGTCCTCTTTTCATTCTAACCTGAAGAAGCCAGAGAGAGCTTTTTTATAGCTTTTTCACTTTGTCTTATTATCTTCACTTTTGTTTTGGATACTATTATACATCCTACAAACATGCATAACCTACCTAATGAGCGTGAATAAATTGATGGCAGAGTAACGTTTAGGAGAGATAACAAAAAGTGAAAATTTATTAAGCACTACAAAGGACAGGAAATTGTGGAGAGCAATGAACACCAATGTCCTGAATTGACACGGCAAATTGAAGAAGAAAAAAAGTTTTCAATATATGCAAAATGTTCAGAGAACCAGGAAATTCTAGAATTCATGTCCCCAAATCAGTATTTCAATGATTAAGACTGATTTTGGAAAATGGGTAAAGCTGAGAACTTTTCAGCACTCCTTACAGTAAACTGCTCGTTTGTATAGTAATACTCAAATACAAAAGGTAGACATCAACAGAAAGTTGAATCAATATAAAAAGTTCAGCTTATTGTGTCGATATATAGAATCAAGAGATGCATTTTGTACAGTGCATATCTGCACAAACATGGATGAGAAAACATCATTCTTTTGGAGTTCATGTTTGGTGAAATTATTATGATTTTATCAAAAATGAATTCATAAATTAACTTCCTCATGTTATTTTGAGAAGTTCATTTTAAAAAGAAAAAAATTACATCTTTTTTTTTTTAAATAACCTTAATCAAATTCAGTCCTGAGTGTTTTTGTCTGTTTTTTTTTTTAATTTATAACAAGATACACATTTTCTAAAAATAATTTTTAAGGTATTTTTAAGGTATTACAAATTTTTTAAAATGGGAAATGTTTAGATTTCATGCAAATTAATTCATGGCTTATTTTTTTATCTTTTTCTTGCATGCCCCCTCCTCAAGACACTTTAATCTCAGATATGAATTCATTAAAATCCTTAATATAACATGGTAATAATATTAACCCTTTTCAAACTGAATTTATTAACAAGTTTTCCCAGTTTTAATTTGTTTTTGTTTTTTTTAAAGATTTTCTGGCATATCAACTCCAACAGGCCATTGAGGCTGAAAAAGGTCATTTCTGTTGGGGTGAATTTTGTTGGATTACATGAATTTTGAAGAGCTCTTGTTCTTTTGAGGGACTGACATTTTCTTGGAGGGTTAAATTCTTTTACTACCATAAAGGAAGATTAATATTACATAATAATTCTGAGCTTTTTCTTTCTAATTAAATTTTCCTACTTCTCAATAATTTGTTGAGAATAATAATATAATGGAATATTTCGATAGAAATTAGGAGATAAGCTTGCTAATACATTCTTCTTTTATTATTTTTGTTGGATATTTTTTCTTTTAATTATATTGGAGACTCCAGTTATTTTAAAGGATTGAGAGTTTTTGGAGAGTTAAATGCATTTAAGTAAGTTCATAAACTTTTCCCCTATATGGATTATTTGTTAGCAGATTAAAATTAAATTTGTGAGCTATCTATACAAGTTAATCTCTCGATGTCATGTATGAAAGCGTTCTGAAAAATTCTCAACTCAATCAGCAAACCTGGATTTTAGGATACATTTTCAAAGATTCTCTTCATGATGGCTATCATTTGTAGAGATCCCAAAGTTTACAAATACTTATATTCTCTATCTATCTCTGATGGGCATGTGGACTGCTCAGCATAGTTGCAGTATAAACCACAGGTGGGCTCTGTGGGTATTGAACAAACATAAGTGTGAGTAGGTGTCGACAACAGAGATTGGCGAGCTGCCCTCACAGACAAGCATACCTGGATACAAGTGGTCAGCCATTAATCTTTATCCATAAAAAAAGATAAGACCTATTCAAAAACTTTAAATCTAGCTAATAAAAAAAATTCTATTATACATCAAAAGTCTTGTGCATTGTTCTAACTACAAAATTTCATAGCAAGTATTTTTGGACTGCCTAAGATGGGGATAAGATAAGACTGTGACAATCACAATATGACTGCCTGCAAAACAAGACATTTGTTAAACTGAGATAAATGTAGATAACATTTTTTAAAGTGTTCCTATGTTAGAAACTTATAACTCATAAAAAAAACATATACAGGAGAGTTTTTTTTACTGTAGATACATACACATTCATAATTTTAATACCTTCAAAACACACACACACACATGTGTATGTATATATATATATATATATATATATATATATATATATATATATATATATGACAAAATTCAAAGGGTCTGTAATGCAATTGATCCTGATCTAGCATATCAGCTTTAGGCACTTTCTCACTGATGTGACATGATTTTCTTATGTCTTATCTGCAAATATTTTAATGGCAACTCTTATGATTTTTCCCCTAGTGCCTTGACTACAAGAATTTTAATTATCCTACTAGATTGGCAACTAGGTCTCACCATTTAATTGTTGAACTAGCTAGATGTAACTTCTCACCTGTGGAACTCTGTTCTGATTTCTTTCTTTCTTTACTACTTGCAATCTTCAAAAATTTAAATGTAATGTCAATCACCATCTTCTGTTTTCCTGAACCCTGTTCCTTTTTTGTCCTTTCCTCACATCTCCTCACTAAAATCTTCTCATTCTGTCTCACTCCCTGTAACCTCCTGCATCCTAGTGACATTATCACCTTGTTTAAGGTGAAACGATCTCTCTCTCTCTTTATATATATATATAGAAAATTATTTTCTGATTGATTGTATCTGTAAAGGAACAAAATAAATAATAAGACAAAATGAAAAACTATTCTCAGCCGATACATTTCATTCTCTAAGGGACTTTATCAAGGCAAATGTAGGATTTATTTTGTTGAACATGTTTATAGACAAATGCAAGGATGTCATTGGTCTATCAAGGCTTTTAAATTTGAGAATGTTCATGAATATTCATCAGATAGCTGTGGAGTATCATAATTCAAAATCTGGTAAGGCAAAAGTAAAGAAATATATTATATTTAAAAAAATATTGTTTAAATTGTGATATATATATATATATAATTTATAGGTTCTAACCACCCTAAACATATCCTAAAACAAATCCCAAATGGAATTACTTTTAGATTATCTACTAATTCATTCAGTGCCAATATCATTAATCAAAATAAACAAGATTATGCAAGGGCTTTGGAAAATAGTGGTCACAAAACTAGATTAACATATATAAATACTGATAATTCCCCCAATATGTATGGTAAGAGGAAAAATAGAGCTAGAAATATACTATGTTTCAACCCACCATGTAACTTCACTGTAACAACCAAAACAGGTAAAGTATTTCTTAAATTACTAAAAAAGGCTTTCACCCCATCTAATGTATTGCACAAAATCATCAGAAATTCTATCAAATTAACCTATACTTGTAACCCAATATAATTAATTTTATTAATAAATATAATAGGAAAAAAATTAAAAGCAAACCAAATCTCAACCCCACTAAATGTAACTGCAGAAATAAGGATGCCTGCCCACTTAAGGGCAAGTGCCAACAAGAATGTGTAGTTTATAAAGTAGAAATACACAGAAACAAACTTAACATCAGCAATGAGAGCAAAAACGTTTATATAGGATCCACCCAAGGTAATTTTAAAAAAAAGTTCTATAACCATATAAGTAGTTTTAAACATGAAAATTACAAATACAGCACAAGTCTGTCTAATCATATTTGGAATATTAAGCAGGAAGATGGTATAGACCCTATTTTAAAAAGGAAAATAATAAAAAAAAATGTCAAAAATACGAAGCTGGTAATAAATATTTTTTATTATGCATGGAGGAAAAGTTAGCAATAGCTACTATTAGCAAACCAAATATTTTATTAAACCAAAGATTCATAAGAAATTTTGGTTTTTGGAATAAAGTTTTCTGGTTTTTTTTTTCGTCACATGGCTTTATGCTATGTTAGGTTTATGCTTATTCTAGATTTTAGTGGTTGGTTTTAATCAATAAATATGTTCCTTGTTTTATCCTCTTTAGTTAGTTCACTCTGAAGATCCATTTAAGTCAAACCTGGTAGGTAGTTCCTGGCTCTTTAAGAATTATTTTATATATATATATATATATATATATATATATATATATATATATGTTAGGAAATGAACTAACTCCAACAATTATTTTAATATATTTTCTGTTCATATGTTATTTTTATAGATATAGATTTTCTATGAAATTTCTTGGCCATTCAGGCTGGTAAATGTAGTTAATAGTGTTTATAGCATTTACTTAAATATTTGTAGCTATAAAAATAACATATGAACAGAATATATATATATATATATATATAGTGATTTTTCCAAGTGTAGCTTAGATGTGGCACAAGGTCAAAAGTATGGGGCACCCAGTGAGGATTGAACTCACTACTCAGCTGTAATTGTTTATAGCAAGACAAGCTTGCTAACCATTACACTGCCTCGAGGTACCCTATATATATATATATATTGTATACATATATTATCATAATAATCCAATGTACACCTGACTCATCACTACTATCAGTTTATTGCATTTTAATGCACACACATGCAGTTGGTACGTGTCTGTTCATTCAAATGGGCATCAAATACATTTTTGATTTTTGCGTTATGCACTTTTACTGCAATCTAGTTGTTCCCATGTTACTGTGCACATATTTGGCATCCTTATAAAATAATTTAATCTGATGTTTTGGGTAGTTTTTTTTCCTCCCCAAATAGCAATCATTTTCTGGCTATTCAATCTTTAGTCATATGGACATTTTCCCTCTTGGTGAGTTTAGTTAGTGAGTGCATTATGCATTTTGCCAGGTACACTCACTGAAACAACTTCAGGTAACCAAAGGTGTATAAATACCCATTTCACTGAACAGACAAGTATCAACCACCTGATGAATAAGTATGCAAGAAACTGATAGTTGTGGTTGGTTATGTATAATATAATATAATATAATATAAATGTTCTGAAATTTTGACATTGGACACTCTGCCCACCACTCCTGGTGTGCCACTTTTGTAAACTCCTTCAGGGGTTACTTACTTTTGTGTGCTAATAGACATTGTATATATAAATATATTCATACATAGATAATACAGTTACCATACAAACTCGTGTATCAAGCAACTTTTGAAGACTTAATTTTGAAGCTAATTTTAAGAGGGTCACATCATACATGAAATATAAAATTAGCACATATACTGATGGTCCTGGCTATGTTGTTGATCAAACTATATATCCATTTACTGTAGTCAAATGAGCTTCAAAATTAGGTCTTTAAAGATCACATGATATACAAGTATGTAGGATACTTTATAAGATAAGTTTTTAGTGTGACACAATATAACAATTCATAGCCAGTGAATATCACCCTCCTGACACAAATAAATTAAACTTGTTAGCCATCACACTATGGTAAGGTCTGTAAATGTTATTAAGTGAGCTTACTTGAGTATAGCACAAAGCCACAGTAGTAAGAATCAAACCCTGGACACAAATAAATCTTTAAAGAAGCTTGCTGAAGGTCATAGAAATAGAATCCTTAGTATATAAATGTCTATAAACAAATAGATTTGGTATATTTGGGCAGCAATTTTTCTTTCAAACATTTGCAGCCACATTTGTGAAAGGATATTCATATATTAGGAAAAAATGATCATTAAATAGACAAAAGACTAATTTTTTTACCAAAACATGTTTAAAAAATAGATATATACACATATGCAAACAGATATATGCACATATGCTTTCTTATATAACTACATACATGATACACACATAACTTAATTAAAACAGTTTTAATGTTGTGTTCATTAAACCAGTTTTTTTGCAGAGAAATTTTGACAAGTTACTTTGATTGAAAATGTTGGAAATTGGTGTGGTGTTATACAGTCTATGACAGACTTGGCCATGATAAGAAAATACCTTAAAAAATAACACCTGTTCAATAAAGAAGTTAAAAAATAAAGCAAATCTTTTAAGTGAAAATCAAACATTAAAAAAAAAAAAATTAGCACTGGAAATCCAAATTACAAGCATAAAATTCAGTTTTCTATTTTTCATATGAAAACTCAGAATTTAATTAGAGACTATTTGATTTTTTTACAGCTAATTTCATCTTCTGGTGTAATTCATTTGGATTGGCCAACTTCCTTTTGGAGAGTAAATTGAAGCAAAATGGAAGACAAAATTTTAGCTGATAGAAATTGCCTCCTTTTCATTCATTAATGGACAGCTTTATAGATTATCTTTGATTTACAAGGTGATTGCTTGAGACCAACATTCATAATTCGCTTCTATTTACAAAATTGGCCATAGTCTGTGAAATATATTCATTCATAATTAGCTTCCATTCTCAATGATGATATATTCACAGCTTATTCTAGAAATTTCCTTTGTTTGTGTTTTAATTTTATTTACTGTTTGTGGATAATTTTACAGTTTATTTTTGAGCTACCCACTCAATCATGACTAACTACAAATTCTTTTTTGTCAGTTTTAAGGCAAATAAATTATCTCTCATCTACAAATAAACAGAGCCAATTTTCTCAGCCATTCTGTCAACCATAACAAATATTTCTTGTCATTATTTCACAATAAAGGTAGCCAGCAGAAATAGAAAATGTCGAGTACAAATAAGTATGGGAGCTGACATGTACATTATTTTCATTACACTGAAATGAATGCTTAAGTTTACACAGATCTCATTAGAGAAAAGAACTGTTCTTTACAATTGACTATAATACACACAGATGTGATAGCATTGTTGGCAAAGGTTGGCCAATTGACTTTGAATTCAACTCGTATGAATAAGCCATCAACTTATCGGATATTGCGAGATGGCAAATCGAAGAGTCAACAGCATATGTTGTGTGGACAATCTGCCAAAGCCGAAGGTTAATTGAACCAGCACTGACAGCTCTGAGTCATACGATTCAATTACTCTTGAGACAACATCCACAGTCTTGTACTGAAGGAATAGATTTGATCTCAATATTGTACAGTAAGGCAGAGATGCAATTCAAGGCTCAAATTCATAGGTCTAAGTTCAGTGTACAACATAAATCAAACCTTTTCTTATGAATTTTGATTCAAATCAAGAGTGTTTCATTTGAATTCTGAGGTGCTTCAGATCAGCTTCAGCCAAAATGCAATATTAGTTATATTGATAATAGATGTAGTTTACAGCTAATTAATCTAGATATTTAAAAAAACCTACTCTGTTGATTAAATAATAAATATATTAATAACAGTTATAGAATATATTATGAAATGTACAAACTTATTGTACAATATATGAAGTATTATATTTTATTATATATAAAAATGTAAATATTAAATAATTATCCACATGTACTAAGTGCAATATTGATCTGATTAAATAAAGGATAAGTAAAAAAAAAAATCTTCATGAATTTGACATATTTTGCTATTTATTTAGCTTCATGAGAAATTTTTGAAAGTGAAATAATGCAGTGTTATGTTTGAATTTTTAATTTCTATTTTTTTCCTTTGCTGTGTAGATGTTATGTGTATATTTTATGGCATTAGTGTTTATGTATTTATGTATGTATCAATTTTTAAATTCTGTGTTTTGTTTTGATTGGTCATATGGACATCATGCATATGGCTTATGGTATCTATGTTTATGTTTAATTCTTGAAATGTTAAGTGTGTATTAAAAATTGGGTTTATTAGTGTATTTTAATTGGATGATAAATATGACAAATGTTGGAAGTGAATGCATCATAGGAGTTTATATCATCTGCAATGGCCAGGTGGAGAAAAATTATCAACCGACCCACTTTCCCAAACCATTATTCTAATATATGCTCATTGAAACATTGATTTTGGGAAGCAGATGCTATCCAAGGCTAAAAAGCCCAATTCATCCTGCTATTTAGCATAGCTTATTATAAAATGCTAAATGGCAAAAAATGAAAGCAGAAAAATTGTCCTATGCCACGCTTTCAAGAGGAACACCTTACTTGCCTGGATTAATTAACTGAGTTGTTTTTTTTTACATTTTATCAAACTTTGAGAGACTATTTAAAGCCAGAAAATATTTTTTGGAGATAGTAATCATTTATTAATACAAGTTCTACTAATTAACCCATAGCTGAGAAGAAGAAAGTGAATGTAACAAAACTCAACTCTCTGATTTCCTATTTCAAGCTGTTATCCATTACACCACCCATACATACGGGTCTTCCCAAGCAGTCACCCATTTTGTTACTGACCATGCTCAATGTTGCTTAACTTTGGTGATCATATGAGAACTGGTATTTCAATGCATTTCAAGCTTTACTTGCTTTGAAAATCAGTATTTGTAGCACAAATAAAAACAAATATGCAAAAATCCCAGCCATAGATATTTACCAACCTTAGCTAAGTTTATAAGTTTGGGGTCAAAAGAGATGATAAAACTCAATACAGTTATAAAGGTTTTTAACCGGGCTGTACAATTAAGAAATGTGAAGGGCCACATTGATCACAGAAAGTTATCTGCAGGCCATAAGAATACATTTTTTGAATAAATTACAAAATATGAGTGAAACAGAAATTTATATACATAGAAGGATGGTGGGAAAATCCGTTCATTTACTTTTTCTTTGGAGAGCTAAAAGGATAAATTAGATATAAAGCAGTGAAATATTGATTGAATAAAGTCATGCTTCCATAAAACTGAATCTTCCATACAAAATCAGTCCTTGAAATTATTATAACAAATACAAAAAATTGACTATTTCGAAAACCCTCATTAGCCACATATTTTGTGCAGGCCTGGTCAATGAGACGAGTGTTGCTCCAAGGTATGGCATTCAGTGATATGAAGTGTCTTTTCTAAATATTCAAACATCTTAATTTAATTTTTGCAATATAAATATCTGGCTGAATGATAATTCTTATGAAGAAATACAAATTCATTAGCTCAGTTATGCTTAAAAGAAATATGTTTTCATTTTCTGTCTACACAAAAAAGATAGCAAATTTCCTTAAAAATCAAGATAGGAAATGTTTTTCTCTTTATCTTCAATTTCATCATTGAAAGATTTCAAATGAGAGAATTAGATTGTTAAATGTATTATATCAGGTGCTTGTGGGATTTAAATCAGGCCAAAATAATTGTTTGAAAGGATATTCAGTTAGAAATTTCTTTGTCATTTAAACTCTGATGGCAATAAAGAGTTGTTGTATTAGTTTCATATACTGAGATTCAAGTGTAATTTTTCATTTAGACATCAACAAATATGTTTTCAAGCTGAATGAATTTGTTTTATTCTGTGTCATTTTTATTCATTTTTATTCCATTTGTGGAAGTTTGCATACACATATACATACACGTGTGTGTCTGTAGGTAGAGAGAGAGAATAATAATAGCTGTTATGAAAAATATAAAGAGATCAGTGTATGTATCAAAGACTGTCTTACAGTTCCAGGATGTTTTGCTCATCAGGGTACATTTTTCTTGTCTGGACTTTGACAAGTGAAACATTATTAAACTTTAAGTCAGTCTTTAATAAGTATCCTAAACCTTTTATGTTTTTGATAACAATATTGCTCAAGAGACCTACTGAGCACTTTATTGAGAAAATTCTGTTCACCTTGATATATGATAAATTATATAGTTTAAAAGATATCAATATATTATATCTTGGATAATGACATAAATTTTTATATATGAAGAACAATTTTGGAGGAAAGATGTATAACAAAGTGGAAAATCTTTTTATGTGATGCATTTCATCCCTTAAGACTTCATTGGACTAGGTTTGTTTATATATATATATATATATATATATATCAATTAAATTGTTGAATTTCAGAAGCTATAGAATTCAAGGTTTATCATAAATCTAGAATTTAAAAAATAACTTAATATTTTTCAATAATTATCCTGTTTTAAGATTCCACAAAACAATAATTTGGTAATTAGGATCAACAAAGAAAAAGGTTTCCAATTTGAAATAATGAGAGCTTAAAGAAACTTGTCACAACTATGAACATTATTTTAATTTTAATTTTTTCCAATGTCGCAACAGGCCATAATATTTCTTGATGCAAATACTGTATAAATTTAAAAAAACACATGCTGTCCAAACATTGTAGATACCAAATAGGAATTGACAAATTTGGGAATTTCTTAATGACTCATTTAAAATATTCAACTGCTGTTTAAAAGCTCAAGTTGATGAACTCTTTTTTTATTAAGTACTAAAAATTGCCTTGGAGTGACAGCTTAATAAGAATGTTAATTTTGTTAACTAAATTTCCCCAAATTCAATGATGAATTCAATTAAATGCAATATTTCTATTGATACAGCATGAACTGGAATTTTATAAAAAGTAAATAAGCCATCTCAAATAGGAAAGCTGTTGTAGAGTATCTTGACATGCATATATTACAATCCATATCTTGTAAAGATTTAAATCAGATTCAATATTCATCCAAATATAACAGTGTCTCTAAAGTATTTTGTTTTTTTTTACAGATGTTTATTACCAAGCCTATTTTGTGCATACACCTCAAGTATGATAATGCTTCACATATATTATTAATATTATTACATATATCAAAACTATTTATTAATCATTCTGCTACATTCTATTATTGTTATAATAGATTGATTATTATTAATATAATTTTTGCAGGTATTGTTCTGGCAAATTTTATTTTAAACCAAGCCTTAAAGATTTTGAAGCTGCTTGCAGAATACAAGTAGAAGGAAAGGAAACAATATTTGAATATAATGCTCAAAACTAATTTTCCCCTTGAAATAAAGCCCAAAAGTAAACAGCTATCAATTGTCAATTATGAAGATTTAAATATAAAAGGTAGAAGAGAAATCAACCAGGAGTATTCAAATGCTTTTACTAGAAAACTTTTATTCTTAAGGCCATGTCTCTTCTTGATATATGTGGTCATGGCTTTCCACAGTTTCTTTTTCTTTAATATGTGCAAATTGCTATTAATTCCTCGGAAATATAGTACAGTGGTTTGTCCTTGGCTTTTGAATTCAGTTTTCCTTCTCTTAGACTGGTTGCTGCAAATTTTGCTATCTAACCCATAGAAAGAGTAAAAGAGCTAAGACCAAGAAAAGATACTAAATGTAAAAAAGTGAGAGATATAGAGACACTTTTCAGATGCTGCCTTTGATAAAAACTAAAACTAATTTTAATACACCCTAATATACAGTGTGCGGTAAAAGTTGCACACCATCGGAATTAATGGATAGGTCGAAGAGGTCTTGTTTAGCAGCCACTGAGGTTACCAGACCTCAAAGCCATGGATTTTTTTCCCCTGTGGGGCCATTTGAAATCAGTTGTTTAGCAGACACACCCAAGAAATGTTGAGGATCTTAAAGAAAGAATTAACTATGAATGCTGTAAAATGACAGAGGAAACTCTCTGATATGCTAATGACTCATACAAGCACAGTATTGAAATGTTTTTTGAAAAAGAAGGAGGACATTTTGAACAGCTCATATAACAATTAAATAAAATTTTGATTGTGTGATTATACTTTTAATAAATTATCCCTATGGTGCGTGACTTTTGTCTCACTATATATATATATATATATATATATGAAGCATAAACAATAAACATTTTCTTGAATTTTAGACTCATATATACCTTTTATAAATAACTTTTAAAGAAATTAGCAATTTCTGTAAAATCTATAAACATAAACAATGTCTGTATGCCTTCCCAATAGTATATGCAATAATTATGTAAAATTTAATTTTCATTTTTCTTTTACTCTCCAGGAGCCCAAACTCCCAGAATGTCCAGCTTAGAAGATGACCTGCTGTTTGCAAAGAATCATACCTATGTTGTCCACATGGAGCAAATGATTGTCCAATCAATGTATAAGTACTTGAACCCTCTTTTTTTGCTGTGTGGTTCCATTGGGAACCTCATGTCTCTCATCATCATGCACAAGATGAGCATCCATGTGTGGTCAAGTTGTATTTACTTGACAGTGTTAGCCATGGTAGACCTCATCATACTCTACATGGATTGTGGCAACAACTGGTATAAGCAGCTGACCAAAGTGGACCTCAGTGTTACTATCATGACCAGCAGCGATGCTATGTGCCGTGTCTATCTTTTCTTTTACAATTTCATCTTCCACTTTGCTTCCTGGTTAGTTGTGGCCATAACCGGGGAGTGCCTCGTCTCAATTAAACACCCCGTATTCAAGTACAAATCCTGTACAAGGGAACACGCTCGAGCAGTCATTTTATTACTTGCTGTTTTGCTCATAGGAATAAACATACACTACTTCTGGACACACGGAATTGTAACGATGCGTGGGAACCCACATCCACAGGGACAGGTCTGCATTTACGTAAACGAGTTCTCTGACATTTTCAGAGACCAAATATGGCAATATTTGGATATACTTATAAAAGACATTATTCCTGTATTGGTCATATGTCTACTTGTGATCATCATGACAATGGTCCTGAATACCAGTGCACACCACTCAAAGACCATGGAACCGGTTTTAAAGAAGTATTACATGGATATTGAATCTTTCCAGGAACTTCGGCATGTTGTGATAGCTGTTGCTGTTGTCTTTATGATTTGCACTCTTCCCCGAGTCGGTGTTGCTGTGTTCCGCCACTGTGTGACCACATATGGAGTGATGACTTACACACAAAGTCTGAGTGCTAAACTTATGTTGGCTGATGCTGTCTGCAAAATGCTCAGCTATGCAAACCATAGCTTAAAACTTTTTGTGTATATTTTCTTTTGCAGACGGATCAACCATTGGACAAAGAAGTCAACAAAGGTGTTTCTCTCACAGAGCTGTAGTATGAACAAAGCTCATAGGACGGACTCGTATTATCCGCAAAAAGTTGCAGAGAAGCCGTCCGCTCCTTCACACTCATTCATAGAAAGCAATTCTGTTCAAATGATGGATCCAAGAATCCATATAAACCATCACAGAGATCCCTATCGCAAGCCTAGAGTATTTACACAGACCCAGGTCTGAATAAAATACATTAGAGAATCCAAGGGGGAAAATATGCTTTATTATATTCTGATGTCTTAATTAATATTATAACAAATAAAATTAAATAAAAATACAACCAAATTATATTTAATGACTTCTTAATGTTTAAGTTGTTTGAAAGCAAAGATGAAATTTTCTTTCTTTTTTTTTTTGTCTTTTGGTTATCATCTAAAAAGAGATCTTTAGCAGCCAAACTAAAAGCTGTTAAAGTTTTATCCTAGGAATCTGGTTTTATACAGAACAATTTCATACTTGTTTGGCGGAAATCAAATATTGAAATAAAGAATACAAAAAAAAAACTACAAAATTGTTTTAGGATGGAATTAATGTGTCTGTTCTATATTAGAAATTGGTGATTTGTTGAGCAAGTTACTGACAAACCTGCTTGAATGGATTTAAATATTATCAGAAAATCTTGAAGGAAATTAAAAGAAATATTTCAAAGTGAGTTTTTTTTATTATTATATATTGATGAAAAAATTAAATTTTTCTTTCTTTTTTTTTCTTTTTTTGCTCAGTGGAATGAGTATAAATCTTTGTTGTCGCGTATGTAAATTATTTCCCTGTGGCATGTTTTGTCATGTGACAAGGAGTAACCAATCAAAACTTTTGGTTCTGAAATAAATGATTTACTTGTAACTGCATGTCTTGTCCTAAGATAGTTTCAGCATTCTTGAGGGGGATGAAAGGAATGTGTTTCTAATTCCTTGTCCAACTCTTTATGAAAACCATTGTCCAAGAAGAGAAGACCCTTGACTTAAAAAGGCAGTATTCATTCAGAGATGGATCAGCTTCAAGTGAACTAAACATAAATGGAAGAACAAGAAATATTACCCTACTTTCACAAGTCAGAATTAAATGCAGCTATTTTCTGAAGTTGAGAGGTTAAGTATTCTGAGCAACATCTTCATTGTTTTGATTACAGTTTGGGGCTCTGTGAGAAAGATATACACCCTACAGTTTTTATACAAATATCATTGACAGAGAAAAAAAATCAGAAGTGCAGTAAGAACCTATATCAATCAGATCTATGAAATATTTTGTAATAATAAAAAATGTTTTTTTTTTTAGGAAAGTAAAGTGTTTTGTTTAAGCTCACTGAATATTACCAGGAGCAATGAACACTCCTTATGATGGTTGGAGAAAAATTTCATTAGAATCAAAGAAAAAAGACTTGTGGTAACAGAAATGTAGTTCTACAGAAGGATGCTGAGAATACCAAGGATTGAATATGTGAGCAACAACAAAACTCTAGGGAAAATGTAAAAGAAAAAGGACACTTATATTTTGAATCAGAAGGAGATAGTTGAAATTTCTCAGGAACATAATGAGGAAAAAGATGTTAGAAAATTTAAAACCCACAAGTCCTATTGAAGGCAAGAGAGACAGATGAATGTAGTGCATAACCTACCTAATAAGCTTGTGTAAATAATTAGCAGAACAGGGATTAGGAAAGATAAAAAAATGACAAACTTTACTAAGAGCTACAAAGAACAGCAAAGTGTGAAGATCCATGATTATCCACAGCATGAAGGGAGCTGGCACATAGAAAAAGAAAAAGCTATCTTCAGCTTCTGCAGCTGACATTGAATACAAAATAGTTGGTGAAATATTAAGTCAAAAACAGAAAACTTAAATCATTGCAGTGGAAGCCAATCATTCAGCTAAGTTGTTTATCTTGATAATTCCTATTTATTTACAATACAGTTCGACTGAATACATCTTACAAACTATAATATAGATTCCTTGGGATTAGTCAAACTCTATCAAAAGCCAATAATCACAAAGGAAGTGACTTATGATGACTTTTGGATAACAATTACCAGCTGACAACATCAAGCAAAGGATACAAAAATTGATTCAAATTACTGTGTTAAAAATTTACATTAATCTTCATAAATTGATTGTTATAAACAACTAACACTATAAAAACATACAAGAATTTTAACTATCAAAACAGCATAGTTTTTAATTGATTTAAATTTTTAAAAATACAGTGTTTATGTAAAACTAAATAGTTTTGATAACTACTTTTGAGCACCAAATCAGTTTTAATGGAAAAGAATATTTATGCTTAAAATCAGAAAAAGATGGCTGAAACTTCTAGGACAGATAATGAAGAAAGTGGGATAGGAGAATTTGACACCCACAAGACATGTTGAAGACAAGAAGGACAGCGGTAAACAGCGAAGAACATAACTCATGAAAATAAATAGGAAGGAACAGTAAAGGAGAAACATTGCTGCAAGAGATAGGAAGTTGAAGAGAGCTACGATCACTGATATTCTGAAGTGATAATATTAATAATAAATAGCTTGCTCTGTATTTTAAAAAAATGCTTGATTAAATGCAGGTAACATTTTAAATTCTGCATATTAAAACTACAAGAACAATTTTGAAGCTTTTAAATTTTACAAGAGAAATTGTGAATACCAGTGAAATTGCTAACAAAAACTATCTCATGTTATCTAATATGAAAACCATGAGAAGATTTTTCATGCTTTTAAGGTTATCAATTAAAACACTTGCTTTAATCATATTAAAATCGATCTTACACATTGAACAGAAATGAAAGAGAAATTAATGCATATATAATGTGATATACCAGAAGACCTGGTTTTCATAGAACTGCCTAGGAAAACAAATGAATGTGAACTCCGTTGGACAATCAGAATAATGAGCCAGATGACAAAACTTATCATCCAAATTCTGATGAATAGAGCCGCAGAATCAACCAAGAACAGTGCGGGTTCATCAAAGACACTGGAACAAGGAACACACTATTTATGCTCAGAATGTTATCAGAAGGAGCAATATGAATGCAGAAGAACATGTACCTGCATTATATAGATTACATAAAGACATTTGATAAATTACACCACAAAGATGTGTTGGAAATGCTCAGCTACCTTGACATATTTGGAAAGGAAATCAAAAACCTGTACTGCCAACAATCTGCCTGCATACAGATAGAAAATGAGTTCAGCAGATATATATAAATAGAAAGGGGTGTCTTCTCACTGGACTTATTCAACCTATACAGGGTACAACAGGGTAAATTTTTGCCATTTTATATTTTTAATTTTGTGCACATGTGTTGTTTGTTTTTGATTTTGTCTAAAAGAACTACCAACTTTATTGGTGAGGGCCTCATGCTCAACACAGAGACCTACACCAAGTGCCTTGAGGAAGTAGTGCTGCCCTGATTCATGAGGGTGGCTGCTGGAAGACCCTATGTCTGGCAACAGAACTCTGCACCATGCCACACAAGCAGGAGAACACAGTCATGACTGTCAGACAATTTCTGCAACCACATCATCCCTTATATCTAGCCACCTTACTCCCCAGACTTCAACACTTTTGATTATTATGGGTGGGGCATAGTTGAGTGAAACCAACAAAACTTCTTGAAACACCAAAGATGAATTGAAGTCAAAGATTATGGCAGCATTCACCAACTTAAACAAGGAGACTGTTCAGAAGAGATGCAGGAGATTCCAAAGTCATCTTGAAGCCAATGACAATTTTATTGAATAAATTTACTCTTTAGTGTTTCAAGATATTTTTGTGTAATTTTGGTAAATATATCTGTTAAAATGAGTTGTCAGTGTTATTTTCATTTTTGCATAATTTAGACAACAATTTATCTATTGCACCCTGTACAGTAGAGAAATTCTGAGGGATTTAGATGTCCTACCAGTAGTCAGTATTGGCAGCCACAATCTTCCATCAAAGCAACTTGCAATGATCTAAAAATTAATAATCTGTTAGTACTAGGGCCAATGAATCTGGAAGGCGGGCTAGAACAGAACAACTGAATTCTAAAGTTTTTTTATTTTGTTATTCTTGCTCTATGTGGCTTTGTATTGTCATGGAAAAATCTTTACTTTAATGCACTGTGTATGCTGCCACTGCCGTGCAGAAAATAAGATATGTTAGTCTATTCAAAATTTATTCTTAATTGCTACATATGATTAGTAGTTAAAATGATAAATTTGTCATTTACTTATCACTCAACCTAAGATCTATCTGACCATCTATTTCTGTATATATAACCATATATTAAAATTATGTGCTATTGAATATATTTTTAAATAGAAATGTTCAAAACTATTTTGTTCACACATGGAGTTTGTTGTATTGCTCTCAATTTAAATACTACTGCTGATGACAATGTGGCTACTACTGTTAAAATATACATATTTAATATTATTTTTTATTTATGTCACAAAGTCTAACAAAATAGCTCTACTCACAGGGCAAAAAGTAAAACAATAGGCTCAGGAAATTACAATTTCAAATTCGATGCCTTATCAACAAAGCAATTCTTTCAGCACCATTCTTTGGAAATTGCTATTTCCAAAGAACTGAAAATTTCTTAAGTAACAGACTAGTTATCCTATAATGGTCATATTGTGCCAAATGAGTTTTTCAAATAATAAAAGTTTTTTATTTGAACTTGAATCAGAGAAAAGATCAAAAAGAAAAGTGACCTGGAATTGTGCATGGTAGAAAACTTGAAAAAAGAAAATACCAACAGGCCAGACTGACTCATGAATTCACTCATTCCCCAATTGATTGTGGACTTGAATTGGCTTCAGATGCTTGCATCAAAAAATACTATGTTGCTTGTAATCTTTTTGTTTCTGTCATAGTTCTTCAGTTTAATTTAAAAGTCAAAGAATATATTTGCCATAAATTGTACGACAAAAATAACTAAAATATAGATACTGATAAATTATGTTCAGCATAATGAAAATCCTTTATCTGAGAATATCGGACATTTTAAAGAATGATTATATCAAATTGCATGAAGAATTTCTCTTAAGTTATTTATCACTTTAACTGATTTCTATCAACTTCTTTGTCTGATCTGTATTTGAAATCTTCACAAGATTTCAGCTCACATAATTGTGGCTGCAAAGGTTTTGTTTCTGACACATTAACAAGTCTGCATAAAGATTTCAGTACCAAATTCCCTGTGGGTGACCCAGATCAGCAGACACTTGAAGAAAACCAAGAGCACAATGGTTGAAACAGAGCAATAGCAACAACAAAGATGGGGACATTAATGCAAATAAATTTGACTTATTAAGACATTTTACCATAAGCTTTCTCTATTTCAACTTCATATTCAATCAACTAATCAATTACCCTGCAGACTGCTTTGTGGTGTATAGTCACAGGCAATTTTTGTAGAGGGCAGAGACAAAAAAAAGGCAAAATATGATGAAAAGAAATTGTGTTGATTTAAATGAATTTTGTGTTGGAGGAACCCAAAATCCATTTGATATTTGTCATTTTTGAAAAAGAGTGTCGAGTTAAAACTGCCTATCATTTCTAAATATTCCAATATTCCAATATTCCAGTATTCCTTGTACACAGTGTCAGAAAAAGCAACTATCCAGAATTGATTAGCTAAAAACAAATGATTTAACATGTGTAAGTTTTGGTTAAATCCTAACGATCGTAAACTAATTTTGAAATCCTGAAACTGTGTATATTTTTAGACTAGACATAGCACATTTTCACTTGGGAAATGTTCTGAAAATGCCAGATATCTGCTTGCAAGCTGACTGTACTTTGTCAACCTTGACAGGATCCAAACTTTTCTTGCAGCTTTCAGATTATGGAATAGTGAATAAAACAAGAAATTTACTGATAAAATAAATGTTATAAAATATCTAAACAAAGTATGTAACTTGGGAAAACTAGTTGGATGTTTAAAATGTTTTTTTATTCTATTGTCAATGTTACACAGAACCAGAACAACATCAGAACAAAGACATTTCTTACTGTTAGTTTTTTCTGGTATAAATTTTAATCATAATCTAAAAATACTGCTTCATCAAAGAGCTAAAGATAAAAATCATTCATTTTAAATTCTGTACTTTCACAGATGAAGAGACATAAGGCAAGAGAGATCTGGTTCTACAGAAGGATGCTGAGAATACCATGGGCAGAGCATGTGAGCTACAGGGAAGTTTTAAGGAAACATAAAGGATGCTTACACTTAGAATCAGTGAGAGTTGAAAATTTTGAACCCGTAATGAGAAAAGAAGGTTAGGAAAATTTGACACTGACAGGACCTATTGAAAGTGAGAGGGAATAAGGGGAAACAGTAAATAACTTACCTAACAAGCTTCTGTAAATGGATGGCAGATCAGACAGTGTAATGGATATAAAAAGACAGACATTAGAGAGCTACAATGGATAGGAAATTGTGGAGAGCCATGATCACCCTCATGCTGAATGGACATGGCACATAAAGGAAGATTTTGATTCTATTTCATATTTTACACACTAATGTGCAAGATAATCAACAACATCTGATTACCAAACTTAAGGAATATTGAGACTGGTTAGTATTTAGGAATACTGTAAGCTTGGATGTGCAGGTGGTGTAATGGATAATGGCTTGGAATTGTTAATCACAGAGCTGAGTTCCAATTCCTGTTGGGTTCATTGTATTCACTTCACCATGTGCTGTAAGCTTGGATGTGCAAGTGGTGTAATGGATAAGAGCTCAGAATAAGAAATGAGAGCAGAGTTTGATTTCCAATCAAGTCCGCTACATTCAATTATGTGCAAATACACTTGGGAAAGGTATGGATCCATCTCTTCTCCCCCAGATATGGGTTAAATAGTAGGACAGACTGGGTCCGAAAGCCTTGGTTGGCAACCAATCTGCTGCAGAAATTCTTCTGTCAAGTCAATCATGAATTAAAAACAGATACGATCATGCAAGTGTGTATCATGCTTTTCAACTAAGTAAGGAATTTATCATTCTGATCATCAAAAAACAAAATGACAAAGATGAAAAAAGAAGTGTATGAAGACTAATTAAAATCTTGTTATCATATACCTTCTTCTGCGTCTATGAGTCTTTCATGATGTGGGTGATGATGACCTGCCACAATTTCCTGTCCTTTATATCACTTAGTAAAATTTGTCTTTTTGCTACCTCACCTACTTCCTGCACTGGAAACCATCTACACAAACTCATTAGCTAGGTTATTCACTGCTTTCTTCTGTCCCTCTTGCTTTCAGTACATCCTGTGAGTATCAAATTTTCTTTGCCCTCTTTTCTCATTATGTACCTTAGAAATTTCAACTATGTCTTTCTGATTTGAAGAACAGGGTGTGATGGATAAATTGTCATCAAAATTACACAAACATGAAAATAACACTGACAACTCATTTTAACAGATATATTTACCAAAATTACACAAAAATATCTTGAAACACTAAAGAGTAAATTTATTCAATAAAATTGACATTGCCTTTAATCATGTCCTCCAGAAAATTCTTGCTCAACTGTGCTCCACGCATAATAATAATGGAGGTTGAGTCTGGGGAGTTAGGTACCTAGATGTAAGTGGGTGATATGGTTGCAAAAACATGTGGTTGCCAGACATCGGGTCTTCCAGCAGCCACCCTCTTAACCCAGGGCAGCACTATCTTCTCAAGGCAATTGATGTAGTCTTCCATATTGAGTCTGAGGCTCTCACCAATGAATTTTGGAGTTCTTTTCTTATCAGAATGATCAGAGTAAGTTTTCAAAGCTGTTATACCTTTGTAATCACCATGAGACTCATCCAACTCTTTCCGAATCCTCTGCACTGTCCGCAAATTGATACCTGAACGCACTGAAATGTTTGTATTAGAGCTTCTGGCAAAGTATCAAGCAGTACAGCATGCCATTTCCAAATTTCTAGTGGAGTGAATTGTGTCAAGATTTCTTTTTCTCACGGACAGTGTCCAACTGATACTACTATACTATTCAGTCGACAAAATCCAAAGCAAAAAACGTGCATGTGCGAAATTAAAAATATAAAATGGTGATAATTTACCAATCGCACCCTGTATATAGCAAGAGCACCAGACCAAATGTGGTAGTAATATTCTAAGCATGGTAAAATGGTAGACTTGTAAATATGTAAGACAGATTCGGGCAAGAAAAATTGTCTAGCATTACGCAGAGAACTAACTTTCCTTGAAGCAACTGATTTTCCACTTTATGCCAGCAAAAAAAATCCAAGAAGGTGCAACAAGTTACTCTCCTGCTGATGGAACATAGAAAGGATTCTTTCAGTCAATTAATGGAGAGCAGTTTTGTTTTGGAGGTGTTAGAAATTTGTTCAAAACATGGAAAAATAATGAAAATGTAGCAACCAGAATTATTTCTTTAGTATATCAAGAATTTAGTATTACAGATCCTAATTATTTCAGCAGGTTTGAGATATATGAAATGCTACTACAACTACTACTACTATTAATAATAATAATATATAAATAAACAAATCCCATAAAGCTCTTCTTTAGTGGCTCCCGTGACTGATGAAATAATTGCATCATTGTAATACATCAAGATTTCATATGCTGATTTTCCAGGCAAAAATCCCTTCCCACTTGAAAGACTAACACAGTGCAATCTTGCTACAACCCTCTCTATTTATTCATGTGTTGGATTAAGCTAATCTTATTTAGTTTTTAGAGCTTATTTAATATCTGATAAAGCTGCATAATTTTCATTATTACCATTGTTTAAGTTGAGGTAAAAGCTTGTATTTACAAGGCTAGCCACCCTGTTCCATTTGGCAGAGTGGAACAATACAATCTTCCTGTCCCAATTTTGTTTTATTAGGTCTTGTGTAAAAGTAGGCTAAGATGACAACAGGAACCAACCTGAGAGATGTGCATATTTCACACAAATGCTGGGAACAATGTTTGAATGAAAATTAACATATTAATCAATGGAATTGTCTGATATAATTGGCAATAGAAAACTGAAAGGAAGACACACTAAAAGTACATTTTGTGATTCAAGTTGTCAATGAAGCACACATGCTTCTGACGTGGCTTTGAAAATGGACAACATCTAAAGCGACCAATGAAAAGTCCGAGAGAGAAAGGAGCAAAAGACTATTTTGTGTAGAATATTTGTACAGGGCTGGTTTTTCCTGTATTTGAAGTGAAGGGATGTTATAAGCAATATTAATAGAAATGATCAGATGATTTGACATAAAGAAATCTTGTACCTTGTTCAGTCTCTTTATTCTACATACAATTAAAGTTAAGCGTACCAAGAAAATACACAAGGATACACTTCCTCAAGACAATGGTTCTTGTGGATTACTGCATAGAATTTTCATATGCCTAATGATTTTTAATATTAATCTTTAATGTGAAGACAAGATTGAACAATAAAATCAATAAATGTTTTGCAACAAAATAAAAAAAAACTTTTCAATAGATTTCTGAAGAATATATTTTGCAAAAAAACTCAAATAAAATCAGACACTTTATCTGCAGCATGGTGTCAAAATTGTTGAAAAATAAAAAAATAAAAACCATATAGCTATAAAATTCTCTCATCAGGATGTAACAATGGTTAATCAGCAAGACAGGTTAATCTCTGAAAACTTTGCCAATGATTCATTCAATTGCTAAACAGATCAGTAATCTACCTGGCTGAAAGATGCTGCTGTGTAGGAAATTATACTGTTGTGATCCACTTAGATGAAGGATTTTTCTGTATGGATTATGTCTAATGGTTCATTCAGATGGGAGATGCTGTTTTATAGAATATGCCTAATGATCCATTCCAGTTGGGAGATACTTCTGAAAGGAATATGCCTAGTGATCCATTCAGGTGGGAGATACTTCTGAAGGGAATATGCCTAGTCATCCATTCAGGTGGGACATGCTTCTGTATGGAATATGCCTAGTAGTCCATTTCGGTCAGAGATACTGTTATATGGAATATTCCCAGTGATTCATATAGGTTAGAGATACTATTATATGGAATATGCCCAGTGATTCACTCAATCAGAAGAGGATGCCCCAGGTGAAAATTAAATTAGAATAGTTAATCAACTTTAAAGGAAATTAAGAGTTCTAGCCTTTAAAAATAATCTGCAGTTTCCACAGACAACTGTTAACAGATTTATATTACCACAGTGAATATGTTTTATTCATAAGTAACGGTCTTCAGCCTTTTTCTTTCACATTCAAGTTAGCCACAGTTTATTGGATCAATGAATTTATATGTGAAAAAACCAGAAGCATAGAATTTTCTTTATTGAAGAATTTTCAATGAATATTATGTTTTAAACAAAGAAAAAAGTACTGAACTGTTATGCAATGTCACTACTCTTATGTGATAATGAATGCTGGACAATCACATCACAGATTAAGAACAGGTAGACAGGAGGCAACAGAAATTTGATTCTACAGAAAGATGCTGAGAATACCATGAATTGAACATATAAGCTTTAGAGAAAATGGAAGCAAAAAGAGCACTTAGAATCTGAAAGAGATAATTGAAATTTCTATAAAGAGAACTTTGAGAATATGACACCCACAGGACATATTGAAGGCAAGAGGGACAGAGGAAATTGTGGAAAACCATGACCCGCCCACATCCTGAAGGGACACAGCAGATAGAAAAATTCTAAGACTGACAAAACTATGAAGTGGCTAGAATCAGCAGAGAGTAGATACCTTTCAATAACCTTCATATGAATCAGAATAATGGAAAATGATCATTCCTGTCATTCAATAATCATACTAATGCACAATTTGACTCATCCATGTTTACAATATACCTGTTAGACAATGTTAAAAAATCTAAAACCAAATAAAAACTATATAATATTCACAGCTTCAGCATTGGAGATGTTCAAGTAGTGTTATGAAAAAGAAAACATTTTATTTCGAAAGCTGAGATAAAGTTTGTAGGTAGCATCATTATCATTTGTTTGACATGTTCCTTTGAGACTATGGCCATCATGGCTTGCCAAAACTTTCTGTTCCTTGCAGCTCTAAGAACATTTGACACTCTATAAACCATTCTTGTCTCTGCTTTGCCTTTCATTCATACAAACTCATTAAGTTGTTTAATATTTTTCTCTATCTTTGCATCTCTCAATACATCCTGTGAGTATTAAATAGTCATAAGTTACTCAAAGGATTTCTGACAATCAATGTGATTCAGTTTTTTTATTAAATGATCTGATGAAGACAATTGATGGGTTAAATATGTCTGTTCCAAGTGCTATAGTCATTGGTGCTTAAGTAAAAGCTATGATTTTGAATGCTCAATTTCAAGATTCTTTTTTCACTTGGAAAATTGGCACCATAAAATCTCCCTACTTCTATTTACACTTATTTGTCCTTGTCTGAGCTGAAGTAAAAATTAGTCAAGAACAACCTGCTCAGTGGGCTAGTTTTGGTCATTGTGCTTTCCAGCCGTATTCAGGTGTTCATCAATCCAAGTAACCTTCAGGAGATTTTGAAGAGAAACCTTCATTTCACCAAAAGGAATGGATTGTTCTTGTTCCAGTGTTCATGCCTTGAGATTATAAGTAACACTGTTCAGCTATTGTCCGGCATCAGTTTGTTCTACCCAGCTTAGGGATTGAACTCACAATTATTATGTCATTGTGTTACTATGAATTTGGTGACATAATAATTCTAAGTTCAATCTTTATGATGGGTAGTAAAAACTGACTCAGTGGGAACAGGGTGAACAATAACTAAAAATTAAAATAAATGTTCATTTTGAAATTCCCAAAGATTTCTTGAATCAACAGACAAGTGAAGAAGGCGAAAGGGCATAATGGCTAAAAACATTGTGATAACAGTCTGAATGTAAATAATGGTAACACCACATTCAAGAATTTCAGACATAATCTAAAAATTCGTTAAAATTATTGCTAGTTCATGTTACATTCAAATAACAGGGTTATTCAAGTAATGTGATAACTCATTTTGGAGAAAGAAAAATAATTTTCAAAAACCCAAGACAAGACATGAAGGTCGTCTATAAGTAACAATAAAAATGTTCTTAATCCTAGAGAACAGTCCTCATGCTGAAAGGTTTTTGATTGATTGGTTCTTTACATCTTATCAACCCTTTGCAGCTTAATTAAAGCCAAAAAATAGCTTTCTTAGAGTTTAAGAAATTTTAGAGTAATAATGGTTTACTGATACAAGTCCTGCTAATTAACCTATAGCTGGGGAGAAGAGGTGGATTCATACCTTACCCAAGGGTATTTGCATGTAAATGAATATAACTAACCTGACTGGAATTGGAACTCGACAATCCAATTTCCAATTCTGATCTATTATCCATTATACAGTGTAACCCGGATATAAGAGAGTTGTCGGGACCGGAGAAGAAGTATCTTATATCCGGGTTTGGTCTATTATATATACATTAACACAGGCTCTAATTTGGGACCAGAGAAAATCTCTCTTATATCCGAGTTTCTCTTATATCCGGGTTACACTGTACCACAAGTGCATCCAAGCTTACAGCATTTGGTATGGTCAAGGTGTCACCCATCTAATTACTGACTAGGTTCAGGATTGCTTAACTTTGGTGCTTATACAAGAAATGGTGTTTCAACATGATACAGCTGTAAGGCTACATGTTAAATGGTAGGCATGAGTCTGAAAACACAACTCCATAAAAATTTTTTAACAACAATGAAAATCACATGCTCACAAAGCCATTTGTTCAAACAGTTAAGAATAGTTCCTGCATCACAGAGATAATTCAACAGGTAGATGTAGATTGATTGATTGATTTGTTATTTATGGCTTATCAACCTTTTGCAGGTTATTTAAAGCCAGAAAATATTTTGAGATTTTAAGAATCTTTTGGAGATACTAATGATATTTACTGATAAAAGTTCTACTTATTAACCCATAGCTGGAGGAAGAAGAGATGGATTCATACCTTTTCCAAGGTTATTTGTGCAAAAGTTAATATAATGAACTTGGCTGGAATTAGAACTCAGCTCTCCAATTTCCAATTATTTCTGAGCCATTATATCTTATAGCACCTGGCATTCCTAACCAGTCACCCATCTAGGTACTGACAAAGCTTGATGTTACTTAACTTCAGTGATCGTATGAGAACTGGAAGATGTAGAGAGAAAGGGAAAATAATGAAGCAATGCCCCATGTAAGTTTCTGAAAATTTTACTCGCACTAACATCTGACATTGATTAACCTATGGAAAAAAGGGTTTTAATTCAAGATATTAGAATCCAAACAATAATTATAATCCAGAAATGAAATGGAACAAAATAGGAATTTCTATTGTATTATGTGTCACACCTCAGATCATGCCTCAATAGTTTTGCAAGCAGTGTACTTCAGAGAAGCCATGTGCAGCGTTGACCATTGCCTGCCAAGTGGAGAACAATATAATTGATACAGCTGCACCTGGAATGCATTCAGAAAAAAAGAGCTGTTTCAGAAATGTATGAACACCCACCCCAGTGGTAAGAGGCCAGAGTCTCTCAGACATTTCAGACATGAGGTAAGGTCCACATTTCAGATGAGAGTCACACGGCCATTGTCATACCAAAGGAAATTGATGAAGACTGGAGTTGAATAATATGTGATGTTAAATATGAGAGATTAAGTTTCATGTTTTTATCAGTTGGAATGCTGACTTCATTGCATGCGAAATGAACTGAAATATAACAAAACCTGAATTGCTATTTCAGAACTATTGATAAAATGCACCAAAAAAATGAATTTCTAGGAGTGAACCAATAAGGAAATGTACCAAAAAAGGAATTTCTTTGAATGAACTGGTAAGGGAATCTACCAAAAGATGAATTGCTGTGATTGAACTATTAATGAAATGAATTAAAAAATGAACTTTTCTGAATGAACCAGTAACAGAATGTATCAAAAAATGAATTTCTATCAAAGCTACAAAAACGTTTTGAGATCTTTGTAGAAAATATTCAGAAAATTAAAAAAAAATTAAAAATGTTTATAGAATGAAAGAAATTGATTAAATATGTTTTATTCTTTACTACATTTGATATTCAAGTGTCAAATGAGAAAATCATTTATCTTTAATCTTCCTATTTCATCTTGAAAGAAAGAAAGGAATTTCAAACCAGACAAGAGAAGAATTAGTTACATTTGTATTCAATCAAGAATTTGTGGATTTCATCATAAGCACCAAGTTTTAAAGTCTGTTCAGATATTTTTAACTGCTTTGATGATATCACAGGTTTTCTTGTGTTCTAAGGAACTACATCTGGTTCATACCCAAATAGAAGGAATAATTTCACTGGGCAATTATAATGGATATTTTTTTCATAAATATTCCAGACATGAAGAAATTCTTATATCTTGGATCTTTTCTATCTAAATGGTTTAAGTGAGTTAAAAAAAGACAAAAAAAAAAAAAGAAAATCTTGCAAGGAAAATAAATTACTTTTTTTAAATGTCAATGTATTTTTGCCTTTAAGTAATTTTGGGAAATTTTGTTAGTGAATTCATTAAAATGAAATGGTTTTTAGAACAACTGATAAAAGAATGAAAAGCCAAAAGACAATTGAAATTAAGGAAACAATCACATCTCACACATCAAGTGATGAAGGATGTAGGAAGAAAAAGAAACCAAAAAAATAAGAAAAAAATCATTTGCAACACTTTTCTTGTACTATGTTAAAGGAAGAGATGTTTGACTTTGTCACGTCTTCACTTATTTAGGAAAAGCAATCATTCAGATCAACAATGTTTAAACTTCAACTTCTTGTTCATCAATATAATATTGTTAATTATAATAAGGAAACTACAAGAACTTGTACAGGAGGTAGTGAAGGAAAGCAAGAAGAAAGGACTAAACACTAATTGCAAGAAGACAGAATACATAGTTTTTAGCAAAAGGAACAGACCAATATACAAATTACAAATTGGAGATGAAACAATCAAACAACTACCGCAATTTAAATATCTTGAAAGTGTTTTAACAGAGGATGTAACATGCAACAATGATATCCAAAGTTGCATTGAGATAGCAAAAGATGTCTACCAAAAGCTATGCAAAGTATTAAGGAACAGGATAATTTCATTAGAAACAAAGAAAAGCATACTGAACTGTTATGTAATATAGGTCCTCCAATATGGCAGTGAATACTGGACAATCTCCTTACAGATGAAGGAGAGATTTGAGGCAACAGAAATGTGGTTCTACAGAAGGATGCCGAGAATACTGGACAGCTGAGTATGGAAGAAGTTTTTTTTGAAAATGGAATCAAAGCGGATGCTTAGACTTTGAATCAGAAAAAGATAGTAGAAATTTCTAGGACACATAATGAGGAAAGAGGGTCTGGAGAATCCAACACTCATTGGACATACCGAAAGTAGGAAGGGCAGAGGAAAACTCTACATAATGTAACTAGTGAGAGCCATAATCACCAATGTCCTGAAGGGACACAGCATATAGTAGGAAATAATATTGTTAGTTCAAAGGCATATTGCCTTGTAGCAATGACAAGCAAGTCTGAAGGGAGTTTGATCCTCACAAAATACCCTGTTCATGTAGCCTTGTTTCAGATTAAGTTATGCTTAAAAGATTTTTTTAAATCTCATGATAGAAAAAAGATTAGAAAGCTCATCTTAATACTTTAGTAAACTTCTTAAACCAGTTTGTGGCAGTACAGTCAGATATTGTTTCATTTCCTAAATTATGTGTGCAGCCTTAGAAGCAAAGTGGTTCAGTTTAAAGGAATGTATCAAAATTGCCAGAATTTCAACTGACTCCAAGTTCATGGTCCAAGATACTTTGGTTTTAGGGATCCAACATTGAGTAGTGTCCATTTGATTATGTTGTCATGCGACTTCCTTTGCTGGACCCTCTTGCTTCTTTTTCATAATATTTTTGTTTGCTTCATTTGATGTGATCATATAACTTTTACTTTAAAGGTTTTACTCTTTCTTAAGGAGACAAATGGGGTCAGACCAGTTGTGTCTATAAGCGTTTGTACCCTTATATAATCTATTAGGCAATTGTTGGTCATGATGTGATTCTGGAATGTTCCCATTTTCTTAAGAAAGTTTATAGTTCAGATGACTCAATCCAGGCATTAAAACAGTACTGGGAGGACCATTTAGAAAAATTCTCTTAGACTCAGGGAAAACAAAGCAGGCAATAACTGAGCAGCACTAAATAAGACAGGATATCTCCCGACATGGACAGTGGAATGTGAACAATCTATCATTTTCGGAGCAGTTAACTGCTGTACCACCAATGCGAAATAGTCTGAACCTTGTTCATGCTGGTGCTAAACATGATGAATAATCACTCACTGATTCTTAAAAGACAAAACAATTCTGATATTGGGTTTCATTTGGTCTAACTAGGTTGGTGTAAGATCATGAGATAACACTCTCCCCACCTATCATATGATTCAACTCACTCCAAAGTTCACAGTCCTGGGTAGCTTGGTTTAAGCATCCAACATCAACTTGTGTCCATTTGATTATATTTTCATACCACCTTCTTTGCTGGGCCCACCCACATTCTTTTCAGTAACCATTCATTTTAATGTATATTTTTGATAATGTAATGTTGTTTCATTGGATATGCCCATATAAGTTAAGAAGACGAATGGGATCAGATCAGTTTCTTATAGAAGCTGTATCCTTATATTTGGCAGTTTTTGTTTATGAGTCACGTGATGTGATTCTGGAATGTTTCCCCTTTCTTAAGAAGTCTTATGGTCCGTTTTATTCAATCCGGGCCATAAAGCAGAACAGAGAGAATATACGTTTTGTAGATCTTAACTTGGATTTTGAAGGGAATACAAGTGGATGTCAGAAGTGATTTGTTCTTTTCAAATGCTACCCAGTCAAAACCTACTGAAAATGAAATGTTCAACATAAACAAATTCTGATATTGATATATATATATATATATATATATATATATATATATATATATATATATGGAAAAAGTTTACTTGTGACACATTTCATCTGTTAGGACTTCATCAGACTGGTTTTGTTGATGTTGTTATGACTACACATGCACATGATTGCAAGATATTGGTAGTTTAAGAATTTTTGAAAGAGTTTTTTTTGTTACAATCTAGCCAAATCCATCTATTTTGTTTTTCTTTTTATCAACTTTGTTTTAAAATATCCCATATTGTGGTAAAAGAAAATTTGCCAATATAGTGAAATGTTGTAAGAACCAGGATGTAAATTTACTGTGGCTGAATTAGCGATTAAATCACTTTCTAGACATTTTCGTTTTAGCGAATTATTTTCTTTTTTAATCAGAGTAGCATTTTTTATGTCAAAATTGTGGCCAGTTTTGTTATGGTGAACAACCAATGCATTTCGGGTGTTGTTTTGTAAAATGTCTCTTTTATGTTCATATAGTTTTTGTTTAAACTTATAAAAAAAAAAAATTATTTAAAAAATTTTTAAAACTACCAGCATCTCTCTTTCATGCACATAGGTAGTCATGACAACATCAACAAACCAAGTCTGATGAAATCCTAACAGATGAACCATGTCACAAGTAAACTTTTTCCATTTTGTCTTACAATTTCCTCAATACTGTTCTTGATATATAAAAATATATATCATTATCTCATATATATATATATATATATATATACATATAATAAAATAATTTATTTAATTGAACCCAGAGATTCAGATTTATCTTTTTATGTTTAAACTTCAGCACATTTCTAATTTAATCGGTTGATTCATTTTCTACAGCTTATCAAACCATTGCAGGTTATTTAAAGCCAGAAAATATTTTTAGATTATGAGAATTTGGGGGGAGATAATAATGATTTAGGGATACACATATTATTAATTAACTCATAGGTGGTGAGAGGGAGAAGAGGTGGATTCATACCTTTTTCCAAGGGTATTTGTGCATAAGTGAATGTAAGGAACTCAACTGGAATTGAAACTTGCCTCTCCAATTATCAACTCTGAGTCATTATCCATCCATTACACCATGCACACATCCAACCTTAGCAGTCACCCATCTAGGTACTGACCAGGTTTTACATTGCTTAACTTTGGTGATCATACAGGAACTGGTGTTTTAACATGATATGGCCATAAGCCAGCAGATTACAAAGTGAATTAAAGTTATTTATGCACAAATCATTTTTTCTTTCTCTTCTTATAGAAAAAAAAAAACATTATTTTTATAGTGACATAAGGTTACATTTTAAGATAAAATTCTGAATTTGTTCAGTTATGCCGAACATGTGTTTAATATTGACATGAAATCATGAGAATATCAACAGTAGAGCCAATAACCACTTTCTAAGATCAATTGTTTAAAATGGCTTTGAGCAAATGAAATCTGTGGAACTTGGTGGTAATCATCCTTCTTGGAACATTGTGGACTGCTGATACAGAATCACAAGCAAAGAACTGTACCAGATAATAGAAACAACATTATTTCAAGACATTCAACCGCAACTCACATGGATATCACATGCAACTTGCAAAGAAAATAATGAGATCATTTAGATGTCGACATTCCACACTACTTCAATAAAAGTTAGGATGGAGAAGAGTGATAACAGCTACTACTTGAGAAAACCTATTTTTCTGAAAAATTGTTTTAAGACAAAGATTTCGTAAAATTAAGTTGAAAGCAGCACTGGCTGCTCAGTTAATGAAGATTAAATGTTTCCTTATAAGGAAACAGTTAATATTACCATTATTATTATCATAGTCTTCAGATGTGTCCAGGAAATAAGGTTTGGGTAAATGTCTAAAAAATACTTTTGATGTACATAAACATGATAATAATCTTTAATGGCTGCTCTACACTCATCGTCTCAAGCCAGACTAATATATATAAGACCATACTGCATGTACGTAATGGTTATTATGCTAGCCTAGTTTATAATTATTACTTGGTGTTCCATATTTATGGCCTTGTTGCAGACTAAACTAATATTAATAAATACAAAGTAATATAGTAATAATTATGGTAATAAAAAAAATTTTTTCTTGAAAGTGAATTTTGAATTTCTTAAATTAAAGAAATGTTTGTGTGCAGAACTCAAAATTTGCTTAGAGTTTATTGAATTAAACATGGTTTCAAGTTTCTGGAATGAAGGGATATGTATAATAGTCTTTGAGCAATATTCCATGTTGTGGTAGAATAGTAAATTGTAACTACTGTAGTTAGTTTAATCCTTGCTGGGTACTCCAGAACTGTGCTAAACTTAATAAAAACTGAAGACCACCCTACTGTGGCTTAATATTAAACAAATTACTCAAGCAGGCCATTACTACTGCCAACCTCAATGAATGTCTCAATACTTGTGGTCTTGTACTTTTAAGAAGTTTTGTATGACTTCCAAAACCTAATTCTCAAGTGGCTTGTTTCTGATAATAATAACTGATTTCTCCATATTCCTTCCTATGAGTTCTGATTCCATGCTCTCCATGTCTGTCTCTCTTTTCAGACATGCTTATTCCATCTTCCAATTGACATTTTCTTAGAGAGTCTTATAAATTACTGGAGCCCAATATAACTTTATGATCAATCAATTTAGTTTACAGCCAGTCAGTATTTACAAGCACATATGAGTTTCTTATATAATGTGTTCAGTATATCGGAGCAAAGTGATGACAAAGCCAAACAATGAATTTTACTTCAATCACTACTACAACAGCAAGTTGAAATAAGTTCTACCTCAGACACTGGAAATCCTTAATAAACTGATCATTGAATGGATTACAACACAAAAATTTTCAGTAGTGTAAAGCAGGTTTGGTTTGGTTTGTTTTATGGCATATCAACCTCAATGGGTTATTTAATACCGACAAAATTTTTATTGCTGGTAATATTTTGTTTTGTCAAAAATCTATTTCTGGTAATATTTTTCCTTCAAAAATGTATTGCTGGTAATATTTATGTTTTAAACATATATTGTTGGTAATATTTTTTTTTCAAAAATGTATTGCTGGTAATAATTTTTAAATTTATTTCTGGTATTTAAACCTATTTTTACACTTTCATGTTGTTCTGACCCCAGTTTCGGGGTTAACTATTTGCCCATAGCTGGGACCCTAACAGGTGCTATCACCCTGGGTCAGCATGGACCTGAGAACACCAGCAATTAAGAGGTGGTTCCATGCTCCTCAAAACCTCCTGATCAGAGGCCTTGCTGCTGGATGTAGTTTATCGTCTTATCCAGGAAACAGATGTAGTTTATCATCATACCCAGGACGGGAAAAACAGGTAGGAATTTAAAAATAACCTAAAAGAAAATAGCTAAGAAACATTTCTTTAATTACAGACTTATTATGACATTAATTATTAATATGGCATTTCAGTGTTTCAAAAGTCTTTGACAGGCCTTTTTTTCAAGTCTTATTTCATGTTCTCTTTTCACCCCAAGGCAATAAAACCACTAAAATGCAAGAGGTTACTCAGTGTGAGAGAATATGAAAAAATAATATTATTATGGAAAGAGAACAATAAAAGAACAAGAATTAAGAAGACAGAAGATAACGTTTGAGACTGCATTTAAATTTTTGAAGGTCAAAGTTGACTTAAACACAAGAAGTCAGAAGAAAACTCCACAAGCATGCAAAAGGTTAGGTCAAGTATTAAGAAACAAGAAAATTATGTTAGAAAGAAAGAAAAGTGTACTTAACTCTTGAAATTAATAAGTGATCTCACTAAATTTTTAAATTCTTCAATTAAAATTTATTCAAGTGAGTTTTAACACTAAATCTCTGATGTGGGGATTGAAAAACAGAAGAAAAGAAGCATTGCCAGTTGTCATGAATTAAAACGAGATTTGATGACATAACAAAACTTAAAGCAAGCACTATTAACAGAACAGAGATAGAATGTGCATAATTTAAAAGCATTGTTAATGTTTTTACCATAGAAATTTATTCAAAAATTGAAAAGAAAGATGGTCAGTGGTCAGGAATGAAGGCAAGAGTTACTGACATAACAGAAGTTAATAGAAGCACTGTTAACAGAATTGTGCTGGAAGTAGATGAGTAAGAATATTCAGGTAAAAAAAAAAACTATTTATTTTTAAGTCTCCCAAGAAAGAAGGCAAACATAATTTCTGAAATTTCCACCAAACTCAGATCTTTGGCAGATCTATCCCTCCTGAAAATTTCAATGTTATACTTTAGATATATAGGTCATGTGGCAAACTAAAATAAATATTCAAAAACACTGAATCTGAAAGGTTTCTGGAAAGTTTGGGAAAATTTCCCATTGCTTACAACTACATTAAAACCTTTCTTAAGAAATGATTTCACATGAAAGAAAAGATCAGCATTGCAGTTCAGATTCCAGACAGAACTCTCCTCAGAACAATAGCTTTTGTCAGAGTAAACTCAACAACTCCCAAAGTTAAATACCATTACTTCTAACTCCGTATATACTCTCACACACTTTTACATTCTGACTCAGTCTCTGAATATTGCTCAAAGACTATTATACATATCCCTTCATTCTAAAAACTTGAAACAATGTTTAATTCAATAAACTCTAAGCAAATTTTGAGTTCTGCACATAAACATTTCTTTAATTTAAGAAATTCAAAATTCACTTGCAAGAAAAAAATTTTTTTATTACTATAATTATTACTATATTACTTTGTATTTATTAATATTAGTTTAGTCTGCAACAAGGCCATAAATATGGAGCACCAAGTAATAATTATAAACTAGGCTAGCATAATAACCATTACGTACATGCAGTATGGTCTTATATATATTAGTCTGGCTTGAGACGATGAGTGTAGAGCAGCCATTAAAGATTATTATCATGTTTATGTACATCAAAAGTATTTTTTAGACATTTACCCAAACCTTATTTCCTGGACACATCTGAAGACTATGATAATAATAATGGTAATATTAACTGTTTCCTTATAAGGAAACATTTAATCTTCATTAACTGAGCAGCCAGTACTGCTTTCAACTTAATTTTACGAAATCTTTGTCTTAAAACAATTTTTCAGGAAAATAGGTTTTCTCAAGTAGTAGCTGTTATCACTCTTCTCCATCCTAACTTTTATTGAAGTAGTGTGGAATGTCGACATCTAAATGATCTCATTATTTTCTTTGCAAGTTGCATGTGATATCCATGTGAGTTGCGGTTGAATGTCTTGAAATAATGTTGTTTCTATTATCTGGTACAGTTCTTTGCTTGTGATTCTGTATCAGCAGTCCACAATGTTCCAAGAAGGATGATTACCACCAAGTTCCACAGATTTCATTTGCTCAAAGCCATTTTAAACAATTGATCTTAGAAAGTGGTTATTGGCTCTACTGTTGATATTCTCATGATTTCATGTCAACATTAAACACATGTTCGGCATAACTGAACAAATTCAGAATTTTATTACTATATATTTATCATTATTATTACTATATTACTATACTATTATTACTATATATTACTATGCTATTATTATTATTATTATTTTATTATTATTATATTATGTTTATTATTATTATTACTATATAATAATAATAATAGCATAGTAATATATAGTAATAATAGTATAGTAATATAGTAATAATTACTATATTACTATACTATTATTACTATATATTACTATGCTATTATTATTATTATTATATATTATTATTATTTTATTATTATTATATTATGTTTATTATTATTATTACTATTATTATTACTATATTACTATACTATTATTACTATATATTACTATGCTATTATTATTATTATTATATATTATTATTATTTTATTATTATTATATTATGTTTATTATTATTATTACTATTATTATTACTATATTACTATACTATTATTACTATATATTACTATGCTATTATTATTATTATATATTATTATTATTTTATTATTATTATATTATGTTTATTATTATTATTACTATTATTATTACTATATTACTATACTATTATTACTATATATTACTATGCTATTATTATTATTATTATTATTATTATTTTATTATTATTATATTATGTTTATTATATGTTACTATTAATATTATCATATATTTATTACTATATAAACAGTGAATGAACCTACTACATCTAATAACAGATTCTGTTTCTTTTAAAATTTTAACATTTGCCACAAGAATATATTTTATATAATTGTATGTTATAATATATATTTTCCTTGTATTTTCCTTTTTCTAAGTGACTTCTGCTATTCATTCCTTTATTGCTTTCAGTTAAATGTTCTGAATTTTAAGCTTATAAAATGGCTAATATTACCATTACTATAATACAAATAATTTATCCAACTAATCTTACATATGTCAATGTGTGGGTGGCATAATGGTTAGCAGATTGAAATTAGGAATCAAAGAACTGATTTTGAATTCTAGTTGAGTTCATTACATTGACTTACATTCCAGCTACGGGCTATTTAGTAGGACTTTATATTTCAGTTATTCTTGAAAGCCCAGATATACTTAGTTTTGTATCTGAAACATAAACAAAGCACTCTCCGAAAAATTAATGGACTTTATTTTTAATCTGAAATTTTTATTACTTCAAAAGTTATTTTTATTGGATATCAGTGTCTGAAATAGAAGCCCATGTTTTCTTTATTAAGTTTTCTGCAGGTATGCAGAATGATAGACGTAATCCACACTGTTTACAAGAAAAAAAATAGGGCATCTATTTCGAACACAGTTATCCACTGAAAATAACATTTGAAGTAATAACAATACATATTTTTTTTACTGTGAGAGTCATCCTTTACAAGGCTCGGGTGCCACTCAAGGTAGAGGGTTACGTTAGGAGGCCACTTGTGTGTATAGGTGAGGGAGGTAATGATTAACCCTAGCCTTGAAAAGTTAAAATTGTAGTGACCAGGGAAACATCCTGCTGGGAGTCGGTTCCACAGGGCAGTGGTTTGCAGGAAGAAGCTGCTTGAATGGAACTTAATTTACACCAATGGAATATGGATGGAATGTGGGTGGTTTGCTACTATGTAAGTGGTATGGTATGTCCTTGACATGAAGGTTTGTCTTGCCGGGGCCAGATATATGTATATAATATAAATGCCTTGTTAATGATTTTATCATAGAAAAGGATTGAAAATTAGGAATAAAAGGACTCTTAGTTGTCAGGAAGAAATGCAAGTGTTACTGACATAACATGCAATGTAATTTAAGTACTATTATAAGAATAGGGCTAATCTATGTATAATTTAAATGTCTTGTTAATTAATTAAGAATAACGGTATATAGTCAGGAATTAATACAAGTGATAGTGATGGACGGAGGCTGTTGGTTTACTAAAGAAGGGCAATGTAAATCATTCTACTGCAGAAATGCATTGGAAATAATTCAAAGGAAATTAGTTTTAGGGATTGAAGCAGGATTTTCTAATTTGGGGATATTCGTCAAGAAACATGTCCGTGAATATAGGTTGATGATGAAATAAAAGAAAGTGGGAACAATCTTAATATATTCTGAACTTTTGATATTTCTCGAGAGAGATCAATTTAAAACAATGTTGAAAAATATGTTTATATACAGTTATCTCTATTCACACACACACACACACACACGTACATATACATGTATAGACAGTGTGGATAAAGAAATCAACATTGCATACAGAAGATTGCTGAGGTGTTAAACTGACAGTTTTTTAATCATTTCACACCTAAGCAAGGCAATAAAGCCACTAAGATACAAGGGGTTACAGAGTGTGAAAGAATATGAGAAAGGTATAAACATTATTGAGGGGAGATAATAATAATAATAAAAGAACAGTAATTAAGAAGACAAAAGATAACAATTGCCATTGCATTTAAATTTTTGAAGATATCATAGTTATTATAAAACAGAAAATATGTGTACTTGACAAAGGCTGCCAATCAAAATGATCAAAATGTGATAAAAACTAGTAAAACATCAAGACTGATTTCAATAATTTGAACAATTCTTTTTATTTTTTAATCATTTCACCCCAAGCAAGGTAATAAAGCCACTAACACACAAGGATTACTAAATGTGAAAGAATATGAGAAAAACTCTGTTAAGGAGACAGAATAATAAAAGAACAGGAATTAAGAAGACAAAAGATAATAATTGACATTACATTTAATTTTTTTAATATCAAAGTTGATTGGGAAAGCAAGAAGCCTGAAGAAAGTTTGACAAGTGAGCAGTGAAATAGAAAAAACTATTAGCATCAAATTTACAGTTACATTTAGCCATTTTAACTGTTAAATGATGAGACTTTGTCATCAATCTAATACTGCACTTAAATTCATAAAGTCTAGTTACAACAGTGGAAAGCAATATTTATTTTGTAAAATACAAAAATGTGGCACAAGGCCAAAATTGGGATAAGAGAAGGATGGTCTTCTATCTGTCTTATCTTAAACTTAGATAACCACAATTACCTACCCAAACATACCACAGTATTCCTCACACCAAAACAATACATTCTTACTTATTCATACTACAGACACCATAATACCTCAAGTCTCTATGTTGTCCCAACTAGTTCCCATATGTATAATTTGTCTGTAGGGGGTGGTGAATAAAAATAACAACATAGAGGAAAATTCATCAGAATAATTATCATGAAAGTATTTATAGAAAAGACATGAGAATATGAGAAAAACACTATTAAGGAGAGAGAGAATAATAAAAGAACAGGAATTAAGAAAACCAAAGATAATGAGTGACATGATATTTAAATTTTTGAAGATCAAAGTTGATTGGGGAAGCACGAAGCCTGAAGAGAGAGTTCCATAAGTAAGAAGTGTGAGAGAAGAAACAGCAGAGAATTTATGGTTACATCTAGCGATTTCAACCTTAAAATAATGTGACCTTGCAGCCAAGTTATTAATGCATAATAAAGTCAAGGTACCAAAGTGTAAAGCTCATCAGGACAACTACCCAAAAACATTTAGAGAAAAGGCACTAGGAAGCTAAATTATGTTAGTAGGAAAGTGACTAAAGCTGAGAAGTCAAGTCAGGACAAATAATATTGCAAATTATTCTTTGTATTTTATGAAGAATTTCTAAATACATAGCAGGAGTACCAGAACAGATATGGCAGCAATATTCAATGCATTGATGAATAGTAGACTTGTATGATTCTGGTAAGAAAATTCATTTAGTATGACACAGTGAACCAACTTTTCTAGCAGAAGATTTAGCAATTGATGTAATATAATCATTGCATTTCATGTCAGTAGAAAACATTAGCCTGAAAAGGCACAACGAGTCACTTTCCTGGAAGTTTGCTTCAGCCATGTAAACAGTTATAGTGCAATGTTTATTCTTTTGTCCACATGATCTTTATCTATAAATGCTCTGTGATACTGAGCACTTCCCCACCCAAGATATAACAAAATCTAAAGAATATATATACACATGTGTATATGTGTGTGTCTGTTTTTAGGAGGTAGAGAGAGAGAAGGAGAAAAAGTGAGACAAGAAGGTACTGAAAAGTTGTCAGCACCACACATTTACCAAAATCTGATCAAATGACCAAACATCAGACATTTTTTTGGTGAAAGGCCTCTTGATCAGGCTGAGAACTTTTCAGTATCCTTGTGTGCATATGTGTGTATACACATGCATTGACATTATTACATGAAGACGGAAGCAATGAATTATGGATGAAGAGATTCAGAATTAAGTCAAATAAATGATAAACAGTAGAGGAGAAAAAGAGACGTCCTCCTTTTAGAATCCAATTTTGAAGAAAAGGGAGATAATAAAAAATTGCTTGCAGTAAAAATCAATCTGCCCCACCTAAAAATTTCCAGATAAGCAGTAATGTGGGAAAAAAAAAGAAGACAAGCCTCCAGATTCGATAAAGTATATTTGGGCTTTCATGCACTTTTCCATTCAGTGCACAAACAGTTGTGTTTTCTAATGTTATCCAAATTGAAGCTTGTAGTATAAATTAGATTATGAAAGATTATTATTAATAAATTGTATATTTCGTGACAAGCTTCTTTATCCATCTTGTCAAACAGCAACATTATGCTTTCATTATATACAATGATTGGTGCTAAAAAGGCTTATATTATTAAAAAAATAATGTAAGATAAACAAGGAATAAAATATTAAAAATATATTACCATTAATTGAAAACAAAAAGTAAACTAAGTGATAAAAATAAAACATTCACATTCACAGATAATTAATTTTTTAGTGGTTTTAAATGAAAATCTTTCCCAGTTTTGAAATTTTTCATATAAACACTATACATTATATATTAGTTTACCCTTACCATCAAAAAATGGCAATGTTTCACTTTGCTATCTTTTATATAATGGCAATGATAATATTAGCCATTTCCCTATAAGGAAACATTTGGATTTATTGACTGAGCAGCCAGAACTGCATTCAATTGAAATTTATAAAATCTTTCTCTTAAAACATTTTTTTAGGAAAATAGGTTTCTCAAGTTCAGTAGCTGTTATTGATCTTTCCAGTGTTTATAGAGAGCTACCTTCTTAACCATTTATTTGAAGTAGTGTGGAATGTCAACATCTTGATTATGTCATTATTTTCTCTTCTCATGCCCAGTAGCTGTTATCACTCTTTCCAGTATTGATGGAGGTTTCCTTCTTAACCTTTTATTTGAAGTAGTAAGGAATGTCAACATCTTGATTATGTCATTATTTTCTCTTCTCAAGCCCAGTAGCTGTTATCACTCTTTCCAGTATTGATGGAGGTTTCCTTCTTAACCATTTATTTGAAGTAGTGTGGAATGTCAACATCTTGATTATGTCATTATTTTCTCTTCTCATGCGCAGTAGCTGTTATCACTCTTTCCAGTATTGATGGTGGTTTCCTTCTTAACCTTTTATTTGAAGTAGTGTGGAATGTCAACATCTTGATTATGTCATTATTTTCTCTTCTCAAGCCCAGTAGCTGTTATCACTCTTTCCAGTATTGATGGTGGTTTCCTTCTTAACCTTTTATTTGAAGTAGTGTGGAATGTCAACATCTTGATTATGTCATTATTTTCTCTTCTCAAGCCCAGTAGCTGTTATCACTCTTTCCAGTATTGTTGGTGGTTTCCTTCTTAACCTTTTATTTGAAGTAGTGTGGAATGTCAACATCTTGATTATGTCATTATTTTCTCTTTTCAAGCCCAGTAGCTGTTATCACTCTTTCCAGTATTGATGGTAGTTTCCTTCTTAACCTTTTATTTGAAGTAGTGTGGAATGTCAACATCTTGATTATGTCATTGTTTTATCTTTGAGTTACATGTGATATTCATTTTAGATGTTACAGTTCTTGAAGGTCGTCAAGTGATATTGTTTATGTTAGTACACTACAACTACAACCCGAGTGTCAAACTACTTTGCTTAAAATATTTTTCAAACAAGAATACTATAGAAACATAGAGGACAAGGGGCAAAGACAGAAGGTTCACCAAATCCAACAAGGATCAATTCCAAATATCAGGTGTAAGATGTGTAGACAAATGGTTGGTCCTGCCAGCCACCAAAGATATAGGCACGGGAATTGAGAAAGGATAAGGAAATCACAGGGAATTAAATAATAAAAAGTATGTACAGCAATATTATAAAATTATTATCCCTAAAAATAATTAAAGATAAATAAATTATAGAATTTTACATGTAAAGTTTAAAGCAAGAGAAAAGTTCTATTTCCACTATATTATCATGAGTCCATTACAAAGAGACAAGTGATTTGCTCATTTCTTAGTAGTGTTCACTTTTGCCGATGTACAAAAGTATTACACACAAAATATATATATATTGTATTTTATATATATATATAAGGAGATGAATTAAGGTATCTCATCATAGCAATGTGAGTAACAAGCTGGTCTTACTAATCACTTTTACTTATTAGTTAGTTCAACCTGCGTACCCTCCACTTGTGGCCTTGTGCCAAATTAAGCTAGGTGATAATGCCACTAAGACACAAGGAGTTACTGGTGGAAGTAAAAAAGAATGAAGAGACTTTAGGAGAAGGAACCAGAAACAAAATCCTCAACAAGGGATAAACCCCTACTTCTGTTCAAAAGATGGAGAAGGAATGTGAAGTGGGTGATAGGCAAACACATACACACACACACACACACATATATATATATATATATATATACACACACACACACACACACACACACACACAAATTGTTCATGTAAACTAGATTGATATAGAACATTTAGGAAAACTTTGAAATCTTCAGATATATAAGAAAGCCAATTTTGACATTAGGGAGGAAGATCAAAGAAATATATTTTAGTGCTAACTGCATTTGAACCTATTATACACAGGCAGGGCTTCATTCTTTTTTTATTATAGATCATTGATTTACCATAACTCCATTGCTCCTGGACTCAAGTTTGGTTATTTTCAGAAAAACACTTTTAGACTTAAAATTTGTGTGAAAAACATTTAGCACTTGATCTCTGTCTTGTACACTGAATAATAGGAAAAATGATTACCAGCACTCAGGAATTAATCCAAGTGTTATTAATAAAATAAGTCTCTCTCTCTCTCTCTCTCTCTATATATATATATATATATATATATATATATATATATATATATATATATATATATATATATATATATATATATATATATATATATATTATATATATAGGAAAATGATATGATATGATATATATATATTTATATTTCAAGAACAATTTTAGGAAAGTCTATGACAAAGTGAAATTGTTTTCATCTGAAAAATTTTCCCATTTTAACATAGATTTTTCATGAAAATATATATATATATATATATATATTACACATGTATCTGACAAATTGACCATGTTGAGATTCCAACCTGTGTCTCATGGCCAGAAAATGAACATTCTAACTACTCTGCTACACACACACACATATATATATATGAGTGAGAGAGAGTGTGTGTGTCCGTTTACAGAGGAATCAATATTGCTGTATATAAACAATCCACTAAAACAGTGGTGGCACCTGTTCTGAAATTGACAGTCACCATGCAGTGTTGATTCCTTTATCTACCCTGTCGATACCTAAAAATGCTCTAACTTCAATGCCAAGCACTCATCTTCCTTAAATATAGCAAATTTTAAACAAAGTATTAGTTTACCAATACCAACAAAAATGTACACCAATATTTAAGTAATTCTGTAATTACACTGTTTATATATTCTGCACAACTTATGTAGAAGTTTTAGTTGTAAAATTATCGCAAGTAAGAAATAAAATAAAAATAAGCAAAGACATCTGACAAAAAAATTTAAATAAAAACCAATGGATAAGCAGCCTGATACACCCTACATATTAACGAAATGGCAACAAGACATAACTGCTTATTGGTGTCAGAGAAAGAGTCCATGTGACTGGAACTATAGAATATCACATGGTAAAGAAACATATATCAGGCTATATGAAAAATATATACATATAAAGTCACTTGGTGTTTTATATCTCTGAACAGATATAAAACTTGATTTGAATGCATCAGAGTACTCATTGGTTTAACTCTTTATTGTTAAAACCATATCATTTTATTATATAAATAATCATGGCATTTAAAATGTAAATGACACTTCACAATATTCTTTATGGTTTGTATAAACATAGCTATTTTTAGGTAAGTTAGAGAACAGGTTTATCATTGCTTTACCCATAGTTTAGAATTCAGAGTTGTCATTCTTCTAGACTGGTTGTGATATGATATGTGATATGATTCTAGACTTGTTGTGATATGATTTTATCTATAGCTGTGGAGGAGAATAGATAGATTCGTGCCTTTCAAAGCACAATAAATTTGAAGTTAGCCTCTACATTTTCTTTTCTGAACTGATAATTGGCCACTCCACCAAACATCCTTTAACCTCTTGCAAAATCAATTTTGTGAATTATCTCCCTTAACCAGGTCAATTTTTTTCTATCTAATGTTCACTTTTAGAACATATGTTTTTCTTTTGTTTTAGAAATAAAGAACATGTAATATAGGAAGCATGAAAATGATTTTTTTCCTTTTGATCAATTTTTTGGCTATAAACAGAATGTATAAAGAATTTAATAAAAATCTTGAAATATAAAATGCAATCATCCATAATTTATCAGATTTCATCTCTAAAGCTTACATACTGTTATATTAAAACATGTATATATACAAAATATTTTTATTCATATAGATAACATTTTTGTGAACCATTGGAGACTAATTTTTTCTGCTTGAAATTCAAAGTAAAAAACGTCCACATTAACTCAGAAATAAAATTGTAACATTATAGCCAAGAAGAAAACGTTGAGCATTGACTTATTATAAACTGTTATGGTATTCAAATCTTTGTGATCCAATCAAAAATCAAAAGTTATTTCAGAAACAATCAAATTAATATTTTAAAAAGGAATAAAATACAGAAAGTGCTGATAACTGGGATAACCATTTTAAGGAGTTAATAATATTAAAAATTATAGTCACTAATAAGATTGAATTAATGTATACATTTCATCTGGCCAGGTACACCTGCTGTATATTTAGAGATTCTTGATAAAATTCATAGAAGAATATGAAATGTTATTGGACCTGACCATCCATCTTGGCTTCAGTCACTTTCCCATTGCTGTAACATAGCTTTTCTATAAATACTTTCATGGTAATTGTTCTGATGAACTTTCTTCTATGTTGTTATTTTATTTCACACACCCTACAGACAAATTGTATATATGGGAACTAGTTGGGTCAACATAGAGACTTTGAGGTATTATGGTGGCTGTAGCAAGAATGCTAAGTAAGAAAGTGTTGTTTTGGTGTAAGGAATACTGTCAGGAATAGGTCAGTAATTGTAGTGAGCTAAGTTTAAGATAAGACAGATTAAAGACCAGCATTCCCTTATCACCATTGTTAGCCTTGTATTTTACAAAATAAATATTACTTTCCACTATGTTACCAAGACTATGAATTTAAGTGCAGTATTAGATTGATTGCAAAAATTCGTAATTTTACAGTTGAAATGGCTACATTTAACTGTAACTTTGATACTAATAGTTTTTTTTCTATTGCACTTCTCACTTGTGGAACTCTCTTCAGGCTTCTTGCTTCCCCAATCAACTTTGATCTTCAAAAATTTAAATGTAATGTTAATTATTATCTTTTGTCGTCTTAATTCCTTTCCTTTTTTTTATTCTTTCTCCTGAATAGTGTTTTTTTCATATTCTTTCACACTGAGTAACTCCTTGTATGTTAGTGGCTTTATTGGCTTGCTTGGGGTGAAATGATTAAAAAAAAGAATTGTTCAGGTTATTGAACTCACTCTTTATGTTTCACTTGTTCATATCACATTTTGATTTGCAGCATTTGTCAAGTACACACATTTTCTGTTTTATAATAACTTTTTCTCCTGAAAATCTTTAAAACAGTAAAGTACTTTTAAGAAAAAATAAATAAAGATAAAAAATGGTTTCATAATATAAGAACTGTTTCTTTAACTTTTACACTGCAGTCATTTTTAATTTTTTATAAATAATTTTGGATTAATAAAATCTTCCGAATTAAAACTTTTGGGGAGAACTTGGGCAATCTATCTCTCTATCTCCTTGTAATGTATATGTGTATGTATATATATATATATATAAATATATATATATATATATATATATATATATAAATATATATATATATATATATATGTAGCTGGTAATCAAAAGTTGTTAAGAAGTGAAATAAGCAATAACATATCATGTAGATATCACTTATTCTTTTTGGGAAAATTTGATTTTATTCTTCTGACATCTCGACTTTTATTCAAGTTTTCTCTTTCAATGAATATTTAAATTCATGATTAAAATAAACACCAAAAGAACAAATATTCCATTTATGACATTCATGATTTGATTAAAGTTCTAAAGAAATGAAATGAACATTCCAAAAGTGATGGTATATTACTTTACCAAATTGAAATCCAAATGTCAATTCAATTTTTGCATAGGCTGATGGAACTGAAGTCTTTATTTTTTTTTTGGTGGGGGGAGTTTAAGTGATGGAGAAAATCGTCTGCTTGCATCCATTTTCAAAATGCCTGTTCTGATTGTGTTTTTTGTTCTTTTCCTAACTTAAAATGTCCTTGAAAAAGTATCTACTTTTCCCATAAACACCTGCAAATTGTAATCAGTTGTAATTTAAATATTTGCCAATAGATTTTACCACAAGTAAAACTGATATCTAATTCAAAGCAGACATGAGTTAGGAATACAGTTTTTGATAGCAACATCAAAAGAATGACTTACAGGTTTGTCTTTAGTCTATAAAACTGACACTGAGTAATTATATATTTATTTATGTAAAATAATTTTTTTTGTTTAATTTAAAAAGAAGACTATGGCATTTAATTTTCATGTTGTGCAATGCATCAACTAACTGTTAAGATCACTTTAAAAGCAAATATAAAATCATGACTTAAATATTTGAATTTAGCCATTTTCATTTCTGCATTGTTAGAATAATTTTGCCTGAATATGCTAGTCCATTCTGGGAAAAATTCCCATTCTCTTGAAAATAACTAAGTATCAAGATGTTGAGAGATATTTCTAATAACCATACCATTTTCATTACTATCAGATATTGTATAATGCAGACTGAAAAAAGGGCCAATGCATAATATGGTAAAAACACCTAAAAAACGTCATATTGTACACTTCTATATTTTTAAATAATTTTTTTTTTAATCTGACATTAATTCTTATTATTATAAAATTATTTTAGATGGAAAAGTCCAACTAAACAAAATGTTGTTCTTCTGCTGGACTTCTCGATTGTCACTGTTTAAAAAAAATAAAATGAGGGATGACAAGTCAAATGCATGAAGTCATTAAAAATAATGCATATAGTAATAAGAAACACTACTATCTATTATATTCACTTATGTGCTAATACCCTTAGGAAAAGTATGAATCCTCTTCTCCCCCAGCTATGGGTAAATAGCAGGACAAACCGTGTTCTATAGCCTTGGATGTCAACTGGTCTACCACAGCAACCTACTGCAGGAAAAAAATCTGCCTTGTCAGTCATGTATTGAAAGATACATGATCACCTATGCGTGTATCACACATGGCACATAACTGAATGACTATATATTGATGCTGGTTTGGAAATAGAACTAAACACTAGTTAGTGCATAACTCTGAAGACAGATATTTCACAGTGTTTTCAAAATAATATAACCATGAACAGCAGGTAACTTTAGTTAATTTATTTTTATATATATATATATATATATATATATTTAGTTTACGAAAAACTAGGTAATTCGTATGGGTAGACCCAAGGAGGATAAAATCCAGAGAGCTCAATGTAAATCAGAGCTAATAATTTAAATAAAAAAAGACCACTTTAAGGTTCCATATAATAAATTATTTCACCACAATCATGTCTCTCTACCCACTTCACTCCCTCACTTCATTAATTTACTTATTACTGCCCATCATAAATGTGTAAATTTCTTTTCATTTTTCGTTTCAACCTTTGGAAATAAAATCTGATGATCCGCTGTCCTTTAAAAGGGCTGTGGTGAAATAATTTATTATATGGAACCTTAAAGTGGTCTGTTTTTATTTAAATATATATATATATATATATATATATATATATATATATATATATATATATATATATATATATATCAATGCCAGATAAGGTAATTTTTGCAGACATAATTCACAGCAGTGGAAGTGTTAACAGAGAGCAAAGATAAGGATTAGTGCCATGAAAAATTATCAGAAGGCAATGTGGCCATTCATGAGAAGTAGATGAATGCTGCAAATCATTCTTGTCAAGCAAAAGCAGTCATGTAGACAGGTTGGGTATTTAGGAGTGAAGCTATTTCTGAGCAGTGCTACTGTACGCAGCAGTTACTTCATTGATTGCTATCCATCCCAAAGGATGATGAGGGTTCCTCTCAAGGAACGGTATGTTTGTGAATTGATTTTTTTAGGAGTAAGGAGTTGCACAGCTTAAGACATACCCTTTTGCCATCTCCTCCAGGGTGTCTGGAGGAAGTTCAAGTGCAGTGAATGGCCAGAATAAGCTTTGATCCAAGTAATGTCCACTTTGCAGTTCACCCAGCTGCTTTGACTTACAAGTTTTCCTTTATTTAAATTATTTTCATTTGGGCAAATGTCCTTATCTTTGTTGTTATTATCACAACATTTTTTTCTGTTGCGTTCTTTGTCTTTATTCAAGTGTTTGTCAATCTGGGTAAACTTCAGAGAATTTTGAACTGAACCCTTTATTTAATCTCTGTCTTTTTTACTATTTAACCCAGAGCTAAGTTTTCACTGTTATAAGTAAATAAAACTGTCAAAACATTACTCATGTATAATGCAGGAGGCATAGTAAAGTAATGGATTGCAGCTTGGATTAAGAAATTGGAGAGCCAAGTTCAAATTCCAGTTGAGTTCATTACATTCACTTACATGGGAAAGGTATGAATATAACTCTTCCCCCACCAACTATTGGTAAACAGTAGGCCAGACTGTGTTCTATAGCCTTGGATGGCAATCAAACTAGGAGAAGGAAAACTCTGAATTCAAAACTGTATGGTGAAGTACATACTATGCAGCTAAGGGAAGGATCATTTGCAATGACTTGATGATCCCGACTAAAGTTGACTCCTTTTTTTTCATAATGAAAAACTTTTTATATTTCCATAATTTAATCTGAAGGCCAAAGAGCATATTAACCAAAAGTGTTGTTGTGAAAAAAGCAATGTAATTAAAGTTCTGAGTAAACAAAAGCTTTAAATGTGCAAAAGACTGAAAAAAATTAATCTCAGAAACTCTGATAACTTCAGCTGAAAGTGTTCAAGCCAGTTGCAGAAAAGTGATGATAAAGCAGGTTCTAGACAAAAGGTAAAAATAAATAAATAATGTCTTAGACAAGCTGACTGCATCAAGGACATGAAATGATCAGAATAAATGGGCGGATAGATCATTTTATCTTTTCAACAGATTCAATGTATGAGTAGGATTTTTATAAAACGTATATCAAAGATATTTTCCTGAATATATTTCATTTTCATGAGATTGTGTCTATATTTTAGGTTTGCATCCAAAAAGACATTTATTTAAGATAAAATTTACAGCTTTGTGTAGATAAGAACAATAAACTAAAAATATTTTAATACATCACAAAGGAATTTTATATATATATATATATATATATATATATATATATATATATATATATATATATTGTCTCTGTGTATGTGTATGTGTGTGTATATTTTGGCAGCCAATTTTATTCTTTTTTGTATATTTGATTGAAAACCAAAGAAATTTTTCTTTGGAGAAGGTTTTATTCAAACTTTCATGTTTTCTTAGAAGTATCTCTACTGAAAGTTGAAGATTAGCCAACTATTTCCTGATATTATTTCTACAAGTATATATATATATATATATATATATATATATATATATATATATATATATATATATATATGTATGTATATATATATATATATATATTCAGGAATATTTAGTTATATAATTTAGACAAATTATGTCAATTTATTTTTATTTTAATCCTTTCAGGTCCATGAATTAAAATTAAAATGAATAGACATAATTCATCTAAATTATTTAACCAAACATGCTTGAATTAAAATATGCTGCCTAAGTGTATGTATATATATATATATATATAGAGAGAGTAAACAAAATGCTCAAATGTACCCACTCTAATGGTTCAACATTATAAATGTATTATATATTATTTCTCCAAGTACTCTCAGCCACTTCTTCATGGAGTAAAGTTATCTGTAATAGGGAGGTGTTTACTTTCATTCGAGTGTTATTTTGGTAGTTTTAGCATTACATTTTGAATCTGAATTTTTTATGATGTAATGCTTTGTGGTGCCAGATAGCAAAGATCTCATCCTATTGAAGACAACTTTACTCTCTGAAGATGGTCAAAGTAGTTGAAAGCACATAAAAACAAAATATCAGGAAATACTTCTGTAATCTTAAATAATAATTGAATTTTTCCTTGATATCTATATTATTAATGCAGTCAGCTCCACTTCTGTCCCACTACCATTAGCAATAGGGAATAGCAAAAGCAGTCTCTTTACAAACTTCCAAGGCTTCACCAGGCACCTAATACACAAACTGGCAAAGGAAAAATTGGCAAAGCTTAAATACAGCTTCAGGATTGAACCTCTTTTAATGAGCAAGTGTGCCAAGCCTCCTATTGCTGATTTAAATACAATTAGCTTTAACAAGATAGATTCATGTATCACCTGGTTCTCACTCTTCCATGATCATTTGAACAAGAGTAGAAGTCTATCCCTTGCTCACTGTTTAAGATTGGACTTCTAGTTCCTTCTAAAGTCTTTTTATTCTCTTTCATTCTCAGTAGCCTCTTGTGCCTTAGTGGCATTTTTTCGTTGCTTGGTGGGGTGAACTGATTAAAAAAAAAAGCTCCTATGTTGATCTAACAATTATATCAGTAAAAACATTTTAAGAACACAAGAAAAATAAAATAAAAACTTCTCTAGAGAAATATTTCTGTGGTTTTCAATCATATATTATGTGGTGGACTCTTCTATTGAGAATGATAAATGAGGGTCAGCATTGGATGGTGCCTTTTGTTTTATACTTATGCATGCTAGCAGAGGTTATTGTGGAGAAAATCAGGTAAGGGAAAGTCAAATTTCATTTATGCTTTCTTAAATGTGATACTCGCCCAGCCTTGCTGCAGGCAACAAAGCCACACTGACAGATAATATATATATATATATATATATATATATATATATATATATATATATATATATATATATGTATGTATGTATGTATGTATGTATGTATGTATGTAACATTTTAAATGTTTTTTTATCCAACATTATTTCTCCTTATTATAAACATTACTTTTAGTGGGTATATGTGTCTGAGTTACTATTTTTTCCATCATGGAAACCACTTTTTTATCCAAAGTATGCAAATACAAGTTTGATCATGATGACCAGCCTGAGAGAGCAAGGTTTGAATTACCTAGTTAAGGAAGCACATCTCTTGTTGGGAATTGTATGAATCTATATCTGGTTGTTCCAGTTTCTTACACAAAATGTAAATAACAGTAATTTTTGAAAGGATGCTTTATCTAACATTATTTCTTATTACTATAAATGTATTTTTAGTACGAACACAGGTATGAGTTGCTATCCTTGTTTCTTATGTTCTTAAACAGTGAAATTTATGACAACTGGCCTAGATTTCAAAGTCCTACTAAAGAATAATTGTGGAGAAATTCATATATATCTCCACATATTTTCTTTGTGCATGTAACACTTTACATGTCACCATGTATGTGTGCATGTATATATATATATATATATATATATATATATATATGTATGTTAGTTTCACAAATAAAAACATATTTTCCATGATTCACTTAAGTCCTGTAGTCTCCCTGAAGAGTATGGGGACCACAGCTCTTAAGTTCCAGAGAATCCCTGAGGTGTATGGAAGCCAGAGCTCCCAAGCCCTGTAGACTCCCTAAGTAGTATGAGGGTCTCAGCATGCTAGGCATCAATGCTGTGTTTTTCGTAGAAAGTTGTAGTTTTTTACAGGATGGACTTGTTAGCCCCATGCCCAACTGGTTTTGAATTAAAAGTTGTCATTCTTTTAGACTGGTTAACTAAAGAGCCAATTTGCCTTACTATTTAACTCATAGCTGAGAGGGGTGTGTAAGTGAATGCAATGAACATAAAAGGAAATTAGAACTCAGCTCTACAATTTCTCATTCTGAGCCACTATCCATTACATTACCTATACATCCTAAAATATTTTGGCAACACAAAACTGACAAATAAGAATCTATTCACCGCTGAATAAGAGTAGATATGTTTATCTGTCATCTGTTTCAGACTTCTTCCTGGTCTTTTGAACAGGAGTAGAGGTTTATCCTGTATTTCCTGTTTAAGGGTGGGTTTATGGTTCTTTCTAAAGTATTCTCATTCTCTTTCATTCCCAAACCCACTTGCATTATCACCTTGCTTGGGGTGAATTGATTAATTCTATATATATATATATATATATATATATATATATATATATATATATATATAGTCATCCACAGACAGACTGTTTCACAGCTCCACAGTATGGCTAGACGTTCGATTGTTTCAAGCCAGGATCAAAACCTGACTGACTTGTCATCAGTCAGATATCTTACCTCTAGGCTATTGTAGCATGTCAAAAAGAAAGGAATTTTAATGTTTTTCTCTATATGAAATACACAAGCAGCTTGGAGAACTCAATTCATATTTGAAGATTAACGCTTAATAGCAGTATGTATGTTGTTGTGTGCACCAATTTTCAGTGTATAAAAGAATATAAAAATATATGGTAATGATAGGCAATTCAATCATCTCTATATGAAATGGTCATGAAATAGAATTTTTAGTTATTTTCAATTTGAGAAATAAAATGCCATAATTTACATTTAATATTCAAGAATTATTGAACATAAACAAAAAAATGCTGAACAACAAATTTTTGTTATTTTTTGAAAATATTACAATTATTATTGTAAAATATTATAAATTATATTACACATATATTATAAATTGTAACATATATATACACACATATTATACATTATATTATACATTATATATATTATATATACATTAGAGATTATATATTATAAATTATATTACAATTATTATTGTAAAATATTACAACTGTAAAATTACTTCAATATTGTTACCAGTTTTTGAGGGCATAAGTAAAGTAAGTACAGCAATAAGAGAGTAAATGACCAGTGTAAAATATATATCAAATATTTATATTGATCAATATATAAAAGTAATTTTATGATATATTTGAAATTCCTATTATACCAACAAATAAGCTCAGATATATTATTGTCAAATTTTCAATAATGAGGTGTCTTTTTTTATTTTAATACATTCTTTTTCATATTTTTTTTATAGCGCTTAGAATTTATTCCATGATGTCACATTGTCTGAATGAAATGTCTACAGACAGACAGCTTAAAGACACATGCAGGGTTCCTGTTAGAACGCAGTGCATTAGCATCCCACAAAAGAATTGCTCTATAAATGAATGCTATATTTCGATTTTCCTTTCAGTTCAAAGTTGGCGCTAATGTTCTACAGACTGCATTATCCTATGGTGCAAAGGCAGTCAAAGATGGGACAGTTGGTAGAGTTCTCAACAGGTAGGACATTTGTTTAAAATCAATGCTCAGGCTATGTTAAAATATATTTAATTCAACAAGTTTTCTGTGACACTTTAAGAGATAAGTGAGAAAGCGACAAAACAAAATATCCCATCCAAACACGAGATGACATGGGGAGAACCCAGCGAAAGCAAATCAGATAACTGAAAAAAATAGTAGCAAAATATAAACAAAACCTTTTATATGTATCTACTTTTTGAAAATTCTTTAAACATTTTTTTTCTTTGAAACAAAAAAAGAGTTCAGGAAGTGCGTAATCGATGTACAAAGAAAGAGAAATAGCTCAAACTTTTTAATCGCAGACTGCACAGAGGCATATCAAGGTTTCTTTTAAAACAAGAACACAATTGCTTAACATTGTTCAGTGCTGTTTAAGAAAGGAAGAAAAAAAACAATCAAAACAAAAGCATTTGCAAATAGATTTTCATTGAACAGGTTTTTAGCCTGATAGTTGATTTACTGTAGTTCCTGAGTTTGGTCAGATAATAAGATACAATAGGTTAAAGGGTTAAATTATACAATAAGAATACAAAAAAACATTTTCTATAATTCACTTATTATCAATCTATCATATACTAGCAGCATAATCTGTCTTCGACTGGGTGTTTCATTACTGGGAATTTTTGCTGTTCAGTTGGAGCAGTTTAAGTTTACAGTCAGCCTACCTAAAAATCAATATTAGTAACAACAATTGGATGAAACTGAGGCACATCCCCAAATTGGGGGGTTAACAATTTGAATGTGGGGAGGCCCTGAAAAATGGCCGTTTTTGCATTGTCAATCTTGCAAAGAAGGAACCTCTTCCATGGAGTGACATAATAATAATATACAACAATTTTTATTTATAATGTAATTTTTTTTATAATTCTAATAATCTTTTGTGTTAGATTTCAACATTTTAAATTGATTGTATATTGTTTCTTACAGACATTAAATTTTGCTTTTGATTTTTGCACAAAGCGTAAATAATCAGTTTTTCAATTTTTCACCTTCAAGGTTGTAATTTTTTTCAGCCAATTTAGACTCAAAACCAGCACTGAAGAATTATCTATCAAACAAGAAAAATTTCATGGAAATCGGATGAAAACTGCAGAAACACATAAACAACACCTGATCACACACACACATTTTGAAAATTATAGATATAGATTTTGAAAATAAAGGACTGATAGAAAAATAAATAAAATATTTTTATCAAATTTTACTTGGATTAAAAGAAGTTAAGAAAATCACATATGACCCACTTATTATACATTTACCATATTTTCTAAACTTATTAAATACCTGCTCTATTTCTTAAATACCAAGGATTGAAAAAAATGCAGATAATGAGAATAAAATGTTTTCATCAAATCTTAGTTGTATTGAAAGGTTACACTACAAGAAAACATTAGACCAAAAATGGAGTATTGCTGCTATAATTGGGTTGGAGCTGCCCAGTCATCACTTGCCTGTCTTGCAACCTTGTGTGTGATGAATTATTTCCACCCTACAACCCCTTTCCCAGAGTCAAAACTTTTCAAACCTCTTGCTGCTCTATTGCTACTTCCATGGCATGTTCCCTGTCAAGCTCTTAGCCCCAAGATTTACAAATGGGACCTGCGATGCCGTATACACAAGGATAAATCAGCAGGATGTTTTCCCAATCACTACAATGTTGACCTCTTTCCCTAGGATTAACCATTATCTTTCCTGTATAGCCCCATGAACTTCACTTCTTCCCTTTCTTACAAAATCTCACAGTAATACTCTATCTTGAGTGGCTTTTGGGCCCTGTATTGGGTGAACATTAGAAAAAAACTTTTACAAATTACTAGTAGCCTAAGTTCCAAGTAATCTAAATATTTTTCTCATGAGATGGAATTGTTATGTTTTTTTAGCACAATAATCTTAACAATCTAAAATATACAGAAAGATGCTGAGAATACCATAGATTAAATATGTGACCAATGAGGAAGTTTTACAGGATATACTGAAGGCAAGTGGAACAGAGGGGAATACTGAATAATATAATAAGCTTGTGTAAGTTTGTGGCAGAATGGGAAGTGGGAGGGATAGTAAAAAGCTAAATACTGCTAAGATTTACAAAGGATAGGAAGATGTAGACAGCCATAAGAGCCCACATTATAGAGAGACATAGCATGAGAAAAAAAGAAAATGAATGATTGTTTCTACAGAAAGATACTGAACATACCATAGGCAACAATGAGGAAGTTTTAAGGAAAATAGGAACTGAAAGAATGTGTACTTAGAATTAGAAAAAGGAAGCTGAAATTTCTGAGACAAATAATCGGGAAAGAGGGCTTGGAGAAATTGATGCTGACAGGACAGAGGAAAGCAGGGTATAATTTACCTAAACAAGCTTGTGTAAATGGGTAGCAGAACAGGGTTTAAGATAGATAACAAAAAGACAAAATTTACTAAGAGCTACAAAAGACAGGAAATTGTGGAGAGCTATGATTCCCAACCTCCTGAAGGGGCATGGCAAATAGAAGAAGAATTATTCCCTGAGTTGTTCACATGAATATCTTTAAAATTTGAAATTGGTAAGATTTTGAGTTTTCTCTGAAATACTTCTTTGTATTAAATTTGAACAATCTAACATGTAGAACAAAGAATATATCAATCAAAAATGTGATTAAAAAAACAGCAAAAAAATAACACAGTTTTTTTAAAATACTTGAAATAATGGAAATATTTCATCTAAAACTCTAAATACATTTCAGTAAATAGCAAATATAAACATATATGGAATAAGCAAAAATAAATATATATTGAATAACTAAAATAGTTTCTCTCAGAACATTAGACAACTGAAAGATAAAAACAGTATCTTTTACCATGCTGCTGCTTTGCCATCAAAATGAAGATCATCACAATGGCAAAGCAAGAATATTCTGTTGCCTCAAAGATATCTTACTTGGTGTAATGAAGCTAAAATACTATCATTAATTCTGAATTGATATCATTTTGGCTTTTTTTGTTTTTGAATGAATGCTTGCAAAATTGTCATTTGCAGGAAATAAGTTAACAAGTCTGACTTGAATCTTCTGGCAATTAATGAGGAAAAACCAAATTTCAAATGCCTCATCTCTTGACAAAAGTAAGCAGACAAAAATTTGGAAAGACAAGTGTAGTCATTTTAGTAAGAAGAAATAACTCTTCATGGTGCACTTTTAAAAATTAACCTTAAAATTTTATATATACTGCAAACAAAATGGAGGAAAAAATTACTACTTTTATGATTATTTTTTAGGATTAATTTTTGTCATTATTTTTCCATAAAACTAAAAGTAGAAAAATTGACAGAGCAACCTTTTTTTTTCTTTTTACTTGCAGCAGAGAGATAAATTTTCATAGCTTTCATAATCACAATTGTACAGAATAGAATACAAGTATACACACAGAAATCTATATGTATATAAATATGTAGGCACATATATAAGCATACCCATATGATTACATTCAAATATATATATATATATATATATATATATATATATATGTATATATATATATATATATATATATATATATATATATATATATATATATAGAAAGACATTTAAGTATACATTCTATGTATGTATGTGAATATATATCTTGATACCTTGATTTTGGTTTTTCTTAATTCTCTTCTTAATCACATTCACCCAAGCAAGGCAGTAAAGCCACTAAGATACAAGGGATTACTGGGTGTGGAAGAATTAGAAAACAGAAACATTATTAAGGAGTGAGAGCAAAAGATAAGTAATCAGGAGAACAGTAGACAGCAATTGACATTGCTTTTAAAATTTCCATGATCAAAGTTTGCTAGAAAGCATGGTGCCAGAAGAAAGTTCCACATCTGAGAAGTGTGAGGAAAGACACTGTTAGCATAGAACTTACAGTTACATCTGATTGATTACAACTGTCAATTAGTGAGACCTTGTTGCCAGTCTAATGCTGTGCTTAAATTCATGAAGTCTAGGTACCATGGTGAAAACTCATTTGAACAACTGCCATGAAAAACTTTTTAGAAGAGGCACAGTGAGACAATTTTATGATGGTGGGAAAGTGACTGAAACTGAGACACCAAATCAGGACCAAAAATATTTCCAATTCGTCTTCTAATTTTATCAAGGATCTCTAGATATATAGCAGGAGCACCGGACTATTGTGTTTAATTTGGACATAGATATCAGTAACTAGTGCAAATTTGTCTTCTCTCCTTGCATTAATTACTCCTTTAAACCATGGTTGTCATGAACAGTGTCTTTTGCCTTCTTCTGTATGCTCATTGTCACAAACACTTTTAGCAGTCATTACATCTGCTGGCTTGGTTGGATAATTCAATAACTTTATAAATTGTGCATATTCGTGTCTCAAGTCACTGACGTGGGATACAATGGGTGCTAAGGGATGATATATCTTTGAGGTAACTCTGATTGAGATCATTGGTACCTGTTCAATTAAGCTGAATGCAAATTAATGGCCATGAATAGACTCAATTAGTCACTATCTTCTTATAATCTGTAATGATGATAAAATTTAATACATGTCATGGTTTTCTATTTGGATGATTATCTAACAAACATTCATTGTCATGGGTGTCTGAAAACTGTGTGGCACCAATGGAGATCAAACACTAGGCTTGACATTAGCAAACATTAAAACATGAAGATAAAGATCTATAGCATTTAAAATATGCCTGAAGGACTCAGACTAGACTAAATAATGATGGAACTGAATAACATCACCTGTCACATGTGTTAGGCATCAGAGACTTACAGAAAAGGAAAGAATTTCTTTCAGATGAAAGTAACTAGCTTATTTATTATAAAGAAAAAAAGAATAACAAGTTTATCAACATAATAAGTTTAATTAACAGTGTCACTGCAAGGAAACAGAAAGTTTTCACAGTATATCAGTCAGGGTAGCTTGTATAGCAATCAGATTAAATAAAAGTGATTTCTAAAAATAATCAAAGTATATGCACCAAATTCAAAAAGTAAAGATAAGGAAGGAAACTGAAATGATTTATGAGAAAACAAACAGAAAAAAAGTACATCATATTCAGGAACAAGGAAAATTGGGATATAAAGGAAAATTGGAATATAAAGGAAAATTGAAAAAGTTGAAATGTTGGTTAAATTCTCAGAAAGATACAAAATGACAATTGTGAATACATTTTTTTTTTCAAAACATAATGCAAATGTAAATGGTATTAAAAAATCCCAAACAAAAAAATTAAACTGACTTCTTTCTTGTAACAAAGCCAGTAAAGTTAAAGATGTTATTATCATAAACAAAGTTAATAAAAGAAGTGAACATAGGATGGTAACTTGCAGAGTGAAATATGACTTTAAAACTGACAGAAAAAATGTAATGGTAATAGTAATAATAACCACTTCCATATAAGGAAACACTTGGCATTCATTAACCACGAAGCCAGTGTTACTTTCAACTGAGATTTATACATTCGTTCTTAAACAATTTTTCAGGAAAATAGGTTTATCAAGTTCAGTAACTGTTGTCACTCTTTCTAGTATTTATATTGGTTTCCTTTCTAACCTTTTATTTGAACTAGTGTGGAAATTCTGCATCTTGATTATGTCATTATTTTCACTTTGAGTTAGATGAAGAGTTGTTGCTGCCATTGAAAGTCTTCAAGTGATGTTTCTGTTATCTGATACAGTTCTTTGTGATTCTGTAGCACCAATTAATGAAGTTCAAAGAAAGATAGTCCTCACTAATTATATGGTGAAAAGGTAGAAAATTTTGAATAGAAAAGAGAATAGAGAGAGTTGAAATCTTGGTTAACTTCATTGAAAGATACAAAGTGACAATTATGAATGCATTGTTTTCCAAAAAAGTAAAGTAACCGAAAAAGCCCAAACAAAAGAGAAAAATGAGACTGACTTCTTTCTTTCAATAAAGCCAGTACTGTTAAAGATATAACTGTCATAAACAAAGTTAATGCAAGAAGTGATAACAGTAACTTGCAGAGTCAAAACTGACTTTAAAACTGATGAAAATATAATGATTCACAAAATGAAAACATATTCTAATAAGATCAAAGAGAACATCATCAAATTTCAGGTAGAAATCAAAAAGAGAATAGCAAAAAATAACCTGGTTTGGTTTGGTTTGTTTTGCTTTACGGCCTCTCAACCTCAATGGGTCATTTAATGCCGACAAGATTTTTATTGCTGCTAATATTTTTTTTCAAATATCTATTTCTGGTAATATTCCTTCTTTCAAAAAAATACATTTCTGGTAATATTTTTTCCTTCAAAAATCTATTTCTGGTAATAATTTTCCTTTGCTGGTAATATCTTTTTTTCAAAAAATGTATAGTTGGTAATGTTTTCTTTGTTTCTTTTAAAAATGTCTTACTGGTAATATTTGTTTGTTTTTTTTTGTTATTTTAAATGTATCACTGGTAATTTTTTTTCCCAAAAATGTATTACTGGTAATAATTTTTTTACAAAGTATTTCTGGTATTAAAACCTATTTTTAAACTTTCATCATGTTTTTCCCTAATTTGGAGGTTATGAAGAGGAGAAAAAGCTCTTAAAAAAGGAAAGTGCTTGAAACATGCTCAATACACAGTGCACATAGATACATAGCAACTGTTTGAATTGTGAGATAGAAATGGTTATCAAATCTAGGGACAAGATGCTAAAAAGAAGAATAGGTCCATTTCAAATCAATTTCAGCATGTAGGCGATCATGGCTCTCCCCCTCCCTCTATCCCTTGCAGATCTCAGCAAGTTCCTTCCCTCTGCTTCCTCCCCCCCAGACCAAGCTCGCCAGGTATGTCATGCACTGCTTTCCCTTGTCTCTCTGTCCCTCTATTCGACCTATGAGTATCAGGTTCTCCAGGCCCTCCTTCCTCATTATGTGTCCCAGAAACTTCAGCTGCCTCTTTCTGATGTTAAGTATATGCCTTCTCCTTGTTTGCAACCTAAGACTTCATCGTTGTTCACATGCTCGGTCTATGATATCTTCAGCATCCTTCTGTAGAACCACATCTCCATCACCTCAAAAGATTTTACAGTGAACTTTTAGAATGTCCTCCAGGAAATGAACCAAGAATGGATTGGAGAAACATAAACAGAGTATATTTAAACTAGTCTACTCTGTTATTTTACACAATGCTACATTCTTTGTTGGGTGGGTGGGTGTTTGTGTGGTGGTAGAAGAGACAGATATTTATCTTTTCCAAGAGGATTTGCCTAAAGTGGAATTTGAATTTGATTGATTTGTTTTTTTAAGGCTTACAAACCATGTGCAGGTTATTTAAAGTCAGCAAATATTTTGGGAAGATAACAATGATTTATTGATACAAGTTCTACTAATTAATTCATAGCCGGGGGGGGGTATGAATCAACCTCTCCAAAAGGTATTTGTGCAAAAGTGAATATAACAAATCCAACTGTAATTAGAACTTGGCTCTCTGATTTCCAATTCCGAGCCATTACTCATTACACCATCCACACATACAAGTTTGCAGCATCTGGTATTTTCAAGTAGTCACCTATTTAATTACTAACCAGGCTTCATGTTGTTTAACTTTGGTGATCGTATGAGAATGGATGTTTCAACATGATATGAAAATAAGCAAATTGAATTTGGTTTGTTGATTCTATTTTCCATATTGTTAACCATTAGTCCACTGAGAATTCAAATTAGAAAATAGTAGGAAATAAAAACTAAGGATCTTAAAGTAGGAGATGTGTAGGAATGAGGGTGGGTTATTGACTTGACTGATCTGTTGTATTTTTTATGGTTTATCAATACTTTGTAAGTTATTTAAAACTGAAACATATTCTGAGATTTTAAGAATAATTCTTTTTTTTTGCATGTGAATAGTAAAGTCCTATTATTTAACCCATAGCTGGGGAGGATATGGATTCATATCTTTCCCAAGGGTATCTGTGTGTAAGTGAATGTTACAAACCGAAATGGAATTTGAACTCAGCTCTCCAATTTCTCAGTCCAAGCAAATATCCGTTACACCACTGCAAGGCACATTACGACCTTCGACCCTATCTAGGCTGGTTTGAATTCAGAGTTTTCTTTCTTCTAGATGGGTTGCCAACTAAAGCTATAAAGTCTAGTCTGCCCTGCTATTTACCCATGGCTATAGACAGAAGAGATTGATTTATAACATCCCCAAGGGTATTTGCACATAAGTGAATGCACCGAACCCAAATAGAATTTGAACTCAGCTTTCGAATTTCTTTCACAGCCACTATCCATTACACTGCCTGTGTTTAAATGACGGTTGAAAGCCAAAAAAAAAAAAAAAGTTTCTAGCAAAAGAAATGGTTTCACCTGTATATTTAGTATCTAGTTTTTGAAAAAAGTCTGCAAGGAATTTTTGCACATGCCTGATAATCAAAACTTTCTGGTTTAATAGTTTCAGTAAAACATGAAATATTAGGAGCCACTTCCATGATGGATAAAAGCAATGGGTGGAGAAAAAAAAGGCAGTGATTTGAGAGCCATATTAATGACTTAATGCAGTTTACCTTACACAAGATAAAAAGATATAAAAAAAACTGTATTGATTACTTTAGCTACGATAATGACCTAGTCTTTGAAATCTATTTTGTTTTGTTGAAAATCATTTCTATTTCCTTTTTTATCATTGAGTCTTGTATCCTGTTCACTTTGGTAGTCTTCGTCTGAATCTGGGTTTGTCAAAAACACAACTGAAATGTAAAAGTGCCGTCATCTTTAATTACTATTAAAAGCAGACATCAAACCTTTTTCTTTCTTTCTTTCTTTCTACAAATATACCAGTTACATTTTCATTTAAACTACTTTCTTTCGCATTCTTTCTTTTCCATTTCTTCATATTCTTCCTTCCTCCTTCTTACTGATTCTTTCTTTCCAAAACTTCTTTCTTTCCACTCTGTCATGTTCTTTCTTTCTTTCTTTCTCTTTAATGGGTGATGAAAACTTTTCAGCCCAACCAATAAGCCACTCCAAAAAAAACATTGTGATTTTTGGGAAGTTAACCAGGCCAAGAACTTTTCAACATGTTCTTTTAATGAATATTCTTCCATTAAGTTCCATTAGATTTTTGGATGAGGAAGGTATTTTGATGGTGACATTGATTTTGAAAATGAAAATTCCTTCCGATAGGTAAAGTTAATAAAGATAACATACATCTTTATAAAAGATTTTTTTTTCAAGGTGCAAATATGAGGTATTTAAACTGTTCCATTTAAGACAAAAGATTTTAAACAAAGACTTCAAAGTTAACATTTTCATGTCTCAAAGTTTTGTTTTCATATTTTTCAAGAAATATGATAACTGTCAGGAAAGTTTAAGTATCAAGTCATTTAACATTAGCAAAGATAATGGTGCCTGAGTCCTTTACCAAATTACTCCCCTTGAGAACAGACAGCATTACATCCACTTTTCAAAACATTCAACAAAGTCCTCTTTGGAAATGTCCATCACCTGCCTTATCATATTCTCTTTAATATTGTCCATGGTGTTTCAATTTTAGACCTGGACATAAACGTCTTTCTCTGAATATCTGGGTTGAAGAATTATCTGTATTTATATTATTTGGATTAATATCCTCATTTTTGTTGTTGTTATCTTCTGTAGGTCTTTTTTTTTTTGACAATGACATTCAGCCTGTACAAGGCCCAAGAGCCACTCGAGGTTAAGGGTTACAGAGCAAGAAACACAGTTTATGAGGATATGTAGGGAAGACAATGACTGACCCTAGACTTGAACAGGCCAAGATTGTAGTGACCAGGGAAGCATCCTCTTGGAAAATGGTTCCACAAAACAGCAATTCATGAGAAGTGTAAGTGAAACTTACACCAATGGAAAACAAAGAGAATGAGGAATTTTTTTAATTTGAATAACTTTCAGGGAATTTCAAACTTATGCCTGTGGACTGTTCCTGTTGACCTATCCATGTTTAGAGATATTTTGTCTTGTTCTCTTTTTAGTACAGCTCAGTTATTGTTTGCCCTGTTTCCACTCGAGTCTGAATCCTTATTAGCCATCCTAGGGATTGAACTCATAATTACTATGCCACCAAATTCACGAATCAATGTATTAATCCACTGGTTTAAGGTTGCACCTGGGGAAGAGGGTACAACAGTTGGAACATTGTGAAAATAACAGCAAAGATTAGGACATTAGTCTGAATATAAATCTAAATGATGGATGGATATACATTTTGATGAGACTTAATGGGTTATTTAAATTGTGGGAGGAATTATTTTCTTGGATAATTTTTGGTTTGTCTTGTCTTCATCTGATTGTTACTTTCTCCCAGAAATTTCAAAATCAGAAATCCTATGACCATCAAAGTAAGAGGTGTGAAATAGTTGCACATCTTATATTATTGGAGCTTGAACAAGTGAAGCCTGAACATTTTTGAACATCGTGAACTGGTGCTAGAGAATCACAAACAAAGAACTGTACCAAATAACAGAAACAACATTACTTGAAAACTACTAAAAGCAGCAATAACTGAAATGGATAGCACATGCAACTCAAAGAGAAAATAATGATATCAAGATCCTGACATTTCAAATTAATTCAAATAAAAGGTTAGGAAAGAAATGTGCATCAGTACTGGAAAGAGCAATAATAGCTACTGGACTTGAGAAACATATTTTCCTGAAAAAATGTTTCAAGAGAAAGATTATATAAATTTTAACTGACTGCTGGTTGCTCATCAATGAATGCCAAATGTTTCCTTACAGATAAATGGCTAACCATTACCATGAACTAACTTGGCCATGGCTAGATGAAGAATAAATGAACATACATAATACATATTACTTTAAATGTCATTTAGTGGATACTTTGTGTAAATAGACATGCTTTATTTGTTTGGGGGGGTTGGGAGTATTTTTATAAAAAAGTGTAATTTGTTTAATATGTGCATTTGAGTATATATATTTTCCTTCCAACTATTCATACTACATTGTTTTTTTACTATTTATTATTATTGTTAGTCAGAGTAGCAATTATATTTCAAATCTAAAAGTAAATGTTTTGTCATTCATTTTTGACAGATTTTCTTTAGTTTATTGCTGTCATTTGCTTCTGTCTCACATCTCCATTACCTTATTGTTACTTATCACAACTTAGTTGAATATTCTCCAACTATTAAAAACAAAGGTGAAATAAAGAAAAAGCTTCTGCCAAGACTTGAACTTACATCCAATTATGTCCAGAACATTCAAAGTAGATTGAGTTCATTTCTCACTTGGTGTCACACATTTATGACTTTAGGTTGTACTCAGATTGGATCTGTGTCCTAAGGAGCAGTGATTACAAAGTGCTTTTACATACCATTACTTATTTTCTGATTTTGATCACCAAATGCCAACCATATGGCTTTGGGTCAAAATTAGGCTTAATAAGTAGTTAAACTATGGGTAAGTATTTTATATCCACATTCAATCAAGCAATGATAAGTATACTAAGCATAGCTTAGATTTAGCTCAAAGCCACAAGTAGGAAGCATCTAGTAAGGATCAAACTCCCTGCTCATAACTGATCTAGTGAGACAAGCTTGGTAACCATTATTCCATGTCAATCAAAGTGGAGTTTAGATGTGGCACATAGCTGCAAGTATGAAGCACCTAGGGAAGATTAAATATACTACTCAATCTTAATGGATGTAGTGAGACAAGATTGCTAACTGTTAAACCATGTTGAAGTTCCCCTGATGATTTATTAAGTGTAGCTTAGATGTGGTACAAGGCTGCAAGTATGGAACATCTGGTGTGAAATGAATTTGCTATTCAGTCATATCTGATTTAGCAAGACAAGCTTGCGAACTATTATACCACATTGAAGTTCCCAGCTGACTGCTCATTTCAAATTATGCCCATCTGCTTGAGTAGTGAGAGGGGCCCTGCTACAGATACTTATTTGTGTCCTTACCAAACCTACAAATTGTGGTTTATACTCCAGCTCTGCTGAGTAGATCTTAGAGTGAGCACACAATGTAACAGGATCAGTAGTTGGATAAGCCCAGTTTACAAACAGTTTCTTCAACCCAACATTATTAACAAGGCTTTGGCCAACCCATGATATGGTTTTCAAGCACTTCCAAACAGTGACATGCTGGGACCACCTCTCTAGGCTGACATTATAAAGAAGTCAACCCACTAGAAAAATTGATCATTGTGACATTTGAACTTGGGTCTCATGGTCAGAATGCTATCATTGTAACAACTTGGTAAGTAGAACTAATTTCAAATAAGCTGTTTTCTACTTAGAAACTGTGGCTGATATATGAACATATAAAAACAGAATTTAGAATCAGAGTATGCACTCTCAAACTGAAAGATGCCAAAAAATGAACTTCTTACTCCAAATAAAGAAACATTTTAAAATATATATAATCTTACAATAATGATTGAATCAAACATTCAATAACAAAACCATGAATTATTTTTTTTACTAAATATCAATCTAATACAAGGCACAAGAGCCGCTCAAGCTAGAGGGTAACTGAGAAGTTGTTGTATGGATGTGAAAGGAGGAAATAAGTGCAGATTATGAGGATATGTAAGGTAACTGTAAACAAGAAATTAAGATTGCAGTGATTGGAGAAGCATCCTTTTTGGTGTCTGTTTTACTAAGTAGCAGTTCTCAAGAAGAAACTGTCCAGATGGAACTTCTTTCTTACCAATGGAATATAAAGGGAATGAGGATGATTCACTACTGTAGATGTGTCATGGCAGGTCTTCGCTGTAAAGGTCTGAACTGGTGAAATTTAGAAAAGTAGCTTATCTGAACATTAAGTATGAATAGTTAAGTCAGAAAATTAAAAATAAATAAGCTTGAAGTAGCATTACATAATATTCATTTATCATCAGTGTCCAAAATTTTAGTTACACAAAATCAACAACAGTAAACAAGTTGAACCAGTAACTAAAATGAATTCCACTAAAAGCTTGCTGGTCAAAAAGACAGGGTTTACCCTCATCAAAGCAGAAAGATAATCACCTGCTAACAGTGTCTAGTTACTTTCAAGTCTTAAACCCTTGACTACATTTCCTAATGAGAACAATTCTCATTGGCCTGTTTTTCTCTCTCTTTGAAATGTCACACCTGCTGCCCCAAGCACTGTCAATCTCCTTGCGTTTTCGGCATCTGCTTCACTGGTTTTTTTCCCAGGAAGTTCTATTATGTAAAAACTGGCTGCCCTAGGAATTGAAAGAAAGTTAAGCATGAATTCCGTTAACTTAATTGCAAAGTGGGAAGCAGATTTCAGCAAATAATTATGCACCATAGTTATCCTTGGGAAGAGAGCAGGCAGATGATTTAATACTACCAGAGTAACAGAACTCAAAGAACTAGAAGTAGTAAGCCTGTGAAAGTTAGGGTTAGATAAAATCTAATGAAACCCCAGAACTAATCAAATCCACAAGCTTTTGTTAAAAACAGCTAGAAGTGTTCAGAGTACACAGATTTTACAAATATGGAACAGGGAGTAAACTGACTGCATATGGATAGAAAATGAATTCCGTAAATATACAAAAAGAGAAAGGGGTATAAAACAAGGATGTATCTTCTCACCTGATATTCAACCTATACAGGGAGGTGATTCTGAGAGATGCTATCTAGACTTTTTTAATTTATGCATAGTACTAGATTGGTGTCAATATCTCATCAATTTACAGCTAAGCTGGCTTATGCTAACAATCTATTTTCTTGCACTTCTTGCATGAATAACTCCCTTCCAGCTCCATGTTTCTCCAGCTAACTTTAATCTGCAAAAATTTAAATGCAATGTCAATCACTATCTATTGTCCTCTTGATTACTCCTTTCACTTCCCGCTCATTATTAATGTTTCTGTTTCTAAGTCTTTGACAATCTGTAACCACTAGTGTCTTAGTGGCTTTACTTGCATGAGGTGATACCAATTTTTAAAAAAATCCCACTATCACCACTGTTATCACTATTACTTGTACTCATTGACTTTTTACCTGAATAGCAAGTGGTGGCTTTCAATGAAGATAAAGTGACAGCAAACCTCTTCAATACCACAACAAATTCTTAATATTTCAACTGTTTTCAATAATGCTGTTTCTGGATGGCTCTGATTTCAAGTTCCTTCGGTTATTTTCCACAGTTCTTTGGGATCATTCATAGTACTCTGATATTGACTGGAATGGCTGTAATCTTCATGTTCTGTAGATTTCTCAGTTCTCTGGCAAGACTAAGATATTTATTTTTTAACTTTCTTTCAGACCTACTCTCTGATCTGCCAGAACATAAAAATTAACTCGTTTAATCATGACAGCTTTCGCAGCTGAAGCCGTTAACACATAAAAGAGGGGGTTGCTAGGAAATACAGATTTGACTATTTGACAAAAATATTTCTCCATATTGATTTTTTTTTTAGTTTAATTCAACAGCTGAAGAATGGATTGACTAATAAGAATTTTTCGTTAAAAGACAAAAAAAAAAATATTGTTGGCTAAAACATATAATAAAAAATATATCCAATGTTAAATTCTCTTCCTCTTAAAATCACAAAATGAATATAAAAATGGGAAAATTAACTCATGTGTAAAAATAAGGTTAAGTAAGACTACTACTGGTCATACAAGGCTTAGCTTGCTTTCTTGATATCATTCATTCCTATTGTTGCATCCATAAATAAATAAAAATTAATTATAGTGTCAAAAATAATTATAATAAAATAATTATAATTATCATTAATTCACTCATTCTAAACCCATTTTCTTTGACACACAAACATGTGACATTATTACTATCAGAAAGGCTGTCAACATGTGCATCAATGAAAATTTGAGCTCTTTTTCCTTTTCCAGGTCATAATAGTAACATTTATTTCTTGGCACTCAACAAAAATTCAAGAAAAAATACCCAAGCCACTTCTTAGATTTTTCATCTAAATTATCTGGATACTCATTACACACATCTATAAAAAAAAAAAAAAACACAAGATGGTTTACTTATTCTTTATCTTATCATTCTGTTAACTTCTTGTCCATATTTGATCTACATTTGACCCCAAACTCACAATTTTACTCAGTATTGTTGTCTCTCATATCACCAACACCACATAACGAACAGATAATACATAAGACACATTTTGTTGTTTCCACATCTTGCTGTTTCTCATTTTTATGAGTATTTTTGTGTATATAAATGTTAAGGGGTTTATAATTATTTACTCAGAGTTATAACTCCCATACACTATGAGAATTTGACAATTCACAGTTGAATATAAACTAGGTTGCACTTGAAGTAGTTTTGCTCAACAACACCAACTGCTACAAAAACCAAAACATTATCCTGTAAACTCAAGTCATGTTCTTAAATAAACTCATCAGAATGAGACTTTCACATGGATGACATGCATGGTGCCAAACCTGTTCATATATATCTGAACTGTTAGCTGTATACAATGACTTTCTAAAATCAATGGTTAAAAATGGCTTTGAGCAAATAAAGCCTAAGTGTGTTGTAACCTAGGGAAGGTTACTGAATAGAATAATCAAACAAAGGTTGGTAATGAACGATAATACTTAGGACAAGAACAACACCTATAAGATTCACCAGTGGTACATAGAAGTAGTCAACTGCTAGAAGTGAGTCAAATGAATTCCACAATGATTCTCCAACTGCAGACCAACATACAGTATTTACTACTGTATTTATGTGAATGAGGAATACCCATTATCGTCCGTAGCTATGCTACAACAGTGTGTCTTGGTAAAGACCATACTTCTTTGACCTTGTGGACTGTCGTTAAGAAACAAAGAACTGTACCAAATAACAGAAACAACGTCACTTGAGGACTTTCAACAGCAGCAGCAACAACTAAAAAGAATATCAGGAATAGAAAAGAATGATATGATAAAGATGTTGACATCCCACACTAATTGAAATAAAAGGTTAGGAAAGAAAGAGCAATAACAGCTAGTGGATTTGAGAAACCTATTTTCCTGAAATATTGTTTTAATAGAAAGATTTAATTAATTTCAACTGCAAGTAGTCCTGCCTGCTCAGCCAATGAATGCCAAATGTTTCTATATAAAGAAATGGCTTAGACTATCATTAACATTACCTTGCAACAGTTTCCCTTTTTGATCTTATAACTATAAAAAATCATCAGTGTCGTCTTTCCCTATTTATCAGTATATCAAAGGGAATCAACAAGCTGAGTTCAAATTACAGGTGAGTCTGTTGCATTCACTTTTGCCCCTAAATTCAATTAGGAAAGGTATGAGTCTGTCTAATCTCCTCCAAGTTATGAGTTAAATAGCAAATGAGACTGGGCTCTTTAGGCTTTGGTGGCAACCTGTCGAAGAGAAGGAAAACTCTGAATTTTAAACTATGAATAAGACAATGGGAAACCACACCACTGTCTTTGTCAAGAATACATGCAAATTCACAAATGAAAATTTGTGAATAGTCAGATCACCTACATCTTGACGGGACATGACATGAAAAAATATTATTGATAAATTATGAACTTATTTCACACATATTCTTTTACCACACTGTCATTTTCGTCATAGTTATTTTAACATCAATGTCTTCATTGGCCTTCTTCAGTTGAGTGTTGCATCTGATGGATTTGAGAATTTTTTCTGAATTTTTTTTTAGATGAGTTATTATTTATATATACTAATCTACTTAGACAAGTAAAATACCTTGAAAGGTTCTTTTTCTAGGACATTGGCAGTCATGGCTCACTACAGTTCCCTGTCCTTTGTAAATGTTGCTATCTCTCCTAATTACTCACCAGGTAGGTTATGCATTGTTTTCTTCTATCAAGGTTCAGTTTGTCAGTCAGTCTGTCAATGAAGTGCCACACATGATACAAACTTTGGCAATAATGTCTCTTGATTCATAACCGACTAGGCAGATTTTCCCACAGTATGTTGTCATTTCTTTCTACATTAGACTGGTTGCCACCCAAGGCCATAGGACCCAGTCAGTCTTACTATTCAACCCATAGCTGGTGTGAGAAGATATGGATTCATACCTTTTCTAAGGGCATTTGTTCATAAGTGAATCTAACAAACATGACTGGAATTTGAACTCACCTCTCCAATTTCTCATTCAAGATTACCAACTATAAAAGATACCGGAAGAAATTAATTCAGTGTATAGCAATGGTTTTGAGACATTGCTTTATTCATTATTCTATTCCTTTTAGATTTTTTGTTCCCAGAACTTTAGAATCCAATTGAAAAAAATAACATGAGCATAAAGATTGTCACTGTTGAGACGTATTAAAAAGATTTTTCAAAAATTTAATTAGCGAGATGAATTTAAAAAAATAACAGAATCATTTTACATGACTTTACTGGGTTAAAAAAGCAAATTAAGAAATGATTGAAAAACATTACTTTTTAAATTTCTCAAATAAAGACAGGATTGGAGATAATGCTGTTTAAGAAAGAGGAATATTTCTGGTATTAACCCATTAACTACAGCAGAAACTTCCGTCATTTGTAGTTGAATGTAATTTCTTCTCAGCCTCATGTAATAGTTTTATTTTTGTTTTCCTTAATACCATTCCACTCCAGAACTTAGATGATCATAGCTCTCCACAGATTCCTTTAATTTACTATCTGTTAATTGACATGACTTCTTAGGAAAAAACTGTGGAGCAGTTTTCCACTGCCTTCTTAATATTTTAGATTTCAGTTTTTCTTCTCATAGATTGGTTGCCACAATGTTAGAGAGCCCAGTTTACTCTCCTAATTAACCCATAACTGGTGGGAGGGATAATCTATGGGCATTTTACAGTCTTAATAGAGCCCAAAAATTATCTCCATGTCCTTGGGGATGATGAATTATTTTCCACCTTCCAATCCCTTTCCCACAGATGAAATTTCACAAGCCCCTGGCTGATCTATCACTATTTCCATGTAAAGTGTTCAGATAACTTAGTTCCACCAGTTCTTACCTTCAAGACTAAGATACACCATTCCACTCTCACTCCCTTTGTGCTCACATGGTGAGATATAAGTTCCACTTAAGCAGCTTCTTCCAGAAACTGCTACTTTGTGGAGCCGGTGCTTCCTTGATCACTACAATCTTAACCTTTTCAAGTCTAGAATTAATTGTTATCTTCCACACATATCCCTATAAACTGTGCCTCTTACTTTGTAAACTTCTACTTTGAGTGGTTCTTGGGCCTTGTGCAGGATGTACATAATAGTAAAAGTTCTTTTTTTTAAATTAATACTTTTCCCAACAGCATTTATATGAAATCAAGTTTAACTGAGAAATCATTAAAAAAAACCCCAGAAAATTAACTTGAATGCAGAAGTAAAGTTAATCAAGAATACTTCGAATAATACAGTGCTTAGCTTACTTTTGTAATAACTTTCATTCCTTCGAATGCAACAGAATAGCCCTGGATTTGAACTCTGCTCTCTGATTCCACTTTTGTTGCCAATATCTGTAACATTAGCTGTACATCCTGATAACAGGTTAACAAAGTTTTGTTTCTATTCTAAGACTCAAATAAAAAGCCATACTTTAAAGAATTGGATAACAGCTCAGTGTATTAGCAGGATTATATAGTGGAGAATAATGGTGATGCCAGTATTGCACGTTTCTTAAATCTGCTTCTTGGAGATGGACAGATTAAAAAAAAAATACCTTGGATTAGTTTCTGATGAATTAGATGCTGCAAGATACTGTCAGGGGTATAAAAATTTGATGCTTTTGTCTGTTCATCAAAACCAGACTTTGCATCTCATCTCTTAGCTTGGTGTCAATCAATAAGAAGTTAATCACTATTCCCACCCACCTGCCTCCCACATAGGTTGATCAGGTGTTTTATTTGTCTTTTGTGTTGTTGCTTTTATTTATTATTCCTGCCGCCAACATACTTTGTTACTATTTTTCCCCTTTAAATTTTAATTCCTGTCTTTACTTAGAGAACCGAGAAGAAGGTTGTCTACTGTATATTGATTCATTAAGGTTAATTTCCTTATGTTTGCTATTTTTTCAACCTCAGTATACTGACTACTACAATTCTCAGACTTTGGAAGAGTGAATCTTGATCAGAAGCAACATGAATTTGATACCCACCACTCCTACTAACCCTTTTTGTGTGGTCTTAGTGTTATGGTCCAATATCCTCACACCACGGTTATGGTCCAAGGTAGAACGATGGAAGAACAACACGAACATAAAAGTAGTAAATAACAAAGATATATTACAACAGAAATATAATACAAGAAGTTGAAGGTGTTAGTATTAACTGTCAGTCTGGTTTAGAGTGAAATAATATGTCTTGACTCGTTAGGTCTGAACTCATTCCTCCTCTCTCTCTCTCAGAGAGGTGCAGTATTTATAGAGTCAGGAAGAGTCCATTATCATTATAGGTAAGTTCCCATAACACTTAGAATGGGTCTTCCTTCCCTACCAGATGTACAATCTTACATATGTCAATGTATGGCTGGCGTAATGGATAGAGGCTTCAGAAATCAGAGAGAATGCTTGAATCCCAGTCAAGATCATTACACTCACTTATGTATCAATGAATACCCGTTGTCAGTTTTGTATTGCTCATTGTAGTAGAGACTTTGTAACTGCAGATACCACTATAGAATGCAATTGAACAATACTGGTGAAAGATGCCTTTGAATATCACTCACACGAATAGTACTTGCTTGATAATACTCGCTCAAAACTAACCCTCATATAGTAATCTGAATAGAGGAATAACAGTTCGTATACTAATAGAGGATAGAGTAGAAATAGCAATCTGAATAGTAATAGTGGATAGACTAGAAATAGTGATCCATGTAGTATAGAGGATAAACTAGAAATAGCAAGCTGAATAGTAATAGAGGATAGACTAGAAATCATTGGAAAAGGTATGACTCCATCTCCTCCCACACGCCATGGGTTAAATAGTATGAAATAGCTGAAAAATCATTGCTATTCTTAAAACATTATCAGCACAATCATTCACACACCAAAATAAAACAATAATTTCAGCTTTAATAACCCACAAAACTTTAATGACTAAATCAATCAACCCTCACTACCGATATCTGTATATCCTCCAACAAATCTTGTGCATGTCTCATCCACATTTTAAACTTATGACTTATAACATCTACACTTCTCTATTAAAAATGTCATGCCCCAAAGATCTTAGGTTACTTGAACCTAAAATTTACTGCCTGCTTTTGTTTTTTTTTTTAATCAGTGGATACCATATGTTCTTATTATCTATGCTTGGCCTACTGACTGGATGATTTGAGGATTACACATGTGCAGATACCTTTGACTTTTTCACTAATCTAGTTATGTCTGTTATTCTGATACCATTCTGTAGATATTTTTGTCAAAAAATAACCAGAAATATTTCGTGGCAATTTCTAGTAATCTTTTATATTATCTTATATTAGGTAATCTTATATTTTGATAAATAGTCATTCATTTGTTGGCAAAACTAAGGTATGCAACTCATGTAACATACTAGGTGACAGATTTACTACATGTACTGCAACAATAGCAGCAATGGGTGTGTCTAGGGCAAAGTAGCTAATTTAATTTAGAATATGTCTTTTCTCAGATTGTTGACATCTCAAGGTGAGAGTGTCAAGTCTGCCCTGCTAATTAACCCATGAAGGTCTCCAAAGTCCTTTCTGTAATTTAAATACTGAATGAAAACTTAATCTGTAAAATAAATGCCCATGGGGCCTTTTAAAGTGATGTTAAGCATTATAATATGCACAAAGTATAAGAAAGGTGCTATGTTAGATGCTGCTTAGGTTTAAGTATATTTTTTCAGTGGTTGGAGTGGGGGCTGTTGTCTACTTACACAAAGTCATTATCGCTAATTGTGGACAGAAAATAATATTATTTCTTTTATATTAATTAAACTGTTTTACTAATGCTAATTGAGTAGCTAAACATCATCGAATCAAATTTGAAAGGATTAATCAGGAAAATATGGAAAATGATGTCAAGGTTGAATATTTTTGTACACAACTATATATGTACTTACACACATACACACACATATATATATATATATATATATAGATGTGAATATAATCAAATGGATAAATTTAAGTAAATGTACGAGTAAGTGTTCGTATACAAATACACACACACACATATATATATATATATATATATATATACCTTATAGTGTACAAAAAACAGTGCTCAATGTTAAATAACAGAGCTATTATTTATTATATTAAGAAAAATATATACAATACCCTATTTTGAATGCACAACTTGGAGTTTCATGCATTTGCAATCTTTGTGACCCTGGAACTTGCACCTAAAGATTGCAAATAGCATGAAAACTCTGAGTTGTGCATTCAACGGGGTATCATGTATATTTTTAATATATGTGTGTGTGTTTCCTCCAAGAAGATGAAATCCAAATCAAATAATTTAATTTGTATTTTGAAAAGAAACACATCAGACGAAGAAAATTTTAACAACAGATATAAAACAAAAAAGTTAGTTTTATACATGCATTATTAAATTTGAGTTTTGTTTGTTACAAAATCATATTTGTTTATTAAATTGAAGAATAAAATTTAGTTGGAATCCATCCAGCCATCTCCAAAGTGACACAGACAATAAAAATAGTTATTATACAGGGTACTTCTAAAAAGTCTTTTTACACATTTTATTTGCTAATAGTAGCTTTGATTTTAAATTTCAAAGTTAATTAATTCATTACACAATAAAGAATGAATCTTATAATGAATGCCAATTAATAAATCTCTAATAGATTATTCACTTGGTTATACCTTTCAGATTCATGTTTTTAAATCAATCTCTAAATAACATGATTTCTATTTTATTATAGAACAAAAGCATTGTGAACATTTCAAATAAATGATATTATTAGCCATTTCCTTACGCAGCCTGTGCTCTTGAAACAATTTTTCAGGAAAATATCAAATCCAGTAGGAGGCTTCCTACTTAACCTTTTTGCTTGAAGTAGTGTAGGACATCAATATCTTTATTATCATTATTTTCTCTTTGAGTTACATGTGATATGCTTTTAGCTGTTGTTGCCAGGGAAAGTCCTCAGTTGATGTGGCTATATCTGAATATTTTGAGTTGCTCTTTTGTCTGGGTATACTGAGTTCTTCATATATCTGATTATATTAAGTATATTGAGTTGTTTTGAGTATATTGAATTGTCCTTATATCTGAATATATTGAGTATGTGGTGTTGTTATTCTGCCATTATGTTATATAGGAATAAAGGGTTGCTGCTGACACTTGAGTTTGAACATAGATCACCAATGAGCAAACACACATGATCCCATTATTGATTTAAGTGGATCACATGACCATAAAATGCATATATAGGAAGTTGCATGACGTTTATATTGATCTGCATTTCTAGTCTATCCTCTATTACTATTCAGCTTGCTATTTCTAGTTTATCCTCTATACTATATGGATCACTATTTCTAGTCTATCCACTATTACTATTCAGATTGCTATTTCTACTCTATCCTCTATTAGTATACGAACTGTTATTCCTCTATTCAGATTACTATATGAGGGTTAGTTTTGAGCGAGTATTATCAAGCAAGTACTATTCGTGTGAGTGATATTCAAAGGCATCTTACACCAGTATTGTTCAATTGCATTCTATAGTGGTATCTGCAGTTACAAAGTCTCTACTACAATGAGCAATACAAAACTGACAACGGGTATTCATTGACATCACAAAAGTGGCGAGTGTTTGTTGACATCACAAAACATTATTGATCTGTGCACATTTTTAAAGATATTTCATCTGGAAGAAACTCCCATCTCAAGTAGTGTCTGTGGCAATTAAACACAATACAGACACAGAAATTAAACTACAGGAATCCTACAGTAGATCATAAAGGAAAGCAAGAAAGAAAGAGGAAATATCAATTATGAGAAGACAAAATGTATGGTTGTCAGTAAAAGGGACAGCCCAATATGTGAACTACAAAGTGGAGATAGCAAAATCAAACAAGTACAACATTTAAATATATAGAAAGTGGTTTAACATGTATGGAAAAGGCAACACCAAAATCCAAAGGTGCATTCAGATAGTGAGAAATGAGATCCAAAAGCTAAACAAAATATTAAGAAACTGGAAAATTTCATTAGAAACAAAGAAAAGAGTGCTGAAGTGTTATGCAATATTAGTTCACCTATTTGTCAGTGAATCCTGGTCAATCTCTTCACATATGAAGAAGAAACTTGAGGTAACAAAGATGTGGTTCTAAAGAAGGATGCTGAGAATGCCATGGACAGAGCATGTGAGCAATAAGGAAGTGTTAAGGAAGGTGGAAATTAAATTAATACTTAGAATCAGGAAGAGGCAGTTGAAATTTCTAGGGCACATAATGAGGAAAGAGAGCTTGGAGAATTTGACACTCACAGGACATATTGAAGGCAAGAGGTACTGAGGAAGGCAGGATGCTGAGAATACCATGGACCAAGCATGTGAGCAATGAGGAAGTTCTAAGGAGGCTGGAAAGTAAATTAATACTTAGAATCAGGAAGAGGCAGTTGAAATTTCTAGGGCACATAATGAGGAAAGAGTGCTTGGAGAATTTGACACTCACAAAACATACTGAACGCAAGAGGTACTGAGGAAGTCATTGAATAACCTACTTAATGAGCTTGTGTAAATGGTTGGCAGTAAAGGGATTAGATGAAACAGTAAAAAGAAAAGCCTTATCCAGAGTGACAAAGGACAGGAAGTTGTGGAGAGCTAAAGAAGACAAAATCCGTAATTCAATTTCAGGAGGGAATGAATAAGTTAACCCATTTTTTAATACAAAGTCTTTCTTTTATCATCATTATGATGTAATGGATAATGGCTTGGAATGAAAAAATCAGAGAATCGAGTTTGAATTCCAGCTGGATTTGTTACACACACTTAATATGCCAATACCCTTGTGAAAGTGATGAATCAATCTTTTCTTTTTCCAGCAGAACAGATTGGGTCATATAGCTTTGGATGTCAACCAGTTTACTGCAGAAAGAAATAGCAATCTACTGCAGGAAAATCTTCTACCCAGTCAGTCATGACTCTGAAGAGACATTATCGCCCAAGCGTGTATCGTGTATGGTACTTAACTGAGCTACTGATGTTTATTAAAAATACATATACAGTATATAAATTGGATCCTTTTCTAAACTGATAATTTACAGTACTTGTACTGTGCTTCAGCATTCATAAATATCTTAGGTCCCTCAAGTCAGTAGAGACTCCTGGCCTGCAGCCCATAAAACTGAAACCTTAGTCCAGCATTGTCAATAATTAAAATTCAAACTATAAACACAGAAACAATTATGTCAAGCCACTTATTATTTATAGCATTTATAATTATTTGCAAATGGTAATCATTGTAACCATGAACTAAGAAACAGAAAAACTGTTTCAGCCATTGTTCAGACATGGAAGTATCATGTCGGCCATATTGTTATTTCTGAATAAAACCAGGAGTATCACTTCTGCTGGCAGGGAAGTAACCAGACTAAACTTTGTTGCCATTATTATTATTATTATTATTATTATTATGTCCCCCAACTCTAAAGGTGTGACAGTAAGTATCACTAAACTTTGTTATTATTATTGAAGTATTGCCACTGACTTGTTCTATGACTGAAGGAGAAGTGTGTAAACATGTTAAGTAATTTTTCTGCTTATTCTTATTTTCTGATTAAAAAAAATAAGGGAATAACTGTAATTAGCAGTTAACAGACCTCAAGTGATCTGAGTTTAAGAAATATTTTCTTATTTTTTAATTAAACTATAGACTTGATCTGACTAGAATTGCACTAACAAAATTATGATGTTCCACTTTCATCGTATTATGGAAAGAATCATTTAAATATACAGAAATTAGATCATTATTGCTTAATATGCCATTTACACAAAGAGATTATAACATTAGAACAGTGTGTATTTTCCACCCAATAATTTAAATAGTTTTATACATATGAAACAAATTTCTTTTTAAAATTTTGCACATAGAAAGAGATAAGGAAATTATGTCACAATCTTATTAGTGCTGCCTCGCAAGTTGAACTGTTTTTGCAAAGGCTGTCAAAAATCTCCATCATAATGGCTAAATGTTCAATTATTTATAAATTTCTGTTTTTAAACACTGTAAATGACACTGGCTGACAGATTTTTTTTAAATTGGGTAGCTGTAAATTCCTTCTGATTTGTGGCCTGTTCCCTCTTTTTCCATATAATACTGATTTATTCTGGTGCTCTTTTAATGAATTTTGGAAGAGGGAGATGTTGATCCTCTTCTTGTGAATGCAATGGCATATCCATAAATTATGAACAATCAAATCTGTTGCATTCTTTAGATTAAAGAATTTGAAAGCTCTCTTCAGAGGACAGAATTTATTTAATAGCAATTTCTGTGGAAGCCACAATGTTCAGTAAAGCAAACAAAGTCTGTTATCTCTTTTTAATTTGGAAACTGAATTGGTTTTTGAACAAGGATGGTAATTAAAAAAACGAAAGCTAGTAGATGATGATTTTGGAAACAAAGTTTTTGAACACAAAATCACTCTTAAATTTCCACTGAATGAGACATTTTTCAAAAAAAATATAAATTGTGTCTAAAATAAATAAGGAATGTGTTGATGAAAAATTGGCACAGACCATTTGAATATAAAGAATTATAATTTAATGTTGACATGATTTCTTTCATGAAATTGATAAAATAAACATCATAACTTATCATAAAACTTTATTTAAACAAAACCAGTTATTGAAGCATCTTTGGTAGGAAGATGCAAAGATAAAAATGTTTCAACCAATTGTGTGGCCTTCTTCATGTGTATGCTCTCCATAGAAAGTAAGAGTATCTTCTAAGAGAATATTCTAAAACTCCTCATACAATATATATTGAAGACAGAAGGAGGAGAGGGAAATAGCAAGTAACCAACCTAATGAGCATGTGCAAACAGATGGCAGAACAGGAAGTGGAAGGATTAATAAAAAGATAAACATTGTTAAGAACTAAAAACGATGGAATGTTGTGAAGAGCCATATCCCTCCATCCTGAAGGGACATTGCATATAGAAAAATAAGAAACCTAAGGTAGATCCACACAAATGTTAAACCCTCTCTCATACAAGGTCTGGCCAAAAAGTATCAGGATTGTTGCTATGGTAACAGAGCCAAAGTACATAAAGTGAAGCTGACTGACACAGATTGACCTTGAACTCTGTCATGCATGCATACTAAGTTATAACATTTTTGTTCATTTCTGAAGCAAAGTGTGTAGAGTCTGGTCATCTCACCACACTACAGTGCTTCCACTAGTGACCATGTGAGAGAAAATTAAGTAGAGAATCTGCTTCAAATTTTACCAAAAGCTTGGTAATAACTGCACAGAAACCTATGCAAAGTTGCAGAAAATGTATAACAAAGAGTAAATGAGTTGGATGTGAGTGTATGAATGGTTCAAATATTTCCAAGATGGCTGACAAAATGTCAACAGTGATGCACATTCTGGAAGATCTACAATCAGCAGAACTGATGAAAATATCACAAATGTGGATACAGAAGTTCGGAAAAACCATTGAATCACTGTGTGTGAGTTATCAGAGGATGCGAACATTAGTTATGATTCAGTTCAGTCCACTCTCCCTGAAGATTTGGGTATGAGACATTTGTCTGCTAAGTTTGTGCCAAAACTGTTTTCAGTTGACCAAAAACAGCACAGAATCTCCTTGATTGTGTAGAGGAAAACAGAACCTTTTTATAAACAGCCATAACAGGTGGCAAATAGTAGGTCTACGTCTATGACTTTATTATAAGTATGCTCCACCTGGTTAGACAGTTCACAAGGAGTATTATCATGATTTGTTGTGGCATTCGCAGGATGTTCTTCATTGGAAAAGGATAGAATTGTATGCATCCAGTGAGTGGCAACTTCACCAAGACAATGCACCTGCCCATTCAACACAGCTTGTGACAACCACCATATTCCCCAGAACTTGTCTCTTGCTCATTCCAAATGTCAAATACCACTTGAAAGAAACAAGATTTCAAGACATCAATGAAATCTAAGAGAATGCTGCTTGCTATCCACAAAAAAAGGAGTTTCAGGAATGCTTCCATCAATGAAAATGATGGTGGATAAAATGTAAGGCTTCAGAAGGGGACTACTTCAAAGGAGATTAAATGCCGAATTTATATGTTTTGTAGTTTTCTTTTTAAAGCACATTTTCATCAGAGCTTGTACACACACACACACACACACACATATATATATATATATATATATATATATATATATAGATAGATAGATAGATAGATAGATAGATAGATAGATGTTCATCTATCATTTGGTTCACACTCCACCTTGGTCTTTTATCCTTCATTTCCTGTTTAGGATTGGGTTTCCAGTTCCTTCTAAAGTCTTTTCATTCTCTTTCACTCCAAGTAGACCCTTATATATATATATATATATATATATATATATATATATATATATATATAGAGAGAGAGAGAGAGAGAGAGAGATGTGTATCTTTATGTTTCTGTCTGTGCACATTCAAACAGTAAATATTTGTTTCAACATGTTTTGCTAATTCAAATAGATTGCACCAATTATATCTTAGAATATTTTTCTAATTCATGGATTGATTTCCATATATTAGAAGTAAAATTATGAGATCACAAATGTGTTAATTAAAAAGTGATATCACATTCATATGACATTAAACATTCACAATATGAAAACAGGTAATGCATCATATTCAAAATTGCAGTGTAAGGCATGAGAAGATTTTAACAAAAAGGAATTTAATTCTTGACAATGACGAAATCAAACAAAAGCCTGAAACATTAGATAAAATGACATCAACTCTGGGTATTTCTATTATACTTTCAATTCTAATATATGGAAATCAATCAGTCAGTCAGAAAAAAAATAGTAAACTATACCTATATTACTTTTGTGTAAATATTTGTAGACCCCAAAACTAAAACTGTGAGATTATTTTCAACTTTATATATGTACATACAGTAATAAATAAACTAAAATAAAAATATCTGTCCATATTTTAAGATCAGGCATTGTAACTATTTACACTATTTACATTATTTGGACTGTTGTCCTCATCTTTGTTTTCATGTTCACAATGTTTCAGCCATTGTACGCTCTGGTCTTCTTCAGGTGACTGGAATTTCAAAATTCCAATCACCTTAATTTGATTAAAATTTGGAATTCTACAATACTTTCATTAGCTACATCATAATCTTTGCCAGGAATTTTGAATAAAGAGTTGTCTTCTCCCTAGATTGATTGCCAACCAAGGCTGAAGAGACCAGTGTGACCTACTATTTAACCCATACCTAGAAAAATTTGAAGAGATGGCCTCATACCTTTCCAAAAGATATTTGCCTGTAAGTGAATATAACACACAACTGGATTTCAAATTTGGCTCTCCAATTTTTCATTCTGAGCAGCCATCCATTGCATGACCCGAACATCTGTATTCAAATATTTAGTCTTTCCTAATTATTGCACCAGATATCAAACACTCTGAAAATTATGAGAATGTGCAGTTGACGTAAAGGTTAGTATCACTCAGAAGGTAAAGAACAGACTAAGTTCAAAGTTTGTCTGAAACAATTTGTATTCATCTTGGATTAATGCTCTTGTGAAAGGCATTTAATCCACTTCTTTCATCAACAATAGGCAAATAGAAGAACAATGGGAGCACTTTAGCATGTCAAGATAATCCATCTCAGGTGTTAATAGGTTCAGTCTGGAATTAATATTGGCTGTTGGTTCAAGGTAATCTATACAACCTGCTGCATGTTACATGCAGAGAAGAAGAGTAATACCAAGTAACTCACATTGCCCAGAATGATTCCAAGAAGAGGAATTGCACTTGGCATGACATCCTTATGCTCTAATAGGTCATGACAAATAGTTATGAAAAATCAATGTCATCCATCACTACATTATTCATACTTGACTTATCACTTCATTTTTTCACAAGTAACAAAGGGAGAGCAGTGTTCTGTTTAAAGAATGAGTAATGACATCCTTTTTCTTTTTTCAACCACTACAAGGCCTAAGTCCCACCCAAGGTAGAAGATTACTAAATAGAGATGTTGCAAGAGTATATAGAGAGGAAGCATATTATGATATGTAGGATAGATAATGGTTGACCCTTGACTTGAAAAGTTTAAGATAGTATAGGTAGAGATCATAGAATCATTTCCCTTGGGTATCCATTCCACATTACAAAAGTTCTGGGTAAGAAGCTGGTTTGCACGGAACTTCCTCCTTACCAATGGAATATGAAGGGAATGAAGATTAGTAAGTGTTTCAGTTGTAAAGATTTGAACTGGTGGAACCAAATAATGTAGCCCATCCAAACATCTGCCATGAAAATAGTAATATAGTAGCAAGAGGTTAGCAACATTTCACTTGAGGGAAAGTGGTTGCAGGGTGGAAAATTACACAAATTCTTTTGAATTCACTCATATAAAGAAAGTGAAGATTGGGAAATTTCAGTCTATTCTGTTGATGCTGCTTTCTCCCTCACACACAATTTCTATTGACCATAGCAAATAGTGTCCAGAATAAGAAATTAATGTTAAAATTATCTGTAAAAAATTTTAAGCACTTATGTCATTATAGTGAGATGGAAATGGCATTATTAGCTGTTTCTTTATAAGGAAACACTTAGTATTTATTGACTGAACAGCCTGTACTACTTTGGTTCGAAATTCATAAAATCTTGCTCTTAAAAGATTTTTCAGGAAAATAGGTTTATCAATTTCAGTTGATATTATTGTTCTTTCTACTATTGATGGGGATTTCCTTCCTATGCTTTTGTTTGAAGTAGTGTGGAAGTCAACATCTTGATTATGTCATTATTTTCTCTCTGAGTTAAATGTGATATCCAGTTTAGCTGTTTCTGCTATAGAAAGTCCTCAACTGATGTGGTCTCTGTTGCCTGATACAGTTCTTTGTGATTCTGTGGCACTAACCCACAAGGTTAAAAGAAGTATGGTCATCACCAAAACCCATAGGCCTCACTTGCTCAAAGCTATTTTTAACAATTGATCTTTGGAAGCAGTTGTTTACAGCTGATATTTTAGATATTTCTGAATGGGGTTGGTTCCATGCATGGCATTTACATGAAAGTTTTGATCTGACGAGGCATTTTAAGATGAATCCCCAGAAATGGCACAAATTTGTCTTACTGTCAGGCTTTATCCTAACCTAAAAGTTTAACTTTTTTCCTTTGTTCCATATACATGGCTAAATTTCTTGACATTTAGAAGAAATATGAACAATGAGAACATCATTTCAAAGACAAGAACAAGAAGAAGGTTGGATAATTAACCAGGCAAATAAACTATTCCGAATAATACAAATAGGAAGGAGAATTTTGAGAATAATTGTAATGATTCTAGCAGCTTTTTTTTAATTATTACTGAACCTTTCATTTCCTTTTTTCTTGTTTCTTTTACAATAAAATTTCAGCCAAGTTATTCTATGGCCTTCTTCAGGTGCACAAGGAAAAAGAATCTCTTTTACTTCTTTTTTGTGTACTACAATTTTATGGACTGTTCATATGAAGAAATCTATACTGGCCAAAATATTCTGGTAAAAGATGAATAGATTCAACAATCAAATCAACTCTTGGAATGAGAGTAACTAAATAAAATCAGGCTTCAAGTAAGAGGAGTTCTATATTTTTGTAAAAATTCCTTGACATTGATTACAAAGGTAAGAAACAAATTTTCAGATTCTTTTTCACAGATCATCCTTACAACAGCCATGGCCACTGAAGCAAGAAAATAAGATCTTGACAGTTACAATAGATACATATGACAAGAAGAAATGAATAAAACTTGTCAATAACAATAAAAACAAAAATGATGTCTTAAATTCATGAGTTTATATATCAAGAAAAAATTCAAATCTTTTTTTCACTTGCTGTTTCCAAAATTGCTTCCTTTAAATAAAATATTACTTAAATCTTCTAAACAAATTTTAGGGAAGGAAGCCTTGAAATATTTCTCTCAAACCATATCTATTAATCAATCTCATATACATGTCATGTAGTAGTTATTTGCAAGCTAGTTTCCCATATTATCTGGTGGCTTTGAGGACCCAGAAACTGTGGCACTGTGCTAGACTAGTTATAACAGCTGTAATTTTCAAAGATTTGATAGGGGATACCATGTCCCTTGTTAGTCAGTAAAGACTGTCCTCATATGGCCAGTGGGAACAACAAAGGCAATTTCATTCATGGCAGCTACAGGAGGTTTGTCAACTGGGAAGAAGTCCAGTTTTATGGCATTGCCTTTTCAATGATAATTAGGAATGAGGTAATACCTCAGGCATTTGCACTAGAATATATATATATATATATATATATATATATATATATATATATATATATATATATATATATATAATATACAGTCAATGACAAAATTATTTGTACAACCATCAATTTTGAATATATTTATCCATTTCACAGAATCTAATGCCCATATGATACCAGGTTCTTTTTATATGTTAATAAGCACAAAAAAGGAATATAAAACTCAATGCTCAGAACAACAGGTTAAATACAACAAATTTGACAGGCAAATATGACAAAATGATGAGGGCAACAGTCCAAACAATGTAAATAATGTAAACAAGAACAATAGATTGTAGTCCCAAACCAATGAGGAGAACATTCCCTGAAATCAAAAAAAAAAATTCAATTAATTTTTTGACAAATATCTAACTTGATTTTGTGAATTGTGACCAATGAATTTTTGAGATATACAAATGGAGGTGGGTCAATTTTCATTTTATTCTATGAAAAGAACATATAACTTTTTTTTCTTTTATTCTTCAATAGCAAAACCCAAATGAAACCATGTATTCTTAATTTGTCCTACCACTGTATGCTGATATAAGCAAATTATTTGGGAAAGGTCATGTAATTGCATATATGAAAGTGCATGGATAGTTGACATTAGATTTAAATTTTAAGTTTCTGGCTTCTGATGTGTCAAGATACACAGACTACCTGACCTCATTCAGCATCCTGCTACTTCTGTTTTTAATGTTTGCATCACTGTTGTTTCTAAATATCATTCATTTATTAAAATTGTCTTTTTGTTATGGTTATCGCATTTTTAAAATAATCTTCAATTGATGACTAACCTCATTTCTTTTCTTTCTTAATTAAAAACAATGCTAAAATTATTTCAGATTAACTCACCCTGTCAAACTTTTTAATACACAAAAACTACAAAGATGAATATCTCTTTCTATTTCTCTTCCTCTTTTATTGTTGAAATAAAAATTAAAATAGTGGAGGGGGAAGTTATGTTTAATAATAAAGAAACTGAAGTATGAGCAACAAATTTTAATGGAATCTTTTTGCTTAAAAATCAATCTCTTTTTATAATGAAAATGAATTCTTTTGGTTAAAAAGCAAATCAGCCAAAAGATGTTGATAATTAATTCTTATAAACTTCAATATTGGAAGAAATAAAAGAGAAAATTGCAGCATGAGAAAAAAAATTCTGAACTAATTCTCTTTTTTTTTGTCATGGACCAAAATATGTCAGATTCTTAACTAAAAACATAAAAAAATTGAAGTAACCTCTGGATTACTGATTAAATTTTTTCATTGTTTAAATTCAAATTCATCATTTCCTTTAAAGAAATGAGATGATAAAAATACTTTTTAACGTTCAAAACAGAACCTAGTGAACTTGTCAACAAATACTTTTGAAAAATATGCCCCCACCCACACACACCCACACACATATATATATATATATATATATATATATATATATATATATATATATATATATATATATATATATATATATATACATACATACATACATAAACACACACACAAATTCATATACATACTGGATTATCCCATCATTTTCAACGTGTGAGGGTACATTAGCTCAGTTTTTAGAACAGAACAGCCAGACTACCCACGCATTTGATAATAGTGAAGGGGAAGACTTGTGCAGAACCAACCACACTTTTTGGAAGAGCTGAATTCAGAGAACTGGGAGACACAGAGTACCACAAGGTCCACAATTTTGAATTAAGAGATGTCCTTGTCCTAGACCAGTTGCCATCTAGTGCTATAGAACCCAGGTTGTAGTGCTATTTACCCATATCTGGGGGGAGGAGAGATGGATTCATATATATATATGTGTGTGTGTGTGTGTGTGTGTGTATGTATATTCTAGAAATGTGGCTTTTTACCATATATACACATGCATCATATAATTTTTGAAGACCTAATTTTGAAGCTAGTTTTAATGGGTCACATCATGCATAAGATATAAAATTAGTGTAAGCACTGCTGGCTCTGGCTATTCTATATATCTATTTACTGCTGTCAAATTATCTTCAAAATTAAATCTTTAAAAGTCACATGATATGTGAGTATATACGGTATACATGATGAAATTAACCATTTCCATAAAGGAAATATTCATCATTCACTAACTGAATAGCTAGAATTACTGTCAGTTGAACTTATTTTTCTAAAAACAGTTTTTCAGAAAATTAGGTTTCTCCAGTTCACTAGTTGTTATAACTCTTTCTAGTATTCATGGGCATTTCCTTTTAAAACTTTTGCTTGAAATAGTGAAAGTCAGCATCGTGATTATACCATTGTTTTCTGTATTGCTAGATGTGCCACCCATTTTTGTCATTCCTGTTGAAAGTTTTCAAGTGGTATGTTTTGTGTTATTTGGTAAAGTTCTTTCTTTGAGATTCAGCAGTGCAGCCTACTCACATACATGCATAGATCCTAGTAGATACAGCTAATCATTATATACAAACATATTTCTTTGTGTCTAGATACATGCATCTACAGCATATGTTGTGCAAATGCATCTATGATTTTCTGAAGACTTATTCCAAGATGGTACAAATACAGAAAACATATGAATTGTTAACTTTTGCTGAAATCTTAATGGTGAAATATCTGTTTCCACACAAGAAGTATTTGCCATTTATGAACCAAGCAGTCATCATTACTGTCAGCTGAAGTTTACAGAATTTTTTCTTTAAACATTTTTTCAAGAAATTAGACTTATAAAAAGTCAACTGTTATCACTACTTCTTGCATTGAGGGTTGTTTCCTTCCAAAACTTTTGTGTAAGGCTGAGTATATATAATTCAATAATACATTTTTTTTTAATTTAATTAATTAGTCTCTAACAGAGTACAAATTTGGTTGCCAGTATGACAATGTGACATGACTGAAAGTTAGCATTGGATGATCAAAAATAAAATCATCTTTTTGAATCAAAAAATTAAGCTATTTAGAGAAAACGAATTTTGAGTATTCCTTAAATTGACTGATCTGCTCATAAAAAAGAAAATTATTTTTAGGAACTTTTGCAAATTAGCATTCATTCAACCTTCTTCAAACCATGACATTTGCCAGAATTTAAAAATATTGATATTTTTATCATTTTCATATTCATGATATAAATACAGTGTCCTTGACTTCATAAATACTTATTTGTACTTGATTTTTATTGACAAATGTCAAGTTTGAAACTGTGGTTGACATTTTTACTAATTCATAATAGACCAAATCCAAATGCAGAGCCAGGGCTATCTCACTCCTGTTGAAGGAATCACTCCCTGTTTGACCATGTCTTCAATGGTGTAACCACACTCACCATGCTTAATCAGTTGCTTCTTAGTGAATCTATTTAACCCATAGTTGGGGTTTTGAATTCAGAGTTGCCGTCCTTCAAGACTGTTTACCACGAGGCTAAAGAACCCAATTTATTCTTCTATTTACCTATAGCTGGGAGGAAAAGAGATTCATACCTTTTTAAAGGGTATTTGCATGTAAGTGAATGTAACAAACTCAACTGGAATTCAAACTCGGCTTGCCAATTCCTCAATCACAGCCACTATGCATTGCTGCACCATACCTCCATATTCATAGTAGTAGACAATGTTGTTTTCTATGAGAATATCAGTCAATTTAGTGTGGTGCTTCTGTTCTAATAACTACCCTCTCCAGATTACTGCATAAATATGTTCATTCTTTTCTCCACTGTCAAAATCAGTATCAAAAGAATCAAGTTTAAAGCTTTTCTCACGCTTTGTCAAAGATAATTCTGAATTTTAATGCTACTTGATTAGAATAAAAATATAAAATAATCATTAAACAGCTTTTATATAAATATATAGGCAGACTTTTATCAAGCTAAATAGGAAAAGGCTCAAATCAAATTTTCCCACTTGCAAGTAAATAACAAAGATACATTTTAAAAGAAAACAAATAAGTAAAGGAGACATAAGTAAAACTAATTAAATGCATGCTCATTAGGAAATCGAAGAAGTAAACATTTTTCTTCAAAAGAACTCAAAATTGAAAAGTAATTAATGATTAATCAAAAAAAATAAAAGAAATATTTATCAGCTAAAATGGAATCAATCCAGTTGTAAATCCCTTCTATTTTATTCTTATGTTTGCACTCAAAATTTCCTCTTCTTTTGCTGTTTCTCTATGTACATGACAATAACCAGGATTAGGGAATTTCAATCAATAATTTTTATTAAAGCAAATGGGATAAAATAAATGTAAAGAAATGAACAGGAAATATTATGAAACCTTCTTTACTTTGTCTATATTGTTAATAATTTGCATTCAATTAAGTGACATTAACAAATATGCAAGCAGAAATACTTTCTAACTAATTAGTTCATTTTGAACAGACATTTTCCTCCATTTTGTTTTATTAATATCAGAAAATATTTTATCAAATAAAAAGCATTTTAAATTGTTTGCCAACACAACAAAACCATGATTAATACCAACATACTTATTCATAAAGCTAATCTAAAGTCCTTCAAATTTATCAGATGAAGATATATATTTTTTTAAATTACAGCTATCTCACACTGCTGTAGCTTCCCTGTGCCTTTTCTATAAATATTTTCATGGCAATTGTTCTTATAGGCTTTTCTCTTTGATACCTTGACATCATCAATTTAAGCATAGTACTAAACTGGTAGCTAGATCTCATCATTTTAGTGTAAATTGCTTAATGTAACTTTAAGTTCTATGCTAATAGTTTCTTCTTTTGCACTTCTTGCCTATGGAATTCTCTTCTGGCTTCTTGTTCTCCTATAAACTACAATGTTCATATATTTAAATGTGATGTCAGTTATCATCTATCTGAATCCTGTTCTTTTATTGTCATCTCTCCTTAATAATGACTCATATCCTCATATTCTTTCACTCTCATTAACCCTTTTCATTTTAGTGGCTTTATCAACTTGCTTGGGGTAAAATGATTAAAAAGAAAAAAATTCTATAAGAATCTGGTTTTGGTCAATTTCCATACATTCACTTTTAACACCATATTCACTTGAAGGAGACTGCAGAATTGACCAGTCTGAAAAAAAACTACCCATTAATCATTTGGATGTGTATATTCATCACAGTATTTTTATCTGTGTTTCAGCCAATATCGTTTCAAGAGAATTCTTCATCTCATCAAATTTATGATTATTTGTGAACTCTTTTCAAATTTTATTGTGATGAATCTTCATTGCAGGAATCTGTTAATTGTTTGATTTGGGACATTGGTAAAAGTTTTTAAAGAGAAATTACAGACAATGTGTTGAATCCTTAAAAAAGGTTACAAACAGGCAAAGGTGGTACTCGAGCGAGAGGAACAGCAACATGGGCATAGATGAAAGAAAGAGCGGTTTATTGTAAAAGAAAATATACTACTGAAAGACAGGGAATAATTAGCAGATTAGTAATTTCCGGAGCAAGTCAGCCAGATATATCCTGTGCACACTATATATATCTACAGATATAGTCAGTCCACAATAGGTGATAGGGAGAGTGGGGCATTCCATTACAACACAATGGCAGGACTTTTTAAAAAAAAAAAATACTTGATGTAACTAAATACACCTTTTTTAACTAAATATTCACCCATTACAAAGCTCAAGAGCCACTCAAGTCAGAATGTTATTAAATAAGATTATGGAACAGTTGATATTGGACTTGAAGAGGTTATGATAGCATTATGATAATGTTTGCAGAAGTATTATCTCAGGATACAGTTCCTTAAAGTAGCAGCTCTAGAGAAGAACCTCTCTGAATGAAATCTCCTTCTTACCAATGGGATATAAAAGGATTGAAGGATTTTACCCCTGTGTTTATGGCAGACATAGTAGCTTTTAGCTGTAAATGTCTGAAATGGTCTAACAAGAGAATGTAGCTCTTCAGAAATAGGTTTGGTTTGTTTCGTTTGTTTTGTTTTACGGCATTTCAACCTCAATGGGTCATTTAATGCTGACGTTTTTTTTTCCTGGTAATATTTTTGTTTTGTCAAAAATCTATTTCTGGAAACATTTTTTTCCTCAAAATTGTATTTCTGGTAATAGTTTTTTTTCTTCAAAAATTTATTTCTGGTAATAATTTTTTTTCAAAAACATATTGCTGTTAATAGTTTTTTCAAAAACATATTGTTGGTAATAGTTTTTTTTCAAAAATTTATTTCTGGTAATAATTTTTTACAAAGTATTTCTAGTATTAAAACATATTTTTAAACTTTCAAAATGCATTTTATCTCAATTTTGGGGTTAACTATTTGTCCATAGCTGGTACCCTAACAGGTGCTACCACCACAGATCAAGATGGACCTGTGAACACCAGCAATTAAGAGGTGGTTCCATGCTCCTCAAAGTATTTGATCAGAGGCCTTGCTTTTGGACATAGTTTATTGTCTTACCCTAACCGCAGATGTAGTTTATCGTCATACTCAGGACAGCCCTCAGAAATAAGAGAAAATAAAACAGGTAAAGCAAGAGTTAAAGATGAAAATAATTGATGGGGTAATAATAAGGCTTAATTTTAGAATCTCATATAATGCAAAAAAAGTAGATGATTGCACAAAATAAAATTTAATAATCAAAACAACGAAGATAGAGATGCTAGATTAAATAATTAATGGGATAATGATTATATTCCATCTCAGAATTTCAAACAATGGAGGAAAGTAACTCTGGGAAGAACTGAAAAGATTCAATTTTGTTCTTTTAAAGTTAATTTGTGAATGATAAGAAAAGTATCTGATTTCTCTGTTAATCATGTATTTAATTCTTTTCAAACAAGGAATGGTTAACATTGGAATCTACTTTTCTTATTAAGAAAGCTCAATAATGCAACATTTACAATTCTCTTATTGAAATAGTGTGTTGAAGAAAAAGTGCAGCATTTTTTTCACAATATAATGTGCATGTTTCTTCTTTGGTTCAACAACCAACAATCAAGAGTAAATGTATCCAGAACTCACATTTTTTACCTGAATATTTCTCACTAAATTATCCTAAATTATTCAAAATAATTGTTTCTCCTATTAAAATAATTATAAAACTCTTTTACATGCATGCGCGCGCGTGTGTGTGTGTGTGTGTGTGTGTGTGTGTGTGTGTGAAATAGAACGAAGGAATTTTAACTTACCCATAGCTAAGAGACCATGATGTCTCACCTGTCTGGGAGGAGGTGCCATTTGCAATTTAGGCAAAGCACATGTTTGGCTCTAGTGCTTTTAATACTGTCACTAAATATCGGGCTTGTTGCAACTATCAACTACAGTATGTATATATATATATATATGTATATATATATATATATATATATATATATGGGTACATGGTTGAATGTTTAAAACATTTACTTTCTGACCATAAGACCTCAGTTCAAATCAATATATATAAAAGAAAAGACATTAGGAAAACTGTATTATTAGCTAACGTGTTTCATCAAATATCAACTTTTTCAAGGCAAAAATGAAATGTATTCATTAAAAACAAAGTAACTATTAACCAGAAACAAAATACATTTACCTATTGTCTTTTACTTATATATATATATATGTATGTATGTATGTATTATATATATATGTATGTATGTATGTATGTATTTAGATGACATTTAAATTGATATATACGATGTTGGTTTTTTGTAAAATGCCAGTTGATGGAGAAGAATTGTTCTGAACAACTAAGTTGGTTGTGTTAAATTTAGTATAGTATATAATTTTTTTACTTGGATCATTTGAGGTTATATTAGTATTTTTTAGAATTTTTTCATTTTGTTTATAGTTAGAATGCATTTGATTACAGTATAATAGTTTGATATCTTTAGAGTTATTTCAGAATATATTCTGTTCTTTTTGTTAATATTTTGATAGCATATCAAATTTGTTCATCAATGATTTAATTAGGAAATTCATTATTAATGAGAGTTAGTTTAATATTTTTAACTCAGTGTAGAAAATCTTTTTTGTTAAGGAATTTGCTTTTGCACGGTTTATTAAGTTTCATATAACAGCTATTTTGTAATAGTTAGGACATTCACTTTTAAAGTTGACCGTGCACGTGTTTATGCTAGTTAGTTTTTTATGGGGAAGTATTAAATGTATTGTTGTTGTTGTTGTTATCTATCCATACATCAAGAAATGGCATTTTATTGTCATCATTAAGTTCGTATGTGAACTTAACATGTACAGAGTTTTTTGAAAGTTTTTTGTAGTTCATGTATTTTGTCAGTGTTTTTGACCAAAAATGAGAATACCATCTACATATCTTAGGTAAATGTAGGTTAATGTCATGGTATTAAGTACATTATTTTCAAGGTTAGTCATGTAGAAGTTGCTAAGTGTTGGTCCCAGGATGGAACCCATGGAAACACCATTGCATTGTATGTGTATGTTATTTTGATGGTCATAGAAGGGAACTTCTGTGGTGCACATCAAGAGTAATTTTTGTAAAATATTAGGACAATTTTTAATGGCGGGAGAGATGGATTGTTGTAGATATTCTTTATGATTATATCGACCATTTCCCTAACTGGGATGTTGATGAATAGATTTTCAATATCAAGTGAGGCTATGGTTTTGTTATTAGGTTTTTGTGTTTTCAGAATTTGGAATAGTTGGTGTGTTGATTTAATGCTGTATTTATTGGGTATGTATGGTGTATTTAGTTGATTAATAACTTTGACTAGTTGGTAAGATTAATAACTGTGGTTAGTTGAACTTGAAATGATTAAAACTAAAATACACATACATCTAAATTATTTAAGCAAAAGTGTGTGTATGTATATATATATATATATGTATGTATGTATATATATATATATATATACACTTTATTTCAGGATATTACATCAAAAACGTAAAAAACACACTACACAAATGCAGTCATGTTTCGATGTGTATTAGCACATTTCATCAGGTGTTAGTAAATAACTGGTTAGTAGACAGTTGTCTACTTTTTGATGTAATATCCTAAAATAAAGAATACTGCTTTACTATTGTATTAAGCCTTCTTTTAAAATGAATGTTATGTATGCTGGAATTTGATTCAATTCATTCTCATTTCATATATATATATATATATATATATATATATATATATATATATATATATTGTGCATTGAGTGCTGGTGTTAATAAAACAGTGCTCAATGTAATATAACAGAGCTATTAAGTATATATTAATAAATATACATATTATCCTTCACCTGTAGCTACCAATGAGGGATTATATATATCAGGCATGTGCCATCAGTAAGTACTCAGGGTAGGCAGCTTGTGACCTTTATGTAGAAAATCTACAAAAGAAATTAATATGTCTATATTTCTGAGATGAGGCATTATGTACAGTATTTACATTAGTCGGACTATTATCCTCATCTTTGTCGCCATATTTGTCACAACGTTTCGGCCGTTGTACGCTCCGGCCTTCTTCAATAAAGGGTTCAGTTCGAAATTCCAACCACCTGAAGAAGGCCGGAGTGTACAACGTCCGAAACGTTGTGACAAATATGGCGACAAAGATGAAGACAATAGTCCGACTAATGTAAATACTAAAAATAAATATATTTTGCATTTTATGCATAATAATCAAAGTAACTGTCATAATTTTATTGGATTATGTGCAAATTGTGCCACAGAAGGAAAATGTAGTTGCTGATCTATTTTATTCATGGTAGGAATTGCCTACCTTGCCTAACTAAACATGTATATATGCATGCAGTTCATTTAAGGAACATTTATCGATTACGTATACTTGACATTTAAACAACTAGTTTATTTGAACCATCAAAAATGGCCGTAATATTTAATCCTGTTTGTAGCATGGTATGTTTCAACACCACCATAAAATGTTTTTCCTTAATATCTAGTTCATGATAAGTCAAATTTTCCTGATTAGTCAAGTAGCTTTCTGAATACCTTTGTCAAGTAACAACAAGGAGTTTTAGTTGTAATATTTTCATGAATTACAAGCAGTTTTTATTTTGTTTACTAGAAATAAAACAAAACCTATTTGTGCATATCTGAGTTTTTAAAGCTTACAAATTAATTCTTTAATACTGAATTTTTAATTTCATTTTTCAAGATAAAAATGTTTGATATGTTTGCTTTTTATTTAGGCTATAAAAACATAAATAAGAGTAATGACAATAAAGAATAAGTATGTTTTTGGGTCTATAGCATTTTCAATGGGTTATTTGAAAAGTTTTCAGTCCTAATGCTGTGACAATCCCCATTCCGACAATGAGGGTTAACTAACTGTGCAGGAGTTCACTACACAAAGATGAGTGATATAAAAAAGGAATTAATAATTTCAGTTGAGCCAAAAGATATCTAAAACAAAGAGTTTTGAACTATTATTTTATAAAATCATTTTTATCTCTCACATCTCTTATTAAAATAATAGCATATGAAATGGCATGTGACATTAATGTTGCATCAGATTTTCTCTCTTTGTTATACACAAAAATATGAAAATAATTCAACTGTTTTGTGAATGGCTCATTAGTTTCTGATGCATAATGAGCAGCATTATTTTTTTTAAATTCTACAATGAACATTTTTATTTTGTTAATATTTTCATGAGATTCTGTTAAGATTATGAAACTGTTTAAATTTGATTTCTCCAATCAATCTTTTAAATGGATTTTCTCATAACAGTTTCAATGGCAATCAGACTAATTCCATTTCCAAAGAGGCGTTTTTCTTCATCCTCAATTCTCCTCTGCTACAGAAGCAGGCCTGTCATTTATTGCTCCATAAATCCGCTTAATGCAGTTTCCCTTTTCACTCCATCTTTTCTATTTGATGGAAGAATGGCATTTTATATCCGAAAAATATCAACATTTTGATTTTTTTTTCAATTGATAAAAGTAATATTAACAATAGGAAATCCTTGGACTCATCCACAAATTCCCAAAGGTCATTCCACGCTAATCTCTATTACAAATGGTAAATTACAGCTATGGCTCATGGCACCAGATGTGTATGATCCCAAATTAAAGAGCTTTTCCTATTTTCTATTATATTTTGATTGAAATGTATTTAATTACCATTAAAATTATTGATTTGTTTTGAATTACATTTAAAATTATTGGATTGCGCCAACCAAATGAATTCAGCCAATTCTCACTGTTCCTTTAGAGATACATATGATTTTAGATTTTATATACAAAGATTCTGTCCTATCTGTTTGTTTTGAAGCAAAGACATCTATGTTTGCTGATCTTCAATAATGTCCAGATCTGCTTATGTCCAATTGAAACTGAGTAACAACAAAAAGACAATTCAATCGTCTACACATCAATAAGAATAATAATCATTAAAGAACTTGCAGGCAAACAACACTTTTCAGGAAGAATATTAGCAAAGAGTTCCTTGTTCACAGTGGCATAAAGTTTTGTTTTTCATTTAATCATTTCACCACAAGCAAGGCAATAATGTCATGAGGGGTTTTACTGAGGGTGAAAGAAACAGAGAGGAAATTAAAATGAGCGGATTCAAGCAGACAGATGATGATGATTCATATTGCTTTTAAATCTTTGAAGATCTTAAGTGACTGAAAAGCAGGAACCCAGGAGAGAGTTCCACAGGCAAGAAGCTTACAAGGCAATTATTAAAAGATGATAATAATATCTGCACACCCAAAGAGCAGAATATGACACCAAGTTTTATTTAAAATAAGAATCACACACACATAGGACAGGTAATAAAATTTACTCAACTCCCTCAATATAAGGATAAAGAGCCACTCAGTGTAGAGGATTACTGAATAAGTTGTGCAATATAAATATAAGAGGAAGTGAAGGATCTTAAGATAGTGACTGACCTTTGCAGTCTACAGGGAAGTAGTATACACAGAGGAGTTTGTCTCACAAAGAAGAAGTTCTCAGGAAAAAAGCTATCTGAGCAGAAGAGTTGTAGCATAGCGAGTCTTAGCTGTAATGGCCTGAACTGGTGAAAATTGCCTATTAGGAAACCCCAAGTATCAAAGTTTGATCCTTCCCTTTCTTCTCATCATGCTGCCTGCGTGGAGTGCCCACAACACTGGAGCAGGTTAGAATACTTCAAATAAAACCAAACTATGAATGGATAATGCAGTTTGCAGCAGAACTTATTGAAACAGAAATCTCCAGCTTCTTTCTGTAGTCCTCAAGAAAGTCCATTTGTAGCAAAGTTTCTATCATGTAATGACTCTCTTTCTTGAGAACTGTATACCTGAAGAAGGCTCTACAATCGATCTGTTGAAAAGCAATAAAAGAACTTAGAGCTTGAACTCTTCATGGAATGATACATACTTGCCTTAAAAACCAGCTGCTGATAGCAATTTCAAGTTTATACAAATCAAACATCTCTGAAAGTAATGCACAGAAATTGACAGCAGAAATCCAAACACATATGGTCTTTATATAATTTGGACAGCTTTCTTACTCAACTTTAATTCTGCAACAGCTGTATAACAAACTATATTTTCCTTAGATATGGAGGAACGATTTTTAATATTCCTTACATGCGACATACCTAAGTAGGTGTTGAATTCTTGATCAGGTTATTTCACAAAGCAATAAAATCTTTTATGTGAAAATATATATAAAAAGAAAAAATGGTGCATCAATATTTTAGTTCTCTGTTCCAAAGTTCCAAAGGGAGAAATAGCAATTCTTTTTTTTTACTGCTGTTCTGAAGACTCTTAGAGACTGCCCACAAATGCCTGAATTATGAGCCTCTTTGATAAGAGTTGCATTAAACCAATATTACCAGTGGCATGATAGTAGAAAAGTTTTATTTGAAAATCTTCCTCTTTTATATGCTGTGTCCCTTCAAGAGGTTGATGATAAAGCTCTCCACAAATTCCTATTCTTTGCAGCTCATAGCAATGTTTATCTTTTTTAATATCCCTAACATCCCTGTTCTGCTTGTTTAGGTACGTTACTTGCTATTTCTCTCTTTACTGTTTCTTAATACATTGCTTAACATGTGAGAAGTGTGACAAGTGTGAGAGAAGAAACTATTAGGATAGAACTTAGTTACATTGAGCTATTTCAAAATAAAATGATGAAACCTAGTTTCTAATATTGTAATACGCTTAAGTTTATGTGGTCAAGTTACCAAAGAAGAGGGCTCATTAGAACAATTGCCATTGAATATTTATCGAAAAGACAGAGGGAAGCCACATCCTGGTGGTAGGAAAATCACTGAACAAGTTTTAGATATTTAAATTTCAATATTTGTTTAATTTTGTAATTTCCAATTCATAATTCACATCTTGGACTGTTCCTCTTAGTGACAAACATACATTGTGTCTCCTTACAACTGATAACTAGTACTTTCTCACAGTTCAAATAATTTTATAAATACCTGAATTCAACATTAACATTTTTCGTTGATTAAAAATGGTGGAATAAAAAACTTTTTTCTCAATTTTCTTGTGTCAGAAAGACTGTCCATTTAAAAAGCAAATCAGGTGTTCATTGTCTTCAGTCAATTAAATTTGAGATCTGACTGCCTAATTTCATCGTCTTGAAGTCAGTGACTTAAAAGTAGGGTCTAATTGCTTAATTTGATCATCTTGCAGCCAGTGACATAAAATAACTGCAATTCTTTCAAGAATTACATTATCACTCACTGGCAGCCACAGTCTTAACAACATAAGATATGCAGATGACATGGTGTTGATAGCAAATACAGAAAGTAAACTACAAGAAATCCTATAGAAGGAATGAAGGAAAGCAAGAAAAAAGGATTAAACATCAATTGCAAGAAGATAGAGTGCATCGTTGTTGGCAAACAGAACAGCCCAACATGTAAATTATAAATTGGAGATACAAAAATCAAGCAAATACAACAACTTAAATATCTGGAAAGTGTTTTAACAGAGGATGGAAAGTGCAACACCGATATGCAAAAAAGCATTGAGATAGTGAAAGCTGTCTTCCAAAAGCTAGGCAAAGTATCAAGAAACAGGAAAATTTTGTTAGGAAAAAGTACTGAATGTAATATCAGTCCTCCTATGTCAGTCAATACTGGACAATCTTCTCACAGATGAAGAAGAAATTTGAAACAACAGAAATGTAATTCTACAGAACAATGCTGAGAATACTATGGACTGAACATGTAAACGACAATGAAGTTTTAGAGAAAATGGAAACAAAAAGGACTTCTATAATTAACATCAGGAAGAAACAGTTGAAATTTCTAGGGTGCATATAATGAGGAAAGAGGGCTTGGAAAATTTGATATTGACAGGAAATATTGCAGGCAACAGGGAAAGGCAAAAACAATGCAAATCCTACCTAGTAAGCTTGAGTAAATGGATGGCAGAAAAAGTTTTAGGAGAGATAACTAAATGACAAAATTTTTTAAGGGCTACAAAGGACAGGAAAATGTGGAGAGCAATGATTGCCAATGTTCTAAAGGGACATGGCACATAGAAGAAGTTGTTTCTTCCAAAGTTAAAAATATAACGTACTAAGAAACTTAAGTTATAGATGAATACAGTGAATCAAGATTTCATATCCTTTTCCACAATGAATTTGACCAGCAGAAAAGACATTGGTCATGTGTGCGTAAGATATTATTGGTCTCTGATTCAATGGCCACAAATCAGTGATTTTTACAAAAAGAGGAATTCCAAATTTAAGGAGAGGAATTTCATATGGCAATGAGCAGTCACATAGCCCTCTCAAAATGAAGAAGTGACTGAAATTAACAGAAACAGGGCTCTATCAAGAAATGCTGGGAATACCATAGAGAACACACGTGAGTAATGAGGAAGTTTTAAGAAGAATAAGAACTACAAAGGAACAGTTGCTAACAATCAAAAAGAGACAGCTGAAAGTTTTTAATTAAATAACGAGAAGAAAGAATGCTTAGAGAATTTAACGATCATATGATATACTGAGTGCAAGAGAAGCAAGAGAAAACAGTAAGGAACCTATTTCATGAATTTATGTAAATGAATGCAGAGCAAGGATAAAGAAGGATAGTAAATAAGCAACAAAAAGACAAGAGATTGTGAAGAGTCATGATCACTCATATTCAGAAAAAAAATGGCATATGAAAGAAGTAGAAAATTTTTTTAACAGTATTTACATTATTCGGACTATTGTCCTCATCTTTGTCACCATATTTATTACAATGTTTTGGCCATTTTACGCTCCAGCCTTCTTCATGTGGTTGGAATGTCAAACTGAACCCTTTATTTCGCTCATTGGGGTCGACTGTTCTAGCTCTACGTGCCATGTCTAATGGATGTCAGTTATCAGTTATCTCTTGTTAATTCCCCTCTCCAAGTTCTCTACCGCCCTAACTTAAAAAGATACCAGGGGTTACTGAATGTGAAAGAATGTGATAAAAAGAAAAACATTATCCAGGAGTAAAAACATTAAAAAAAAACGATTTAAGAAGACTGAAGATAATGATTGACATTGCATTTAAATTTTTGAAGATCAAACTTGATTAAGAAGCAAGAAGAGAGTTCCACAAGCGAGAAGTGCTAGAGAATAAACTCTTAGCATAAAACTTACAGATACATCTAGCAATTTCAACTGTAAAATGATGAGTTCAAGCTGCCAATTTGTGCTTAAATTTGTGAAGTTGAGTTACCAAAGAGGAAAGCTCATTAGAACAATTACTATGGGAATATTTATAAAAAAGGTACAGGGCAGTTATATTACAACAGTGGGAAAGTGACTGAAGTATAATGGTGAGAATTATTAGCTAACAATTCAAAATAACTGAGACTCTGAGGAAAATTTTGATCAGAACTCTGTGTTGTCATTATTGTAAAGCATCAGCATCAGTTTTAAACTAGAAACCCTTCTTGTGTAAATGCTTAGTAAAACTCAATTGGGCATTTCCTTAAGTGAAGCACTTGTAATGAACAGACATTTTGAGCCAGACAGTATTCTTGTTTCCTGACCAGAGGTCAAGAACAATTTTAGTCTGGTATCTTTCTGTGTCTGACAATTTATCTTTAGTCTTCAAAGAAATACAATAAAATAAAACTGCCAATCAGTAATTTGAAAATCCCACTCTTTTGTCATGTTCATTTCAGCTAATATCCAAAAAGATCAATATAAGCAAAGGATAAAAGTACAGAAATTATTGATTAAATATTAAGAGAGATGAACAGCCAGTAAAATTCATTGAATCAAGCCTCAGGTAAGCTTGTGTTGACAATACAAATGCAGTCACATTAATAATTGTTTAGTACATCCCCATAATGGCAATTACAAAGAAACAATTTATTTTGAAAGTGAAAGTATTCAGATATTTTTTTTACCTCTTTTATAATTTAATTCATTAGTCAAGGTGGAGTAGGCAAACAGAAGAAATAACAAAAGACAGACGTCAAAGCAAAGTAGCAGAATTTTCTGAGCAGACTTTCAATTCTTTGTTATTATTAAATAGCTAAGAAATTAGGCAGAATTTGCACATGGTATGCCAAAAGAGTGTGATGGTGTAACTTGTTTTAGAAAACTTAATAGACACACTTAATGAAGTTAATGTAGAGAAGACATCCTCAAGCAAAATCCTACAATTATGAAGTCAGATGAGAAACAACATTATCAAATGACAATTGAGAAAGAATGGGTTGCATTGAATTACATTGAACAAATACAGAAATTTTGTCTGATACAAAAGGACACTTACATCATTTTTTTATAAAATTTTATATAAACTTATTACCTTATTAAAGAAAATACGCTTGAGATGAAAGGTTTCTTTTATAAGACATATCTTAATTATATTCAGTGTTTTCTTGAATTTTTTGCATTAATTTCTTGGCCATTTCAATATTATAATTCTCCTTGCCTTTCCCTTAGTTAGCATGACCATTATGCCCTGCCAGTATCTCATAAATAATGAACTATTGTAAAAATGAAAAACATATCAGAAATGCTACTTGGTTTCAGTGAGAAAAACAAAGAAAGAAAGGACGACAGAAGTGTTTAATGTCTGTTTCAGTGAAATGGAAAAAGTTTCAAATCTTTTCATTTGTACCCCCTTACTTCTTAAAATAATGTTCAGCATTCATATTTATGATTATTATTGCAATATTTAAGTTGTTATGCTCAAATATTTAACAATGTGATAAAGGAATTTCTATGGATATTTTATTGTCATAGAACTCACCATTCATCAGAAAATGAAAAAAGAAAAACCGTGAAATGTTAAAATAACCTTTTTCCAATGTATCTTGGGAAAGTGAAAGTTGCCTTGGAATGACATGTTACCTCCATGAGTGACTACACTATAGATAGTAACTACCTATAAGTATCTGTAAGTCAATGGACTACAGAGTCTAGCTGGGATCTGTTGAGTACAACTCAGACTTACGCAAGAACTACTGACCTTCCAATAGTAGCACTCACTACTGGATTGACTTGCGACGACCTTGTGCATAAATGTTACCTTTATTCTTATTGTACTTTACTTATTTTATCCACCATGTTTTTCAAGTATATATTCCTATTAGGACGGAATATAACACCTCCTAAAAGTTAAGCAAAGTATTAAGAAACAGATCTTTTTTGTTAGAAACAAAAAAGTGTACTGCAATGTTATGTAATATCAGTTTTCCTATATGACAGTCAATGCTGGATAATCTCTTCGCAGATGAAGAAGAGACTTTAAACAAAAGAAATGTGATTCTACAGAAGGTTGCCTAGAATACCATGGACTGAACATGTGAGCAGCAATAGAGAATATGGAAACAAAAAAGACTTATATTTAACATCAGGAAGAGATGGTTGAAATTTCTAGGGTGCATAATGAGGAAAGGGGGTTTGGAAAATTTGATACTGACAGGATATATTGCAAGCAACAGGGATAGAGGAAAACAATGCATAACCTACCTATTGAGCTTGAATAAATGGATGGCAGAAAAAGGTTTAGGAGAGATAACAAAGCAACAAAATTTATTAAGAGCTACAAAAGACAGGAAAATGTGGAGAGCAATGATCGCCAACATAGGGACATGACACATAGAAGAAGAAGATAATCTTTGCATCCCATTTCTGAAATACTTTGAAACAGAATACAACCCTTGATTAAAAGTAGCCATATGAACAAGTAGGTTTTGAAATTACTGAAAAAACAACAGACTATGACCAATCAACTCCTGGGCTTTTGTTGGTGGATAAAAATAATTTTGACTCAGTAGAACACTTGACAGTTTTCAACTCATTACAGGAATAGGCTATTGATGAAAATCATGTAAAAATTATTGAACACATATAAAATATATTATACAGGTATCCTTTAGTTCATTTAGTCATCATTAATTAAGTATCTGGAGAAGGTTGTAATGAAATATTTTTGACATCAACTAGGCAACATTTGTTTCTCCTGAATACATTTCTACCAAAAAATATTTCAGTCTCATTCACCAACTTGAGCCATCAGTCAACTGCTAACCATTTATACATCCTGGCCAAAAACCAAATATCAGTGGCAGGAGGTGACATTGGGGAGACTATTGTTCATTCATCAGTAATATACTGTCAAATAAGTCAGAAGAAAAATAAGCTTTTTCTCATCATGATACATTTAATATCCCAATTTATTTCAACTTTCAATTTTTGCTTTAAAGCTGATGCTGATAACAATTCAGAATGAAATTAATCTTAAGAACGAGACAATTTACAGAACAGTCACAGATAAGAGTTTTGCAACAACATTAAAGTTTTCTAAGCTTTAATATATGGCAGGAGGTGATATTGGGGAGACTAATGTTCATTCAGCAATAATATACTGTCAAATAAATCAGAAGAAAAATAAGCTTTTTCTCATCATGATACATTTAATATCCCAATTTATTTCAACTTTCAATTTTTGCTTTAAAGCTGATGCTGACAACAATTCAGAATGAAATTAATCTTAAGAAAGAGACAATTTACAGAACAGTCACAGATAAGAGTTTTGCAACACCATTAAAGTTTTCTAAGCTTAATTTGCCATGAAAAATGAGCTTCCAAAGGATAGATATCTTATTCAAATCCTTGTTAAGTTTCTGCAATTTTATTTAATAACCGATGAAAGAATTGTCTAAAAATATCATTAAAACCAATCAAGATTGAGGAAATTACCAATCTTAATATTTTATTTACACTATTTATTTTGTTCAGACTGTTGTCCTTATCTTTATTGCTATATTCATATATATTTGGCTGTTGCACCTCCAGCCTTCTTCAGGTGATAGTATTTGAAATTTTAAATTGAACCCACTATTTAGTCCACAGTGGTAGATTATTCATGAATATGGCAGTAAAGATGAGGACAACAGTCCAAACAATGTATATAGTGTAAATAGTTACAATACCTCATTTCAGAAACATAGACAGATACTAAATATTTTGATAGAGAATACCCTTCATCTTGGAATCTTGAAAGTAACTTTATGGAATTATTTTTAATCCTAGATTTCAGTCAATGTATTTTCGGCTAAGTACTTTTTCTAATGCCTGATACATCAAACTGTAACATTCTGAGAACACAATTCACATTTAGACTTCTTTTTGCATAGCTTAGTACAATAAAAAAAAACAAATGGAAGTAAAAGGATTGTTCAGCCATTTATCAAATTGAGATGAACCTTGAAAATCAGCATTTGAATTCCTGCTTTTTCCTTGGGCTCAAAGTGATCCCAAACATCAGTAGGAGATAAATAATTATCTCACCTTACAAAGAGCTGTAATGTTATGTTAATAAAGTCTCATAAGTAAACAAGTCTAAATTTTTCATATGTAAAACAACTGTTTATTCACTTCTGGACTCCATTAGCCAAATTGAGGGTATCTGGTTTGGGATCTTTCTTTAAATGTTTCATCTTCTTTAGTGGATGTTAGTGATTTTGCCTTCTACCCCTCATCTTGTGCATGTACATCCTTTGAGGCTCAGTTCTGCACTTGGTGGCTATGAGATCATTTTCGGGTTTACTTGTGGTACCTACATTCTGAAGTGACACCAAGTACAAAACTTATTTTAGTATTTTGTCCGTATCTCTGAGATGAGGTATTATGATTATTATTCAGACTGTTATCCTCATCTTCATTGCCATATTCACAAAGTTTTGGCTGTTGTACACTCCAGCCTTCTTCAGGTGATTGGAATTTTGAAGTGAACTCCTTATTTTGTCTGTCGGGGGGGGGGGTAGATTGTTCTAGTTCCACATGCCATGCCTCTTCTGGATGTCTCATGGACACATGGCCCAGTGGATAAACACATTGGTTAGATCCAGTGACGAGACCCAAAGAGATGAGAGTTCAATACCAGGCTACAGCAGTGGTGAACCCAGAAACTTGGAGAGTTGAGTTAAAGGGAAATAACTGAGACATCGGATGTGGAACTAGAACAATCTACCCTGGCGGATGAAATAAAGGGTTCGGTTTGAAATTCCGATCAACTGAAGAAAGCTGTCGTGTACAACGGCTGAAACATTGAGAATATAGTAATAAAGATGAGGATAACAGTCCAAATAATGTAAATTATTTTAGTATCTTTTAAGGGTGAATCTTAAGTGAATCAAAGTTAAGCAGTCACTTAAGCCTGGTCAATACTTAGATGACTGCTTGTGAACACTAGGTACTATAAGTGAAAACATGTTGGGCATGGGACTAGTAAAATCTTCCTGTAAAAAGTTACTTGCTATGGAAATTACAGCAGCGACACCTAGTATTGCTGAGAATTGTTGTCCCATGCTTCTTAATGGAATCAATGGGACTGGAGGAGGAAGGTGAATCTAATCTGGGGTCACCACAGATCAACTCTTCTTAGATCAAATGTTCCTGAGAGACATACTAAGCAGTAAACATTTACTTATTGGCTAAATAAGTCAAGCACAGGTGGAGCCTGCAGTAAGGATTGATCCTACTTTATAATTTAATTGGTCTGTGAGAATTCACATGATAAACCTCATACAAATATAAGTGCTCTTTCTTAATCTGGTGGAGTGTCTGGGAAATATCAAAAAGAAAGATATTTAAATCATTCATAAAATCCCTCACAGTAAACAAAAGTCTGGACAAAACCAATTCTCTTAAAAACCATTTCTATTCTTTCTTCTTTTTAAGAAGCAGTAGTAATTTGTGAAGAACAAAAAAAAATTCATTTCTTTTCAAGACAGACGTAAAATAATGTGGGCCTTAATTTTCCAAGCAAATGGACCACAGAATTACTTTGATGTTGTCAGGACAAAAATGTTTTTAATCAATAACTATTTTCCTCAGATTTAAGCCTCACAGAAAACTCTTAACACAATTACTCCAGAACTTACAAAAGCTGAGAGAGACAGAAAATTAAAGATATTATCGAAAATGGGGAAGCGGCATTGAAGTTGAAAATGATCAGTTAAGATATTAGGGTTTGAAATTATAACCAAGTGAGAAACGATATACGTTTTATGTATCATATCATCAACATATGATGACTAATCAACATTTTAGTAACTAACCTATTGTCTGGTTCACACTCCTCACCGGTCTTTTGAACAGGAGTAGAGGTCTATGCCTTGTTTCCTGTTTAGGATTGGGTTTCCAGTTTCTTCTAAAGTCTACTTCAACTCTATATTTGTAATGTCTCTGCCTAAAATGTGAAATTTTATTTACTAACTTTTTTCTTCAATAAGAACAGACCGGTTGCCTATCATCCGGTTCACACTCCTCCCTGGTCTTTTGAACAGGAGTAGAGATTTATACCTTCTTTTATGTTTAGGACTGAGGTTCTGGTTCCTTCTAAAGTATTTTCATTCTCTTTGCATCTTAGTGACATTACTGCTTTGCTTGAGGTGAATTTATTAAAAAAAAATAATGTATTGAAGATAATGATCAGATTAATTAATTCATTCTTTAATTTTGTACAGCTTATCAACCCAATGCCGGTTATTTAAAGGCAGAAAATATTTTTAGATTGTAAGAATTTATTTTTTGAAGATAATAATCATTTACTGATACAAATCTAACTAATTAACCTATAGCTAGGGTGACGATGTGGATTCATACCTTTCCTAAGATTATTTTTGTGTAAGTGAATACAACAAACCAAAATGAAATTGGTACTTGGCTCTCCAATTAACAATTCCAAGGCATTACACATTACACCTCATGCACATCCATGCTTACAGCACCTGATATTCCCAAGTGGTCACCTATCTAGGTACAGACCAGGCTGAATATTGCTTAACTTTGGAGATCATATAGGAATCAATGTTTTAATGCAGCATAGCTCTAAGTCTGAAGATAATGATGAGATAAGTCAGATACTAATCACTATGAAAAAAGTTTTTAATAATAATGTTTATGCACATATCTAATACATCTAATAAGAATGTTGATAAACAAAGCAATTTTGGTGGTTTAGTAGGGATTTGAGAAGGAAAGGATATAGATCACTTACTAAATTAAAATGTCTACTTATAATGATGAAGCCTTACCAATTATTTACTAATATTTCTGTGTTCTTAATTCTGTTGCTTTTGTTATTGCCACCACTAATTTGGAGTCTGTTACATATAATCCTGCCTCTTTCTCCTTCACAGTAGTACCATTCGACAATTTCTGGAGCATAGGAGCACAGCCACAACATGCTATGTGTTGCTTCTGTAGTTGCCATAGCAAGTAGGTTTTCATAGTGTACTTGCCAGCTTTGTTTAACTTTGTTTAATGGCATATCAACTTCTTATAGGTCATTTAATGCCAAAATTTAATTTCCTTAGGAGCTTTGGTAATTTTTTTTTTTTTTTTACTCTTAAAATCTATTACTGGAAACTTTTACTATAAAATGTATTTTTATACTTTCACAGTGTTTTGACACCAGTTTAGGAGTTCACTATTTGCCCATAGCTGGGTGCAACCAGCTTGGATCAGATTGGACAGAGGACAACAAAAAATTAAGAGGTTGTTTCATGCTCCTCAAAACCTCCCAATGTCTTTTTTAATCAGTTCATCCCATGTAACATGATAATGCCACAAAGATGCGAGTTACTAGAAGTGAAAGAGAATAGGAAGACTTTAGAAGGAACCAGAAACCTAAACCTAGGCAGGAAACAAAGGATAAACCTCTACTCATGTTCAAAAGACCATGTAGGAGTGTGAACCAGATGATAGGTGAACCTATGATTCTATTTAAAAGATCAGGGAGAAGAGTGAACCAGGCGAATCTATTTTGGAAGCCCACTTCCCTGCACTTCAAACTATTCTGCCTAGAATCATGTCTTAACTTCAGTTTTACGAGATTGTTATTGGCACCTTCTTTTTAAGATTTCTTTGGCCACAATTTGCCATGACTTCCCTCAAGTCTAAGCTCAGTACACTGCTTCAGCTGTGTATTGTTTTGCTGCACATGTTCAAACCATCTTTGTCTTTGGGTGGTCAGAAACAA
>OZ038480.1:52151720-52184220 GCA_964036315.1 Acanthosepion esculentum
CTAAGACATATACATAATGCACACAGTTAATTAAGCTGAAAAATCGAATCATCCTTGATAATGGCTAAAGGTATAGCTGAAAGCACTAGCAAATTTAAAACATTTGGACAGTTCTTACACACCCTTTGTCCTGTAAAGAAGGCTCTTGTTCGAACACAAGAAAAATGAAATAAAAAGCTCAATCGTAGTACTTTGTCTGTTGTTTTTAATGAAACATGCATGAACAAAGGATTGCTGCCTAAATATACGACCATCAAATTACACGACTTGGCAGCCAACAAAGAAAATAACACCACTACATTCAGAAAAAACCTCGTCCTACGACAAATAAAATCATCTCAAAATGAAATCCAACATTTAAACAACGAAATCCACAAACATAACATGATACTAAAAAACACCTTGACTGAACTCGAATATAATGAAGCATTGCACCACCTCAACATTAGCACCAGTGAGCACCAACTTACACACAGACAAATAATTACTAAAAAGCTTTGTAAATTATACCAAGGAAACATTTTACTACCCAACAGCGAAGACAAATATATAAATTTATCCAACCATAAATTAACAGATGACCAAAAAGAATTTTTAAATTTAGGGCCAAACTGTCACATCCAACCTAAATTTGACCTCATTACTAAGACAACTGAAATTGAAATTCTACATCAGTCACTATCCCAACTGGCAACACATGGAGACATAGCAGTTCACCCAGATTTGAGAGACCTACTCAAAGCCGAAGGCTTGAAGAATCGATCCCCTGGCAACAACCACAGTAGTATCTTAACACCAAAACTAAAAAACGCTGCAAAAGAGTTAAAAAACAACCCCGACATCGTCATCAGACGAGCTGATAAAGCTAACACATACGTTATTCTAGATAAAGCCGATTACCGCCAAAAATTAAAAAATATCGTCGAAGATCGAACTAAATTCACGAAACTGCAAAGAAACCCCACCGAGACTTTAAAAAGGTCCGTCAACAAACTAATAACAGCTCACAACGCAGAAGTCGGTTCCCTGAAAATTAAAAAAATTGTCGGAGATTACCAACCAGGATATTTATATGGAAATATAAAAACTCATAAACCAGGATACTCACTACGACCAATTATTTCCCAGATACCAACACCTATCTACGAGCTATCAAAATTCTTGAACGACATCATCACTCCATACCTACCCACCAATTACAGCATCACATCCACCCATGAATTAAAAAAAAACAAACCAAGGTATAATAGTGTCACTTGACGTCGAAAACTTATTTACAAACGCCCCCGTCGACCAAACTATTGACATTATCCTCAATTCTATATACTAATAATTCTATCCCTCCACCATCCATCAAACCATCCATATTAAAAAAATTACTACACGCATGCACAACCAGTTTCATTCTATGACCATAATGGCAACATTTACACCCAAACTAATGGTGTTAGTATGGGAAATCCACTCGGTCCATGCTTTTCCAACTATTATATGTCCCACATAGAAAATACGATATTTACACAGGTCCCTAAACCAAAAATATATGTTCGCTACGTAGATGATATTTTTATTTTAGCAAACAACATTAAATAAATAGACACACTTAAGACCACATTTGAGAAAAACTCCGTCCTTAACTTTACTTATGAACTCAGCCAAAAAAACAAACTTCCATTCTTAGATGTCCTTGTTGAATACAGCAATAAAACTTTCATTACATCATTACACAAAAAACCCACCAGTAAAAACTCATGCCACCTTAACTATAAAAGCGAATGTTCACTTAGGTACAAAATAGCCGTAATAAAAAACTTTCTAAAAAGAGCACACCAGAATTCATCCTCTTGAATACTCTTCCTCAAAGAACTTAATAACGTTAAACAAACACTAATCAACAACGGCTACCCTAACCACCTTTTAGACCACCAAATTAGACTATTTCTCCCTAAAGTAAGTAATAACAATAGTGAATACACAGTCAACAATCACATACACATTTATTACAAAAACCAAATGCATAGGAATTACAAACAAGATGAATCCTCATTAAGACACATTATAAAGAAATACACTACCCAAATTGACCCGAATAAAAAAATCAAATTAATTATCTACTATAAAAAATTTAAGACAGCTAACCTTATCCTCAAAAATAACAACACACCAGCTAAGTCAAAATTACAAAGAATGAACATTATCTATGAGTTCAAATGCCCCTTAAGGAAATGTGTTCCTGATGAAACAGGACTCATGAATAATTACATCGGTTACACAACTACCTGCTTATCCAGACGTTTAACGTTACATCTATCTGACCACAGCTCCATTAGAATGCATTTAAACACGCATCCAAATTTACCGGCCTCCATTAGAAACACACTCGTAGAAAACACAAATATATTAATGGCATCCACTTGAAAAAAAAGATTAAAAATAATGGAGGCTTTAATAATAAAAAAGAAAAAGCCAACTCTTAACAATATTAACTACGAACAAAGCCACAATGTGCTAACCGTATTCAGAAATTAAAAACATCCCTATTACACACTAAGACATACACATAATGCACACACTCAATTAAGCTGAAAAATCGAATCATCCTTGATAATGGCTAAAGGTATAGCCGAAAGTGCTCGGAAACATAAAACATTTGGACAGTTCTTACACACCCTGTAAAGAAAGCTCTTGTTCGAACACAAGAAAAATTAAATAAAAAGCTCAATCGTAGTACCTTGTCTGTCATTTTTTAATGATATATATATATATATATATATAATGTATATATATATATATATACATATATGTATATATATATGTATCATGTGTGTATATATATGTATATTATGTGTGTGTGTGTGTGTATATATATATATATATATGTGTGTGTGTGTGCATATATATATATATATATGTGTGTGTGTGCATATATATATATATATATATATATATACACACACACACACAGGATGCTAAACAAAGATTTTGTGAATTTAATATGCCTACATTTCTGCTAGCTATTTTTGTGAACCTGAATGTTGTCTGACTGAAGTTTTTTTACAAAGGAGACAGTGGAAATTTGATATCTGGGAAAACATTTTTTTTTCTCATTGTCATATTCTCTTAACTTTGGGGTAGTGTTTCACATCATATGTATGCATAAATAAATAGTTCAAATTGTGGAAAATTTTCAATGGCTTATATTTTATATATTGCCATGGAAACATATTTCTTCCTTTTCTTCCATTCAATTTTTTCTCACCTCGTTTAATTTCAAGCTAAAAAAATTCATTACTGCAAAAGAAGTTCAACTATTTAACTTTGCCATTAAGTGAATCAACAATTTTTCAAATGACTGATTAAATGTCTCTATAAACAGAAGTAGTTTATCCAAAAGACAAAAAGGCATCAATATTTTCTATATTCACTTATTCAAATTTTTTGTCTTTCCAACTTCTTTTTATGCCAATTACAATAAATAAGGAACCCCAAGCCACTGTTAATTAATAAAATGAAAAGAAAAAGAAGTGAGAGAGAAATTCAATGACATTTAAAAGCATTACAAACATAGGTGAACTTGAGTTTGTAATTTGCAGGCAATAGAGAGTCTTGTAAGTTTGGCTTGATCTCTATAAATCTTAGAATTAATGATATGAATTATTGATATTTAGCAAGAGTAATTATTTGGGTACCTGACCAGATTTTATGAGATAAGAAGAGGAAGAGAGACAAGATTGAGAAGTACTCAATATCAATACACGTCATGTTCAAAGAAAGAAAACCACTTTTAAATTATGTATGCAAATGGTGACTTACTCAAGCCTCAGACTTGAACTCTATGCAAATCTAGTATACCCATACAACTAAGAATTATTTCAAATATCACTTTTCAAATTATCATTGTTGGGTTCTGCTCTTTGAAAAATACAGTCTTTTCACCACCTAGCATCATAAGCATCTTGGAACAGTCAGACAATTTTTTAACAATAGAAACTGCCACCTGTGATTGCCAAAGCAAAGAAAGATAATTCTGAATCATCAACTTTGTATATAAAATCTGGGAGATATTTTTTAAACCTTTTTGTTAGTTTCTTTTAAGTGGGGGTTTTATATGCTATTAAATATAATAGTAAATCTTACATTTTTATTGCTTATTAATATTAATAAGATGGAAGACTCTCATTTTTTAAAAAATTCTTTGATGAAGCACTATTGCTATTATTAATTTCTAACAATTCATTTTTTTATCTAGTAGTAACAAGTGGATATGCAGATAGCACACCAGTTATTAGTCCAGAACTTTTTATCAGTGACTTGCACTAGTTTGCTGCATTCTCTTTTGCATAAATGCTCTTGGGAAGGACATGAATCCATATCTTTCAAATGAAAATATTCAGTTTCTTTGTTTAAATTTTTTCTTAATCATTTCACCCCAAGCAAGATGATAAAGACACAAGAGGTTACTGATACTCAAACAATATGAGAAAAATCATTGTTAAAACATTAACCACGCTAATTTTTTTCCAGATTTTTTTCCCCCTGCCACTGTAATTTTTTTGAGGGCGCAAAAACATAAATACCTAATGTTTTAAAATTGTTATAACTTTCTTTGTATTGAGTGTATAGATTTTATTTTCTTTATACACTAATAAAAATTGAATAAGTAATATCTTGATGTAATGCATTGTTTTGCATGCATGTTTTAACATAGAAAACAAAAAAAAATTAAAAATAAATACAGAAACAATTCAACATACAACTTTTATTACACATTGTGGAATTCTGGTGGGGTGTAATAAGAAGCAAAATCACTAAGAAGGCTTTCATTTTATCAAAAAGTGACGTGCTTCCTCATATTTACATTACGACATACAAGAATACACCAGCATTTGTTTGCTCTTTCTTTCACCTGACAATAGCATATTTATTTGTCTTGTTGACAAATAAACTTATTAATTTACCTTCAGAAAGGCTATCTGGTATATCAATGGTCACCAGTACCTTTCCAGCTTAAAATACAGGAAATAATAGTTAACAAGTGTTTATTTCTAGCAATCATCTCAAGGCGACAGAATGCACCAAGAGCAGTGAAGGGAGAGAATTCTAGGGTGATAATTTTTTGCTTCCAGCATGGTAAAGAGAGTGAACAATAAAAGAAGTGGATCCCAGGAGGCAGAAGATAACAATTGACATAACAGTGGAAAAGAGAGAATTTTGGATTAAATATATTTCCAGTACTGACTTCCTGATTATAGGTGCTACACAAAAATTATTTTAAATGACAAATTCAAATATCTTAATGCTTGAGGTGAATTGATTAAAAAAAAATTTTAAAAAGTAATTTGCAGATTTTTCATCAACTTGACAAACAAATATGATGGAATTTAGGATTTAAAGAAAGTCAGTTAGCAGTGAAGAAATTTTACATCAAGATTTTAAATGTCTGTTCAAATAAAAATATCTTAGAATGAAGCAATTATTTTGTTATAAAATTATTTCTTTAGAGCTAAAAAAAAAGAATTTTTACATATCAAGATGTGAGTTTTTTTTATAAACAGATAAAGTTATGTAATGTTCTTTTGGAAAATACCGTTTTCTTTTTTTATCTTTTCTACTTAATCAACCCCAGAGAATTGAGAAGGAATTAAATTTTAAGATTTTTATGAAATCTAATTTACTTAATTCCCATATGAAATAGATGAGAAGAGTTGAAGGTAAGAAATTCAAAAGGCGAATATTTAGGATAACTTATTTATCAAGCTGATGATATCATGGAGAGGATTTATTAAATAAATACATCACAACATTTATTCATTTTCAATATTATATATTAACAGAGAAAATGCTCAAAGAATATGTATGAAAAATCAATTAAAATCCATTTTGTTATAAAAGCACGTTAAAAATTATTTTAATAAATAGTTATTTATATCAGGTGTGACATCACAAGTGGGATTTATTAAACAGATTTATATGTCACTGGACAGCAAATAATAAAAGAAATTATAAGAAATTCATCAAAAATTACATTACAGTTTTTCTCTCTCTTGGTTACATCCAATTCCCATTAATCAGACATTTTTTTTCTTATTGGTTTATTACATGAAAAACAAACATTTGTAGATGATTGCTTTTAATCAGATTTAGTGATCAAAGAAAACACAATAATCTTTTATAAAATCATGTAAATTCCTGATGTGGTCTACACAGGAGATGCCTAAGATGTTTCTGAGCACCTCATTTCAGAATACGGGGCTTCTTCACTGTAATTCTCTTGTCAATGTCCAAGATTTACATATGTACAGAAAGACTGAGAAGGCCAATGTACACAACTGCCTAATATTTGATTTCAGACAGATATACTTGTCTTACCAAATGGTTCTTAGTTCTGCAATTGTGCTCCTCTTGAATTTATTCTGGAGCCCTCTTCATAGATAACTGACCAAGATATTTGAAGTTGCCATTTAAAATAATTTTTGTATAGTGCCTATAAGCAGGAAGTCAATACTGGAAATATATTTAATCCAAAATTCTGTTTTTTTCACCTCTATATCAGTCATGTTCTTCTACCTCCTGGAATCCACTTTTTTTTTTATTGTCCTCTCTCTTTAATAATAATTTTTCTCATATTCTTTTACTCTCAGTAACCTCTTGTGTCTGAGTGGCTTCAACGCCTTGCTTGGGGTGAAATGATTAAGAAAAAATAATTTCAATGAAGAAATTGGATCTTTTCCTTTGAAAATGTAATAAGATAATCTATATTTGAAAAATGTATAATGACAATGTACTTTCAAGAAATAAATAAGGGCCACATATTTCACCCCATAAAAAAATAGACATAAAATCTTCAATTCATTCCTCAGATAACCACTTTCACTACAATATAATGGCTGGCTACTCATATCTGTGTATGCCTGCCTGCTAGGTTGGCTTATTAATCCCTGTTGCAGATGCTTGCTAAGGCATATATGTATTTCTTAAACACTCACAGAGTGAACCTTTGGCTTATACTACAACTACACTGAGCATACTGTAGTTACAGACAGCACATGATAGTACACTCAAACACTGAGTCACAATAACCTATGACTTTGTGCTAATACAACCATAAACAGATTCTCAACAGATCTATCTACGCAATTTCATTCACAAGGCTTTCATTTACAACCCATGGATTGCATTTCAAGTACTTCTCAATGGTGTCATGCTGGGACTTTCTCCACAGATCAAGAAATTGACAAATTGACTATGGTGACATCTGCATCCAGGTCACATGGTTGGAATATGAATGTTCTTGCCACTCAGCCATGTGCCCACAGAATCAGCACTAAGAATGGCTTGTTAACTGTTAAATAAGGCATAAGAATCTCAAACAGAAACATAAGAACTTTCAGAGAACTATCTTAAAAGCCTCAAATGCAGCTGTTAAGCTCAATGTCAACCTATTTTCAGTTTATTCATTTATTATATTATAATAATTATTATATACTAATTATTTTCAAATAAATAAATAAGGGAAACAACTCTGAAACTAATCCAACTGGAACTACACTTAAAATTTAAAGTTAGCATTACTTGTACCCCTACTAATCCCTGATCAGCAGGAGTCTTGTGTGAAAAGATTTTCAAAGTTACATGTTTAGAATTTAGAAAAATTGTTTTTGTAATAAAGTTTAGAAAGATTCATGATGGAGGAGGAAAAGAAAAAATGTAAAGACAGAGATTTTGTCTAAAATAATGAAGCTCATGAAATAATGGTATGTTTATTTCACAAAAAAAAATTATTTCTATACAAAAATATGCAACAAAATATCTTTGTTTTGCAAAATAAAGGTAAGATTATTTTAGTCAACAATTAATAATATTCTCATTCTTTTCTCATTCAATGTTGGTATGATGTACTTCTCAACTTTTGGAAGATAGGATATACAAATCTATATATCAGAATAATGAACGGTAATCAAATAAAAAAATAGAAAACTCCCAAGTAATATGTTTTCTTACCAGAAGGAAATTCTTCAGACTAATCCTGTTTTCATTGATAGTGTCAATATAATATATATATATATATAATATAAAAGTCTCAAACACTAATATTCCATGGTTATAATTTTTTAGATTGGAATTGTAATCTTGATGCAATTCATCAGACCTACAAATCCAAAAATAAATTGGAAAATTTTAATTTGTAGGTCTGATGAATTGGATTGTGAATACGATTCCAATGTAATAAATTATAACCATGGAATATTAGTGCCTGAGACTTTTATATTATATTCTTGCTCTACCTGAATTCTATCCTCTTGGAAATATATATATATATATTGATAAGTATTATAAATTAACTGATTTAAAAATATGGTTCCTTCACTACACAGGAATTACCATGTTTCAAAAACCAAAGCTAAAAACTTCAAGTTTAATTATATAATTAAATTAAAAGCATTAGTTCTGTTTCATCTTCAAGCGAATTTTGGAATAACTTATTTTTAAATTTACTGAGTTTTAAATGCAGATACAATTCATAATTGATGAAATGGAACTAATGCTTTTAATTTAATTATATAATTAAACTTGAAATTTTTAGCTTTGGTTTTTGAAACATGGTAATTAATGTGTAGTGAAGAAACCATATTTTTAAATCAGTTAATTTATGATATTTATGCTTTGTAAATTTACACTGAGCACTGTTTTGTAAAAATAAAAATATCAATAAGAACACCGGATTATATATCTTACTGCTCTTTCTTTTTACTATAATATATATATATATATATATATATATATATTGATAAGTATACATATTATTCCTCACCAGTAGCATGACTTGGAGTTTCATGCACAAGTCAATCTTCAGGTGCTGGGTAGAGACTGATCATTACATAATTTAAATTTTAATAAAAGTATCTGGTTACTGCAATGCTAGCACAGTTCATATATTATATAGGGATTATTGGTTTTCATTAAAAAAAATTATATATATATATATATATATATATATATATATATATATATATATATATATATATATATATATATATATATATGTTGTATTTAAAATAGATGGGATTTATATTTTATATATTTCAAATAAACAAATTAATGTTTTTATTTTATATTTAAAATAAACGGGGACTAATGGCATTTTTTTAAAAAATGTGTATTAAAATAGATGAACCTAAAACTACAAAAAAAATAATTATTAAAAAAAAATAAAAATTATATTTAAATAGATGGGATTTGTACCAAAGCGATATGTCTGACTGCAACAGATGTCTTTTGTCTCTGCTCATAATGAGTACCCTGTTAGAAGTCTTCATTTGTTGTCCCTGCTTTTAAGAACTCTGGAGACCTTTCTGACCCATCTAACTACTGTCCTATCAGTCTCCTACCACTCTTCAACAAAGTCTTTGAAGCTTTATTCAATGCCAAAGTGGTTAAGCACCTTACCTCCTATGAGCTACTCTCTGACAAACAATATGGTTTCTGCTTTGCCCAGTCTACTGCTGATGTGCTTATGACCATAACTGAATTTGTATACCAAGATCTTGATAATAACAACAAAGTTTGAGCTGTAGCTCCGGATATCTCTAAGGTGTTTGATAGGGTTCGGTATACCAGCCTTCTATGCAAGCTTCAGGGATACAGAATTATAGGAAACATATTTGATTTAATCCAATCATTCCTGTCAAATCGGGAAATGAAGATCATCCTAATGGGTTCTCCTCTAGTTCCTTTCAAACAAACACTGGTGTTCCCCAAGACTCTATCCTGATCTTGTCATCAGTTCCCAGGTAGGCATCTACGCAGATGATACTACTATTTACTCATTTCTCAAAAGTTAATCTGGCATTGCTGGCAAAATTAACCTGGCTGTTGGTCTTGAAATGGACCGCTAATCTGTGGTTGAATGGGGCAGGAAATGTCTTGTAAACTTTAATGCCTCAAAAACAACCCTGCTCACATTTACCCACCATAGAGAAACCGTCCTGCCTTCAATCAGCATGGCTGAGGCTCAACTTCATGAGAGCATCTCTCTGAGCCTTCTTGATCTCACATTTTCCACTGACCTGAGGTGGAACAACTACATTGACTCAATAGATAAATCTACCGCAAGAAATATTGGTTATCTGTGTCACACCAGAAGGTTTTTCTCGTCTGATTCCATCCTTCAAATCTACCATTCGTCCTTGCATTAAATACTGTTGCATATATGGTCTGGTTCCCCAACTGTTCATCTTGAGGTTTTGACAAAATCCAAAGATGGATATACAATGTGATAGGTCCTGACCTGGCATCTCAACTCCAGTCACTTTTGCACAAATGGAATGTAGCTTCTCTCTGACTTTTCTACAAGTATTTTTATGGCAACTGCTCTGATGATCTATTTTTGCTGGTGCCCCAACTGCATGAATTTAAGCATGCTACTCGGTTGGAATCTGGGTCCTGCCTTTTTACTGTTGAAACGGTTACATTTAACCACCTCTTCTACTACGACAACTTCACCTCTCACACTTATTGAGAGCAGAACTCCATTCCTCTTACTTGCTACCCTGATAACTACAATCTTCAAAAATTTAAATGTAATGTCAATTGACATCTTCTGAAGCCTTGATCTTGAAACCCTGTCCTTCTCCTTTCCTCAAACACCCCTCTTAACTCATAATTTCACACTCTGTAACCCCTTGTGTGCTAGTTGTACTCCCACCTTGCTTGGGGTGAAATAAATAAAAATATTTGTATATATATATATAATGCATGTGGGTGTGCTGAAAATATAGGAAAATCATATTGAGACATTCTTCCAAGTAAGGAAAATCTGCTGCTCAGAAAATCAGCCTTCAAAATCTTGGCTTTTACCTGGGTTTAATCACTGTTTCCTAGCACCAGTGAGACACACACAGCTTCCTAACCCATTAAGCTGACCAGATTTGCTTGTTCACTATACCACAAAACCACAACTGGGAAGCATTCAATGAAGATCCTCAATTCACTACACTAGCAACAGTCTGTGGGATTAGCTTATTAAGTAGTGTTCTCTAGCAATGAGCCTTCTTATATATATATATATATATATATATATGTGTGTGTGTGTGTGTGTGTGTGTATAAATATATATAACCAAAACAGAATAGTCTATTATTTATGAGGTCCTCTTAATGTCTGCTTGCCTGATATCCTTTCTTCCTTTTTCTCTCTAAAACCAAACACCAACTCTGATATGTGCTTTCTGCATTTTAACAATCAAACAGAATAGTCCAGAGTTATTGCCAGAATGTAGCATATACACTAAGAAGTGACAGAATAAGTAGAATTATAATAATAATAATAATAATAATAATAATAATAAAGCTTACATATCTGAAGACACTTCTTTTGATCTTTGCTAAATCATATTTTCACGATTTTGGTTCTTTATTATGAAACTGATAAATTCCGTCATCTTTGGAACCGTTATCTTCAGAAGACTTAAAAATTCTATCATTTATAGTAACTGATTTGCAGAATCAATTCACAGAAGATAAAAAGGGGCTCAATTTTAGGGATGAAAGACATCAACTATTTTTACTCTGGTTAACTAATCAAAGTATATGCAGAATCAGATATCTGTTATTTGGACTAGTGTCCTAATTTTTCTTGTTTTTATTACAGTATTTGGTTGATATCTTTTAAATTACTTTCGAGTCATATAAATTGTAAGAAAATTACTCAAGACAGTAAAATGATTTTTAGTCACATGAGAGCCTCATTTGCATTTCGATTTCTTGCACCCAATTCATCATCCACGACATTTGTAAATATGGTGAATAATTATTTTGACTTTGTCACCTATGGCTAAGGCTTTGCTGAAAGTCATGCCATTATTTTGGGCACAACAAACCTCACATAATGTTTACATTTTGACACCCACTTCCATTTTATAACATTTTGAAAACTCACGAATGAGATGCAAACCCACAACCAATGTGTCTATCAAAATTTATGTAATCAAAATACCACAAGCAAAGACACTTTTTTATATTGAGATTAAGCATTTGAATTATTTTCATATAACTAGAATCATCATCTTTTTTGTTTTTATCCCAACATTTAGGCCAATTTGTTCTTTGGCCTTACTACCATGAAAGTTTGAATTCTAACAGGGTCCATTATATTTACTTAAACATAGATACCCTACCAGCTATAGATTAAATAATATGACATGTATCAGGAAAAACAATTGTCATTTTCAAAAGAATTATTAATGTAATATTCACTTACAAAAAAGAATTATTCTTATAATACAAAATATATTTCAGCTTAAATAACCCACAAAGGGTTGATAATCCATAAAAACCAAATCAATCCTACCACTATCAAGGACACATGGCACAGTGGATAAAGGAGTTAGTTAGATCCAGTGACAGGACCCAAATAGTGTGAGTTCAATACTTGGTTAAGGTGGTGGAGAACTTGGAGAGGGGAATTAACAAGAAACAACTGATAATTGACATCTATTAGACATGGCACATGGAACTAGAATACTACTGAGTGACTGAAATAAAGAGTTCAGTTCGACAGTCCAACCACCTGAAAAAGGCCAGAGCTTACAATGGCCGAAACGCTGTGATAAATATGGTGACAAAGATGAGTACAATAATCCGAATAATGTAAATAGTGTACAATCCTACCACAAAGACAAAGAAGGGTCAGAAATTAATAAGAATTAGAGGACAACCAAAGACAGAAAACTGTGGTTAGCCATGGTCACTCGTCCTTTCAGAACATAACATATTGACAGAGAAAGAGGGAATCCATGAGTATGTTTGTTAACATAAACAACATAATTCAGAAATCTATTGAAATCCTGTACTTAGGCAAAAAAACTTTTGAGGAAGACAAAAAAATGCAAGAGTCATTATGAAAACAACAACAAAAGTGGGTATAATAGAGTGATCCTTTTATTTCAGTTTTCATTTATTGGAACCAAATGTGAAATCACAATGTGCTCACCAAAGATCACCTGATCAAATGCTACAAGGTAATGAAAAACTTTTTTGGGGCCAAAATATACTTCAAACTTTCTCAGGTTGATATTTCACTTATCAAAGGCAGGACCTGTGAAAATACTGCACTTAGGCAAGAAAGCATTTTGAGGAAATCCCAAGAACATATTTATACAAAACACTGTGATGAAAACAGAAATGATGAGCAACCAGCTCAAGTCGATCCTATATATATATGAAAATCGGCTGCCCAAATAACACATCTATACCATAATAACTTCTACATTTGCATACACATTTTATATAAGGAATGTCATAACTATTATGGGACAGAAGGAAGAATCTGCAATGTTATTGGTCCTGACCTGGCATCCCAGCTTCAGTCAATTTCCGACCACCATAATGTTACTTCCCTGTGCCTTTTCTACAAATACTTTCATGGTAATTGTTCTGACAGAATTTACTCTATAGTACCTAGAGTTTATGAATTTAAGTACAGTACTAGATTGGCAACAAAGCCTCATTATTTTATAGTTACATTAGCTTGATATAACTAAGTTCTTTGCTAAAAAATTTTCTCATGTCAATCTCACCTTTCCATTGTACTTTACTCTTCAAAAATTTAAATGCAATATCAATTGTTATCTACTGTATTCTTGATTTCATTTCTTTTCTTATATTGTTCTTGCTCCTTAATAATGTTTTCCTTTTCTTATTCTTTCACACTCAGGATCACAGAGTCATTTTGTACTCTACACTGCTTTTCTTAGCTGTATAGTAAGTGCTTTGCAAGTGCTACATATAGTTTTGTATTCAGGTTTGTTGTTCTCCTGGAGAGGCTGAAGATCCCCATTTGTTTTACTATTTAATCTATAGCTGGGGGAGAATATCTAGATGTGCAGGTGATGTAACAGATAGCAGCTTGGAATGAGAAATCAGAGAGTTGAATTTGAATTCCAGTTGGGTTTGTTACTTTCACTTACATGCAAATTTCCTTGGGAAGTGTGAAATAACAAATCTGTGCCATAATAGCTGCTACATCTGGAGACACAGTTCAGTCAGGAAAGATCGCAATTATTCCTTATTATTGGACACAAGTAGTGTTAATATAGATAGGCTTCAGTCATAATCAAATATGTTTTTGTATTTATTCAACTTGAAGAACAAGGATCGTTTCAACAAATTAGCTTTGAATGTTTGGGTTTTTGGAAGAAATTAATGGAATCACCAAATGACTGCGAAATGAGTACAGTGGCAGGGAGTATCGGAATAAGATATTGCAAAACGTACCATAACCAGAAATTAACTGTTTATTTATCTATCTCATACCATGATGTCAAACTAAACTCTCATTATGTGTTGTTATGTTTTTTAACCATTTCACCCCAAACAAGATGATAATGCTACTAAGATGCAAGGGGTTCTTGAAAGTGAAATAAAATAAGAAGATACTAATGAGAAGAAAAAAAAATGGAATTCAGGAAAGAGAATATGGCAACTGATGTTGCATTAAACAACAAAGACCATTTATGTTACAATTATAGCACAGGGGGTAAATTTTCTGTTCATTCAGTTAGAACTATATCACTTTGTCTTTTGATCAGGTGATATATTTGATTGATTAAAGGAAAGGATAGATAATACCACTGATCAAATAAAACAAATTCCCTTTCATTATGACTCAAATAAAGCAAAATAAAAGATAGAGAGAAGCATTTGACGAAAAGTTCTAAAATGATTTTTACTGGGGATAGTAATGAATATTTGCACTTTGATGACAACATGTCATCAGACTGACTGAAGTTCAACAAATCAATGTATTTCATGTGTGCACCTTACATGGACAGTTTGAACATACTGTGTCATTTTGAACAAAAAAAAAATGTCCTTTTCACTTAAAAGCTCTACAAGATATACAAGTGAATCATATCTGCAACTCTTGGAGTTATCTTTTCTTGTTCAGCTTAAAAATCCTAAACAATGCCATATGTGACCAATTTCACAAGTCCACAAATACACACTGTATTTGAAAAAAAAAAAAAAATTTTACACAATTGTAAGATGTGGTAGTTTAACTCAATCGCTGAAGTAAAGTAATTCCAAGTCATAAGTGATTGAAAGACATGTTTGAAGAACAACAGGTAACAGTCATTAATATTTGAATAATTTAATTGCTGCAAAAAGAAGAGGATGGCACAGTTAAAATGAAGACAGAAAGAATAATAAAAAATAGAAATAAGGATAGAAAAGAAGGAGAAATAAAATTGCAAATATGATGCATATTCTTGGACTTAATTATGAAGATGATTGTTGAGGTAATGATGCATAGCGCTGTCTAGGACTTTGAGGCTACTGGATTAAGAAATAGACCTCAAATTCTATCAAGGATAGTAGAAGGCAGATTGGATTCACTCATGCGTTTTCAAGGAATTTTAAGTGAAAAAAGACATTTTATTAAAAAAGATTCAGTATGTTTAAACTGTGCACATGTGCAAAAGACACAGTTTGTTCTAACAACCCATGTCAGGTGTATACATCGAATGCACTGATGGGTGGAAACTCAGCCAATGATATGTCATTATCAAAATGAAGATATTAACTGCAATTTCCACATATTTTGTGATGATGACATTTGATTAAATAAACACAGCTGAATGTCAAGTGTTATACATTATTAAAAAGCTATTTATCAAGAAAATAAAAATGGGTTTGGCACACTTATCATCACCTTTGTAAATGGTTATGATTAAGGCATCTAGAAAGTTCCTGAATACAGTGATGGGTGTAATATTGATAGCCAGAGCATGATGCTGAAACCTCTAGAGCCAAAAAAAAAACACAAAAAAAAACTTTTAATTTGGTTGAAATTTATTTCTTACTTGACTTTGTCTGAATTGCCAACATTGTGAAGAAGCCTTCAAGTCTGACCACAGGAGGAAATAGCAAATAACAGAAATCCAAAATAAATGAGATTCTTAGTGTAAAGAATCTTTGTTTAGCAAATAATAAACAAATATCTTACCATGAGAAAGCTTGAAATAAATAGTATATCAAGGTGAAATGAAGGAACAGTATAGAATTGAATATTTATATTCTTAAACTGATATTTTAACAATTTTTTTTTTTTTTACTTATGTTCACCCAATACAAGGCCCAAGAGCCACTCAAGGTAGAGGATTACTGCATGGAGTTGTATTAGTGTAAGAAAGATCAACTTAACAAGATAGACAGCTAATTCTAGACTTGAGGAGGTCAAGATTTAATTAGCGAATAAGATTTCAGAGTTTAGGCGGTTGAAGTAAACATTAGGAGGGATCAGAAAACTAATTCTAAACAGGAAAGAAGTGATGAACGTCTACTCCTGTTCAGAAAATCATGGAGGAGTATGAACTGGATGATAGGTGAGCCTATCTGCAACTATAAAAGCATAAATGTCTAGATATTATCTTCGTCTTCTATGTACTGTGTCCCTTCAGAATGTTGGCGATCATGGCTCTTCACAATTTCCTGTCCTTCATAGCTCTTAATAAATTTTATCTTTTTGTCATCTCTCATAAACTCTGTACTGCATCCATTTGCTCAAGCCCACTTAGTAGGTTATGCGTTGTTCTTCTCTCTCTCCCTCTTGCCTTCAATCTGTCTTGTGAGTATCACATTTTCCAAGCCTTCTTTCAACAAATGAACAAAAATAATTAGGAACAACTATTACAACATATAATAAAAATAGCAACAATAATAAAATGAAGTAAATAAAGCAACAATAATAAGATGGACTAAAACTAGTAATAAAATAGGAATAATGAAGAGTGTATTGACCCAGAAAAAATGCAATTACAATAAAATGGAAAAAAACTCATTATAAAATAATAGTAATAATGAAAAGTGTACTGATTCAGGCTGCTAGGATAAAAAGCAACAATAACAACAGGGAGTAAAACTTGTAATAATGTAAAGTCTATTGATCAAAACTGTTGTCGTAAAAATAAGTAATGAGCCAGGATATCAAGATAAAAAGCAACAATAATAAGATGGAATAAAATAATGCTAACAATGAAAAGTTTATTGACTTAGGGTGATGTAATAAAAAGTAACAATTGGGTAAGACTAGTAATAAAATTATAGTAATAATAAAGAGGGTATTAACCCAGAGTGTTTTGATAAAAAGGAATACAAATAAGAGGGTATCAAACTAGTAGTAAAATAATAAAGAGTATATTGAACCAGACCATTGTGATAAAAAGTAATAATAAAGTATAAAATGAATAAAAACAGCCTTGTTATTTTTTTGTAAAAAGATTAAATGAAGCAGGGTCTTCTGATTCATTTTTCACATTTCTTGTCTTTCATATTTTGCAGCAAATTGTTTGAAATTTCTACCAATTTCTGAAAGCAAACACTTCATATTTTGTAATATACTTTTGCATATAATACACAATTGGATTTTTAAGTTAAACATTTTGAAAGAATAAATACAAAATACAAAGTGTGCTTAAAATTCCATAAACTGATAAAGAAAGTATTAAAAAATATTCTAATGCTTTATCATTTGCCAGATTTTGAGAAATGGTTTGGCTGAGAACTTTTCAGCATCTGCTTGTGCTTCAAACATGTTAAATAACATTGGTAGGAAAATTCAACTGCTGAGGTAAAGCTTATTGTCATCAGAATCTATGCATTCTGAAAATTTGTGACTAACTTTCATACTTGGAAAATTTAATTGACCTAGTAATGCTTGCTTGATGTGCTCACCTCCGATATTCAACCTATGCATATAAGATGTAGGTAATTGTTTATTGGTAATAAACTTGATTTTAAAAAAGTGCACATTATACACCTTGAATTACAGTAAATGGTAGTAGGCAAGTTATCTGAATTTTCTCTTCTTTTAAGTTAACCCCGACACATTTTTCCAATTAGGTTTATCCACCAATAGAAATATGTTCACTAACAGCCAGACATCATATATAGAGGATAAATTGATTGATTCAGCACTGATAGATGCCAATGTTTAGGCATGCAAACATCTACGCTGATAAATTCATATCAATACATATGCAGAAAGAGGTCTTAGAAAAAAAATAATCTCCATAAGATGAGAGCAAATCAGATAGAGAGAGAAACAGTTCAGGTTTCTTTATTTTGCTACTCTTATTATTATTTGACTCTTGTTACAAACAGTCAAGAGAATTGTTCAATTACTAAAAAATGACAAAAGTTTTCTACATCTTATAATTTATATTAAATACATCTGCAAAATATATAGAAAGTTAGGTGCTTATAAAACCGAGAATATTTACATTACTGTTTGAATTGTTTTTGTGTCACCAAATAAAAATAAAAAAATAAAAAAAACTCTGCAGTAAAAAGGAAAATTTTTTAAAAATTTCTAAGCAGTCATCTATTTCTGAAAATAGTTGATTGTAAATAAAACCAAAAGAAAATAAATTGAGAGAGACAGATAGAGAGAGAGAGAGAGTAAAAAAAAGGTATTTCTTTACAAGTTGTTGTTGTTAGATTGAATCAAATGAAATATCTTCACATTTCTCTTTTCTTTTTGTTCTCAGGTTCCAACACTTTGGGGATACAAAAAACAAAAAAAAAACAAAAAAAAAAACAGCAACAACAAAACAACAACAAGAAAAGAAGTCTGGTAATAATAAAAATGTCTAATGTTAGGCATTTATTTGCACATGTTCTTGTACAAAGTATTGTCTGTATAATTCATTTGTCTCATACATTTATTTATTTATTAATACTCAGCCATTTATATATAAAAAAAGAGAAAATCTAAGATGAAGTTGGTTGGATTTCAATTTCTATAAACTGAAAACTAGAGATTCTTCTGCATACATTCACACACAGAAGTTAGAAACATATTTACATCTTGTTCAAATAAAGTCTCACCAACCTAAAGAATGAATCATAAATATTTATCAAAAAGATCTTTGGTGAACACTTTTGCCCATGTCACATTAGCATCTGCTCAAATAATCAAGTGAAAAGTAAGATCAGAAACCTGTTCAGAAGGAAGTGCGGAAAGAAAAGAAACAAATAAAAATACTTGAGGGAGGAAAAAAAGAAAGAATATAAATAAGTATGAAATAGTGAACAAATGGAGAGAGAAAACAAAGATAAAATGAAGAAGTAAGAAAGAAAGAAACAAATAAAGAAGGAAAAAAGGAAAGGAAAGAAAGAAGTAATATAAAAATTAAATAGAGAATAATGAAAAAGAGACAAAGATGAAAATGATGAAATAAGTAAGAAATAGACAAATAAAAATAAAAAAAAGAAACAAAGAAATAAATATGAAATAAGAGACCAATGAATAAAAGAGTGAGAGAGAGGGTGAAAGAAAAAAACAAAGAAAAAAATAATATTAAATACAGAAATAAAAAGAAAAAAAGAAAGATAAAAATAATGAAAAAGAATTTAAAAGGAGAGAAAAACATTTAAAGAACCAAAGAAATAATAAATAATGTATTACCAAAAATAAAAACACAAAAGAAGCAAAATGCAAAATAAAGAAAAAATCATATATATATAAAAAAAAAGTTGTGGGTAAAGGTAAAGAAAAATGAAAAGTGAAAGGAAAAAACAAAGCAACTCAAAAGAAAAAAATGAACAAATGAAAGAAAATATAAAAGAAAGTGAACATTAAAAAAAGAGAAAGTAGTAAAAAAAGAAAGAGAATCAAAAATACTTTTGGAACAAAAAGAATAAAGAAAGTTCTACAAAAACAAGAAAAAAAATGATAAAAAGAAATCTATGCAGTTCATTCTTCAAGTTGACAAAGAGAGCTCTGTCATTTTTTATGTTGACAAAGAAATCAAACAGGAACTAGGGAATGAGTTAATACACAAAGTTAAAGATTTTAATCACATGTTAAAAATTAAACTCTCCAGCTTAAAGAAAATTTTTCATTGTGAATTATAGTTATTATCACTTAGTCATGTCTTCTCAAAGGAACCCAAAGTAAGCAGAAGATTGATTGATTTTGCTAAGAACATCATTGAAAGAGGAATAACAAAGGGGGAAATGAGTAATTCAATAATAATAAAAATGAAAAAAGTGAAGTAACTATTCTCTCTTGTTAGCTGGTTCATGGAACAATAAATGAAACATTGAGATATAATTTAGAAATTATTAGCAGGAATGGAAAGAATGATGAAACAGGAGCAAGGGTAACTGTAGGAAGAAAAACTAGGCAAAATAAAAAGATAACACAAATGGAAGGAGATGAAAGAACTATAGGAAATGAAAAGAAATAAACTATGCAAAAGAATGAGAAAAAAAAGAAAGAATGAGAAGAAAGAAAATAAAGAAGAAAGAAAGCAAACTAAAGAATAAGAAGAAAGAAACAAAAGAATAGGAAGAAAAAGAGAGGCATTAAAGACTAAGAAAATGAGTGTGACATGGACTTGCATGAAAAATCTAAAAGAAGAAAATGAATGTCAAATTGTCATAATACTCTAAGAAAAAGAAAATAAAAAAAACAGAAAATTGGACAAGGTTTGGTGAAATTCAAAGAAAGAAAATAATTTTTAAAAGGAAAAAAGAAAGTGAAATAAAACAAAGAAAGAGAAAAATTAAGAAAGTGAAATAAAATTAATTAAAAAAGAAAAATAGAGCTTTGTATAAGGAGTTTGCATTTAGCCAACATAACTTTTGATTTATTACTGTAATCTAGAATTGGTGTTCAATACATAACTTGGATTTCAAATGCTGGTTTTCAAGGTAAGCTGGCTTTGCATACTCAAAAGTGGGAAACAGCACCATTTTCATATCTCTACTTCTTTCTCTTTAGACACAAGGGCTTTTTATCCAAGACATTTACCTAGTAACTAAGACAGTTGCAGATTTTACACAGGTGCCAGAGGTCAATATTTGAGCACAAGTAAAATTCATGTTGAATGCTGATTTTCAAAGCAAGCATGTCTTCCCCACTGAGAAGAGTGATGCAACTTAACCTTCTTTCCCCATCTGCACTTTTACAACATTCATCTCAGTTTAGTCTGTATCAATTAAAAATTGTAACAAACAAACATGTTGCAAATAAAACAACAAAATTCTTTTCTAACATAAACTCCAGGGAATCAAAAATGGAAAGCAAAGTGTCATTCAAAATGGTAAACAAGAAACCAAAGGGGAGACATTTTTGTGACAAACCAAAGATAAGGCAAATGTAAACAAAGAAGAGATTTCTTCTCAAAGTTCAGTGTTTTTGAAAGCAAGCAACATTCCGATGACCTAGAGGAAGAAATTGAAAGTTTTCACACTAGAGGTTCACAGAAAATCCTGGGCATCAAATAGAATGACCACATGTCAAACAAAGGAGTCATGGGACAGATCACAGCAGTTCCCAGTGCCAACAATGCACTGATTGGGAAATGTCTTCAGGCTACCAGCAACCAAACCTGTAAATCAAACCAATGAATAGATGCCAACAGACAGAGAAGTCAGCCCAAGATTAGCCATAGACAGACCATGATAAGAGACCAGTAAATGATCAATAGACTTGCCTGTGCATGAAGGAGTGCTTTACCTACCCTACACAATAATACAAGAACAATTCTCAGGTTAAAGAATAACTAATACTTATTAGGTGACTACATTACAACCTCTTTCCCACAGATACAATCACCAATCTGTTACTATATAGCAAATGATCAAATGAGCTTCATTCTTTAGTTTTAGCAGTTCAATCTTTATAGCTAAAATGATTACAATGCTACATCCACAGAGTCAAGCCACCCTCATTCCCACAATATTCCAATTGTTACACTCTGTCGCAATTAGATCTCATTTTGATTCATTCTGCACACTGGCCGGATGTGAATGCCTTGAAGGCAGAAAACAAAATAACAAAAGTTGCTTTCTGTGCATTAGGCTCCATGCACCAGGTTCAGCCTACAAAGAGAGATCCAGTCGTGGCCAATCATGAATGTTCCCACCAGTAAGAGACACCCCTTTGGACTACCAGACCTGTTTAAAAGCAAGCTCTGAGGATGACCAGACACAGTTATGGCCTGGTGTGGCTGCTGGCTGTCATTCGGGATGCTGCTGCTGCTACCATGAACTCATCATTATGACAACAGAGTTGCAGACTGGCCACCACACAAAGCACTACTATCACCATCGTCACCACCACCACCACCACTCAACATGAATGCATATCTCAACAACTGATACCACTTCCTGGCTTGACCTACCACCTCAGCTATCCAGTTTTGACTCAAAACAGCTCAACCTTGACTCATTACAAGGAATTTCCTTCACAATCAACACAGCAAACTCTATTCCACAAAACAGCTCTACCTTGACTCAATACAAGGCCTTCCCTTCACTGTTGATGCAGCAACCTCCATTCCACAGAACTGGCTTCCCAACACCCGCCATCATCTTGGCCTACCTTGACTTGTTTATAAGACATTCCCTTCAAAGTCAACGCAGAGACCTCTGCTCCACAGAACAGGGCTACCAAGACCACTCCAATCCAACATCATGCCATTTTAACACAACAGATTGACCAACCAACAAGATGACCTACAATTGTGACACCCATCAACCAAACATGCACCAACTGTATCCTGTGACCTCAGCCGTGTTGGCATAAAAAATGGTTCAACTCCTGACACTACACGTACACCTGATCACTATTCCTGTAATCTCTACCAACAATAAATGTTGTTTCACTCTAATCCTCATTATTCCTTTCTATCAATACCATATGCTATGTATGACACAATCATAAGAAAAAATTTCTACTCAGATAGCTTTTTCCTAAAAACTGCTGCTTTGTGAAATAGACTCCCATGTGGAATTCTTCCTCAAAGTCTACAATCTTAAACTCTTCAAGTCAGGGTTAATCATTACCTATTTTCTATATCCTCATAATCTTCAATCGATATTTCCTATTCTTATATTCTTATCACATACCATATTCAGTAACCTTCTGCCTAGAGTGGCTCTTGAACCTTATTTTGGGTGAATGTTAGTAAAATAAAAATACCAAGATCTTATATCTCTAAACAATCCCTAACACACACTAAGACAAATATCCTTTTGTTTTTTTATTTATAAATTTAATAGTTTTTATCCAATCAATATCCATCTTGAAGGTCTTTGAAAAATATATTATTGACTTTATTGAGATTAATCAGCATGGATGAGAAATAAAGAATCTTGCTGAAAGTTTATATTTTATTTCTGATCTATAGTATTTAAAAGTCAAAGATCAATAATTTTGAAAGTTGAGCAAAAAAGCAACAGAAATAGCGAGAATTAAGAACTAAAAGTAAAAAGTAATAATAATGACAATGCTTCATCTGATGCCTCTTCTCATTCTATATGCTATGTCCCATCAGGACGTTGGTGATCACGGCTCTCCATAATTTCCTTTCCTCTGTAGGTCTTAATAAATTGTGTTTTTGTTATCACTTCTAAACCTTGCTCTGCCATCCATTTACTCAAGCTTTCTAGGTAGTTTATACACTGTTTTCCTCTCTCCCACTTATCTTCAATTAGTCATGTGAGTATCAAATTTTCCAGCCCTCTTTCCTCATAATGTTCCCTAGATATTTCAATTATTTCTTTCTGATATTAAGTACAAATGTCCTTCTTGTTTCCATTTTCTCTCAAACTTTGTCGTTGCTCACACGTTTAGTTCATGTTATTCTCAGCATTCTTCTGTAGAACCACATTTCTGTTGTTTTAAGTCTCTTCTTCATCTGTGAGGAGAGTGTACAGCATTCACTGCCATATAGAAAGACTGATATTACATAACAGTTCAATACTCTTCTCTCTCTTTCCAATTAATTTTTTCTTTTAATACTTTGCTTAGCTTTCGGAATGCATCTTTCTGTATCCCTATGTGCATTCGTATTTCAGTGTCACACTTTCCATCTTCTGTTAAAAGACTTCCTAAATATTTAAATTTTTGTACTTGTTTTATTTTGGTATCTTCAATTTGTAATTTGCATGTTGGGTCATTCCTTTTGCTAACAAACATGCATTGTGTCTTCTTGCAATAAAAGAAGCAATAGAGAAGAGGTGAAAAACTAGACAAGAATTAATAACAATGACAATGCTTCATTTAAGAAATACATAGCCTTTTATATCAAATATAACTTTATATATATATCTATTATATAACTGGGCCATTAAATGTTTCTTTTATATATCTAATATATAACTGAAGCAACGGAAAGAAGACATAATAAAGACTAGTAAAAAATAATAAAGTGTTTTGACTATGCCCACCCATCAATAATGCGAAAAGCAACTAACACTTAGGTTCGAAGGTTTTATTAGGTTGGTGCAAAAATAATGTCGTTTTTTGACATGATCTTGAACGTCCAAAAACGACATTATTTTTGCACCAACCTAATAACTAATGTTTGTTAAGTGAATGCATCAACATCTCATAACAAATGTCCAAACAACCGTTAATACACACAAAGTTATAACAAATAATCTTTTATGAATAATATTTATAAATATAACAGTTCTGGAAGTCCTTCAGACTTACAATTATCCAGTCGTCAATATGCATAATGCTGTCTATGAAGGACTTTGAAAAATACATTATTGACTTGATTCAAAACAGCATTTTAACTAATCAATTCCTAAAGATAGGTAACTTTATGCCCCAGGCTTCTTCCGAGAACAGACAAGAAGCCAGCAACGAAAAATTACAGGCATGGTGAGTTGCTTAGTAATTTGTGCACTTTTATGTATCTGGACACTGATCAATGATTTATGTTCCTTAAGTGAAAAATCTCAATGCTTATTGAAGATATTATAGTTGTATCGATCTTAAGGGAAGTGAGAATTATTTTTCTTCTTATTCTTTATCCAGAGGCAAAATTAAAAGAGAGTAAATGATTCAGTCTATCATAAAATCTATTGAAGAAAAAGGAACAAATTTTATCGTCTTTGCAAGAAAGGCATCATATAACATCAGACAGCATCACTGACCAGACAACACCAGTTTACTCAACATGAAGTAGTATCAATTAATTCCTTGAAATCTGGATGCGTATTTTGATTTTAAAACAAAGGAAAAAAGAATTTAAGAAAAATTATAACAAGGAAATCAAGATATCTTGTTTTTCTTCTAAGGGTTGTGTCACTTCAGGCATAGGTGATCATGACTTTCCACAACTTCTTGCCTGTTATATATCTAAGTAAGGCTTGACCTTTTGCTATCTGTTGTATACATGCTCATTAGGTATGTTATTTGCTGCTTCTTCCTGTCCATCTTGCATTCAATGTCTTCTGCGTGTCAAATATTCCAATATTACCCATTATGTGTTCTATATATTTCAATTCTCTCATTCTGATTCTAAGTATAAGTGTCCTTTTGATTTCCATTTTCCTTAAAACTTCATCTCTGCTCACATATTCAGTCCATGTTATTCTTAGCATCCTTCTGTAGAACCACATTTATTTTGCCTCAAGTTTCTTTTTCTGTGAAGAGACTGTCCAGCATTCACTGCCATATAGGAAGACTGATATTACTTAATAATTCAGTACTCTTTTCATTGCTTCTACTGAAACTGTACAATATTTTTTATAAACTAATCTAGCAGACCATTGTTGCTGCATGTTGAATCTAGAAACTGATGACATCATTCATATTTTTAGCTTCATCAGATCAAAACTTTCTTATGGATGCTAAACTCATTCAGAAGTACCTAATCTCTCAGTTGTATACAATTTTGATTTTACAGGTTAGTAGACATAAATTTACACTGTTTACAATACAGAGATATCTACCCCAAAACATAAATGCACTAAATAGAATATTTTAAGTAATAAGAAATGTTAGATTGGAATTAATATCTACTAATTTCTTAATATATATACAGTAATAGCTTAAGATATAAGTTTAATCCATTCAAAAGTCGAGCTCATAATTCAAAAGACTCATATCTCAAATCAATTTTCACCATTGGAATTAATGGGTATATTTTTGAACCAGGCCCCTAAAAATTCCCTACTGTTCTTTACACTTACTTTCTTTGGTGTCATTAAAGGAATTTTGAAAAATAATGGCAAAAAAAGACACAACACAGCAGTGATCCTTCCAGAGCAGAGACAAACACATGTACTGTGGATACTTAACTGAAACTTGCTCCTATCTCAAGGCAAAAAATCAGCCAATCTCCAACTCTGTAGCATATTGTTTTGATTGGCTGATACGTCTCCTACGGCTTATCAACACATTGCAGGTTATTTAAAGCCAGAGAGTATTTTTAGATTGTAAGAATTTAAAAAAAAATAACATTTTAGGAATAAAATAACTGAGGAAAGAAGATGTGGTTTCATACCATTCCCAATGGCATTTGCATGTAAATGAATATAATGAATCCAAGGGAAATGGAAACTCAAATCTCTGATTAGTAATTCTGAGCCATTTTCCATTACACTAACCATATATACAAGCTTTCAGTACCTAGTATTTCCAAATGGTCACCCATCTAGGTACTCACAAGTTTCAATATTGCTTAACTTCAGTGATCATACAGGGACCAGTTTTTCAATGTGATGTGGCTATAAGCCTTCCTCTGTAGCATAATAGGTTAATGTAGATTAAACTTTGGGAAGAAAGATATCAACTTTCATTCCTAGTGTTTGAATTTATATAGAGTATTATCAATGGATATTAATTATTGATCTATATGTTTTGTATGTTACTAGTATATATATAATGAATTAAAATCTATTTCTATCTAACACTCCGCACAATCAAAGTTAAGCAATGTCAAGCCTGATCAGTACCAAGATGGGTGACCACTTGAGAATACCCAGTGCTGTAAGCTTGCATGTGTGGGTCATGTAACGAATAATGGCTTGGAATTATTAATCAGAGAGCTGAGTTCCTATCCCAGTTTGGTTCATTATATTCACCTAAATGCAAATACCCTTGGGAAAGACACAAATCCCCAGCTATAGGTTATTTAGTAAAAGTTGTATTACTAAATCATTATGAACTCCCCAGAAAAATTCTTACAATCTAAAAATATTTTCTGGCTTTAAATAACCTGAAAAGGGGTGATAGGTTGTAGAAAATGCATCAATCAATCAATCAATCTATCTAACACAAAGAAATTAATAAAAGATAAAAGACTTTTATAAGTAATTTTAGTGAGAGCTGAAATATAAGTATAAAATATTGTGACATTCTATTGTAGATATTCCTTAAATGTAATTCTGTCAACAGAAGAACAATCAAAGGTTAGGCAGATGATGAAGATGCAAGCATGTTATTCCATCAAGAACAAAGGGAATAGCAACCAGATGAATATTTTGATACAACTTTGAAGAACAAGCAAACTGATTAGAAACAGACCACACAAGTACCAAACTATTCATTTTGCTGAGAATTAATCTGTTCCTGAAAATAAAATGTAGAATGGTGGAGACTGCAATGGACAGGTTGGGACTTGCAATAGGAAGTATGGGGTTAAGTAGATAAAGTTTAGCCTATGTACAACCTATTGCATCTCAACATTTCAGTAACCTATTGCCTTAGTGCAGACCATTGTTATATCCAACATTGAAAGCTGTCTGGAGTAGTTTTGAAGTGTGATGAGTGAAATATTGCATGTGCGTTGTCTGTGGTCAGCCATCTGTTCCTGATCATTTCTTTGTGTCTGACTGGTTTTGAGAACAAAAACAAAATATGATCTCTTTGTCAGTGTGAGATTAAAGTATCAAATATTATACAGGTATTTGCTTCCTCTTGGTAACTGTTAAGAAGACAGAACTCAGCCATTAATGCCTGATTAATGAACATGCTTGGATTAACATTCGTTTCACTGTTCAGAGATGTGCACTAAAAATGCTCAAGTAGCAAATATGGTATTTACATTTTTCAGCTGAAGAATGTATCTTTTACTTTGTTACTCTTATGAAATTTTAAAAGGCTGATCCAAAACAAATACCTACATAATAATATGATTTCAGCATGTCTGTGTGCATTTCGAATCCCAGTCGAATCCATTACATTAACTTATGTGCTAATACCCTTGGGAAACGTATGAATCCTCTTCTTCTATCCCCAACTATAGGCAAATAGCAGGACAGACTGGGTTCTATAGCCTTGGATGGCAACTGGTCTACTGCAGAAAGAAATGGCAACCAACTGCAGGAAAAAAATCTGCCTCATCAGTCATGTATCGAGAGATACATGATCGCTTAAGCATGTATCAGGCATGGCACATAACTGACTGTGTATTTTAATCTAACACAACAAAAAAGGCATATTGTAGAATTATTTTCCTTATGACAATACTGTTAAAATGTTCCCACTGAAATAATAAGGCCATTTTCAGTCAAGCTGGTCCATTAGTTTTTAGTAATTTTTAATAAATTCATAGAAAAACCTGTCCAAGTGAGATAACTTCAACTTTATTAACTGCTAATGACAGTGTCGTTTCATTTTTATCTACCTGCACTCTTTTCCATCACTGAAAGAGGCATACCTGTGATTCAGTTACAATAATAATTAATGTTAGTGATAACTTGCATTTACAAATAATATAAATTCTATAAATAAGATGTGACTGTATATTAAGTAAAGGCCATGAAAAACACCATTTTAGTAAATTTTTATAAAGAAATAACAAAACCTGTTGTCTAAAGTTCTGAATAGATCAACGGAAAATGGCATATATGATGCTTAATAATAACTCTTTGAAGTATATTCGACTGAACAGTGAAAATTAATAAAGAGGGCGGTTTTGACAAGTGGTCTCATTCTTGTGATTTTTAGTGTCAGCACAATCTGATCAATCCATTCTTCAGCCATCATCAAATATGGAGTATTTATGGTAGTGTGGGTGGTTCTTTATTAAATACTTTTATACCATTAAAAACTATAAAACAAAAGAAAAGTGATGAGAGCTATAAGTTTCAAACCAATGCATTGTGCAGAACCTCACATTAATACATGTGGTATATTTCTTTGGGGGAAAATTTTATATACAGGGTTACTCTTCAATCATTTTTGTAAAAATAAAAACAGCATCTGTCTATATTTCTGAGATGAGGTATTATGTACAGTATTTGCAATAGTCAGACTATTGTCCTCATTTTTGTCGCCATATTTGTCACAACATTTCGGCCGTTGTACGCTCCGGCCTTCTTCAGGTGGTTGGAATTTTCGAACCGAACCCTTTATTTCGATCACTGAGGTAGACTGTTCTAGTTCCACGAGCCATGTTTGATGGATGTCAGTTATCAGTTATCTCCTGCTAATTTTCCCTCCGAAAGTTCTCCACTGCCTGAACCGGGTATTGAACTCACACTCTTTGGGTCTGTCACTGGATCTAACCAACGCCTTTATCCACTGTGCCATGTGTCCTTGAAATACTGTAAAAACAGCATGTTGAAAACTTCATTGTCTATATTTATACAATTTTCTGCTTGGCCCATATATACAGCTTCATTCAATTTTCCTACCCCCTTCGTCAATGTTTTCTTCTTCCATGTGACATGTCCATTCAGGGCATGGGGGTGATCATGTCTCACCACACATTCCTATCCTTTGTAGCTCTAAGCAATTTTTCTCCCCTTACTATCCCTTATGCTTCTTGTCCTGCCATATATACATGCCCCATACACAAACCCATTAGGCAAGTTACTTGCTGCTTTCATATGTCTCGCTTGCCTTCACTGTGTTTTGTGAGTGTCTAATTTTCCAAGACGTTTTCCACATTTTTTATGTCTATTTTCCTGTCATTCTATGTCTTTTTTGCTACCATTTTCCTAAAAATTCCTATGGTCTATGGTATTGTCAGAATCTTTCTGAAGAATCATATGCCTGTTGGCTCAAGCTTTCTCTCCATTTGTGAGATTATTAAACAGCATTCACTGCCACATAGCATATGATATTGCATAGCAGTTGAGCTGCTTGAAACCTTAATGGTTCATATTGATAATACTCAATGCAGTTGTTCAAGACTACAGGGAAGATGATAAGAATTCTCATTCAAAAATAATTTCAGTGTTAAAATAAGATGCTGGACATAAATTCTCATATCTCTACTGTGCATTTTGATCATGAAATGAGAATATTTATCATGCCTTTGGCAGTTTTTTTTGTTTTTTTTTTACTTTTATACAGTCAACACATCATGTTGCACATCCTGTAACCCATTATGGTCATTGGTTACCACATGTACTGTATCCATAGCAGCAGTACTGTATCTAGAGCAAGATAACCTTACAGAGCTAATCTCATCCCTCTTCAGGCTGGTTTGGAATTCCAAATTTTCCTTCTTCTAGATGGGTTGGAAACTCAGAGAAAGAGAGAATAATCATATGTGTTATTTAACCAAATGTTGTGGTGAATAGAGATGGATTCATAACGTTATTTTTGCAAAAGTTAGAATTTGAACTCAGTTTGCCAATTTCCTTTTACAAATCACCAATGATTACAACTACCTGCACAAACATATACAGACAATTTAATTTCATGCACCTGCTGGAATCTTCATGGTAAGTCACTCATTCTTTTCTGTTGGAGTTTATTAACATTGAAAAATAGACTTTGGGGGTACTGAAATTTATTGTTTGAAAAATACAGCCAATGTATAATGATTCACACTATTTACATTGTTTGGACTTCATCTTTATTGTCATATTCCTGATGTTCAAACCATTGTACACTATGGCCTTCTTCAGGTGATATATGTTCGAATTTCAAACAGAACCCTTTATTCCGTCCACCAGGGTAGATTGTTCTAGTTCCATACCTTTCTCTGGATATCTCCATTTTAGTTATTTCCCTTTAGTACCATACAACTTTCTTTCTTCACCTCTGCTGTAGCCAGGCATTGAACTCACAATTCTTTGGGTTAAGTTATTGGATTACTTCAACCAACGCATTTATCCACTGGGCCATGTGTTCAACATATATCACCTGAAGAAAGCCAGAGCGTACAACAGCCGAAATATTGTGAATATGACAATAAAGATCACGACAACAGTTCAGACAATGTAAATAGGGTAAATCCTTACAATACCTCATATCAGAAATATAGAGATGTTCAATTTATAATAGCTAAAATAAAAAATGGAAATTATTTTTTATTATTATGAATTAAATAAGTTGAGATAATTCCCCTGGCAATATTTTCTGCATTATTTTTCATCATTAAATTCATGAAAAAACAAAAAATATACATTATATTATTCATGGGTAGATAGCAAACATGAAATAAAATATTAATTTATCAGTGAAACAATTTTGAAAAAAATAAAAAAATCCCCTAGGGTATTAAGAGAATTATAGAGCTAATGATGAAGCAACCTATTTTCCTTGGCATGAAATACTAGCCTCAAGACTATCTTAACGTTTTTCTTAGATGGTGAAAAAAAAGTCTGTAGTGAAGCCCATGGGGATTGCCTTTGAAACAAAAGCCTTATTCATTGATTTACAATAAAAACAATCATTGGAATTTATAGTGACAGATCGAAGTCAGTCTGTCCCTGTTAATTAAAGAACTTAACAAATGATGTGTGAACATGCACACACATGAACAAATATATCTGACTGCACAGTGTAATGCAAATTTTATCAACATGGGATTCATCAGACTGAAACTGATGATAGTTTCTGAGTTGAGTCAATTCCAACATGCAATGTGGTTGTCCCCAAATATAGGCTGTAAGTTGAAGCTGCAAGTGTAATTTCAACATCAATAATCACCTCTTCTTCTTGAAAAAAAAGGGTAGAAACATCAAAACTCTGACAGAAGTTCAAGTGCTAAATGAAAGGCTCCCTAAACATAGCATCAAAAACTATAATTCAAGTCATAGACCTTCTTTTTTTTAATTAAGTTCATCCCATGCAAAGCAGTAAAGCCACTAAGACAAAAGGGGTTACTGTGTATGAAAGAATTAGAAACAGAAACATTACTATAGGAATGAGAAAAAAAAGAAGTGTCATCAGGAGGACAGTAAATAGCGATTGACATTGCATTTACATTTTTGAAATTTAAAGTTGGCTGGAAAGCATGAAGCCAGAAGGGAGTTCCACATGTGAGAAGAGCAAGAAAAGAGACAGTTAACATAAAATTTATATTTAAATCTAGCCGGCTCACCTGTAAATTGATGAGATCTTGACACCAGTCTTAGTACCCTGCTTAAATTCAAATGTCTAAGTACCATAGCAAAGAGAACATCCAAACTATTATCATGAAAGTATTTATAGGAAAGGCACAGAGAGGCAACCTTACAGTGGTGGGGAAAGTGACTGAAGCTAAGGTGCCAGATCAGGACTAATAATATTGCTGATTAATCTTTAGATTTTATTAAAGAGTTCTAGATAAATAATAGAAGCAGCAGACCATATGCAGCCAAAATATTCAAAGCATGAGTGAATGGCAGACATATAGATATGTAAGATAGATTCTGGAGAGAAAAACTGTCTCACATGACAGTGTGAACCAACTTCTTAGCAGCTAAACTAGCAATGGATTCAATATAGTCTTTTCACTTTATGTCAG
>OZ038480.1:52189220-52249220 GCA_964036315.1 Acanthosepion esculentum
GACTGGGACATTCCATTACAACACCTCCCCCTGAGCTAATTTTCCCATGAAATTTTGCTCAATACCTGTTGTTTTGGGGGTCAGGACATAATTATTTGTCTTTTTTCTTCTTCCTAGTACTTTTAGGTCTCACCATAAATATATTGCTAATGATTTAAAAATTAAAAATGTATTTAAAACCAAAGGTAAAAAGAATAGTTAATGGTCAGGAATTCATTCTAGCATTACTGACAGGATAGAACTATTACATGTGTGGCATAAATTTATTGCTAATGATTTTATAATAAAAATACATTGAAAATGAAGGACTGTTAGTTGTCAGGAATTAATTAAAATGTTACTGACAAATAATTATGCCAAATATTATTTCAATGCATCAATGTTACTCTGTCATATTTTGATTTTGTTATTTGGAACTCAAATATTGATTGGATGTGGATTATTTCAATAGGAATTTAAAGAGGATGGTTTTGGTTAAGGTTTCTCCTTCTCTTCTCATCTTAAAATAGTTCTTTGAGTTTCTCTTTAAATTCCTTAATCAATATCCATTTTGCCTGACATAGTTAACAGGTCCATTCTTTCAAAAGTCATTGGCAAATGAAACCCCTTCAGAATTAAATTCTGCACTGAAACTTGAGTAAATTCAATGAATGTCCTTGAATAGAGAAAGGGCTTTCGGGGATTGTAAAATAGTTACACTGACAATATGGATTTTTATGAAAGAAAGAAAAATTTCTATTGAAAGTTAAAAAAGAAGCCCTGAAAGTGTACACTATTTCTATAGTCACAATACTCAGAATATATTTGATATTTCTCATACTGGATATGAATGACTTTTATTGTTATATTTTTAGATTTGTCATATAAATCTTCAAAGCTGATTATCAAAATAATACTGTCATCTTTATTATAAATGGATTGATTTGAACTACTTTCCTCATCTTTGTGATATTTGCAACAGCTTAAGGTACATAAGCATTGGTTACCTGTATAAAATTACCTGATGCTTATAAGTTCAATCCTTGGTCAAGAAGTTGATTTCATATCTTCTGGATTAGTGGTATGAACAAAAGTGTCATCACAAGGACAAATTAACCTAAAAGAATCAACTATATTTTCTTAATTAAACATTCACCAAATATCAGGCCTCTGTGGAATTGGAGGTTGGTAAGCCAAGTTCCAATTCCAGTTGGGTTCATTATATTCATTTACATGCAAATAAGCTTTGGAAGGTTATGAATCCACCTCAGCTTAGGGTACATTTAATAGGATTTGTTTCAGTAAAATCATTATTATCTCCTCCACCCACACAAAAATATTTCCTACAACATAAAAAATATTTTCTGGCTAAATAACAAAGGTTGATAAACCATAAAAAAACAAATCAATTAATAAAACCAAGAGTCAATAAAATGTAGAGGGTTATTGAATAGAGTTGTATGGAAGTAACAGAAGGGAGTATGAGGGGAATTCAAAAAGTTCTAAGCCTAACCCAGAAGGTGTTGGAGAAAGAAGACAATTTTTCACTATTTTTCAATATAATCCCCCTGACATTAATGCACTTTGTACAACAATACTTAAGCATTGCTATCACATCACAGAAGAATGTGGTGTTCTGGTCTTCCCAAAACTCCTCTACAGTACATATGATCTCATCATCATCATCCTTCAGTTGTCTTAATTCTGATGCATAGTACTGTTCATTAATAGTTTTTCCCTTTTTCCATGTAGTCTATCATGATAATATGCCTTTAGAATCCCCAAAACAGAAGCCATCATCTTGCCAACAGATGCTGCCTGCTTGAACTTCTTCAGGGATGGAGAACCAGAGTGTTTCCACTGTTTGCTTTTAATCTTTGGTTCATGTTCGAAATGGTGAACCCAGGTTTTATCTTGCATAACTAATCTGCATTGGAATTTTGCAGGGTCAGCCTGGATGTGATACAGAAGTATCCTGGCAATTTCAACCCTTTTGAGATTCTGCTCTGGTGTCAGCATTCTTGGGACCTATCTTGCAGACAGCTTGCTTATCTCCAAGATCTCAGTTAAAACACTGCTGACAGAACCAGAACTAAAGCCTATGGACTTAGCTATCTGCTGGACAGTAAGACATCTCTCAACCAAAATCATACAGTAAATGTTCATCAGTGGTTGGGGTTTTTGAATGACCTAATCCGAGGGTCATCTTCTGTGCTGTCCCTGCACCATTTGAATTCTGCAGCCCACTTCATCACAGATGCATGGGAAGAGAGTCATAAACAAGACCTCATGAATTTCCTTGGGTATTATATTTTTCTTTTGCAGATATTTTATGACTGCTCGGGCTTCCATTTTGTCCATTTTTAGATTTGTCTCACACCTCTCAACTTTGTATGGGCCTCATCTGAACAGAAATTAAGACAGATATTTTATAAGATGTAGTAGTGTGTTGCCAAAAAAAATATCCAGCTATGGCTCTTTTTTATGGGTGAGACTTAGAACTTTTTGAACAACCCCCATAAATTCAGATAGGTAGGATATTTAACAGTTGACCCAAGAATTGAAGAGTTTAATATTGTAGTGATTGAGGAAAAATCCTCTCAGGAGGCCATTCCACAAAATAGCAGTTCTCAGAAAGAAGTTCTCAGAAGGTTGAGTGGAACTTCCTTCTTACCAATGGAATACAAATGGAATGTGGATGATTTGACCCTGTATATGTGGCTTGATAGGTTCTAGCTCTAGAGGTCTGAAATGGTAGAACTAAGGAACATTTGCTACAGAAATAGCAGTAAAGTGTTAAATAATAGTTTTGCAAACTGAAGGGGAATTATATCTCAGCTGCGATTTCCAAAGGTTAACCTTCAAGGTCAGATGCAAGCCACAATAAGGTAGTCAATTTTCATTGGCTGAACTAGGGTGGGAATGGTAGCTTGAAAAAGGATTTTCAGGGAGTTGATTCTTACATGTCAAGCAATGTAGATGTGTTCTCCTTCATGACTAGAATGGCTCCCCAGTGAGGGGGAATGACCCCAACTGGATAGATAGGACATGTCAACATAAGGGAATTTAACTATTTCATTAATGATCATTAGAAGTAATGCAGTGTAGCAAATAGACAATACAAAGATGCTCATGTTAGACAGCCACAGCCTTTTATTACTTACATGTAAGACTGCGTAATTCTTTTTAGGATATCAGATCTATGACTTGTACAAAGTTGCAAATGGAAATAGCCTTTTCTTTATTCTGTTATATGCTAATCCCTTCATGGCTTTTCACAATTTCTTATTCATTTCTTTTTTTTAATTAATCCATCCCAAGCAAGGTGATAATGCCACTAAGATGCAAAGAGCTACCGGGAGCAAAAGAGAATGAAAAAACATTAGAAGTGTCTGTGCTGTTATCAGGCATCTTGACTTCAGTCCATTTCCCACCACCTTTGACATGGCTTCCTGCTGACCTTTATATAAATATTTTCATGACAGTTGTTCTAATGAGGTCACCTCCATCATAGTTCTTTTCTCACATTTATCAGCTTGGAACTCTATTCTGGTTTCTTGCTTCTCTGTAAGCAACAATCTTAAAAAATTTAAATGCAATGCCAATCGCCATATTGTATCTTCCCGAATCTTGTTCATTTATTGTCCTTTCTACTCTTTAAATTCCTCTTCCTTTCCTCTTTGTGACATTATCACCTTGCTTCAGGTGAAATTATTTTTAAAAAAGTCATTCTTTTGTTGTTCCCAAGAATTATAATGAAAAATAAAGAAATTTTCTGGCTTCAAGTGATTCAGCTTTTGTTTCAAAAAATAATCATATCAATAAAATATATGAATCTTCTTGAAAAGAAATATTATAACACTCATGAAAGACTTTGATCAGTCAGTCATACTTTGATAAAACGTCTTTTTTTTGTTCAGCTATCATGAATTATTTTCATGTCATTTATCAAAGTGAGTTTGAAAATTTTCAATATGAACTCAAAATACGAAATATGAAAATATGAACTCAAAATTAGATTCAATTGCAAAGGAAATTAATAATTAAAAACTATACTTTTCCTAATGTGACCAGAAGCAAAATATATAAAAATAATGTTCATCTAACAAAATATTCAAGGCAGTGAAAAATATTCATCTTAGAATGAGAAAATTTTATAATCAAGTTATCTTCTTTTTTTACGATATTCCCTTCTTGAAATTTCTAAGATATAAGTATAAATGAGCCCTGTTCGGAGGCTTTTATGAAAGCTGTAGGCATTCAGCCATGTTTTCAAAAGAATTTAACCCAAAGGAAAATTTTCACCTTTTTTTCAGTTGGCCTCAAAGCAAATGCTACAAATTCATAGAAAAGGATAAAAAAGAAATTGAAAAATAAAAAAAATATCTTTTTTTTTTGGGGATTTGAAGCCAATGGCATCTAAATATATTCCTTCACTAAATGGAAAATCATTACATCAAATGATGGGCAATACCTGCTTTTTTAATGTCCTCTTTAAAAAAAATATAAGCAAACTCAAAGAATATATGCCAAACATTTACATTCTATGATATTCACATGAAATATATGGCATGCATTAAAATATTTCCCTGTAATATTCTGTGCTAATATATATATATATACTTGAAAAACAGGGTGGATAAAATAAGTAAAGGTTTATTGTAAAAAAACAGTACAATAAGAATAAAGGTAACAGTTAGGCACTAGGTCATTGCAAGTCAATCCAGTAGTGAGTGCTACTATTGGAAGGTCAGTAGTTCTTGCGTAAGTCTGAGTCATACTCAACAGATCCCAGCTAGTCTCCATAGTCCACTGACTTACAGATACTTATAGGTAGTTACTATCTATAGTGTAATCACTCATGGGGGTGACAAGTTATTCCATTACATCATTACCCTATTTCTAGCTCTCTATTTCATACACTGATAATGAAATAAAAAGTACTTAAGGTAAACTAAAAATATTCAAATATTCAACTGATGATATACCCTTATTTACATTTATGTTTTTAATATTGATTTGTGACCATAACTTAATCACATATTAACATATATATTTCATTCTGAATTAGGAGATGAGCGAGGTAAACTGAGGTACTTAGGTGTCATTCTAGTACCATCAAACAAACCAATGGTGTATAAAATGCAGGTGTATTTTTTGAGATGTTTCTTTTTTTATGATCCTTTTTTGGTGAGAAATAAAGTTGATATCATTAAATCCTGAGATACACTTTTGGGAAAAGACTCATGGGACATTAATATTATTAGATGCCATGTTTTACTCTTATCTTTTTAATCTTATTGCAAACTTGTAAAAAATTATTTCTTTATTTCTGATTTTGTATCGTTTAGTATTACATTCAAAGAGGAAAGGAACAATAACAAGATAAAGTAAGACTAGTAATAAAAAAAATAATAATAATGAAAACTATCAAACCAGACTGTTGTGGAGAAAAAAGTAACAAAAAAAACCTGAAAATGTCTCATCTAAAATTTCCAACATAAATATCTGCATTTTACCATGGAATTAAAACAAACATGGCATCAAGTATCAGAGTAAAAGGACTATCATAATGATTACAAATTTTCTTGCTATTCATCATCAAAGATTCTGTTGCTGTAATGTTTCAGGTAACTTACATGAAAATTGTATATTTCAGGTGTGGAACAGGTTGAATATCACTAATCGGAAACCTGCAAGGTGCCAGATTAGAGATTTTACCAGATTAATGAACATTATTTTAAAGTACACTTAGCAGCTAAATCCATCATCCTACCTTTAAAATAATCCCTAAGATAGTACATGCAAATAAAAACTAAATCAAAATCAAATTAAATTTTAATGAAACACAGGCAACCGTCAGTATAATCACATATGTATGTATGTAAGTATATGGAGCGAGAGAGAGAGTGATTTACACAACTATTAAAATAATTTATATAAATCTTTATAAAACTGTCCTTTCACAGAATACTTAGAACAATGTTGAAGTTTTCAGGAGACTTACTGTCACTTAATCTCCAGTGTAAGCCACCAATTGCTTCTTATGTGACACTCAGTGAATATAATGATTACAATCAACAGAAAATGTATGGACTTATTTGCTTATCTACATCTAAACATTCAACATTGATTCTACAATAAATACCAGACATTACATGCCACATTAAAGTGTTTGTTTTTGGCCAGGCCAAAAGAATTTTTTTTTGTTTTTTATGTCCACCATTTGTGTGTTTTCTTAACATTCTTTTTTAACAGTTGATTAATGTCAGCCTGCCACATTAAATCAATTTTTCCCTCGTTCAGATCTGGCTCAAAATGACTTGCATATATTAGCACAAGAGCCATAAAAATATTGAACTTCATCACTTGTAAAACTAAATAAAAATATACATATCTTAACAAGTAATGCTTTTTATTTTACTCTTTACAAAATGGAGATCAGAGAAGAAACCATCTTGAAAAGAGATATTTTGCAATTACTACATAAAGCCAAAATTTGCTGAGTTTTCTGGTTCAAGTCAAAACCAATGTTTCATTTATCAGCAACTGATTACCTTTTACAAGTTTTTTTTTTACTCAGATCTGTAACATTTTAAAACAACTTTTTTATTACTAAGATTGAAGGAATATTTTCAATATACAAAATGATTAAAATACTAAGCTGTTCACAAAATAACCAGAATCCTACCAAAAAATAAATAAGATATAAATAAATTGTAAGCAAGCTGATCCCAACAGTCAAGTCTATGGAACATCATATGTTGGTCTTCAGAAGTCCTTTCTTACAGATTTTTCTTTTCTCTCTTTCCACAAGATCACCAGTTTCACAAAGTCACAGCACTAAGATGAATAGGGCTGATCGGAGAACAAGAGTGAAAGATACAAAGTAATGATTTCTAGATTTAACATGACATGCACTGAGGCATAACTAATTAGGCTACCAAAGCTGTCATCATAATGTAGGTTTTTATCTACAGACCTTTTTTTTCCACACTACATAATATCCTCAATTTGATCTAATTCACTTCGCAAAATCTTAAGAACTGACCACAGACCACAAGGGGGAGACTTTCTTGGTTGTATTGAGTGCTTTTCAGCACCCACTCATATTTTAAAGATTTTCTTTGCCAGTATATTCTTTGGGCTTAGTTAGATGTAGGCTACATATGGTGGCCTTTAAAAGTTACTTTTTATATTTATATGTTTCTCTATTATCTCATAAGAAAAATACTCAGGTTTTACAAACTTCTCGGATTGAGATAGATTTTTATGATATTATGAGAAAGGAAAACAAATATGAAGCAATGTTTAGAGATTACTGGATTTAACATATCTTACAGTTCTTAGATGAACTAATTAGATCAGCAAAGTGGTTATCATTAAGTACAATTTTCCATCTACAGTTTTCTTTTTCCAATTCTACTGCACACAGTATAATTGTTTACGTTTGAATAGTCAGGACCGAAACTCCATTTTGACATTCATAAATAAAGTAGTACCAATATTAAAAATATTTTTTCTTTAATTTATTTTGTTGGTCTTTACTGCAACATTCTTGTTCAGCAGTTTTTTAGTTTAGTTTTGGGAATTCAGATAAAAGAAGAAACTTTTGGTAAAACTTAAATCATATCTCAGGAACATGTCTTTCATGGGTTAATCCTTAATCAACTAGGATACCAAAACATTCATACTGAGACATGGTTCTCATTTCTTGCCTTTCTGCTCTTATCCCTTTATTCAAATTCTATTTCATGTTATATCCTAAGAATATGAATACATTAAATTTGTTTGGTCTTCTGAGATGAAGCACTTACACTATAGTAAATACTTTGGTAAGATATTTTTTATTATATTCTACCTATGAAGAATCAGAATCTCTGTTTTGATATTCAGAAATGAATCAGTTTCAACATTATAAATATTTTTGGTAAGTTTATTGAATCTATTCCACTGCTTTCATTGTTAAGTCAGTCCTTTAGCTAAACTAATAATTCAGTATCAAAAATCTCAATGGATGAAAGTACAACTAATTCTTCAAGAGTCTTGTTTTTCATGGGCTCTGTCTTTACTAATTAGGCTACCAAAGTGTTATTTATTCTGCAGTGTTTGCTTCTTCAGTCTCTGCATCAACTTTCTTTTCTGGCTTTTACCTTTTCTACTATACAAATGGCTAATAATGCTAAGACTTGAAACTTTGAAAACAACAAAATCAGAAGAACAAAAACTAAAGATTTAAGAGATGTTTTTGTATGAATTATAACAAAGATCATTTTAGCAATCATTATTTTCCCACTGACTGACTGGTTGAAAATTTCGTCATATTGTATTCATATTATAATATAAATTTAAAATGATTTTTTTTTATAATTTTGAATATCTTAAATAATGTCTGAACCTTTTCTAAATAAGTTGGCAGAACAAGAGCCACAAAGACAAAAGGGGTGGTAAGGAAGCAAGAGCTAACTTTGAGACTAAAAGACAGGAAGTTGTGGAGTGCCACAATTTCCTACATGCTAAAATTAATTTTTCAGACTGCATCCTCTCTATGATTAGAGAAACCCTGCAAGGGAGTAAATTGGTTATTCAATGAAAAACTATAGCAGCATTCTGGTTATTATTTTAATAATAGTCATTCTTCTTCTATGTGCCATGTACCTTCAGGACATGGTCAATCATGGCACTCCACAATTTCCTGTCATTTGACATGTTGTTATCTCTACTAAACCTTATTCCATCATCTATTTACTCAAGCTTGCTAGCTAGGTCATGCATTGTTTTCCTCCATCACTCTAGCCTTCAATCTGCCTTGTGAATATCATATTTTCCATGCTCTCTTTCCTCATTATGTACACTCAAAATTTTAACTGTCTCTTAAAAAGTTAGCCAGAGCAAAAGGAGAGATAGAAGAATCTGGTAGGGATCTTATCTTGGAAGTAAAGGGTACTCATAAACCACTGTTGAATGAGGTTTAGATATCTGAAAGAAAATACTACTGGTGAGTAAAATTGTAAGATGCACCTGATATTAGTTGTTGGAGAGATAAATATTAGGTCATCCCATAAATTCTGTCCGAATTTTAACTTTTTGTTAAAATGAACGAAATTTAAAGAGTATTTTATAATGTCTAATGGAGCTGAACAATATTTTTATGTTTAGATCCATTTAAACTGATCAAATTTTATTTCAGAGAACAATAAAATTAAATTTTGTTTGATTAAAACCCTGCTAACATGGAAGTACCCAAGAATCATTTGAGGCACATAATGCTTTATGAGTTCAAGAAAGGAAACTCAGCAGCCGAAGCAGCTAGAAACATTCACTCAGTTTATGGAAAGGAATGTGTGAATGAAAGAACTTGCAGAAGATGGTTTACAAAATTCAGAGGTGGAGATTTCAACCTTGAAGTTGAAGATCGAACTGGACGTCCAGTTGAGTTTGATGAAAAGCTTCTTGAAGCAGCCCTTGAAGAAAATCCTGCTTTATCAGTTGAGGAATTGGCAGTGGTTCTCAGTTCAAACCATACAACTGTTCATTGTCATCTTCAACAACTTGGAAAAGTTCCTAAACTTGGAAAATGGGTGCCTCATGAATTGTCTGAAAACAACTTCAAATCCCGAGTTGACATCTGCTCTTCTCTCCATTCTTGCCAATTTGTTTCACCTGTTTTGGATCTTTTATCGAAATGTTAAGCATCGTAGACAGTGGCTTTGTAAAGGGGAAGGACCCCAGCCACAGCCGAGAAGGGAACTTCATGGGCAAAAGGTACTTCTTTCAATCTGGTGGGATTGCCAAGGAATAATCCACTTTGAATTTTTACCACCTAATGCAACAATTAATGCTCAAATATACTGTCAGCAATTAGAGCGGTTGAGCCAAGCTTTGAGGAAAAAAAGATCTGCTCTAGTGAATCAAAAATGGGTGATGGTTCATCAGGACAATGCACGACCACACACAGCAAGAATCACGTCACAAAAGATCGAAGAACCTGGTTGGGAGAAAATTCCTCATCCACCTTATTCTCCCGACCTTGCTCCTTCAGACTACCATTTGTTTTGTAGCTTACAGAATCATTTGGAAGAGACAGCTTTTGTAACACAGGAAGGGGTTAAAACTGACATTTGTGAGTTCTTCGAATCAAAGCCAAAAGAATTTTACAGTAATTGAATTAGTAAGCTTGTTAATAGATGGAAGGAAGTCATAGATAATCAGGGAAAATACATTGTTGATTGAATCTGTAATTAAATGTAACATTTGGTCACTTGTTTTCTTTATTCAAAATTCGGACAGAACTTATGGGATGACCTGATAAATCATGCTAGTATAGATTTCAGCCCTGTGCTGTTTTCATTGCTTGGCAAAAGTGTTGGGGATTTCCCATGTGTACAGATTGTAATCACCTCCCAAATTCTTTGTTAAACTATTGTCATTACTATTTATTTTTCACACGTATTTCTTTCATTTTATTTCTGCTACTTATTTTTTAACACCGATTGGAGATTTTAAACTTGAGCAAGTGCAGGAATTTAATTGTCCAGGTTGCATAGTAACAGATAATGGAAAACATATGACAGAAATCTGAAGATGCCAGAGTAGAGAAAGATACCTTACAGAAACTTAATACTTTATGAGATATAAAGATTTCATTAGAAACAAAAAATGAGTTTTGAAATGGAAAGTAATATCTACTCTCTTAAAAGGAAGTGAACCTCTTGACAGATGACGAAGAGACTTGAAGTGACAGAGATGTGGTTCTACAGACGGATCCTGAAAATATCATGGAATGAACATATGAGCAACAAGGAAGTTTTAAGGAAAATAGGAACGAAAAATACCCTTACGATCAGAAAGAGACTGATGAAATTCCTGGGAGACATAATGAAGAAAGAGGATGTAGAGCAAGTGGCCATTGTTAAATGACAGAACTGACAACAAACAGAATTGACAAAGTTTACAATAAACAATAATAAGAAAAGAAAAGCAAAGAACAGGAAAAAAACAATATAAAGCAAGCAAATAAACAATATATGAAAGGCAAATTAACAGTAATATGGCAAAAAGTTCACAAAGTAAGAATTGGGTTTGACACACAAGAGCAGATTTGGATAAGTGAATGTAGTGATCTGATTTCAAGACAAAACAAGACTGGGACTGAGGCAGATGGAACTGAGAACAGGCCTATTTTATTAGCTAGGAAAAAATCCCAATATAAATTTCTGTACTTCTACCAATACATTGGAGAGGGGCAAGTGTTTTGCAGTCATTTCTGATCTTGTGATGGACGAAAGGTTTATAAATCAGATTAGCTAGGTTTAGGATAGTTAATGTTGACCAGACTCTCCTCATACCACTTTCAGATTTGTGTCACAATCGTGCATTTTTGGAGCAATAAATGATCATTCCTGATCTAGATTGAAACCAAAAGAGGCCTGAGAGAATTTAACACTGAGCGCCAGAGAAACAAAGGGGTAACAAAAAGTAAACTACCTTACAAGTTTTTGTTATTGTTGTTTTTGAGTGGATGACAGAAAAGGTACAATTTGTATAGACTTGATCTTTTATTCAACTTTTTTCTAAACCATCAAGATGATAATCATCTATTAAACCTGAGGTAGAATCTGCTACTGAAAGCAAATACTTAATCTAGTAATGCAAAATATTCTGCAGATTTTATGAAAAAAATGTGTTTATTACTGGGGGTTTTTTTGTTCTTTTAATATGCTATTAAAAAAACTGACAAAATATGCTTACTTAAAATTATTTTCTCTATGAATTTGCTTCTAACAAGACTTCATCCTAAATTAAGGAAAAAGGATGTCCACAAAATCTAGAACTACTTACATATTGAAAATCTGTATTGACTATTTTTTCCAGGAGAAAAAATGACCTGAGAAATGAGTAATTATACATTCTGTCTTGGAGAAGAGAAACAAAAGAATTCCAACCAAAAAATTTGTTTTACATGTTGTGTCCCTTTAGGACATGTCAATGATGGTTTTCCACAACTTCCTGTTATTTGTAGTTCTTAGATTTTGTATAACCTTCAGGGAATTTAAAACAGGGCTTATAATATCTGAGCAGTACTAAAGAAAAAGATAACCCTAGACATGGTCAGTGAAATATGAACAATCTACCCCCATAGATTACAAATCACAGTCACAGAATGAGAGACAGATTATCACAGAAAAACTTGTGCTGTTCTTTCACAAATGATAAAAGGCATTCCTTCTTTGAAGCTAATTTAGTCCTAAATATTGATTCACAAACTTGAGAAAATTGGTTCTTCAAAAGTTGATCACTTTTCAATCAATCCGTTATTTTATCAGGACGTCTAGAACAGAAATCCCCAAATTATTCTTCACCTGAATGTATTTTTTTCACCTCACCACAATCTGAAGGTACAAAGTGGTTAATCTCCTCATGTACTTAATTGAAATACTCCATCAAAATCAGTGACATTTTTCAGTTGAACATTGGGAGTATAAACATTCAAAATAAAAGAAAAAAATTAATCCTTTCTTTATGCAAATATAACTAAATCCAAATATGAAATAACTAAAATTAACAAAGCCTAAAAAATCAATTTTAAATACACCTCATAAAAATCTAAAATCAGTAGATGATAATCATTTTTTATATTTCACATACACTAAAGTAAATTATCTAACTTTATATAAAAAAAAACAGATATAATAATGCTCAATAGGATAAAAATAATAAATGGCTCAAATATTACCACAATATATATAAGATATTGATCAAAATAATGTAACATGTTATGAAACAGAAACTATAATATCAATACAAATTAAATTATAGAGAATGTTGGATTTAATTTAAGACAATAAAACTTGAACTGGTAATGAAAAAACATCGATAAGGTCTTGGGACATTTAAGTTTCGACCATCAAATTTCTGTGTACATCATCAGGGAGTTTGAAGTTTTCAGAAATCTTAAGATTTGTAATTTCTTTAGTTTTTATAATTTCATTGCATGATGAAGAATGAAGATTGCATTGAACAGGGAGTCATTAACAGGTAAGTTGTTAAGTGAACAGTGGCTGTGTACAGTAATTGTTTAAATAACCAAAGTGTTATTTTGAAAGTTATTTGACAGATTTCATAGTAAAATAGTTTTCTAAAATGCTTTTTTTAATCACAGTTTTTAAAATACCTTCGCTTATCAGGGCCTGTGTATATATGACATCATTCAAGTCTAAATTTTTGGTTTCCTTTGAAAGTCATGGATCACTGACTGTTAGTGGACTCCCGTTTATCTAGTCTTCCTGTTCAGGCAGACATTGTCTACTGAACCAGAAATAATATATTTATATATTTTTAAAAGCAAAATGAATACTTATTAGGAGTATATCCATTTTAACAAGGTGTCAATATAGCTGGGCTCACTCCATTCATGTGGAAGCTTATTGTGTTTTATGTGAAAGAATTTGTTTAATGGCATGAGTCAGACAGAAAAAGAGTGGGTTTTAATTGTTCATTGGAGCAAAGCTAGAGATGAAATGTTGTAGAAGCTTGAAAGCAAACTCATTTCCTGCTTTTACTTCAGTTTAGAAGCTGAAATTCATGTTAGATCAACAAGACTGTATAAGCATTGCAATAAAGAAATGATTCAGTATTTGTTTTCCTTGATCATTGTTCTGCAATTGACAGGAGAAATATGATTATTTAGAATTTTCTGGAGCTCAGCTTGAGTTGATTTGGTCAAAAGTGAAAACAGTAATAATCTGTTAACTTTTATCACCATCTGAATTGAGTGAGTGTCACAACTGAATACTGATATATGTTCCCAATAAAAGTATATATGGTTGCTGAGAGAGTTGTGTATTTCCCACTGGTCCTTTCAACTGAAAACTGATGCAGTACAAACTTCCTCTTACTTGATATGCAAGACCAACTTATGCTTAGTAAATATCTATTGTCCGTTGGGTTGTCTGGTGTTTTTTTGTTTTTTTTGTCAATGCTACTGAGAAACATGGAGCTACTGTGAGTGAAAGAGAATGAAAAGATTTTAGAAAAAATCAGAAAAACGATCCTAAACAGGGAACAAGAGATAAACCTATACACCTGTTAAAAAGTTTCAGAAGGAAAAAGATTAATTAGTAAATAAAATTTCAGACTTGAGATAAAGACATTAGAAGTATAGATTTGAAGTAGACTTTAGAAGGAACTGGAAACCCAATATTTGTGTATTTCCAACATTGGCTGCTATTCAAGGCAATACAGTGCTCTTTATTTGACACTGTACCAGACTAATCTAAACTTAGCAAATAATTTAAATACATTTGCCTGTATTTGGTGGTAGTATTTAATACTTAGAAGAATGGCTCAAAGGAATCTTCACACTATACGATCCTGTCTGGTGGCTAAGATAGTTGTGATTCTAGTGGTTGGTATTCAAGCTAGAGTAAAAAGTGAGTTTACTGAAATTTATTTTTTCTAAGTTTTATAAAACTAGATAAATGTCTGAATATTTAATTCCAATGAAATTCAAAATATTTCAACCAAAACTTACATCAAACTAATATAGTTTGATGTAAGTTAGGCCTTTTTAAAACTCAATGAATTCATGATACACACACACTATATATATATATATATATATATATATTGTACTAAGTGCTCTGTCTGAGATTGAGCACTATTCTCCCATAAATATAACAAATATGTATATAAAATGCAGAGGAAAGATACACCACTTTCCCACTACCATAAGATAGTTTCTCTTTGCTTTTCCTATAAATATTTTCATAGTAATTGTTCTGATGAGATTCCACTTTGTGACTTTGACTTGACAAATTTAAGTGCCATACTAGATTGGCAGCTAGGTTTCAGTATTTTATTGCTAAAATTGTTAGATATTACCATAAGTTCTTTTGCAATAGTCTCTTCTTTTACCCTTCTTTCTTGTAGAACTCTCTTTTGACTTCTTGCTTTCTTGTCTAATATGGTCTTCAAAACTTTAAAAGCAATGTCAATTGTCACCTTCTGTCTCCTTGAAACCTGTTCTTTTATTGTCCTTTCTCCTTAACAATATTTCTCAAATTCTTTCACTCTCAGTTAAGCCTTGCATCTTTAATGCCTTTACCTTGCTTGGTGGTGATGGTGGTGGTGGTGAAATGATTAAAAACAATATATATATATATATATATATATATATATATATATATATATAATATTTAATCATTTATATATATATATATATATAATTTTTAATCATTTATACATATACATATATATATATATATAATTTTTAATCATTTATACATATATATATATTATATATATATATATATAATTTTTAATCATTTATACATATATATATATATATATATATATATATATATAATTTTTAATCATTTATACATATATATATATTATATATATATATATATAATTTTTAATCATTTATACATATACATATATATTATATATATATATATATAATTTTTAATCATTTATACATATACATATATATATATATATATATATATATATATATATATAATTTTTAATCATTTATATATATATATATATATTATATATATATATATATATATATATAATTTTTAATCATTTATACATATACATATATATATATATATAATTTTTAATCATTTATATATATATATATATATATATATATATATATATAATTTTTAATCATTTATATATATATATATATATATATATATATAATTTTTAATCATTTATATATATATATATATATATATATATATATATACATATAATTTTTAATCATTTATATATATATATATATATATATATATATATATATATAATTTTTAATCATTTATATATATATATATATATATATATGTAATTTTTAATCATTTATATATATATAAGACATTGTTATAAAAATGGACTGAAGTCGATCCCAGCATACAGTACCTTTAGAAAGTGCCTGGAAACCATACCACAAGTTGACCCAAACCATATGAGTGAAATTGGGTAAACAGAACCCTTGAGGGCCGTTGATAGCTGTGCTAGCACAAAGCTACAAGTCATTGTGGCCAAGGGCTTGAGCACACGGGCCTTGTTCAAATTGTTGATCATGATAACATTCTCTCTCCCAGAAACTGTAACTAAGGTCTGCTCAGCATAGTTGCAGTATAAACCACAGGTGGGCTCTGTGGGGTGGGTGTTGAGCAAACACAAATGTGCCTGATTGAGTGCCTGCAATAGGGTTTGGCTAGCCACCCTAGTAGACAGGTATCCTCAAATACGACTGGCCAGCTATTATATATATATATATATATATATATATATATATATATATTTACTGATGTCCATGTATGTGCATATGTTAATGTGCCTAATACAATTACCTCGACCACTAGATAGGCCAATGTGTTGTAGACATTTACTAAATATAGTTTAGGCTAGCACAGCACAACTTTTAAGTTATTAATTTTTTCACAGGTGTGGATGAAATCATATGATATTAAGAGGTAACATTGGGACCACCTGTGATAGTGATGTTTGATGTTTCAGCTCAAAAATCATGCCTAACTGCATGTTTATAACCTGACAGAGGCTTTCTTTAGGGTGTAGCTATGGATTTTGATGGCAATACAAATTTTCAGCTCCCACTTTAAGGATTTCCTTTATCAATATGGTCATAGGCCTTACTCAGATGTATGTCATATATGGCGGCCTTTAAAAGTTACTTTTTATATTTATACATTTCTCTATTATCTCCACAGGAAGGATGCTAAGAATATCATGGACTGAGCATGTGAGCAATGATGAGGTCCTAGAGAGGTTACAAACAATGAGAGGGCGTATACTTAATATCAGAAAGAGACAGCTGAGGTTTCTGGGACACATAATGAATAATAATAATCTGGATAATCTGATACTCACTGGTCGAATAGAGAGAAAGAGAGACAAGGAAAAATAACGCATGACATACCTAGCAGACTTAAGCAAGTGGATGACGGAACGTGGTCTGGGGGAGGAAGCTGAGGGGAAGGCACTTGTTGAGAGCTGCAAGGGTAGAGGTAGATGAACTATGACTGAACTAATTAAATCAGCAAAGCTCTCTTCATTAAGTACAATTCTCCATCTATAGTTTTCTTTTTCCAATTCTGTTGCACATTGTATAATTGTCTACCTATAAAACGTCAGGACCTAAACACATTTTGACATTCAGAAATAAAGTAGTACCAATATTAAAAACATTTTTTACAATTTTTCATTAATTTATTTTGTTGCTCTTTACTGTGACATTATTGTTCATCAATTCTTCAGTTTAGCTCTAAGAATTCAGAATAAAGAAGAAACTTTTGGTGAAACTTAATTTCCCATACCTCAGGAGCCTGTCTTTTGCTTTTACCAACTAGGTTAGCAAAACAGTCACAATGAGACATTACTTAACTTTCTGCTCTTATCCCTTTATTCCAATTATATTTACAGTGTGTCCTAACAATAGGAATGCACTATTAAAGTTGTTCTGAGATGGAGCAATTCTAGTATGATAAATATTTTGGCAAGTTTTCTTTCTGTTATTTTTGCTATTATTTATTGTTCATCTTGATTGTTTCATCATGTTTTGGCAGCTGGACCCCTTGGCTTTTGTCAGGTGTCTTTTCTATCTGATAACCTTCCAAGGAATTTTGATAGAAACTATTTACTTCTTGCAAGGGGGTAAATTGTTTTTCTTTTTAATGGAGAAACAGAACAGTACTCTCAAGAAAATTAGCCATTTTGCTTTAAAAAATACTGAGAAATATGCCAGACCTTACTGAAAACAAGAAATAAGAACAATAAACCTTCATGATTGAATGGTGGGTAGGAAGAATTTCTTGCACTGACTTTCCAAATGACTCATCTTTTATGTGCCATGTCCCATTGGAAGGTGGGCAATCATGGTTCTCAATAACTCCCTACCCTTGGCAGATCTAAGCAGTTTTTCTCCTTACTATCTCTTCCAGTCCATTTTTTGCCATCTATTTACACAAGCTCATTAGGTAGGCAGCTAATTTTTTTTTTTACACCTCTTGTCTTCATTATTCCCTGTGAGTAACAAATTCTCAAAACTCTCTTTTATCATTATATTTCCAAAAAGTTTTGACTCTCTCGAAATAAAAGTGTCATATTTGTTTACATTTCCCTTAAAATTTCCTCATTGCTCACTTGTACAAGTATTTGGAGCATACTCTTGTACAAACGTATCTCTGTTAACCCAAACCTCCTTTACATATGTGTGAAATATATCCAGTATTCACTGCCATATAGGATGGTTGATATTCTATTACAGTTTTGGAAGGTATCTTTCTCTATTCCAATATGCCTTTAGATTTCTGTGTCATATTTTCCACTAAATGTTAAAAACATATCCCAGAGAGTTAAATTCCTCTACTTCAATTCTTAGTTTGCATCTTGTTAATGACCATACATTCTGTTTTCTGACAAATGATCACTAGTCCTTTCTTTCTGCTTTCCTTTATTACCTTGTTAAGGGTCTCCTGCAGTCTTCTTCCTGTTTCTGACATCAACATGGCATTATATACATGTTTTAGATTATTGTGTCCAGTAGATTTATCCTTGTCTGACTTCAAGCTCTCTTAGGTTGGGTTCATGGTGTAGATTGACTAAATCCAGTGAGAAGACGCAGCCTTGTTCTATGCTACTTTCTATTTTTTGTGTACTTGCACAATCCATTTTCTATCAGTATATTGATGGCTTGTTCTCTCTCTCTCTATATATATATATATATAAATATATTAATCATTTCAAACCAAGCAAGGCAATAAAGCCACTAAAATGAAGAGGGCTACTGAGTGTGAAAGAACATAAGAAAAAAATATTATTAAGGAGTGAAAACAACCAAAAAACAGGAACTAAGAATAGAGAAGCTAATGATTGACATTACATTAAAATTTTTGAAGATTGAACTTGACTGGAAAATAAGAAACCAGAAAAATGTTTCAGGAGTGAGACATGCGATAGAAGAAACTGTGTTAGTGCAGATTTTACATCTAGCCATTTCAACTGTAAAATGATGAGAACTTGCTACCCATCTAATACTGTGCATAAATTCACAAAGTCTAGGTACCATAGAGGAAAGTTCATCAGAACAATTAACATGAAAGTATTAATAGAAAAGATACAGGGCAGCTATATCATAACATTGGGAAAGTGACTGGAGCCTAGATGTCAGGTCAAGACAAAGAACATGGCGGTTTCTTCATTGGATTTTATCAAGAAATATATAGCAGGAGCACCAGACCATATGTGGCAGCAATATTCAGTGACCGAGTAGCTATATATAAGAGAGGCCAAATAACTCACTGAATGAAATGTCTTTAATAAAAAAAATGATAAAGGTACTGATTGAAAGAATAGAGGGAATATTAAAGATAAATATTTTTTTTAACTTCATTTGCATATTCATAATATTTTAAGTTGGTATATCATATTTTAAATCATTTCACTTTAAGCAAGGCAATAAAGTGGTTATTGAGAGTGAAAGAATGTGTGAAAAATTATTGTGTAGAAAGGGCAATATAAGAAAAAGTTTCAAGGACACAGATGATGACTGATGTTTTTGAAGGTCATATGTGACAGGAAAGCTGGAATTTAGAAGAGAGTTCCACAGGTGAGAAGTGCAGGAAAATAAACTATTAGAATAGAACTTGGACTTAGCAATTTCAACAGTAAAATGATGAGACCTACTACTATGTTTAAATTCATGATGTCAACAAACCAAACAGGAAAGCTCATTAGAATAATTACTATGAAAATATTTCAATAAAAGTCACAGGGAAAAGTGATTGAAGCTGAGATACCAGGTAAGGGCCGATAACATTACAGATTCTTCTTTGGATATTTTAAGAATCTCTATACATACATAGCAAAAGCACCAGACCAGATATGCCAAGAAGACTATCTAACAATATTGAAACAGCAGTTGCTTTCCCAATATGAATACACAAGTTAGATTTACTGCTCTTACTGCTAAACACAGACACATTATTACATATATGTGAATATACATAATACCCAATGTCAATAACATGACTTGGAGTTTCATGCAAACTTACAATCTTCAGGTGCTGAATACAAACTGACCATTAGATAATATGTACATTCACTAATATATACTTAATAGCTCTGTTATACAACATTGACCACTGTATTTATAATACCTGAGAAAGAAATATATATGTACATTCAAGTATATGTTCACATATGTATACTTTTATTATCATACCCATATATATATATATATATATATTGTTATATTCTGTGCTAATAGGAATATATCCTTAAAAAACAAGGTGGATAAAATAAGTAAAGGTTTATTGTAAAAAACTAGTAAAATAAGAATAAAGGTAACAGTTATGCACAAGGTCATCGCAAGTCAATCCAGTAGTGAGTGCTACTATTGGAAGGTCTGTAGTTCTCACGTAAGTCTGAGTTGTACTCAACAGATCCCAGCTAGTCTCTGTAGTTCGTTGACTTACAGATACTTATAGGCAGTTACTATCTATAGTGTAGTCACTCATGGGGGTGACAGGTTATTCCATTACATCATATATATATATATATATATATATATATATAAACAAAGTGTGTATCAAAAATACTTTTACAAACTTTGGACACAGGTTGCTCACTCCAAAACAAAGACAACAGTTCATATAAAGATATGTCTGTAAATCCTTCATTTTGAGTTGTTAAATTTAAAGTTTACAATAGGCACTGTTAAATGTACAATCCAAGATACAATCCAAAAATACTTTTACAAACTTTAGGGGCAGTTTCCTGACATCAAAAGAAATAAAACATCCATATAAACATATCTCCAAAAGGTCCATCATTGTACCTCAACACAGCAACTCATAAAAAAATGTTCAAAATGTCCTCTGATTCTTTTTACACATGCATGCCCCATGTTGGATCATTGACTGGCAGACACTTTCAACTACTTCTACACATGTTGAATGATTTCTCAGGCACCCATGATACACTGATGAAGTGTCTCTGAATTATTAACATCGACTGCATAAACCAATTGTTTTAGCTGGTCCAACAAATCAAGATCTAAATAACTGAGAGCAAGGGATTGTGCAGGCCATGGAACCAGTCTTCATCTACTTTCCAACATGGTAGATGTCGGCTAGAGCATCGTGAACAATGTGACTGGAATGTGCTGGAGCTCCATTATGCATGAACCACATGTGTCTTCATATTAGCAGAGATACATCCTCTAGCAGGTCTAGAAGTGTGTTTGAAATAAATCCCCTCTAGACAACTCCTGTAAGAAGTACTGGGAGAACATATAGACTTACCTACAATTCCAGCCTGCACAGTAATGGTGTCTAGCTTGTATTGTACCATGGGGATTCTGATCTGCCCACAAATACTGGTTGTATAGACTTGTTATTCCACCCATTCTAAATGTTGCCTTGTCCATAAACAAGACTGAAGAAACAAACAATAGATTGGCAGTTTGTGCAACAAACCATGAGCAAAAGTTCTGTGGTGAGTGATTAGAGGGGAAAAAATCTGCACACATAGCAAATGATACAGATACAGGAGCTGCTCTTGAAGTACCCTCCATATGGTACTATGAGATGTACGACATGCTAGGACCACTTGATGTCTGCTGATAGCTGGATCAACTTTGACAGCCTGTAAAGGGTATTCCTCATGGTCAAGCATCTGGAAAGATCTTGGGCTTCTTCAATCCATAGTTTGTGGTGCCACAAATCCCATCTCAGCAATGCAACAATAAACAGCAGCAAAGGTTGGATGACACAGCTGCCTCTCTCTGAAAATGCAATCTGATACAGCCATGATGCCTTGGTTCCCTTACTATTTGTGTGGGTGTATATAAAAATCAAATCAGCCTGCTCACAATATGAATATATTGCACTCGGGCTATCCACATTAAACCGACCTTGTGTCACAACCTGACCTCATGGGGGGGGGGGGGGTTGAGTAAATACAGATTGCTATAAAGTAGTTTGTAACATGTTATTTATCATCTCAATTGTGTCTCTGCCTTTGGGCAGAATGTGCTCAGAGGCGGCTCTGTTGCAACTGAGGAAAACTATACTGAGAGGTGCCTGTCCCTGGGGAACAGCTGCCTGAGGCCATTCCATTTCATTGGACTAGAGACAGGGATTGGTGCTTGCACCGAGGCCAGTGCAACCAATGGTTGCAGGGGCTCAGACAATTTTCCACCTTACAATTAGATCCCTGTGTGGAATTTAAAAGAAAAAACAACAGGGATCCTATTGTAAGGTGGAAAATTTTAAAAAAGGCAAATCAAATACTTGAAACCTCTGCCAAAAGGAGAAATTAGCCATTATGACATTTCTGTATCCAAAGAACCTTTTAAACCAGAAATCTGAGGTCTTAAGTCCTTGCTTACATATTAGAAAATTTTTCTTTCACACATTTGAGGCTGCATAAAAATAAAAGTAATTACCGGCCCCTCCCATTAATACATTTACAATACACTTCCTTTTTCTTCTCTTTCTTCTTGACATGCTCCTCCTCCCTTTCTATTACACCCAATAACATGAACTTGTTTATTTATTTTTGAAAATAATAATGTATTCTTTATTTTTTTTTTAAATAAAAAAATAAAAAAATGCGTTAAGAGGTCATTTGATAAAAATTGCCTGAGAATACTATAAGGTTGAAACCAAGGTAGCAGATTCAACTGACCTCCTGATATATATTTATATATATAAAGAGAAGAGGTTATAGTTGTTCCAAGAGAAAAGTGTATATATTAAAAAGAAGAGAGAAACCACAAACATTTTTGGTTGTAATGTGAATTTTTAAAAAAATTATATTATCCATATTTGAGCAACACATAACATTGAAAAACATAAGGAAAATTAATTAATTTTAATAATATGTGGAAATATCCACTTTTTGCCCGAAGAAGGCCATGAGACCCAAAACTTGTGTTGCAAAATTATGGAAAATAAAGCATAATATATATTTTTTTTAAAACTCCACATTACAACTAAAAACGTTTGTGGTTTCTCTCTTCTTTTTAATATATAATTTATTCAAAAATTATAACATGAATATGTTATAAAATCACTACAAAAATAGCCATTTTGTTTCAACACTTCTGGTGTCTAATCAAAGGATGGTGTTGAATGTCAGTTCTACATTCAACACCATCTCTATAAATATAAATTATATTTGCTCTACTATGTATTGAGCACTCTTTTAAGAATAGTATTTTTGGTTATTGGAATTTATTCTATGTACAACAATCTTATACTTGGATATATATATATATATATATATATATATATATATATATTAGATCTTTTGTGCATGTTGTTTCTGGTAAACTTTATAAATTACTTAGTACATTTTTTCTTTTTAACTTTTTTCTCAACTCTTCAAAAAGTTTAATAATCTCTTCGAACTATGAGTAACAATTTTGTTTGGTGTTAATTCAAGAAGAGATAAGACTTAAAGAATGATTATTATCAAGTAATTGGCCATTCTTTGGCACCTTATATGGACGACATTAACAAGTTCATGGTGCTACTGCCATAGTTTTTTCTAAAATGGCATTGCATTGCATATTACAGACCTTAACTGATGAAATTATCTTTGTCAGATTGGTGGTTTATACATGGTGTGAAAATTTTCACTCTGCTTATACATACATGTATATTTTGACACAATCATATATGCACATTATTTTTACTCAAAAAAGTTTCAAACTTGTTTTCTTGCCTATTATTTTGAACACATCATTTCCCCAATTTTTCAAAGTTGTTAAACACACACTTTATTAAAAAATTCTGAAAGAAATTTATTCTCTGTCTCCAAGAGAAAATTTGACAGCATGCAAATCTAGGAAGATAATATTCACCTGTTTTTCAATTCTACCAAATCTAGTCACTTATGACAAACAAGTGTAGCAAAATAGCACCTGAAGAAATTAGACAGTCTGCTCCAATATATGTCATAATAAAGTCTAAAGACTGTTCAGCTTTGGAAGAGGTAATAATCTTAAATTCTTTTGCCAACAGAAAATCCCAAGTTTCCATTACCAACACGCACAGCAAAGTGGCACCATCACAATTCACAGAGTTGGTTGAAAAGTTTTAAATCTGTCTAAAGATTTAAGCTGATGTATTTCTGTCTGAGACAGCTGAACAAGACTAAAAGAAATTGAGATTTCCAAATTCTTTAGCCATGGTGACCTCTTCAAAATCCAAGGAAGATGGAATTAGGAGGATATAACTTTTATCTCCCATATTCTTCATTCAACTTCTATTCAATGTAAGTCAAAGAGTCTGAGTAAGAATATGAAATTAAAAATAACAAACTAAATTATAAATGAGGTTCAGTCAATAGATAGATACACTGACATGTTTTCAGCTGAAATTTGATCTGAAATTTTCATTGTATAATGTTTGATCTATGTAACTAATATTCATCATTGTGTTAAGTTCGCAAAGAAAGAAGGAGATTTTATTGAAAAATAAATGCTTTTTTTCATCATTATGCTACAGACTTATTGATGTACCTATATATATCATTTTTGTATGAGCGATAGTAGACTTCCAAAACAACTTCTCTGTGGCCAGCTTCGAACAAGGAGGTCAGTTGGAAGGCCACACTTGGGTTTCAAAGACAAACTGAAGCAAAGCAGCATCTCCATTCCTTTTTGGGAAAACAAAGTGTCAAATCAAAGGAGTCGGTGCCTATCTTGCTTCTCATCACTACAAAGGTTTGAGCTAGACTGACTTAAACATCAGGATCAACAGCATGCAAATATTAAAGAAAGTTGGCAGCATGATAGCCTTAACTTCCACTGTGGCTTTGTCACATGCAGTAAAGTAGGACTTGGTGTCCATTCATAGAAACATGTAGCAATTGATCCTCAGCACTTAAGCAAAATGGATCAACCACATGTTCCATTTGTCTAAAAGTTTGCTAAACATCTGTAGGATTGAGAAAGACGTGTGTCCATAGAAGTTGAGCACCATTATTTTTCTGAGCACTCATTTGTTGTCCACAACAAGATAGTCCTACATACATACATACACATATATATATATATATATATATATATATATATATATATATATATATATATATATATATATGGAGGCACAGGTTGAGGAATCAAAGACCCATTCAAATTAGGTTTGTTGTATTCACTAACATGCAAATAACCCTTGGAATAAGTATAACTCCATCTCTTCTCCCCCACCCTACAGCTATGAGTAAAAAGCAGGACAGACTGTCACCTATAGACTTGGGTGGTCTAGGAGAATGACTATTCTAAATTCAAAACCTAAGGAGAGCCATGTGGGAACCTTGTGGCAAACTATGTGCACCAGCTCTCTGTATTCAGATCTTCCAAAAAGTATACTTGGTTCGATGCAAGACATCACCACTATAATCAAAATATATTTGACAATAGCCTGGCTGTTTGGTTCAAAGAACTGAGTTGCTGTACTCTCATATATAAAAAATGATGAGAGATTTCAGTATATATATATATATATATATATATATATATAGGGTGTGATGGATCAATTGTCATCTAAATTACAGAAAAATTAAAATAACACTGAAATATCATTTTAACAGATATATTTACCAAAATTACAACAAAAATATTTTGAAATACTAAAAAGTAAATTTATTCAATAAAATTGCCATTGGTTTCAACCATAGCCTCCAGACAATTTTGGAATCTCCTGCAACTCTTCTGGATAGTCTCCTTGTTTAAGTTGGTGAATGCTATCATATTCCTTGCCTTCAGTTCATGTTTAGTGTTATAAGGAGTTTTGTTGGTCTCTCAACACAACTATGCCCCACATATAATAATCAAGGGGGTTACAGTTTGGAGAATTAGGTGGCTAGATGTAAGAGGTGGTGTGGTGCAGAAACTGTCTGATAGCCACAACTACTGCTTGTGTGGCAGGGTGCAAAGTCTGATGCCAGATATAGGGTTTTCACTTGACCAAGGGCGGCACTGCCTTGATGTAGGTCTCTGTGTTTAGTCTGAGGCCCTTACCAACAAATTTTCAAGTTTTGTTTTTTATCAGAATGATCAGAGTGAGTTTTTCAAGTTGTCATACCTTCATAATCACCATTAGACTCATCCAACTCTTTCCGAATACTCTGCACTGCCCTCAGAGTGACACCCAAACACTCAGAAATGTTCATATTGAAGCTTCCTGCATAAATGTCCAGCAGTAAAGCATGTCACTTCCAAATTTCTGGTGGAGTGAATTGCATCATGGTGCTGTTTTTCTCACAGATGGTGCCCAACTATATTGTGCAGTCAACAAAATCAAAAACAAACAAAATAGATAGATAGATAGATAGATAGATAGATGTTTCATTAAAGATGACTGCCAAGGCACTAAAATTAAGGTTTTTATTATAATTATCTTGTATACATCAAAGAGATTTCTTTTTTTGGACAACACAGTGACAATGTGCTGAATGCGTTCAAGAATTAAAACATTTCTATTGGTAAAGAAAATGTCATCACACTCTACACCTTACAAAAAAAAACATCTTTGATAATGGCTAAAAAGTGCTCAGACCCAACAATCATTTGGACAGTTCTTACACACTCTATATCCAAAAATGTAGTCAGGAAAGTGTGTCTTCAAAAGCACTATTCAAGCTTTCTTTGATCGGGAGGTCCTATGTGGCCAAGTTTGTTTAAGGCATGTCATATCTAAAGATGGTTTCCCACAGGGGATGCAGACTCAAATCCTGCTGGAGGATGCATATTTTTCTAAAAAGATTTCTTGAATATTCAGGCCAGTTAAATAAATAAATGTACTGTTTAATAAATAAATAAAAACAGAGCATCTACTCAAATATAAGGATGTATTTAAAAATAAGCTTTAAACAAATAAATTTTTAAAAATCTAAAAAAAAAATTCCTAAAAATTGTCTTTGTTTATGTTAAGATCGAAGCAGAGCAGATATGTATATTTCAAGAATCAGGAAAGTGTCTGTTCAAAAGCACTATTTGTGTTTTGTTTGATCAGGAGGTCCTATTTGGCACATCAGGTCTAATGACAGTTTCTCCTAGGGGATGCAGGTTCGAATCCTACCAGAGGATGACATTTATTTAACAAGATTTTTTGAATATTCAGGCAAGTAGATGTAAATAAATAAATATACTGTTTAATAAATAAATAAAAACAGAATATCTATTCAAATATGAGTGTCCATTTACAAATAATGTTTAAACAATTAAATTATATATATATATATATATATATATATATATATATATATACATACATACATACATACATACATACAGAGATAGATAGATAGATAGATAGATAGATAGATAGATAGATAGATAGATAGATAGATAAATCAATACTGTGATAGACAAACAGATAGAAAGGTATGAATAAAAAATTTTTAAAAATCATTTAAAAATTTACAGTGTTCAATAATTCTGTTTTCTTTAGAAAACTTTTTCTTAATTGACATAATACACAAAATCAAGTCTTGTTTATTTAATAGTCACATGACATCTTCAACTTACAAAGTCTGATCTCATATCATCTAATCAAGAATGTTTTGGCTCCCTGGATCCCAAACTTGTAAATACTTATTTTCTGATTTAAAATCAAACAAACGTTCTAAAAACCTTACAGACATGCTTCTAATCATCACAGATATATCCGTGATAAGCTCCCTGCCATGAAAATAAATTAGTTTATTCTCTTGTAAAAATCTTAATTACAAGTTTGTCTATCTGTATAGAATGACAGACAGATTAATTATGTTTTCTCAATATTTGATTAAAAAAAAATATGATCAAATTTGATGCAACTTATCAATCTCTGAATTTGCCCTGAGATGTTATTATCATCTTTGTCAGGCAATCTGTGAGGATCATTTTATTTGCATAATGAGGAAGCACCAAAAGACTACTTGTGAAAATTTTATGCAAGACTAGATTCAAATGTTCAAAAAATGTAATCTAATTTGCTTATGATTGATTGATTTTTTTTATGGCGTATCAACTTTTTCCAGAAAATATTTTTTAGATTGTAAAAATATTTGTGGAATTCTGTGAAGAAATTTTTTGAGATAATAATGATTCACTGATACAAATCCTACTAATTAACCCATATGTAGGGAGAAGAGGTGGAACCATACCTTTCCCAAGGGCATTAGTCTGTAAGTTTATATAATGAGCCTGGCTGGAATTGGAACTTGGCTCTCTGATTTTCAATTCCATGCTATTATCCATCACACCACCCTCACATTCAAGCTTACAGTACCTGGTATTCCCAAGCAGTCACTCATCTAAGTACTGACCGGGCTCAACATTGCTTAAAATTTGGTGATCATACAAGAACCTGTGTTTTAACATGATATATTTTACTTTAGTGATGATACCACTAAGATGCAATAGGATACTGGGACTGAAAGAGAATGAGAATACTTTAGAAGGAAATGAAAACCCAGTCCTAAACAGGAAACAAGGGATAAACCTCTGCTCCTGTTCAAGAGACCATAAGAGGATTGTGAACCTATCTACTCCTTGATTGGTCATAAGCCTCTAATTTTCTCAAACAACAACTTAAACTGACAAGAATATGGCATAAACAAATGAAGAAAAATTAAGCTGAAATAAAAACTATCAACTGGAGAATGAAAGTTAGAAAAATTACCTTTCATAAAACTGTTTTTCTTTTAAGAACTTCCATTGTGGATGTTTATAGAATTTTCGACGTTCATGTCTTTTCTCAAATATTCAAGCAGGTCAAAATTATTGCAGGAAGTAGATATTATGGGATTCACCAACTTCCAATGATTGAGTTTTGGCTTATCTGATTTAGCTAGAGAGTCAGCTATACAGTTCTTCATTGATTTTCTGAATTTTGATTAACTGGACATGAAGTGAAATGAAAAGAAAAATTGAAATCATCTAAAAATTTTTCAGTTATCTGGACTAAACCTATTCTTATATTTCATCTCAGACAAGTACCACAAGGAAAGTTGGTTCTCTGTGTTGTGCCAGAAAGTTTTTCTCACCTGAGTCCATCCTTCAAATCTATAAATCAACTATTCACCCTTGCATGTAATACTGTTGACATATATGGTATGGAGCCCCCGCTGTTCATCTCAAGGTCTGTGACAAAATCCAGAGACGGATATGCAATGTCATTGGTCCTGTTCTGGCATCTCGCCTACAGTCACTTTCTCACAGACATGCTGTCCCTTCCCTCTGTCTTTTCTACAACTACTTTTACACAGTAACTGCTCCAATGAGCTATTTTTACTGGTTCACAAACTGCATGAATTTACATCTCATTCCCAGCCTTTCACTGTCAAAATGGTTAAATGTAGCTGTCTCTTCTACTCTAATAGCTTCATGTCTCACACTTCCTGTCTGTGGAACTCCCTTCCCTTTACTTGCTTCCCTGACAGTTATAGTCTTCAAATATTCAAATGTAATGTCAATCAACATCTTCTAATACCTTGATCTAATTCCTTGTCTCTCATCCTTTCCTCAATCATGTCTCTTTACTCTTGCTCCCACTCTCTATAACCCCTTGTGTGCTAGTGGCACCCCGCCTTGCTTGGGGTGAAAAGCTTTGAAAAAAAAGAAGTTTTTCAAGAACTTAGAAATTCATATTGAATTTTTGATAAGAATGCTGATTATATCAATTCAAATAATTCTTGTTAAATCCTTCATTGGTTTCATATAAAGAACATACATTTGAGCTATGACAACTTGATCATGCCAAAGATTAAGTCTTCTTCAATTCTCAGATGTGTGTGACACACACAAACTATGTTTCAATGAGAAATTAAAAAAATAGACATATTTTTTCATCAAAAATAAACTGAACAAATCTGTAAACATAGCATTTGGAAACATTGTTTGGTGATATAAATGTTAAATTTCTTTCAGAAAATGATTTTTGACTTCATTCTTTTTCTATAATATAGGTATTAAATTATTCAGAATTTTGAATTATCTGAATATATTTTTTCAACTTCTGTCTCAAGGTGTCTGGATAATTGAGGAAGTACGTATAAAGTTAAAACGAAATAGTTCATCCCCACAGAAAAAACATTTATAATAATATTAATTCAAAGGGAAACCTTGAATATATTGGTCATTTAAATATAAGTGTATTTTATATGAAATGAATAATAAAAATTTTAGCCAAATTTTCAGCCAGGAAAGAAACAAATCAGACACAGAAAAGAGACATTAACACTCATGAAACAAATTTTAACTTGTTCTTTTGTAAACAATTTTTGACAATGTATCTCGGAAGATGGTGAACCAAGGTTGGCTATTCAGTTTTTGCTAATACCTTTTGTGTGATATAAAACTGTCCAATCAGAAAGACTTCAATTTAGAAAAGTGAAAAGCTCTTTTGGGAGTTCTATTTTTTTAAGAATGCTAAGAGAGAAGAGCTTCTGTAGTGTAAGATCTGAAGCTACCTCAGCCAGCTTTTGAGTATTAAAAGATTGTCATGTGGAATAGGATGTCAAAGGATTTCTTTGGTTTAACAACAAACTTGACATTCATCAATGAGTGGACTGAAAAGCCCAAAAGAGCTAGTACATCAGCAGAAAATTTGTCAGAACAGGAGCTGAGAAAGGAGTCTTGGAGATTAGCGTGATTGTATCAAGAACACAAGTAAGCTTATCTACAAGTTGGATCAGGTTGCATGTGCTGGAGAAGTCATGACTATTTACCTTATTCATTGGTTTTGCTTGAGTTGACTAACCAATCATCATGGTAGATATTAAAATCACCACATATACAAATGTTAGATGACAGATGATCATGGAGGATAATATGAATTTTCTCTTCTATTCTGTCAAATTTACTGCAAGGAATGTTGGTTCAATGTATCGTGCTAGACAGTTTTTCCCATCAGAATCTGTCTTGCATACTTATAAGTATACTATTCATCCAAACTTTGAATATTGCTTCTACATATGGTCTGGTGCTCCTGCTATAAATTTAGACATCTTGATAAAATCCAAAGAAGAATCTTGAACTGGCATCTTGGTTTCAGTCACTTTTCACCATTATAATGTAGCTTCCCTGTGCCTTTTCTATAAATACTTTCATATTAATTGTTCTAATGGTAACTGTTCTCTATGGTACCTAGACTTTAGGAGTTTAAGTGCAACTAACTAGATTGGTGGCAAAGTTGAATCTTTTTACAGTTGAAATAACTAGATGTAACTGGAACTTCTATACTAATAGTTTCTTTTCTTGCTCTTCTCACTTGTGGAACACTTTTCCAGCTTCTTGTTTTCCAGTCAACTTTGATCTTCAAAACTTTAAATACAATATCAATCACTATCTACTGTCTTTCTGATTACTCTCCTTTAGTCTTGCTCTTTAATAATGTTTCTGTTTTTTAATTCTTTCACACCCAGTAACCCCTTATCTCTTAGAGGCATTACTGCCTTGCTTGGGGTGAACTTGATTAATATATATATATATATATATATAATTCCTGCATTATTAATATACATGAATTATTCACTGTTCTGTTCTTAAGCTGTGAAGACAGATGGGATTCTTCTTGTTCTCTATGTATTATTAACAATAACACCTTGTCTAAAAACTAAGAGAAATTCAAATATGTTTGCTTATTTTCTAAAGTTTTAACTTGCAAACATTTTTCTAGTTTTAAATAACCTTCAAAGGTGAGCTATTATGTACACTATTTACATTGTTCGGACTATCATCCTCATCTTTGTTGCCATATTTATCACAACGTTTCGGCCATTGTTCCAAAGTGTGTGAGTTCAATACGTGGTTAAGGCAGTGGAGAACTTATAGAGGGGAATTAACAGGAGATAATTGATAACTGACATCCATGGCACATGGAACTAGAACAGTCTACCCCAGTGAGCATAATAAAGGGTTTAGTTTGACATTCCATCCACCTGAAGAATGCCGGAGTGAACAACGTCTGAAACATTGTGATAAATATGGCAACAAAGATGAGGATGATAGTCCGAACAAAGTAAATAGTGAACCGTCAAAGGGTTGCTAAACTGTAGAAAATGAATGAATCAATCATATACCTCCCGGTTAATGTTCTGCTATCAATTTACAAAAGCTTTTTAGGTCAGTTACTTGACGTTTCTCAATGCACTGTTTGCCTTCAGTATGTTCTGTGTGTGTCAAATTCTTTAAGCCTCTTTTCTGCATGGCATTTTCAAGAAATTCACATGTTTCTGATTCATTCAGTGTCATTTTTGTTCCCATTTTCCTTAACACTTCCTCATTGTTAACATATTCCATCCATGTTATTCTCAGCATTCTTCTATAGAACCACATCTCTGTTACCTCAAGTCTCCTCTTCATTTGTAAGGAAATTATCCAGCATTCATTGTCATATAGAACAACTGATATTATATAGTTGTTCTGTAATCTTTTCTTTTCTTGTTCTAAGGCAAAATTAGTTCCCCAAATGTTGAATAACTTCTATGCTTCAACTCTAAGAAAAAAATTTGAAAATAATATTTAGTATGTTGGCTACTTTATTTAAAAGCGAGACAGATGTTCAAGACAGATAAGTGGCAACAGTGGTTTTCAAGTAGATAACATGTAAAATACAAACTAAAAAGAAACAGCAAATACCAAGAGACAAAAAGACAGAGACACCAAAGCAACATTTTCAAACCATCCATCTCTTTATTTACTTCTATGTCTGACGAGTTTAATTCTCTTCTTTGGTAAGTGGTTCATCCATCCATCGATCCATCCACTCGTATATCATTGACAGTGCGTGGACAACGCAGGCGTATGTTAGAACAATCAAATCACTGGAGATGTGTTCAATACAACCTGCAGCAATGTCTGATTTCAAGGTAGCAAGCAATGCAATCACCAAAATACAAGCATCAATAACAGAGAGAGTAAAGCAGACTTTAAGAAGGTGTGGCTGTATGGAAACACCCATTGGCCAAATAAATACAATGAACAACTGTTCTCTTCCTGATTTGCTCTGTTGTTCATGAGCAAACTACATTCAAAACAAACCTTGCTAGACAAATCCAACTTGGACACAAGGCTTTGAACATAGCAGAGGAGTGAATTATACCAGAAGAAAGAGCTTCATGTTTACAATACCAGAATGAAAATCATTGTGGTCAGTCACATGGCAGGGTTGACAGACTGGAAGATTTGAAAGCCAAGAAGAATACATTTTGAAGTAAGTTTAAGTACAGAAATTTAAATATATCAGCAAAATGTGACACTGAAATCTGAACACTCATTGGAATAGCAGAAGTGCCTTCCAAAAGCTAAACAAAGTACTAAGAAATAGGAAATTTTCATCAGAAACAAAGAAAAGAGTGTTGAATTGTTATGTAATTTCAATCCTCCTACATGACAATGAATGCTGAACAATTTGAAGAGATGTGTGTTCTGCAAAAGGATGCTGAGAATACCATAGATGAATTATGTAAGTACCAAATAAATCTTGACAAAAATGGAAACAAAATGGACCTTATACATAGAATCAGAAAGAGAAAGCTGAAATTTTTTCGCCACATAATGAAAAAGGATGATTTGTAGAATCTGACACTTAGAGAATACATTGAAGGTAAAAGTGACTTGAGAAGGCAGTTGGATATCTAACTGATGAGCTTTAGTAAATAGATAGGAGAACAGAGGGTGGGAAGAATGGCATAAGATAAATGTTAGTAAGAGTTACAAGAGACAGGAAGTTGTGGAGAGCCATTATCATTCAAGTTCTGAAGGGACATGGTACTTAGAAGAAGATTGTTTATAGCCAAACTAAGCTGAAGATATTTTCAAAAAGTAACCTAAAAATGTTACACATAGTGAAATCAAAAATTTAGTATTCCAAAGATTTCAAGATAAGCCAAATACAGCAACTCTGAAGTTTAGTAGATAATAAATTTAAGGATACACCTGCAAACTAAAAATTTGACATGCTGAAAATAGATTGCAGATCTGTAGAGTTATCATTTTAGAATATAAAATCATACTTTTTATTATTATTATTTTTCAGGGATTTTGATTAAAGAAAAGTTGATTTTCCAACCAAACAGCTTGGAATGATTTTTCTCTTGATGTATGAAAGAGTGCTGAAGAGTTCTTAATTCCATGAGGAAGGGATTTAAAAAAATTAGATGTTTGGTTATTTGATCAGATTTTGAGAAGTGATTAAAACTAAGACACTTTCAGCAATTCCTCAAAATAACTGGCATATAAAATTTGTTGAGCTTGCTAAAATATTTAAATTCTTTTTTCTTTTTATGTTAAATTTTCTAGCCTTATTCTTGTATCTGGCATAGCTGATAATTAATATTATTATAAATAAAATTAAATTTTAAAAGATTTCAAGCCAGAACAACACAATAATTCATTCTTAGGATCTTCCATATTTACAAATTAAAGAAATAATTGGATACAAAAAAATCTTTTTTAAAATTTCAATATAAATATTTTATAAATATACATTTTTAGAATTAATTTTTCCCCAACTTTCTTCATCTTTATTTTGTTAAGTTTTATCGCATAGTTTTCAGTCTAACCATTCCTGGTCTGTTTAAGATGGAGACCTAATTACCCGCCAAGAGTTCTGATAGCCATTCAGGAAAGATAAACAGTTTTCTAATTCAAGTAGAAGTATCTATCTGATGGCAATTCTACTGTTTATGTCCATCCAAGATGTGGAAAATCATGGCTCTCTACAATTTCTTCTGCTTTCTATCTCTAAGAAATGTTTGTCCACTTACTATACCTGCCTGTCCCTTTTCTGCTATTCACTTACACGAGTTCATTAAGTAAGTTACTTGATATTGCCTCAGATCATCTTGGAATCAGTATGCTTTGTGAGTGTCAAATTCTCCAAACCATCTTTCCTCATTATGCATCCAAGATATTTCTGCTATCTGTTTCTTATCCTAATTACAAGTGATTTTTTGTTAACCTTTTCCGGAAAACTTTCTCATTGTTTACATGTTCCATCCATGGTATTCTCAACATCCTTCTGGAGAGCCACATCTGTGTTACTTTTAAGTTTACTTTTTATCTGTGAGGAAAATTTCCAGCATTGATTGCCGTATAGGACGATTGATATTAGATAGTTTTCCAACATGCTTATCTTTGTTCCTGTTATAACAATTCCCTGATAAGTTAAATTTTTGCACTTGCTTGATTTCACAACTCCAATTCATAGCTTGTATCTTGGACTGTTCATCTTCCTGATGTCCATACATTCTGTCTTCTTACAATTGTTGATTAATTCTTTCTTAATAATATAATTTTTTCTTTTTTTAGGGATTCTAGCATTTCTCTTTCTGAATCTGCCACCAACAAACTGTCATCTGCATATCTTATATTGCTGAGATTATGCCCAACAATAATAAATCCTGGTAGGACATCTACTTCACTTCAGTAGGTTGAAATAATCAAGTCAGAAGATGCATCCTTGTCTTATGCCATGTTCTATTTTCATGTACTTGCTCAACTGATTTCCTATCAGTATACAGAGTGTTTGTTCTGTATTATTCTAATATTTTTTCAAAATAAATCAAGTTTTCAAAGCATTTCAAATAGATTTTTTTGTGTTATACATTATCAAATGCTGTTGGGTAGTGTAAGAAAAATTACAAATTTACTATCAGATTGTTTAAAATAAATTTTGGGGTTGTGATTACAGTTATTAATCTTTAGCACTCTGCTTTATTAATATTACTTGCCTTTGCACAGTATTCTTTTTCAATGCCTCTCAATTGCATGTGTCCTTATTGTTAACTTCACTCAAAGTTGCTTTGTGTTGCCATAGCAGGATATGACAACACAACTATGAAATTCAAATACACTATTGTTCATGGATCACAGCCACCTTCAGTATCAGGATAAACATTTTGTAGAGTAAATGAAATTATATGACAGAGTGATAAAGGTTAAGGTAATCAGCGTGAATTAAAAAATAGAGCAGCTTCAGATAAGAATCTGAGATTTTTTGTGTTTTTTTTTTGTTTTATTTATCATTTTAATTTAATTGCTGGAGAATAGATCAAGAAAAGACACTATGAAAAAAAAAAAAGGAAAAAAGAATGACACAAAATTCACAAGAAACATATATAATAATCATTGAAACTCTTTTATTAAAGAATAAGTAAAATTTACACAAAATTTGTCTATTTTTTCCTTTCTCCTCAAAATCCCAACAGTGTACAAACAACAGAGTGAAAGATTAGCCATTAATAAATATACATCTTGTCCAAGGGTGACCGATAATTGTGCTAACATAAGCTATATTTACTTTGCAGCCTCTCAGAAGACCAAACACCTCAGCCTAGCATCCAAAAAAAGACATTTCTGAAAGAATATGTCAGGTTTTTAAAAATATTATTACTTGAAAATATCAAACCTCATGATAAAAAAGAGGGATCACATCCAACAAGAGTTGCCTATTTTGGAAAGAAAATATGGACATCATTTTAAGCTGGGCTTTTGAAACTATTTTTTGTGCTGAATTGTTTTGACATGCTCAGGTGAAACAAATTCACAAACAAAAATAAGTATCTTTGTTTAGAAAGAAATATAGCTTTTAAAATATATGAATCTTGAAACAACCAGTGACTGGAAAGTTAAAGTTCGATAATATACAATCAAACTTACATGCAACAAGGCTACAGTCATTTCCTTTCAAGATAGAGGCAATCATGTGTCTCAAAAGATTGCCTTTCCCAAAATCTTTCTTCCTTTGCCCGTAAATCAAGGAAATTCAGAATCATGGCGATTCTTTCTGGATTGACATGATTTATTGAGAAAGATTGTGCAAATCCTTCTCTTCAGGTTATGGACTGCTTGCTACAAAAGGCTAGAGAGATTTGTCCATCCTGATACATGAGCTATAGGTAAGTATGGGGTATAAATGGACATGCCTCTCCCAAGGACATTACTATGAAAGTAAATGCATCAGGATAGACTGGAAGTTAAAATTTCCAGCTTTGATAACTGTTTACACTACCTGCATATCTTAGTCTTAGGAAACGTATGAATCCATTCGTTCTCACTACAGTATGGGTAAAATAGCAGTGACTTGATTCTCTAAGCTTGTGTGGCATCTAGCCTAAGAGAAGGATTGATAACTGTGGAAAATACAAGAAACTATCTTATCATTCCCAAGAATGCTAAGTAATTCATAAATAATAAAAAAATCAGTTAGTGGTGAATCATGATTGTCTATGTCCTGAAAGGACATGGCATTAGCACACACACAGACTTACACATGCACTCATTATTAATCTTCACCCGATATAAAGCTCAAGAGCCACTTAAGGTAGAGAGTTAGTGAATTATATTGTTGTATGAGCATAAGAGAAAGGTAAGTGCAGTTTATGAGGATATACTAGATATAATGTTTAATCTTAAACTGGAATAGGTTAATATTGTAATGATTAGGAAAGCATCCTCTCAGGAGTCCATTTCACAAAGTAGCAGTTCTTGGAAAGAAGCAGCCTTACTAATGGAATACGAAGTGTAAGTAGCATGGTGGAAAGTCAGAACTGGCAGAATAAAGGTATGTAGCTTATAATGGAAGTAGCAATAAGTGTCTTGTGATTTTTGTCTGTGAGAATGGGGCTGTAGGGAGGAAAATAGTTCGTTACCCACTTAGTCACATAGACCTTTGACCACTATCCAATCCGGAAAGTGAAAATGTAATTAAATACTTAAAAAAATTTAGTATATATTAAATACTTAAAAAAATTTAGTATATACACTGTGGATGATATCAGAGAAATAATTATGTAATCTCTGTTAGATATCCCATAGTTCAGTAGTATTTCCTGTTCCAGTCATGTGGTCAATTTAGCAATTGTAAAGATTTGAAAAGGCTGTTAAGTGACAAAAGTGACTGTAAAGAGTGTTCCAATAACTTGGGCAGATTTTAAATGTGAATTAAGTTCAAAATCAATCCACGTTATTGGAATACCCTTTATAAAAAGAAACTAAGCTAGGGAAATGTTTTCAAGTTAGGAGAAATTAAGTCATCAGATTGTAAAGTTTCAGTATTCTCCTTCATACTCACTATGACCAGTACCATTGGATTATTATTTATTTCAATCATTAGAATGATTCTCAGAGTGCCAGAATAAATAGAAATAGGGAAAGAGGTCAATTCAAGAAAAATTCAATTTATTGATGTGGGACATATACTTCAAATACTTTGATGTATGGATCAGTTATAAGATATTTAGTATAGGAGATAAGGACATTTTTTCTAACCATTTCACCCCAAGCGAGGCAGGAATGCCACTACTGTGAAGCAGTTTACAAGGATTGAAAGTGAAAGGAAAGACTAAGTGTAGGGAGGACTGAGGAAAGGACAAAAGATGAATGAGATTCAAGTAGACAGAAGATGGTGATTGATGTTGCATTTAAATTTTTGAAGATTGTAGTTATCAAGGAAGAAAGTAAACAGAAGGGAGTTCCACAGTTTAGCTATTTTAACAGTAAAAGTAATTCATGCAACCAAGGTAACAGGGAAAAAAATAGTCAGAACAGTTTCCCTGAAAATATTTGTAGAAAAGACAGAGGGAAGCCATGTCACATCGGTTAAAATAAAAGGGTATGAAGGACCCCACCATCAATACTGGAAATACTAATAACAGATACTGTACTTGAGAAACCTATTTTCATGAAAAAATATTTTAAAAGAAAGATTTTATAAACGTTTACCAAAATTAGTACTGGCTGTTTGGTCAATGAATGCCAAATGTTTCCTTATAAGGAAACAGCTAATATTACCATTACATTCTCTTGCTTTTATGTGACATGTTCCTTTATGAAATTGATGAGTGTGACACACCACAACTTTCAATAATTTGCAGCTCTAAGAAATGTTTGTACACTTACTATCCCTTTCTCAGTTCTGACATCCATTTACACAAGAGAGTTAAGTAGGTTATGCAATGCTTCCCTCTGCTTCCCTCCAATATGCTCTATGAGTGCCATTTTCTCCAAGGCCTCTTACCTCATTATGTTCCCAAAAATTTCAACTCTCTCCTCCTAATTCTATGTACAAGTGCCATTTTCTTTTCTTTTTTCTATAAACTTCATTGTTGCTCACATGTTCCGTCCATGGTATTTCTCAGCATCTGTAGAAGCACATTAATGGATTAGCCATTATATCTGGTATATCCTCAAAACTGCACTTCTTACCTTTTTCTCTTATGTTAATACAATAATCTAATTCAGTAACTGTCTACCTTGAGTGGTTCTTGAGCTTTGTATTTAGTGAACATTAGTAATGTGTGCATTTGTAAGTCTGTGTGTATGTGCTAGTGCCATGTCCTATCACCCTTATACCGGTTTTATTATCCATTTACACAAGCTTGTTAGGTAAGTTACTTGATATTTCCACTGTTCCTCTTGCCTTCAATATATTCTGTGGGTGTCACATTCTCCAAGGCAACTCTCCTAGAAATTTCAACTTTTCCTATTTTTAAGTACAAGTGACATTTTTATTCATTTTTCCATCTTGCCAACATCTTTCTGGAGAACCACATTTCTGCTGCCTTATGTCTCCACTCCATCTGTGAAGAAACTGTCAGCATTCACTGCCATATATAAGACGTTTGATACTGTAATTGTTGATGGCAATTAGAAGTTTATTAATATATCTAAATGTATTACATTTGTATTCATTTTGATTGCTATCTGGAAAATTCAATATTACTTTCCAGACAAAATATAATAAGGTCTTAATGTCATATTCAGAAATGTAACTGACAATTCTATTGCCAATGGCATCCTCAAAGAGACATTCCTGGCAGAAGTTGAAATTTGCTGGAGATGGTTTTTAAAATGCACACCTTTATAAATGAACCTGTAATGATTAATGATCACATAAGTCAAAGTGGGAAGGAGAGGGATAAATCAATAATTCTCTGGATTGCTTCTATTGAAATCTGAATATCTAAGTCTCAAATTGATTGAATCAACGATCAATAAGTCTAGAAACTTATACAATATGGTAATGTATACAGATTAAGTGTCAATGTGCATAAATTTATGTTTATCAAAAAAACATCAAAATAAGATTTATGATTTACATAAGCATTTTCAAATGGCAAAAAAAGCAGCATAATTTTTCTAAGTGCTTTTCAAATGTGAATAGACCTGAATATATCATGTTGCTTAGTAGCACACGCAAAAAATGAGCAGGACTCAATATAAAACTTTCTAAAACAGAAACTATGTTCTGGGATTGGAATGAAATTGTGATGGCACATACCCTAAATACATCATAAAAATTCAGTATATGGAATTAATAAATGCTAAACACTTCAAATAACTCAGTGTATGGCTCAGTTATAACAGGTTTATTATAGGAGATAAGGAAAATGAATACAGAATAGCACTCATGGTACTTTTGTCAAACACTGCCAGTGTTTTTTTTAATTGGCACCACTGCATGCAAGGCAGAAAAGCCACTAAGATACAAAGAGTTACAGGGAGTGGAAAAATTAGGAACAGAAAAATTAATAATGAGTGTGAAGAGAAAAGAGTAATCAGGAGAACAGTAGATAGCAATTGACATTGCATTTAAATTTTTGCAGGTTAAAGTTGGCTGGAAAGCGTGAAACTGGAAGGAAGTACCACAAGTGAGAAGTGCGAGAAAAGAAACTGTTAGCATACAGCGACATTTATCCATCTCAACTGTAAATTAATGATGTCTTGATGCCAGCCTAGTACTGTGCTGAAATTCAAAAGCTGCCAGATATTGCTATATTGCTGATTCTTCTTTGGATTCTATCAAGGAGCTCAAGGTAAATAGAAGGGCACCAGACTCTATGTGACAGCAATATTCTAAGCATTTGTGAATGGTAGACTTATAGATATGAAAGATGGATTATGGAGAGAAAAATTGTCACAACACAGTGAACCAACATTAAAATTACTATAAAACCAAAACATTAACTTAAGAATTCAACTCCTGTTCTTAAATAGACTTGTTATATTGAGACTTTCACATGGATGTCATGTATAGTGCCAAACCCATTGAGAAAATGTCTGTCAACTTGGCTAAAAATCCTTTCAAGTAACTGAACCATTGGGTCTTTTAAAATCATTCTTCAAATCTCATGGTCTTGTGATACAGAATCACAAAGAACTGTATCAAATAACAGAGACCATATCACATGAAGACTTTCAACTACTATAATGGACAGTACAAATGAAAATAATGACATAAGCAAAATGTTGATGTTCCACACTACTTCAAAGAAAAGGTTAGTAAGGAAACCCCTACAAATACTGCAAAGAGCAATAAATTTCAGTGAACTTGAGAGATCTATTTTCTTGAAAAATTGTTGTAAGATAAAGATTTTATAAATTCCAAACAAAAGTAGTACTGGCTGCTTGATCAACGAATGGTGAATGTTTCCTTATAAAGAAACAGCTACCATTACTATTTTCATCCAATGAGGAGAAATAAATTTATTTTTATTTGTAATAACTGATCATGCTTCTTGTTGTAGAGTTACTTTCCGCAGTGGAAACTGTATTTGGACTAAATTCAGTCCTAAATAGGTTCAACGTACAAAAACGTTAGGAACCTGTTATAATTAGTATTACGCAGAGTAATCTAGTTGTGGTAGCTGACTACTTTCGTATTCGACTCCCAGTCGACCCTCACTGACTCCTACTTATATTAGGTGGGACAGTCTATTATCTATAGACTAGGTGTGTTTCACCATAACACTTCTTTACTTATTTTGTGCATTATTGTTAAAATTTTAAAATATTTTGCTTTTATTTATGAACACTTTCAACACTAAATTTGCTTACAAAATTTTAATTAATTTTATAATATAAGGAGGCTCAAATTTAAATCTGAGTTCAAAGATATTTATACAAGTAAACTCTTATGAGCTGTTTTCCTCTATCCTGTTTGCTTTCAGTATGTCCTATGAGTATCAAATTTTCCAAAATCTCTTTCCTCATTATGTACTCTAGGAAGTCCAGCTATCTCTTTTTGATGTTAAATATAAATGTCCTTTTTTTTTTTACATTTTCTCTAAAACTTTGTCATTACTCAAATGTTCAGTCTATGGTATTCTCAACATAGACTTTCATAATTTTGTGTGTAGTTGACATGACAATGGAATTTGAATACTAATCAAAAATCAAAAAATGCATTGCTAATCTCAAAGCACTTGTGGGTGAAGAACTGTTTTCCACTCTAAAACTACTATCCCCACAGATGGAAAGTTTCTAGCCTCCCACTACTCTATAACTATATTTTCATAGCAGATATTCAGGTGAACTAAATACCTTGTTTCCACTAGTCTGAGTCTTGTACACTGAGTTGACTCATCCACATTCTCTTCATATACCATTAGTAAGGAGAAAGTTCCATTCAGATAGCTCTTTCATCAGAACTGTTGCATTGGGGAACAGATGATGCTTTCCTGATCACTACACTCTTAAACTCTTCAAGTTTAAGATCAACTGTTATCTATCCTACATATATGCACCTCCTGCTATTTCCCTGTACAAACATGCAACAAAATTAGCAATGACCTTGAGTGGCACCTGGGCCTTGTATTGGGTGAATTCTGTAGTGCATATTCCTTTAAGGCCAAACAGTATTATTAGATTGTGTCATCAATAAACACATTTGGTTCGCTAGATCTGGTAAAAGTATTTTTAAAAAGAATTTTTTTCATTATTATTTTTCTAAAAATATGTTAATATAAGTTAACTAAAAAGGTTCGTACATATATTTCCTGTTTATTTTATTCACTGAATTCACAGACAATTAATTAAACTCACGTGCTTCAACTTCGCATGTAGCGCAGGTGTAATTATATCATTTCATTACTCAATCGTCTGAAGTGGTTAAATTCAATATGTTTTTAATTTGCCAACATCAATGCTTATTGGCTGTCCTTTCTGTATGTTTAGTATTATACCATTCTGCCGTCTGATATAAAACATCCTCATCTTGTTTGTTCAAATCCTTAGCTATCAAACTTAGTTATTTGGCAATTTTTTGTTTATATTTCAAGGAAATTGATTTTTAATTTCTATAACTAAAATGATGTCTAAGTTGAGAGCATTGCATTTACAGTTGATATAAACAGATGAAAATTATTTTCAAAAAATAATTTTAATTAAAATTAATTATTGTATAGAGAAGGTAAATAATACTCAAGTCTTGTTGATTCCAATGAGGCTTATCAGGCCACAGCTCTCAACACGTTAGGTGTTGTTGCTGTGCTTCCATAACAAGTAGGTTTTTAGAGGATGATTTTGTCAGCCTATGTCTAACTGGTTTTGAGTTCAGAATCACCTTTCTCTAAGACTGGCTGCTAACCAAGTCTGAAGAGTCCAGTCTGTCTTAATATTTAACCCATAGCTGAGAGTAGAAGATATGGATTCATAGCTTTCCCAAGGGCATTTGTGCGAAAGTGAATGCAACAAATTCAAAAGGAATTCAAACTTGGTTTGCGAATTTCTCATTCTGAGCCACTAGACATTATGATACCTGCATATCGATTTGGCTGACAATAATGCTTGCATTAATTCCTGCTGAGTGAAAATTTTTTCTTCCTGGTTTTTTATTAATTTTTAAAGCTAAATCATTTGCAATGCATTTATGTTATTAATTCCTCATCACTGAAAATCCCTTTCGATACATTTCTGAAAATCATTAGCAATACATTAACATTATATGATAACCTTATTCTTCCAGTCATGTTTGAATTAATGCCTGATCCTTGACAATCAATTTTTAATTTTACAATGCATAATTTTCAAAATTATTTTAAAATCTTGTTCACACAAATTTTAGAATAAAAAGATGACAAAAACTAATCTTTAATTTGCATTTTTTCTTGGCTCAGAAATATTTAATTTGTTATTCCAGAAAAGGATCAAGTTTCAGAAGTGTTGCAAAGTTGTAGTCAAGTCAGTGGGCAGAAACCCCCAAAACTGTAACCTTGCTTATGTCTCCTGGTTTTAAATGTAGATGACTCTAGAATGGTTACTGGTAGTTGCTGACCTTGAAAATCACTATACAAAATGGTAGTGATTGACTGGTCTTGAACACTGACCATTGGCACCAGTGAAATATGTTAATCTACTTAAGCCATAGAACAGACAGAGTATTCCCCATCATCAGTCCCTGACCAGCCCCCTCCACATACAAGGGTTAAAAGCTAGAGAAATATTTATTCAGGCATAGTATGTTGTGGACAAAGCAGACTATGTATTATCTGTAGATTATTTCTACATTTTATGAATGTGCTCAGGGTGTAGCAGTTATTGGTACAGAAAATGGGACCAGTGTGTGGAGTTCAAATTCCAAGTGAAGCCACTGCATTCACTTTCACACAAATATCCTTGGAAATGTATTAATCTGTCTCTTCTCCTTCCCTGTTAGGAGTAATACCAGGGTAAACTTGTCTCCCTAGGTTTGGGATACAACTCGTCTAAAAGAAGAACAACTCAATTCAAAACTGGTTGGGCATGGGCTAGTAATTCCAATCCATAAAAACTAATGTGGGGAGGTTGTGCTCTATAATCCACAGGGAAGTCTGCAGGGTTTCTACATTTTAAAATTAAAATCAATTAAATTTTTCTTGTTTATATTAATTAAATATATGGCATAACTATGATCATTAAAGTGGAAATAAAGTAAAAAGATAAAAATACATTTAAAAACTACCTAAATGTAACTATTTTCTGCATTTGTAGAGGCAAATATTTCGAGCTTAAGTTTCTCACTTTTCTCCCATATTTTTTTCAGGAAAAGAATTTTTGTCCCAATCATTTTTATCTTCTTGACTTATTAACACAGAGTATACATTATCCTCTTACATCCATACAGCAACCTCATTCTGTAAACCTCTACCTTGAGTGGCTCTTGGGTTTTTCTGAGTGAAAATTTAGTAAAAAAAATGTTATGTAGTCATTCAAGCTCATTAGTTCAAACAAAATTTTGTTAATGCATTTATATGCTTGTAATATCAACATTGATCATGTAAACTTTCAACAGGACACAGAGGTAGGTAGCTCTGCTATGGACAAAAATTAGAAAGACTGTGATTTTAATCTCAACATTAGTTATGAGTTAAATCAATTTTCTATACTTCTAAAATCAACAATTAGCTCATGCATCCACATTTTAAAAATAAACAAGATCATATTTAATATTTTTAAATAGAAATATCTGGTCTTGTTAAAGGATGTTGTCTCCATAGTGACTTGAATAAGATATGACTCATTTGTTAAGATCAAATAATTTGTCATAAATTACAAGTGGATTTCTTGCTGTCAGAAAAAGTATAGTATTTGTTTTAGTCATACTGTGTGCCTTGATAAATGTGGCAAGTCATGATTTTCACAACAACAAGACAGTTAACCCTTTTACATATCTGTTTCTTTCTTGCATTTTAGTAATAAATCAAAATTTAATATATTTTCAAAAGAAACAAAAATGGAGAGTGTGAAAAAGAGCTTTTAAATAAAATTAATGAACAATTAATACGTCTTATATATATATATATATATATATATATATATATATATATATATATATATATATATATTGTGTGAAGGATTTTAGAAGCAAAGAAAATGGACTTAACGATTTTCCGTTTTTTTGCACAAAGCTGCACTTACCTACCACTATGAACTGTCAATAGTTGACATGATGAATGTTGATTTTACAAGCATATAAATGCATTAACAGAACTTGGTGTAACATCTGAAGGTTATTCCAGAGATATCATTATGAGACAGAAACTTGAATGACTACATATCATTTTTTTACTAAATGTTCACTCAATGCGAGAGCCAATATCCACTCAAGGGAGAATGTTACTAAATGGCGTTGTTATATGAATGTAAGAGGATAATGGATAACCTGTGATAATAAGTTGAGAAGATATAACTGGGAAGTGGTTTTTTGTCTATTGACCAGTTTGTTTCCACTTCAATTCAAAGACAATTTAACCATTAAGTATCTGATTTATTTTTTATTATTATTTATAATTATTTTTAATATTTACTATTATTATTATTATTTATAATTATTAATATTTTCTATTATTATTATTATTTATAATTATTAATATTTTCTATTATTATTATTATTATTTATAATTATTAATTATTATTAATAATATTTACTATTATTATTGATATTTATTATTATTGTTGTTGTTAATAATATTTATTATTATTTTAATTATTATTATTATTATTTATTATGAAGGGATTTAAGGAATTTATATATATATATATATATATATATATATATATATATATGAAGTCATGTGTTAAAGAAAATCAAAACAGTTGATGGAACCAATGAAGAACTTGCCAAGACCTAAAACTCTTATTCAGATAAAGTATGAAACAAAAACAGCAATACCGAAGAAGGAAAAACATGCTTAAAGGCAAACCTACTTACCCAGTAATGTGCTCGAAGTCTAGATTGCCTAGACAGAGCAAAAAATGCTTAACAAGTTTAAATCTTATGAAAGGATGTCCTTAGTTGTACCCTAAGTTTCATGCTCACACAATCTTCACTTGAACACTCAAGTCGTCTGACGATTGCATTATCTTCGGTAGATCGAATCGAGTTCTCTCAATCACTGTGTGTTTATCAAAAAATAAATACACTTAAATTCACCTTCTTCTCTGCCGTGCGCCAACGGCTTCAGGGTAAAATTTCCGACTAACGCAAATTCAGCCGGTTTTCGATTCTAGCCAGAGGCAACCGGATGTCTAGCCACACTGATGAGCTGTGATACAGTGAAACAGTCTGTCTTTGGATGACTATATATATATATATATATATATATATCCAAATGTAAAAGAATGAAGAGTAAGATTTCAGCATTCAGAACATTAATTTAAAACAGAGCTCAATACAAAAGTAGAGTCGTAAATAGCATCGTGATTCCCCACCTGATGAAATATTAAAAAAGTTTTCATTTTTTAATGTTGAAACAAGATGTACAGTTTTGTATTGGGTATGCGCATGTTCTAATGTAACACTGCAAAATAAATATATATACATATATATTCCTTTTGATGGTATGGATGATGTCTAATCATGGAAAAAGGATATTTTGAAAATTTAAAATAAAGCCTCTTTTAAAAATAAATGTCAAATGCATTTCTTTCTTATCTTAATCATAATATTAATTCTTTATTCTGCATGTATTTAATTAATGAACTTATACATGAAGAAAAAGAATCTCCCTTTTGTGCTTGTACACTGACTGAAAACAAAACTGCATCACCATCGATAAGTGCTCCAGTTTATTCCAGATTAACAACAGACACCATATTAATAAATTTTACATTCTCCATGGATGCTAACACAGGCATGTTTTCTTGCATGATTGATCATATAAATGGTGAATATCATCCTATGATTATTTATTCTACACTTCTACCTGCCTCATGTTAACAAGTGCACCTGTTGATGCAATGCTGTAAGCGTTGTAATGGTAATATTAACTGTTTCTTTATAAATGGAATATTCATAATTAATTGACCAAGCAGCCAGTGCTACTTCTGGTTGAATTTTTAAAAATCTTTCTCTTAAAAATATTTTCAGGAAAATAGGTCTCTCAAGTCCACAAGCTGACATCACTCTTTCCAGTAATGATGGGGGAATTCCTTCCTAATCTTTTGTTTATAGCGTGAAATATCAACATCTTGAATATGTCATTATTCTCTCTGCAAGTTGCATGTGATATCCATTGTAATTCCTGCTGCTGCTGCTGCTGAATGATCTCAAATTATATGGCTTCTGTTATTTACATGTACTATATTTGCTTTCACATAAAACATGTTTATTTTTAAATGCAACAAAAAATTGCCCTGAACCTAAAAGAGCCATATAATTTATAATATAAAACATTATGTTAAAAACAAAATCAACAGAAAGAAGGGCTTCATTGATCTCAATAACTCTTTAATTCTTATATAAGAAATAAATTTAGGGTTGTTTTGAAGCAAATAAGAAGTTTGAAAACATGAAAATATATTTGTTCTTTGGGTATAAATTTTTTTTCAACTGACTTTACTTGGGTAAAGAACAATAATAATTCTTTTAAGAATTGAAAGACCAGGTATATATTTTAAAAGTATACAAGTAAATTTTTCAGTTCTCTAATAAATCTGATTTTTCCACATTCCTGAAAGAAAAATAAACTGGAAATTTTCCATTTTAAGAATTAAGAAAATCCTAGTCATGATTTCACAAAATTATTTGTGAGAAACTAAACTATGCCAAAACATATACAGTGTAACCCGGATATAAGAGAGATTTTCTCTGGTCCCAAATTAGAGCCTGTGTTAATGTATATAAATTAGACCAAACCCGGATATAAGAGACTTCTTCTCCGGTCCCGACAACTCTCTTATATCTGGGTTACACTGTATTAGTTTTATATAACAATGATTTTAATATGTCTATTCATAGAGTAGATATTTACATTTTATATATTTGATTTGAATTTAAATTCCAATAGAAGCAGATTACATATTTTCCATTTATTAATGTTGTTATTTTTTAGTAATGTTTTCTTTATTTTTAGGCAAATAAGTAAAAATCTTTGTTTCTGGATATTAAAACTGTTTTTAATTATGTGCAAAGAGGAACAATAAATTTGAGTACATAAAAGCAAATAATAATAATTTAATTTATAATATTTTATTTGAATAATGATTAAATTATAAGTATAGATTTTTATGCAAATACATTTAATACTTATTCTTTATTAATAAATTTCTTCTTGAGAAGCAAAGATTTGAATAAGTGTTTTAAGTTTAAAAAAGGTGGAAAATATATTGATCTGTGCAGATAATTTTTAAGCAGTTAAATAACACAACACAGTAACAAAGTAAATATTTGTAAAGTGTATGTCATGTATTATGCATGATAGTTTTGCTTACATAGATTGGCACATTCCCAGAACTTGTCACTATTTTTGAAAGATGTTCATCATATTTTCAACACACGTTTTACAATTCCCATTTATATTCTATTAACTTCCAGTATGGTACATGAACACAAAAAAACACTTTTGTTGTTTAAAAGATCAGACTCGTCCAGAAAGTATCCACCCATATAATATGACCAAAACCAAAAAAATGCCTCTCTATAGCAATGGCACCTTAGACACCTATAAAGCACAACTCATAGAATCTTAAATAATTATCCAAACATATTTTCCAGTCTACAAAGCCTCTTACTGTATATATACTCAAGTATAGTTCAAGATTTTATGATCATTTTTTATGCTAAAAATAGTGAGTCACACTATACATGGGTAATTATTTGAAGAGGTTAAAAATCATTTATTTTCCATTTCTGGTTGCACTATACAAAGGTAATTTTTTTTCTGGGCGGGTTAAAATTCATGCAACAAAGTCAAAGGTTGCACTATACAAGCAGTTGGCTTATATACAAGTATATATGGTAATTTCATCCAAGAAGCATATATTTAGAAAAAATAGTATGACACACTCGAAAAAAGGTTTTGTGACGCATTTCATCTATTAGGATTTAATTGGACTGGGCTAACGTATGAAAAGTGTCACAAAAACTTTTTTCCAATTTGTCATACTACTTTTCTTAATAGTTTGCTTATCTATATATATATATATATATATATATATATATATATATATGTATGTATGTATGTATGTATGTAAAAATGACATCATATACCCTAATTAGGTTAAGCCGATATATACCTAACTCATAAATAATACTGTATCCACAATTCAAGGATCAATCATGCATTATAACAAAATTCTACACAAGTGCAAAACAACCTTTTTTTCCTCCAAAAACAAACTCCGACTTCTTTTTATTTTTCATTGAGAAAGAATGTAGACATGTCTGAAAATTCCAATTTTTAACTTTTTTCTCATCATGATTCTATTTTGTTTAATGGACTAATAATATACGAGAAATATTATTATTATTATTATTATGACTTTTTCAAATTTCTTTCATAGGCCAACTATACCTACATTCTGTAAAAAATACACATGTAAAATATTTTCCTCATATATATATATATATATATATATATATATATATAGATAGATATTGTGTATTTGGGCAGCAATCTCTTTTTCATACAAGTTTCATTAAAGATGACTGACAAAGTACTGTGATTAAGTTTTTACTTTAATTTTTCTTGTGTCTGCATAATTTTTTTCTTTTCTCGACATAAAGTATGTAAAGACGGTCTGAATGTTTTGTATGTTGGAGCACTGTTGGATATTCTTTTAGGTATTATCAATGGTAATTTTTATTTTTATTTTTAAATCCATACATCCAGTTACAAATAAAATTTTAAAAAAGTATCCTTGATAATGGTTAAAAGAATAGCTGAAAGCACTCAGACATACAGAACATCCAAACAATTTTTACACCATTTATATCCAGAAAAGAACAAAAAAAATTAAAATTAAATAGAAAACTTAAATGCAGTACCTTGTCAGTCATCTTAATGAAACGTGTGTGTGTGTATATATATATATATATATATATATATATAATTTGAATGGCAAAATTGAAAAAAATCTTCCTATGTTAAAGGTTCATCCCTCTAAACGACGTTGTTCTACTAATGATGATTTTACCAATGAAGACTTGTACATACGGGTAGTGGAAGGAATAAAACAGGCACCAGTCAATTTTACATTTACAAACACTAAAGATATATGAACACTCAACTTTAAAATTAAATTTCAAAATTTTTGGCATCTGCTGTATCTAGATGCAATATCCAAGCCAAACAAATTCAGCTATCATTTTGGTTTTATTTTTGTCTCTATCATTTGTAAATATCCACATTGTAATAACAGGAGTTATGTTATATGATCCTGGATGTAAATTTACCAGGTAATACAAATATATAATATTTGTATTTCTTTTCTGATTATATAAAAATATATATATATATATATATATATTTCTTATTATTATAAACATTGTTTTTGCAGCTACGTATGAGTTGAGTTGTTATCCCTGCATTTTTATTTTATTAAAAAGTGAAATTAATAACAACCATCTTAAGTTGAGAAGTACTTATAGTAATAAAAAATAATGTCGAATAAATAATACTTTCAAAATTCACTTTTGCTTACATTCTGAAAAAAAAAAAAATATATATATATATATATATGTATATATATATATATATATATGTGTGTGTGTGTGTAAGGGAGAGGTTAGAGTTGTTCCAATGAGAGAATAGTGTATATTTTAAAAAGAAGAGAGAAGCCGCAAATGTTTTTGGTTATAATGTGGATTTTTTAAATATATATTATACTTTATTTTCCACAAGTCCAAGAAAATTTGGATTACTACTACATACAAAAGACAATGGTTAAACATCAGAATACATAAGGAAAAATTAATTCCTCTAAATAATATATGGAAATAACCACTCTTTGCCTGATGAAAATCACAAGACCAGAAACATGTTGCAAAATATGGAAAATAAAATATAATATATATTTAAAAAATTCACATTATAACCAAAAACGTTTGCAGCTTCTCTCTTCTCTTTAAAATATATATATATATATATATATATGGTCAGTGCAAGGGTTTTGTGCCCCTCACACACACACTTAGTATTCATAAAATACAAATTTTATTCTAACTATGCACAATAATGGATCATATGAAATATAATTGAACAATTCAATTAGAAAAAATTGAAAATAAATACAATGTATCTAAATATAAATTAGAGACATGTCAATATAGATCACTTTATCTTAAATAAATCAATAATGTTTTGCTGCAGTTTTTGACATCAACTTGAGGACACATGGCACAGTGGATAAAGGCATTAGTTAGATCCAGTGACAGGACCCAAAGAGTGTGAGTTCAATACCCGGTTAAGGCAGTGGAGAACTTTCAGAGGGAAATTAACAGGAGATAACTGATAACTGACATCCATTAAACCTGGCACATGGAACTAGAACAGTCTACCTCGGTGAGCGAAATAAAGAGTTCAGTTCGACATTCCAACCACCTGAAGAAGGCCAGAGTGTACAACAGCCGAAACGTTATAATAAATATGGTGACGAAGTTGAGGACAATAGTTCAAATAATGTAAATAATGAGAAGATTCACAGTACACCTCTCTGACTATAGCTCAATTAGGATCCATTTAAACACACACGGAAACCTACCAAACTTCATCCGCAACATAATTGTAGAAAATACAAGAATAATAGCCAAAGACACATCAAAAAAGATAATGGAAGCACTAGTAATAAAAAAGAAAAAGCCAACACTGAATAACATCAACTGACCATGTTTATAAAATAAAACTGTACTTACCATGTTTATAAAATAAAACATTCCTATATCTTTAGATACATAAAAAAAAAAAAACCATACATTTAATTCAAAATGAAAAATAAAAATCATCTTCAATAATGGCTAAGAGAATAGCTGAAAACACTAAGATATGCAGAACTTTTGATAATTTTTGCAGATTTTATGTCCAGAAAAGAAAGCACTTTTACAAACCCAAGAAAAACTAAACAAAGCTTAATCACAGTACTTTGCCAGTCATCTTTAATGAAACTTGTATAAAAGAGGGATTGTTGCCCAAATACACAACTATATATATATATATATATTTGGTGTGTGTGTGTGTGTGTGAAAGAGTGGTCTATTTTAAATACTATTGAAAAATTATCAAAAGGTAAATAGATAAAAAATGTTATATGCGTGCCTTTTTTATATAGGGTAATTGAACTTAGCTTGACTGTGAAATTCTTCTGAGGCTGAGTGGACCAGAAACATTTGAGGCTTAATGCCAGTTTCGCTATACATGGGGGATTGTGTTCAAACTTTACTAGAAGACACACTTTTCTTATTAAGACAGTCGAATATACAAGATGGTTGACAGATTTACACTGGGATTTCTGCTAAAACAGAGATGTGTGCTCAAAGATATGTATCCACTAAATATAAAATTTAAAGTAGTAAGTAACACACACATGCATATGTTTGTCTGAAGACTAACCAAAGTTTTTTGTTTCAGATTTTTTTTTACTCAAATTTTTACAGAGTTTTAACCTTTTTTCTGGTTTACAAGATGAATTTGAACATAAAATGTCCAAATAAATTGTATTCTGAGCAATTTTGGTTTTCATATGCTATTATTAAAGAGTTTTATTTTGTGTTGATAGAAATGTATTCATGTTTATGCATTGTACATTCTTTGGTAAATTTCAAGTGCAGCATCTTCGTTTAATATTGGGTGTCATGTCAGTTTTGTCAAGAACTTTCATTGATCTTCAATTCAATCAAACCAACAAAAATGAAAAATTGCCACTCAAATACAGACACACACACACACACATATATATATATATATATATATATATATATATATATATGGTGTTATAAGCCTGATCATAAACCTCAAAGAAAAATGTTAATTTTTATAAGTAATTTTATTATATAGGAGATGGATGACAAGCATGAAAAAGAAACTGATATTTTATTTTGAAAATCCTTCAAAAGAAACAGATTTTCCTCCTTGTCATCCATTTAATATAATCACAATGAAGAAATATGGTCCATAAATTTATGTATTGCCATATCCAGTCTAATAACAAATCTGTTTTTTAATGTTTGCTTGTTGAGAGATTTGTGTCATCTTCAGTTATTTTGCTATGATTTTGAAAACACTATTATATTGATTGGATGTATGAGTGATGTAGGAGGTAATGGCATGGAAAAATAGAATTTGAAAGCCAAGTTCAAACTGCAGCCAATGCTACTGCATTTATGTTAAACAAATACTAGTGTAAAAAGCATGAATCTATCTCTTTTCTCAATACTCAGCTGTGAGTAAAATGATAAGGAAGCCTGTCTAGGAGAAAGAAAATTCTGAATTCAAAACAAGAGAAGGCAAGAGAAAATCACAATGTCAGATTATGAAAAAGAAATACACTAATTCCTCAGAAATGACTGTGTTTACATTTTAGATATGAAAATAAAGTTAGCAGATATACACTTCAAAAGGTCCCAATGAGAGAAATACATTTCTTAAAAAGGGTAATTTGCTTCATATTGAAGTCTCTTGTGGCAGAGTGTTTTCTTTATGTAAGAGGTATACAGATTCAAATCCTGCCAAAAGGTACATTTTCTTTATGAATGATTCTGGAATGCCTCAGTCAGTAGATGTCAATTACTATATATACATATATATATGAATGATAGGCGAGGATAGGATAGGATAAAGAACAAATAAGAAATGTTACCTCTATCCTATCATTCTATCAACAGATTCTGATCAGTATTTGATCTATATATATATATATATAAAGAAATAGAGTCTTAAGATGTGCTATATTTATCAGATAAAGTGCTCAATATCAGAGATAGAGCGTGTGTAAATATAAAAGTGAACATAGAAGTCAACATTTAGAGGTGACAGTCTGTTTCATGCTAGATGCAATCATCAGGCCACCATATATATATATATATATATATATATATATATATATATATATTTATATAAAGGTGGACAGTGAGGTCAACAACAAATCTGTTTCATTCTTGAATGCAATCTTCATGGCCTGAAGTTTGCATTTAAATATGGAACAGACTGTTACATACACTCTATTTTTGATATTGATCATTTTTAGTCATAAATATAGCATTACTTAAACCTATATTTTTATCATTAGTTATATATTTAAAAATAAAAATGAGGTAATGTGTAAAAGATCAACTGAGAAAAAGCCAAAAAAATAACTTGAATTTTTTGTAGAATAATTTGTACTTTGCTTTTTTTTTTTTACCATAAAGCCCAAATTTCTATACCCAACTGACTTGATTACATCCAATACACTGCCAACAAAAGTCAACACATTGTTAATTCCTTGTTTGGTATGCAGATGCTGTTAAGACAACATATCTCTATTTAGCATATGTTTGACTTATGAAAAATTCATCTGACAAAATTGTTCCTGAGATGGTCGATTTTGACTGAAAAGTTTTTGAACTCTGCTATGCAAAATGTTTTACTGTTTCTTAATGTCAGGCTTATTATTTGTAAACTAATAAACATTTTAAAAGATTTCTTTTCTTAGCATTTTAGAATATATTTTATTTTTGTGCCTCTATTTTTACTACAAGTTCATTCAAAATTGAAGAGGCTTCACTTAACAGGATTATTCACTATGAAAATTTTTTGTCTAATTTTATCCATAAAAAATAGACACAGACGCACAAAATATTCAACATTTAGTTTTGCTGTGTTTTAAAGAAAATAAATGGAAAAATAAGTACAGTATTTACATTAGTCGGACTATTGTCCTCATCTTTGTTGCCATATTTGTCACAACGTTTCGGCCGTTGTACACTCCGGCCTTCTTCAGGTCATTGGAATTTCAAACTCAACCCTTTATTTCGATCACTGGGGTCCTCAAGGACACATGGCACAGTGGATAAAGGTGCTGATTAGATCCAGTGACAGACCCAAAGAGTGTGAGTTCAATACCCGGTTAAGGCAGTGGAGAACATTCAGAGGGAAAATTAGCAGGAGATAACTGATAACTGACATCCATCAAACATGGCACGTGGAACTAGAACAGTCTACCCCAGTGATCGAAATAAAGGGTTCAGTTCAAAATTCCAACCACCTGAAGAAGGCCGGAGCGTACAACGGCCGAAATGTTCTGACAAATATGGTGACAAAGATGAGGACAATAGTCCGACTAATGTAAATACTGTACATAATACCTCATCTCAGAAATATAGACAGGAAAAATAATTATTTATAATAAAGCCAATTTTCATGCAATCCACCTTGAAATATTGTTTCCTAAATATAGTATAGAAGTTCTAAAATCTTTCCCTCGGATAGTAATATTATATTACACTATTTACGTCCAAAACTTTTCATCATTCTTCTGTAGAGTTATATAGTCAGTAGTGAGATGCATACTGTCTAAATGTTTTATTCACACTGACCAAGTGAGGGGATTCTTAACAATGAAGAGGCGTTTTACCAAACCACCATATCACCCAGAACATTCAGTACCCTGAAAGTGTTACAGAATACATAGGCTAAACAAAAAAAATGGTAAAATGATAATTGTAGTGAATGTAATTCCAGAAATTGCCATACTGGAAATTTGGTCCAAAATAATACAAGTTGAGTGGAGGTGATTTGAACATGGAATCCAGAGTAATGGATTATCTTAGTTTAAGTTTTGATATAAGACTGAAAAATGCACAAAATTGAAAGTTTGGTTGTGGTAGTCAAACATTTGTGGATTCTAATAATATCTGTGCCTTTTCCGATGTAACTTTCTTGTGTATCTACGGTTTCTGCAGGAAGGCGTATCACACATGCGGAGAGCAAAGAAGCTTGCTGACCTGTTGATATCCATTCTTTCACTTCCTTCTAGAATTTATACTGGCTATGTCCGCTCTAAAATAAAGCAAGTAAAAAGAAACCCAAGGAAAATTGTCCATCAGTGATTCATTCTGTTGATGCAACTTTAGGGTATCTACTGAGAAATATCTGAAAAAACACAAGAATTCAAAGGTGACATGCAATACAAAAAAAATCCAAATTTGGCTTCCTGCAGTTTGTGGCAATTTGTTAAAGCACACATTTCAGTGACAGGGATGAAGTCAATGAGAATGTGACAAGGCTGCTGATGGCAATACCTAAAAAGGACAATTTTGAAAAATTAAAGGGACACTAGTTAAATGTTAGTGTTTCCCAGTAAAGTACTTTCAAACATATTAAAGCATCACTATCCTAGGTAGGCTATTTCTTAATATTAAATGGCTGAATAATTTCTGTACTGACCTTGCAGTCAAGATGGACATATGTTCTTTACTCTCTGGTATCCTATTTTAAATACATGTGTTGTTATCCCCTTGACATAGTTACCTAAATTGATCATCCAAAGCATGGTCACTTGCCAAATACTGTTTTGGCTACACATGTGCCTGCAAAACTGCTCTTACTCCATGAGCTGTGGACTATACAGGATTACAGTTTGTTTTTTTTCTGGGATCTGATACATAAAGCTATATCCTGTTGAAACAGAGGTTCTTATAAGATCATCAAAGTTAAGTGATGTTGAGCACGGTCAGTTCTTAGATGGGTAACCGTTTGAGAATACCAGGTGCTGCAAGCTTGGATGTGAGAATGGTGTAATGGATAATGGCTTGGAATTGGAGAGCAGAGAGCTGAGTTCCAATTTCGGTCAGGTCTATTATATTCACTTATGTATAAATTACCTTAGGCAAGATATGAATTTACCTCCACTCTTCCCAGTTAATTAGTAGAACTTGTGTCAGTAAATCAGTATTATCCCCCCTCAAATTCTTACAATCAAAAAATATTCCCTGGCTTTAAATAATCCACAAAAGGTTGATAAGCCAGATCTGGAGCTAGGGTTTTAATAGTAACTCATTTAACTACTGTATAGTGGGGATTTTGTACATTAACTGGTGCTTAATTGAATTCAGATCTGGTGAGTTTGATGGTCAGGGCAATAAATTGAATTCTTCTTCCTTTTCCTGAGATTATTTCCTTATATCTCATGTAATGTTGCAGGATACGTTGTCCTGTTGCAAGAGTCTTTTGTCATTGTCAAAGACTGTTGACATTAAGGTCAAATGGTAATTGTAATTTTAGACCTTTCTCGACAAGGAAACATTTGACATTCATTGACTGAGCAGCCAGTACTACTTTTGGTTGAAATTTATATAATTTATAAAATCTTTCTCTTAAAATCATTTTTCAGGAAAATAGGTTTTTCATGTGCAGTCGCTGTTATCACTCTTCCCAGCAATGATGCGGGGGATGAGGGTGTCCTTCCTAATCTTTTGTTTGAAGTAGTGTGGAATGTTAACATCTTGCTTATGCAATTATTTTCCTTCTAGTTACATACACTATCCATTTTAGGTGTTGCTGGCAGTCCTCAAATGAAATAGTTTCTATTATTTGATATTAAGGGTATATCTAATCTTCAATGATGTTGAGGTAGTTGGTATATAACAAAATATCTCCCAGATGAATGATAGCACCCAGAGTTTCCAAGCAGAACAGCCCAAACTATAACAGAATTTCTACCTTGTTATTTTCTCTAAGAGCATCCAATAACTTCCTTAAGATAATGATGCACACATACCCTCTTATGGACATAATTCAAGGAAAAGCTAGACTCAGCCACTTCCTTCTACTGATACAAAATCCAGTTCTGATATTCACATGATGTTTTCGGCAATTGGTTAACATGGGTAATTGAACAAGCCTATGATTACACAACTGTATATACAAGAAGGATCAATGAACTGTGTTGTGGTCCATTAAGGCCACAATAGATAGCCCTTCTGTTGGTTCATGCTTGACAGGATAGTCAGTTGGAATTATCTTCTTCACAACATTCAAGAGTGGGCCCTCTTGTTTCTGAAAATCTTAGTGAATTAGGGCATCAACTATCTATACTGCAGAATACCTGACTTTACACAACTCTTACTTAAAGAACAATATGTTAGGTAAAAGCTGGTAATGGTAATAGTAATATTATCCATTTCCTTATAAGGTAACATTCAGCATCCACTGACTGAGGAACCAGTGCTGCTTTCAGTTGAAATTTATAAAATCTTCCTCTTAAAAACAATTTTCCTGGAAAATAGGTTTCTTAAGTTTAGTAACTCTTATTGTTCTTTTCAGTACCGATAGGGGTTTCCTAAGCTTTTGTTTGAAGCAGTGCAGAATCTGTGGGATACCCTGGTTGCTTATAAAGTCTATAAAGAGGCAATCATATTTTCTTTAACTCTTGATTCCATATGTAGTCATACATAGAATAAGAATATTACTGATGGGACACATTAGCTTCTTTGGTCCTCGATTAACTTTTGAACTCTTTCACAGACATGTCCATCAAACATGCAAACAAGCACATTCTTATTGACACTTATGTTTTCTCCTTTCATTAAAATTGTGTAAACATGCAAATACTTTTGTTAATACAAGCATTAATTGCTGTTTGTTGTAAATTCATTGTTTTCCCATATATTTTTGCCCAGACTCATATTACTTGTGGAACAAATATTTCAGGAACCCATAAATATTTAGTATAAAAATGTTCACACACTCATGTCAATAGTGTAAAATCCAACAACAAAGTGGTGACTTATTTTCACCCCAACATCATAGAATCCTGCAACAAATGTTAACAGCAATTGCTCACATCAGTAAATCTTGGCCACCTAATACCATATCTGCAATTATTTTCCCTTCTTAAACCACTAGGTACTCATCACAACTGAATGTTAATGCTTACAATCTGGGCAATTTCAGATAGGATTTGAGTTTTTGATTGTTATCAAAATCACTCAAATCAAAGAATTAATACCCATAAATGTGGCATACAACATGTTTAAAATGAAGTACTTCAAGCTGGCTTATCTAATTGTATACTTCTGACCATAATATATCCATTTTTCATGAGACAGGAGCTGTAATTCTTGTCTTCATGTCTCTAATCAGACTGTTTTGTTTCATCAGTGTATATAGAAATTTTATATAAGTGTAGTAGGGAAGCTCATGAACTTGCCCAACTGGAAAAGCAACCCCATGTAGCACACGTGCTGTTCTGTTGTCAAACTGAGCACACACATTTCTGAAATGAAAAACACAGATGTCACAACAGATGCAAATTCTCTGAATGAACCAATAGTTCATGTCCCAAGGGAATAAAAGTTCAGTATTGTTTGCTGAAGGGCAGAGGATCTTTAGGAGACAAGCAAGTTGAAACAAGAATGTTGTCTCCTGGCAAAAAACAGTGACTACTCACAATAATTTTGGCTTGAGTAAGAAAATAAAGAAGACAAATCATTCCATTATTTTATGTTCATGTATTTTCTTGCAAGA